>JAOPSE010000001.1:91004673-91629673 GCA_029449295.1 Zea luxurians | reverse complement strand
AATTAAGTTATTGTAATTCGCTTCCGCTTATTCATTCCTCTGATGTGATGTAATATATGCGTGATGGGTGAAGCGCTCTTGGGCAAGGTTGTAAGGATACAAGTACCGAACTTGTTGAGTGATTATGTGCATCTACAGGGTTGTCCAAAGTCCGTTGGACAAGGACAACTGTAGGTGGGCCTAATAACTTGGGAGGTTCCATCATAGCTGGTATCGGAGCGAAGCCCATCTCTTTAGATGTTACAAAGCATTTCAAATACTTATCCAAGAAATAATCTTTCATTATCACCTTGCCACTCTCTAGAAATTCTTATCTTGTAAAGACTAGGTGATAGAGTGCAATATAGAAGAAGTTCGGGGTCAACGGGGGTTGATTCTATAATTATTGGGTTATGCATGCATCATGTTAAAAATTATTCTAATAAATCTTCCCCTCTTATGGAGATATGGCACGTACAAGGAAAACTACACGCAAATCCACCAGACCTTTGGGCATGCCTCGTCATCAGTTAGCCCCCAGACATGAAGGGAGCAGTAGTGGCTCCAACGACCCCATTGGAGACTTGGAAGTTAAGGTGGAGCAACTCCGATTAGAGGTACGCCATCGGAACAGGGCACGGGACAAGGACAGTCAGCGTATAGCTGAGTTGTTAGCCGAAGTCAGCCGCTTGCGGTTTGAGATCTCAGAACGAGACTCAGCCATTGATTGGGCCATTAACTCGCGTTCGATCGCTTGGCACCGTGAAGCAAAAGCTTGAGCTCATGTGGATGAGCTTAGCGCAGCCCTTGATAACCTGCAGGTATACTATAATACTCTACATGAGGAAGTACATGTACTGTATGGTCGACTGCACCCGAACATGCCCTCGGACGCTGCTGCAATGGAAGCTATACCCTCGGGAACAGCAAACGCAGGACCTGAGGGGGAGTTGGACCTTTTTAAGCCCCCTCCTTCTATGAACCTGGCTGACGAGCGGTCTCCTGCAGTAGATAATGAAGCAACGAAAGACGATGAAGACTAGAATAGTATAGTTTAGTTATTGTACTTATGTAAAATAAGTACTAAAGTCTAGTTGTATGCCGAAGTCTGTATAATTACTACATTTTGGTAATGTAATGTGATGGTATATGTTGGCATGTTATATTTTTCCCAAATGTTTCTTTGCCTCAGATGCTATCACGGACTCACGCTCATGATGGTGCAGGAATTTCCCGTGGTCGAGAAGCTACTCCTAACCTGCCACCTGTACTCCCAACACTGGCCGAGTCTATCGCTGCCTTGGTCAATGCTACTGCAGATAATATCCGCTTCTTGCGTGAAATGGCAGGTAATCAGTTCCAGCAGCAGTATGGAGGGAGAGCTCCTCCATAAGGACCTCGTGAAACTACATACCAGGAATTCTCGAAAACCCGTCCCCCGCTCTTTGTTAAAGCCGAAGAACCTCTAGAAGCTGATGAGTGGGTAAGGGTGATCGAGCAGAAGTTCGGTTTAATTCGTTGCATGGAAATCCAGAAGCCATTATTTGTTGCTCAACAACTGAGAGGGCTTGCCAGTACTTGGTGGGCGAATTTTGTAGTAGTTCAATCGGCTGGACATCAAGTCACCTGGGAGGAGTTCAAGATAGCATTCCGTGAGCACTATATTCTAGAAGGAGTGCTCCACATGAAATAAGAAGAATTCATCTGGTTAAAGCAAGGGGGAGATACTGTAATGTAGTATCTCAACAAATTCAATCATCTGTCCCAGTATGCCATTGATCAAGTGAATACTGATCTAAAGAAAAAGGATTGTTTCATGAGGGGACTCAATGACAGGCTACAAAGGAAAATGGCCACTTGTCTGGACCTTACTTACAGCAAAGCTGTCAGCACACCGCTGGCAGTAGAATCCAAGAACACAGGCCATGGGAAAACAAAGGGATTTGGAGGTGACAGGTCTAATCAGGGACCTGAGAAGCGAACTAGGTTGGTAATCTGACCTTTTAATCAGAATCGTTCTTCGCCTCGCCCACCCTTCTATCCATTCAAACAGCCTATTTTCATTCGTCCTACCACTGCCCCCACTTCTACAAATCAGCCGAGTGCCTCCGGTACTCGTTTCCCCGCCCTCACTAGTTCTTCAACTGGCTGCTTCAACTGTGGGAAGTCTGGTCATTTTATAAAAGACTGTCCATACCCGAAGCAGAATAAATTCAACACTCAGCAGAACTCTGGGAGCTCCAATCAAGGCAAAGGAAACACGACTAATAATTCAACGGGCAAAAATATCAAGAAGACAGGATGAATCTATTATACTCAAGTGGCCACTACACCGGAAGGAGAGCCAGTAATGATGGGTACGTTCCTTGTGGCTAATTACCCAGCAGTCATTCTCTTTGATTCTGGTGCCTCACATACTTTCATAAGCAAGAATTTCGTGGAAAAGCATTGCATTCCTTACACTGAATCAAGGGAAGGATTTATTATCCATTCACCTAGGGGCAAATATTTACTAAGGAAGTAGCCTTCCATGTGCCAATAACATTGGCTGAACGGGAATTTCCCACCAACATGATTGTCTTAAAAGGGCAAGACATAGATGTAATGCTGGGCATGAATTGGTTAGCCCAACATAAAGCTATCCTTAACACTGACTTAAGGACTATCAAATTGAGCCATGGCCATCAAGAGGTTCTCTTATCCATCCTTGTAGCTGTCCCAGCAAAACCATTTGCGCGGGTCTATGAAGCCATCGTGCCGAAATCCAGGATATTCCGGTAGTGTGTGAATTCCCGGATGTCTTTCCTGAAGATCTGCCTGGATTACCTCTAGAAAGGGATGTAGAGTTTGTGATTGAACTAAAGCCTGGTACGGCTCCTATTTCTAGAAGGTCATACCGAATGCCACCTAATGAATTGGCGGAACTCAAGATTCAATTACAAGACTTGCTAGAAAAGGGATTCATTTGGCCCAGTTCTTCACCTTGGGGATGTCCCGCAATTTTTGTCAAAAAGAAGGATCAAATGCTTCAAATGTGCGTGGACTACAGACCCCTTAATGAGGTCACTATTAAAAACAAGTACCCTCTTCCCCGGATCGATATCTTGTTCGATCAACTTACTGGATCCCGGGTATTCTCCAAGATTGGCCTCAGGTCGGGTTATCATAGGATCCGTATTCGACCCGAAGATATACCCAAGACTGCATTCACAACGCGGTATGGATTATTTGAATATTTAGTTATGTCTTTTGGATTGACAAATGCTCCAGCCCACTTTACATATCTAATGAACTTGGTATTTATGCCCGAGTTGGATAAGTTTGTAGTGGTCTTCATTAACGACATCTTAATCTATTCCAAGAATGAAGAGGAGCATGCTAAACACTTACGGATCGTGTTGACGCGCTTAAGGGAACACCAATTGTATGCTAAATTCAGCAAATGCGCATTTTGGTTGGAGGAAATCCAATTTTTGGGGCATGTATTGTCTGCCAAAGGAATTGCGGTTGACCCTAGCAAAGTCAAGGATATTCTAGAGCGGAAACCACAAATGACAGTCCATTAAGTCCGAAGTTTCCTTGGGCTGGCTGGCTATTACCGCAGATTTATTTCAGATTTCTCCAAGATTGTGAAACCAATCACAAGTTTGTTGAAGAATGATACGAAATTTGACTGGTCCGCAAAATGCCATAGAGAAGCCTTTTGATGTGTATTGTGATGCATCCGGTAGTGGAGTTGGGTGTGTCTTAATGCAGGAGGGCCGAGTCATCGCTTATGCTTCAAGATAACTATGTTGGCATGAGGAGCATTATCCGACTCATGATTTGGAGTTAGCCGCAGTTGTTCATGCCCTCAAGATATGGCATCATTATCTACTGGGAAATACCTGCCATTTGTATACGGATCATAAAAGTCTGAAGTATATCTTTACCCAGTCGAAACTAAACATGAGCCAGAGAAGATGGCTTGAACTGATCAAGGATTATGATTTAGAAAACCACTATCACCCAGGAAAAGCCAATGTGGTGGCAGATGCACTAAGTCGCAAGGCTCCCTGCCATTGTCTTGCCGTAAGGACCTCTAACACCACACTATGTCAAGAAATTGAAAAGTTAAACCTGGGAATGATACAACATGGAACTTTAACCCAATTGAAGCTTGAGTCAGTTCTTCTGTAAAAGGATTATTGATGCCCAAAGAAATGATAAGGGTATGAAACATATTCGGGAGAAAATAGAAGCCGGTAGAGTTAATTGCTTTAGAAAGGATGACCAAGGAATATTATGGCTTAATAATTGCATAGTTGTGCCTAAGAATGCGGAGGTCCGCCAACAAATTTTAGATGAAGCTCGTCTTAGTCGTTATTCCATTCATCCTGGAAGCACTAAGATGTATCAAGATTTAAAACAACATTGTTGGTGGACAAAAATGAAGATTGAGATTGCACGCTATGTGGCGAGATGTGACACCTGTAGACGTGTCAAAGCAATACATATGAAGACAGCGGGACCATTGTAATCTTTGCCCATCCCAACTTGGAAATGGGAGGACATTAGCATGGACTTCATTGTAGGACTACCCAGAACAGCAAAAGGATTTGATTCTATCTGGGTTATAATTGATTAGCTTACCAAGATAGCCCATTTTCTGCCCGTCAAGACAGATCACCTAGTTGCTGCCTATGCCCTGTTATACATTGCTCGTATTCTCAGTTTGCATGGGGTTCCAAAAACAATTGTGTCAAATCGCGGACCACAATTTGTATCCGAATTTTGGGAAGAACTCCACAAATCTCTGGGTACTAAGCTACTCCGCAGTTCGGCATATCATCCTCAAACAAGTGGACAAACTGAGAGGGTAAATCAAATACTCGAAGATATGTTGCGAGCATGTGTCCTGGAATTCCCACAGAAATGGGATGACTGTCTGCCCTTGGCTGAATTTTTGTATAATAATAGCTATCAAGAGAGCATCAAAATGGCACCATTTGAAGCTCTGTACGGACGATGGTGTTGGACACCCTTAAATTGGTCAGAACTGGGAGAACGGTGGTATTTCAGGCCTGATTTAGTCAAAGAAACAGAAGCAAAAGTTCAGCAGATAAGGCATCACTTGAAAGAAGCCCAAACTAGGCAGAAAAGTTATGCAGGCAAGCGACGCCGACCCTTGTTCTTTCAAGTCAATGATTATGTGTACCTGAAAGTATCACCAATGAAGGGTGTGAACCATTTCGGGGTAAGAGGAAAGCTTGCACCCCGATACATTGGTCTGTTCCCCATTCTTGAACGATATGGACTAGTGGCATACTGACTCCAACTGCCAGAAACATTGTCTGCAGTGTATAATGTATTCCATATATCTCAATTGAAGAGGTGCCTTCGAATTCTGGATCGAACCATTGATGTGGTGGATGTTGTCTTAGAACCAGACCTGACCTATTCAGAACATCCTATTCGAGTCTTGGATCGGAAGGACAGGATCACCCGAAAAAGAATTCTTAAATTCTATAAGATACAATGGAACCAACATACGGAAGATGAAGCCACCTGGGAGACTCAAGACTTCTTAGAAAAGAATTTCCCAGGCTTTTTAGCTTCATGTAACTTGTAAGATATGTACATTGGATTGTAAAGGAGAACTAAACCGCATACCACCTCTTGCCTTGTAAGACAATTAAGGAAATATAAATGTGACGCGTTTCCTTTTCCATTACTTACCCTAGGACCTTAAATCTTGGGACGAGATTCTTTTTTGGGGGGAAGGATGTAACACCTCTGGTGTTACTGTCACTAAAACTTGAGCATAACATCATGAGCATTGGCATATCACGTGTTTGTTACACCTAGTGTGCATTCACTAGGTAAAAATTTCAAACAAGTTGTAATGATGTGACTTGATGTGTGATTAACCCTAGGGTAGAGTCCTTAACCCTAAATTTTGCTTATGGGTGAAAATGAAGCCCAAATAAGTTAAAACCTCAAAATACATGAGAAATGATCATAAGGTATCACATTTGATGGACTTTGGTGGCACCAAAACACTAATGTGCCCAAAACCCTAAAAACAAAACCCTAGAAACCCTAATTGAAACCTAGGGGGTTAATTGTAAATTTTGTGCACTTTGGGACCCAAGTGCAAATACCAAAGTGATAGAACACCACAAATCTTGTGTTTTCTATATTTGAGGATTTGCAAGTCAAATAGTGGGATTTGGACTTATTTGCAAAAAGCACCCCATGCACTTCATATGCCTAAGTCTGAATTCAGTTGAATGGGGTCAACTTTGGAACTCCATATCTCAGAATTCTTGAGGATTTTGCTCTTGGTCAACATAGCAAACTTGTAGAGCTATGTTAGGAGTACAAGTTTTGTTAAGTGACTAAACATTGGTATTATACAGAAATTGGAAATAAAAGGACTTAAAGTCGGGGTGACAGTCAGTCTTTGAACTGAATATTGGCTAGCAGTGAAGTTAGGTGAACTTTGAGATCGGATTTGACCATGATCCAGTGATTGTTTGACTATGATTACTATAGCAAGATTAAAGCTGGAGTATAGATCAACAACTTTGTTACAGGAAGGTTAACAAGTTATCACATAAAAATTTGAGATCAGGACCCTGAAACCTGCTCTGTCAGGCGCCTGAATCAAGTTCCCATGGTATAGTGACCTGACGAAGATCACTAGATTCAGTGTATCACCGCCGGTGATCCCGCGCCGTGATCATCGCCACCGTTCCGATTTGTGCTCAGTGAAGTGTAGATAACTGCTCGGGGTAAGAAATATCGCGTTGAGGATGAACTCGGGCCACTGTTTCGCCCTGTTGCCGTGCCCACTTGCGCTGGCGACGTGGCCGAGTGGCCGTCACCGGAATATGCACCATTCACCACGGTTGCGCCATGCCTTAAGCCATTTACCACATTGTCGCGAGCCGTAGTGACTGCCCAGTAACCGCCGTAGCTCATTGCCTAGCGACCGCCACGGCAGACTGCTATGATGACCCACTCTTCTCCGGCCGCCGCGCGTCTTTTCAAAATTAGCTGCCACCGCTGATGGAACCTATAAATTGCCGCTCCAGTGAGCTCCGCTAAGTAATCACACACCCAACGCACTAGCCTATGCCTCAGATTGTCCACCAGTGCTCTCCAATTTTAAAGTTCCCCCAAATCAGTCAAAACTCTGTCGTGAGTGAGCTCACCGTGGCTAGCTCTCTACAGGTCCGTTCACGTCCCCCTCACTCTCGTTTCAACATCCCTGTGTGTTATAGATACTTAGCGGCTCGACCAATTGAACTAGACCACGCTAGATCACCAGGAACACCTCGGTTCATCCACAGTTCGCGCCATCACCATGGACATCATGATTGTGAGCTAATACCTTGCAATTGATTGAGGGATTATGGTCGTTATGGGTAGAATTAAGTGTCAGCCACACCGAAGCATCGATTGTTGCGTTATCCGGCCGGTATAGGCTCGCCGGAGCCGCTGCTCCGCCATCCATGGTCGGGGAGCACAACTTGCGAAGGAATAGAAAGGGGAGGGTCTATCTACGACTGTCAGTGACACAAGGAAATAGTGCTACGGACTCTTTAAGGGTTTTTCAAATCGCCAGGGTCCTCTGCGCAAAGTGAACACAGCGAGCATGCGCGCGACCGCGTTTCGCCTATCATGGGCCGGCTCAGGCTTAGATTAAGCCCGTTACTGATTATGCTTTTCTTTTTTTTCTTTTTCTGCTAGACTTAGGAAATCCATAGAAAATTATAGAACAATGATAAAAATATGAGACCAATTTTGTTGGACTCCTAAATTTCTCTAGTATTTAATAAAAATGGTTACAAGATTAGCCCAAACCAGGAATTATTCAGTATTTACAAGAGCTTAAACCTCTACTTTTGGAATTTTAGAAATTATTTGAAGACTCCAAAAATCATAAAACTTTTTGGATAAACTTAATTTGACAATAAAACCCATGGGTGAAGTTTGACTTGATTTGGACATTGTTTGATCCCAAAACCCCAAAACCCTAGTTCCTTAGAATAAAAATCCCTAACCCTACTAAGGTGTTGACCTAGAAGACCCTAACTTCCCTAGTGCACCGTGAAGGAAAATTGTATTCAAGACACAACTTGATGCACCTTTATTATAAATGCATATTCATAGCATCACATGAGCATTCATGTTTATGTATGGTTATGTATAGAGAACGAGGAAGAAGTAGTGGTTAAAGAAGAAGGGACTACACCACCACCAGAAAATCCACCAGCCGGGAACTGTTTTTATTTTCATATTTGTGGAATGGAGCCCGACTCCCTTACAACACAAGGCATGCCCCAGTGCATTTGCCACCTCCTTGCTGTTTTAAAATCTTTATCACTCTTGTTTGATGCATTAGGTGATAGGAGTTGTGTGCCAAACTATTGTTGCATTTCCTTCCTTGAAATTGTTTACCATCACTTGATTACCTGTTTTATTAAAAGGTTTTCTGATGCTTAGTCTTGCTTTAGAAAACAAAAAGGTTTTGTTTTAAACCAAAGGTGATGCTCCAAAGGGAAGGGGATGTTTTCAAAAATAAAACTTGATGGTGGATCCATCATGGCCATGATGGGTTCAACATCGGATAAGATGTACCTCTATCAGGTACCAAGCTTTTGGGTTTAAATGATAAAGTTGAGACCAGGCGGGTGACTTGCAACAAAAGAGAGTCTCGGTGTAGTGTCTCCGTCTGAGTCGATTAAGGACCGTCTCGATGTAGGCCTGCTGACCGAGGACCCTTTAACTAGTCACATGCCTCGTCATGGGTAAGCTTTGGCTCGGGCAGACTAATACCACAATGGCCAACATGCAATGGGAGTGGAGAGACGGCGAGAGTAGCGTGTACCCTCCGTGGTAAGAGACTGGACGACGGTGTATCTGTGCTCTCGGTTGGCATGAACCCGATCTGGTCTTAAGAAACCCGGTGGCGAGTTGACATATGCAAGGGTTAAGTGCTACATATGTCGTGTGATTGGAGATCCTTAGCTGGGTATTAGTCGATTCGGATCGCCGTTACTTCTCGGATATGACGACTTGGTCACTGACTTACATGTAGCATTCTAGTGCACTAAAAGGGTTGATAAAAGATGGCTAGTATAGGCCAAGTGCTTGAACTAGGGTAGAAAGAACTCTAGATTCAGGTAATAACTTGCTAATAAAACTGGATTTTTAAGGATCCACTAGTAGTAAGCATCTTGCAACCAGAGTCTTTGATAATTGATCAGCCTTACCTTGACTCCCTCAAGCCAGCATATCCTTGAGAGTTTTTTTTCCTTCTGACGGGTAAGACTTGCGAAAGTACACTTCGTACTCAGGGTTTTCGGACCCATGTTGTTGTTGGTGAGGAAACAATAGACTTTTGCTGTTTTTGTTCTAAGGTGGTGCCCAAGGACGAACCTCAACAGTGAAGTAGTCGCGGGAGGATGTTGGCCTCCCTTTGAAAAACAATATACTTTTATGCTAGAGGGGTTTTTGCCTCCTAAGTCTATAATAATACTACTCTATGCACTCATATGCCCTGGTTTTGTAATAACCTTAATACTCTTTCTCTATATGAATGTAAATTTAGTTATTGTAATTCGCTTCCGCTTATTCGTTCCTCCGATGTGATGTAATATCTACGTGATGGGTGAAGCGCTCTTGGGCAAGGATGTAAGGATACAAGTACCGAACTTGTCGAGTGATTATGTGCATCTACAGGGTTGTCCAAAGTCCTTTGGACAAGGACAACTATAGGTTGGCCTAATAACTTGGGAGGTTCCATCTCAGTGATGGATCCTAGTTCTCCATAGCGGATCCTCTTGCGAGGAGGGGATAACGCCATAGCAGGGACTTGAACTTCAGGGGGATTCCTTCCATCGAGTTGAGCTTCTAGGGTTGCGATCCTTGCATTTGCATCCTCCAGCTCCAAGTGTACCCTAGAGAGGTCCAGGGTAGCCCTATCCAGGTCGGTGTTAAGACCTGCCACCACACCAACTAAGGTGTTGAGGCGATCTTCATTTGCTCCATCTGGAACAATGCTGGTCTGGTTCTCTCCACGAATACGCAGAGGAAGATGCCTGTACTTTGTATTATGTAGCTGCTGCCAGTAGGTGTGGCTGAGGGACCATAGAGTTCGCCTAGCAGCATCGCTGACCGAAGTAGTGTAGGTGGAAAGCGGCGTAAGAGACTCATGTGCTGACTGAGTCCTGAACCCTCTATCACCTGCATCCATTACCCTGACATGAATGCGAGTGTTGTAGTAGCAAGCCCGAGGAGGCTCATACACTCGCCTTGTCTCGTACAGGGGTCGGACGTAGGTTCCCAACGCGAGCAAAACATCCTACAGCAGGTTAGGGAAATACCCAGTCTTGAACATTGAGGTGTAATGTTCAGTGACAGGCCATAACCCCACATAGTGGTCCTGCTGTTCTTCGTTGGCTTCATCGTTGAGGTTTTCCTCATCATCTTCTTCTTCCTCATCGTCTTCATCATCGTCACCTGAGTCGTCTGTGTCGTCGCCTTCGGGAGCAGGGGCTTGGACTTCTGGTGCTGGCGGTGCTAAAGCTGACGATCCAGCTGCGAAGGCTAGTGTATCTGCCAACAGGGTGGGTGTAGGCAGAAACTCCTCTGAGCTGTCCTCTAGAATGACTCCGTTCTCCACCCGAATGTGAGGGAGATCCACAGGTATTTCCTCGACTACCACTAGGTAGACAGGAACTTGTTCTGGCGGAGGGATGAAGTTGGTGTTGATCCGAGTGGTTTGAATGGTACGGGCCATCTATAAGAGAAAATGTCAACTTAGTTGATGTTTAAAGAGGTAAGGTTAATAAAATAATTTTGTAAGAAGAAAATTAGCGTGTATTGAACAGTCTAGGCTTTCTATTTCTAACTAGTCTAACGACCTAGAGTCAACATTGCTTTGATACCACTTCTATCAAACCCGGTTCTGGGGGCAAAACCAAATGCATAGCATATGTGGGCCAGGATCCATTTCCCACACATATGTTGATGTCACAAGTGTAATATATCAAAGGACAATGCAATAAAGACGTAAAGAGAGTAGAGTACTATATTACATCATCTAAATCATTGTATCTTTAACAAGTATCAAAATCAAAGTAGGGCGGAATTAAATATGGGCACTCTTCCACAGGAAGGTGACTGGCTCATCGTTAGACTTAAAACTCATCATCGTCATTAGTAAAGTCTTCAGCATCACCCTCTGATCAAAATATTAGCATGGGTGAGCTCACTTATGGTCGGGGTTCAGCAAGTGGGGGAAAATTAATGCAAGCTAACAAGGTAGGCTATGGATAAGCGGTAAGCACTTTAGTTGGTCAATATTTTATTAGCAACACCTATCTTACTAATAAGTGTGTATCCCAAGTATCCCAATTAATCGAAGGTATAAGAGTATAACAAAAGCACTTAAGTGAAACCACTTAAGCAAACCATTGGTAGATCATCAGATCTCGATTTATTGTCCATCTTTAAGTGAATTATCATGTGAGGGTCCAGGTTGCTCCTAACCGTGAGCACGACTGACATATCAGTTTTACACTCTGCAGAGGTGGTACAACTTTACCCACAAGCCATGTATCCCATCTAGCCTGGGTTGATCAGACCCGTAAACACTGCTGAGGTGAATGGCTAGGGATCCATTATGAGGCTTTCACAAAATATCCTTAGTACGAAGCCACCCACTAAGGTTTCCACGTCAGTATTGATGGCCCTTTGGGTGAGGTAACTTAGCCAAGACTACCACCCCATGTTAACATAAGCTGCCACCAAACCACTGCCGCCCCCTTCTGCCCATCTTTCAGGTAGGGTTGCTAAGCACTAAGTCTATAGAGCTAATTACCAAAGCTAGAGCCATGATAGCACTCATGGTTGCACTGGTATCCTGGGTGGTCACTCCATGTTCCATTTAACACAAAATGTTCTTGTTTAACCATCGGGTTAATAACAAAGTAAAACTTTTCTAGAACATAGTATCATTAAAAGAGTGACATTATATTCATCAAGTTGAGCAATAGCAAAAATTGCTACGCAAAGCATCTATCCTAGGGTAATTCAAGGAATAGGGTTGGTAATTCTAGGAAATCCTTAATTAGGAAAATCCCATCAAATTATGCAATATCCAAAAAGTAAACATTATTATATGCATTACTTGGGTACAAATAGAATATTCAGAGGGAAGCCTTACTCGAAAATGTCCTATGGGTTGTCCTCGAATGAGTTTGGTTCATCTACCTCACAGTCAACTTCTAGCATCGATTTGCGTATCGCACATACAAAAGAATACGTACGCCAAATAAATAAACATACACCATTATAGGAGTAATCATTCACCATTACATACACATTCATACATCACACATTTATACTCATAAATACGTCTTAAAGCGTAAATACTTATTAATTCATTATGACTATTACCGCGAGTAATTATTGGTGAAAATATGAGTAAGTGACTATGACACTAGTTTTATCTATTATAATATAGATAAACATGTATTAACAATCTTTTATGGAAAATAATTGCTAATTATTTTTCTTTATTACTAATAATAGACTTTTGAGTTTTATCCCTTTTCTTTCTAAATAAAAATTATACGTATAGCTAAAATTTTTTTATTTCTAAATAAAAATTCTTCTAACATGATTATTTAATATAAATCACTAATTGGACTTTTAATGACATAATCATGATTATTATGACATAAATAAGTATTTTACTAATTCTAAGTGATTAAGTGCTATACTTATGAACACATTTATTCTGACTAGTAAAAATTTATTTTCATTTGACCAAAAATACGTGGTCTAGTATTTTCTTCTACTTCCTTATATCAATAAAATTACACTTGAAACACAACAAACAATTATAGTTCATGTGCTAAAGCGAGATCAATCGTAATCGTCTAGTATAAAAATCACCAAGTTAGTGATTAGTGACATAATTTATTTTTGAAATATAAATTCATACACCTATCAAAATATTGTTGCGAGGCTTGTTTACGACTACACGTATACATCAGAGAGTAGCACATAAGGTTTTTGAATCACTTTTACATACATTTGTGATGCAGAAAATACAGAAATAATTTTCAGAAATTCGGAGGGCCAAAACGCAAAACGGCTTTCTTCTACCTTGAGCTCTTGCTCGTGTATAGGGAGGTCGGCGAGTAGGGGGTTTTAGGTGAGCAGGGCGCGGATGGTATGGCGGCTTGGGGCACGGACGGGCGAACGGTCGGGCAGACGGTCTAGGCGTGGGCGAAGCTCTGGCGAGCGGGCACGGACGGCGGGGCGGACGGTCTGGTCGACAGCGAGCACGGGCGAGCTTCGGGAGCGAGGAGAGCGAGAGAGAGAAGGAGAGCTCGAGGAGGGAGAGAGGGAAGGGGCTCGGCCTTTTATAGGGAGAGGGGAGGAGAGGGAGAGCCAGGGAAGGAGGAAGACGGTGGCGGCGCCATCAAAACGCCATTGATGGTGAAGACCATAACTCGGCCGTTACCGGCTTGAAGAGAGGGGAGTGGGGAGGGAGAGGAGAGGAGGAGACGATGGTTTTCGGTGCACGGAGAAGAGGGGGCACATGGTCGGGCTTGGTCATGGTGCGGGGCCAGCCTGGCACGGCGTGGGGCGCGGTGCGGGCGACGGCAGCGTCCAAGGAGAAGAAGGGGAGAGAAGAGGAGACGGGCCCGGGTGGGCCCCACCTGGCGGTGAGAGGGAGGGGAGGGGAAATGGAGCGCGGCGGGCTAGGCCTTAGTGGCCTGGTTTCGGCCAGCGGCTAGGGTTAGGGTTTGTCTTTTTTTCTTTTCTATTTAAAAATATAAATAAATATATTTTTATAAATTCTAAAGATCATAATAATTATACCAAAATTATTTAACTAAAATATTTATTTTTGGACCAATATTTCTATATTAATTAATTGGATTTTTAATATAAAAGAAATTCTTTTAAACATCCAGAAATCAAATATGAGCAAATGAAGTTACTCTAAGTGCAAATAAAAAATCGAATACTTGAATGAAAAATTCATTACCATATTTACCATTAATAATCTAGATGCATTATTTTTAGTTGATGGTTTCTATAGTGTTACACTCGGCCAATACACGGCGGTAGAGTTCGATCCAGTGAGTCGAGGAGCTTCACGGAAGGTCAGTGATGTCGTGGGTGTAAGGAATTTGGGAATGGCTCACCTTATAGTCCGGTCCACGTGTGGCGGCGGGCGGCCGAATTCCGGTGAGGTCGGTCTCACTGCTCCAACGGGGCAGGGCCTTGGCTCAAGCTTGGGAAGGCTTCACGGCCTATCGAGGAAGCTGTCCAAGGGCTCGGTCGAGGTTGTGGGTCTACGGGAATGGCTGGCCACGGCGGCCGTGCTCGGGCGGTGGTGCTTGCTCTTTGCGGCAAACTCCGGTGATCTCAGGCTCGGGAGAGAGTGAGGGCGTGCGAGGGAGTACGACCGAGGCCTTGTGGGCTCTTATAGGCGTGGGCGCGGGCGCAGGCTCGCAGTCGGACACGCACTGGCGTCTCACCCGCGGTTGAGCACGTGGTGGTTCGCAGTGTGGTCGCTTTCAAGCGCTCATAGGCTCCAAATCTTCATGAATTTGGGCAAGATCCCATTGTAGGATCTGTTCCCCCAACAGAGCTCTGTCGTTTGCATGTGGAAGCCGAGGGGTTTTCGGGTCTATGTAGGGAGTTGTCACATTGCCAACTTGGGTGTGTCTGGCTGCTTTGTCCCGAGACAATCCTACGCCAAGATCGTGTCAACTGGCCTAGGTTTGTCTTCAAACTTCGCCAGGGTGTTCTAGGGGTCCTTTGGCGCCACTTTGCTATTTGGGTCAAGTGAAATTGAGTTCTAGAACATGGTGAACGCGGTTAATTGGTCCAAATCATGATAATGTGTTGTACTTGGACTTTCCACTGAGTTCCTTTTCAGTGTCCTATTGCCCTAAAGGAAATGTTTTTAGGGTTTTGGCCTTTTCCTTCTTTCTTAAGCTTCATAGGGTCAGGGTATGATTCTTAGAGTAAAAAAGACTTGATCAAGTTTTTGCTCCTCAAGTTTGGTGTCTTTTGCTCCAACTAAAACACATGTGATAATGGTTCCAAATGTGGGTACTGAGGGAAAACCCTAAGTAACACCTAGGGTGTTACAGCCCTCCCCCCTTAAAAGAATCTCGCCCTGAGATTCGAGTCGGGGTCCTCCACGGGTGAGGAAATGGTTACAGCTTGCTTTCATGGTATTGGTTAGCTTTATAAGGTTCACTAGAAAATCTGCTCTTCGAATGTCATCCTCTTTGCAACTTCAAAATGAAGCCCTTTTTGTCCTAGTTTTATAGCTTAACTTGGTTTTTGTTAAGAGCATCTTTGTTATATTTGGAATCAGAGGGTAGGGAGCTGGGGTATGGTTACATACTGACTTCCTTAGGTAGACAATAGGGGTAGTTCGTGCGCAGAAAATCCTCAGTCTCCCATGTAACCTCTTCTTTCGTATGGTTGCTCCATTGGATCTTATACATCTTGATCGTCCTTGCACGAGTTGATCTTTCCTTGCAATCCAGAACCTTGGAGGGGTGTTCTTGGTATGATTGATCTAGTTCTATCTCTACATCTGGCTCGATTATGACCTCCGTTGGTAACCGAACACACTTCTTCAATTGGGATACATGGAACACATTGTGGATGGCAGACATCTGTGAAGGTAACTTCAACTTGTATGCCATAGGTCCACATGCTTCTATGATCTCATAAGGTCCAATGTAGCAAGGGGCTAGCTTTCCTTTGATCCCAAATCTTTGTACTCCTTTCGTGGATGATACCCTTAGATATACGTAATCTCCCACTTCAAACTATAGGGGTTTCCTCCTTTTGTCGTGGTAACTCTTTTGCCTGGCCTGAGCAGCTTCTAGGTTCTTCCTGATTACTTTGACATTTCTTTCAGCTTTTGACACTAGGTCGGGTCCAAAAATTTCTCTCTCTCCGGGTTGTGACCAGTTTAGGGGTGTTCGACACCTTCCATACAAGGCCTCAAAGGGTGCCATCTTCAGACTCGATTGATAACTGTTGTTATAATCAAACTCTGCCTAGGAGAGGCACTTGTCCCAGTTCTTACCATAATTGATTACACAAGTCCTTAGCATATCCTCAAGGATCTGATTAACCCTTTCTGTCTGACCATCAGTTTGAGGGTGGTAAGCCAAACTTCTTATTAGCTTGGTTCCCAAGGACTCTTGCAATTGCTCCCCAGTCAGAGACAATTGTCCGGGGTAATCCATGCAAACACACAATTCGGTCAATATACAATTCTGCATACTTTTGTGCCTTATCGGTGGTGTGCACTGGAAGAAAATGAGCCACTTTTGTTAACGGATCCACAATGATCTAGATTGAATCATGATGTAGAGAGGTGTTGGGCAAGCCCACAATGAAATCCATGTTGATGTCATCCCATTTCCATGAAGGTATTGATAGGGGTTGCATGGCACCAGCTGACTTTAAGTGACTTGCCTTTATCCTCTGACATCTGTCACATTCTGACACATACTTCGCTATTTCTCTTTTCATCCTGGTCCACCAATACATGGGTTTTAGATCATACTACATCTTCGTGCTTCTCAGGTGCATGGAGAATTTAGAGAGGTGAGCCTTGTCCAAAATTTTCTTCTTGAGGTCCCCATTGTTAGGAACCACCAGTCGGTCTTCGAACCATAGTATCCCCTTGCTGTCTTAGCGAAAGCACTTATACTTTTCCACTTTCTGGTTAAGATTCTCTTTGATGATTTGCACTCCCTTGTCAAGGTACCAGAAGGAATTACTTCAACCCTCATCTTACTCAACTCGTCACAAAGGGTATTCAGGCGAGAATCCATCACCATACAATTGCATTGTGACTTCCGACTTAGGGCATCTTCTACCACATTGGCTTTCCTAGGGTGGTAATGCACTTCCAAGTCGTAGTCCTTGATCAATTCCAGCCATCTTCTTTGTCTCATGTTGAGATCAGCCTGAGTAAAGATGTACTTGAGGCTCTTGTGATCTATATAGATGTTGCAACGAGTTCCCATCAATTAATGCCTCCACATTTTTAAAGCGTGAACCACGGCTGCGAACTCTAAGTCATGAGTAGGATAATTTTTCTCATGAGGTCTCAGTGCTATTGATGCGTAGGCAATGACTCGGTTGTCTTGCATCAAAACACAACCTAGCCCAGTGCCCTAGGCATCACAATATACATCAAACGGCTTATTGTTGTCAGGCTGCGCCAATACTGGTGCTGTAGTCAGATGTTGCCTCAAGGTGTGAAAAGCATCTTCACATTTCTGACCCCACTCGAACTTTACTCCCTTATTCAATAGTTCTGTCATGGGCATAGCAATTCGGGAGAAATCCGGAATAAATCGCCGACAATACCCGGCCAATCCTAGAAAACTCTGAATCTGACGGACAGTGGTGGGTGGCTTCCAATTCATCACCTCTTGTACTTTATCTGGATCAACTGTTATTCCTCCTTGAGAGATAGTGTTCCCTAAGAATTTAATCTCCTTCTGCCAAAAATCGCACTTGGACAATTTGGCATAAAGGCGGTGCTCTCTCAGACGTTGAAGTACTACATGTAGATGACCATCATGCTATTCTTCATTTCTTAAGTATACTAAGATATCGTCGATGAAGACCACCACAAATTTGTCCAGTTCGGGCATGAAGACTGAATTCCTCAAGTACATGAAGTATGCAGGTGCATTCGTCAACCCAAACGACATCACCAGATACTCATACAGCCCATTTCTAGTTGAGAAGGCCGTCTTTGGAATATCACTTGCTCGTATCTTGATTTGGTGATAACCGGAGCGAAGATCAATTTTGGAAAACACCTTAGCTCCAACCAATTGGTCATAAAGAACATCAATACGAGGCAAAGGATACTTGTTTTTGATAGTCACCGCATTGAGTGGGCGGTAATCTATGCATAATCTTAACAAACAAGGCTGGACATCCCCAAGGTGAAGTACTTGGGCAGATGAATCCCTTGTCCAACAATTCTTGCAACTGCTTCTTCAATTCTGTCAGCTCGGCGGGAGGCATCCAGTAGGGCCTCTTAGAGATAGGTGTCGTTACCGGTTGCAATTCAATGGCGAACTCGATATCCCGATCTGGCGGCATTCCTGGCAACTTGGCAGGAAAGACATCTGCATACTTATAGACAACTGGAATCTTCTTCAAGGGTAGCTCTATCATGGAAAAGGCACATGACCGAGTGGTTTCTTGGCTGGGCAGATACAACGTAAGGTCCCCAAAGGTGGGAGAATGGATTTCTAGAGCCCTGGCAGCTACATCTAACATGACTCATTGTTGAGTCATCTAGTTAGTTCCCAAAATGATATCTACGTTCTCTAGCCCCAAAATCAGAAATGTAGTTTTGAAAATTTTGCTTCCCAACAAGATAGGTACACTTCGATTTAATTGATTTGTTGCAACCTTGCCTCCTGGTGTTGCAATCATGAAAGCCCCTTGGGTATGATAGAAACGTAGTTGACGTTTGACACTGAACCTCTAGCTAAGGAAGTTATGCGATGCACCGGAGTCAAATAGAATCAATGCATGTTGATTAAATGGAAAAAGTACCAGTCATGATGGGTGCTCCTTCGGGTAGCTCCTCTAGAGTAGTGAAGTTGAGCCTCCCTTGCCTGACTTGCACTTTCTGCGTCTTCCCTTTGTCTTGGTTAGGTGCTGGCATCTGCCTTGGTTGATTCCATGGGCAATGCTTGGCATAGTGGCCTGTGTTGCCACACATGAAGCATTTGTTTCCGTTCCCTTGGCGGAATTGCTGCTGCTGCCGCTGTTGTCGCAGGGGCTAATTATTCCTTGGAGCGCGAGCGGGGAAACGATTGGGTGCTTGCTGATGCTGTGGCGGCCTGATGACCCATCTCCCTGCTTGCTGTTGGGATCCCCTGCTTTGATTGTTGGAGACAATCCGAAACCTCTATGGTGGAGCTAAGGATCCTGACAGTGGTGCCTTACTCTTCTTCTCCGCCCGGTGGGCTACGATGCAGTCTTCTTGTGATATGGCAAGGTCGACCAGTTCATTGTAGCTGTCAGCACGAACAGTGTTGAGGCGCTCACGGAGCTTGGTGTTGAGTCCCCTTCGGAAACGATCCCTTTTCTTCTTATCTGAATCTGCATGATAACCCGCATATTGCCACATGTCATTGAAGGCCTGGGCATATTGTAGTACGGTGTGGGTTCCCTAAGTCAGTGCCAAGAACTCATTAAGCTTGCGATCCAATATCCCTATAGGAATGTGGTGTCCTCTAAAAGCCGTCTTGAACTCCTCCCATGTCACCACGTGTTCAGCGGGAAGCATGGCGAGGAAATGGTCCCACCATGTCCTTGTAGGTCCACGGAGCTGCTGTGTGGCGAAGCGAGTCTTCGCGGTGTCAGGGCAAGCTCCCGTGAGAAGTGGGAACTTAGACTCCACAACCATGAGCCACACATAGGCGTCTAGCGGGTCCTCCGCCTTGGTGAACATCGGTGGTTGGGTGCTCAAGAACTCCTGATGTCGCCACAGCTAGTGGGCGTTGCTGCTGCCCCCACCAAACTGTTGAGGATAGGGCTGGCGTTGTACCAGCTGCTGCATGTTCTCATTCTGCTGAGCCATAAGTTCCTGCATTGTGGGAGCTAGAGGAGGTGGCGGGGAACCTGCTCGTTCTGCCCGCGACGAGGTCTAGCTGCCATCTGAAATAGAAATTCTGCCATTGTTACCTCGATTCATGGTTCCAAATAGAATCTTCATATTATGAGAAAAAATGACATAACATTATATCGAACCAGATGAGGATAACATTCATTCATTCGTTGCATCGTTCATAAAAGTTTTTCCTAGTTACAACACATTAGGGGATCCACCATAAAGCCTAGTTCAAAAGTTGGTACCAAAAACTAAGCTTACGTGGTTTTCCTGTCCTCCTAACATGTTAAATCTAACCTGCCTAACCATGATTGGTAGAGGCAACACTAGATGCAGGAGTAGGGGGCACTCCGGAGGGAGCCGCGTTTGGACCAGAAGCTGGCTCTATTTCCTCGGGATCCTCCTCTCCCTCGCTGCCTGCCTCATTAGCTTCCATGTCTTGGTGGTGCATTTCTAGGTGAGCGTTGGCCTCTGCAAGCTCTTTCTGCACATCGCGGAGCTGGATTTCTAGGATGTCGATGGTGTTATCCCGGATCTCCACATGCTGCTCCCGAGTCAGGATGTGCTGGTTCATCTGTTCCACCTGTAGATCTTTCTCCACCAATTCCGAAGGCAAGTTAACTATGAAGTCCTCCCGATTGTCAAGGGTGATCTTTGTAGCCTGAACGAGCCCAGTGAGGTGTTTCATGGCATCGCTTTGCAAGGCCTGCAGGTGGTACAGTACACTCATGCACTGGACGGTGATCCTCCCAACCTAGTTAGGATGCATGGCCCACACATCCTTCACGTGACTCACTCTGTTGCACCACATTGGGTCATCCCTCTTCTCGGTGGGGAAGAGTCCAGGTGGGTGCATCATCATCTCTAGAGGATGATATCCGCAGAAGGTCGTCAAGGCCTTTAGTGCTGTGGCCTCAGTGGTGTCGTCCACCCTGAATTCGATAGTCTCAGAATCAAGGGAACACCACCCAGGCTGCAGAGGGTGAGACTCCAAGGTCAGCCAAACCCTGGAACCCGATTCTCCTTGTATAGCTGCACTGTGTACAGAGGGGGTGTGGGGTATCCAGTGGAGCAGAGCACCTCCCACAAGATAGAGGGAAATCCCTCGTGGGAAAGGTAGTCAAAGCTAAAGCGGGTGTCTCCTCCATTGGCGGGGGTGGTTGAAGACATCTGTGGAAGAGGGTTAAGTGTAAGTGCTTAGGTAGTGGTAAGGAGATAAGTGTGCTTATGTTTAAAGGAGGTGGATCAACTTAGATTTATCTATTCCAACTCATTTTCTTGCTACCCATTTTTAACTAATGTTTGCTAGGGGTCATGATTCGATGCATTTTCCTTAACTTTTAATTATTTATGTTCTACAATGCATGCATGCTTGAATGAGCGTCCTCTCATCGATTATAGGGGTGCTCCTTGGGCATCCCTTCTATCCTCGTGTTGGCCTTTCTGGCCTACTTATATAGCCACCTATCTACCCCATTTTCTTAAGGCCTTTCATCCTAGGTCTAGAATTCTAGTCTTGACGATCCAACACTGGTTTCTAAGCAAATTTTATTTTGGAAAAGTTTGCATTCATGACTTATTGGTTCCTCTGTAATGGTAATTGCTCTGATACCAGCTGTGGCAGAACCACCCGAATTATTCCATCTTAAGTGCCCAAGTCGCACCTTTAAGGGCAGCAACACACTTAAACCAGAATAAACCGTTTAGTTCTTCAGATCTCGTCCGATAGAGCCACTTACCAAGGATCAAGTACCATTAGCTCACACGATGGTGAGGCTTAGAGAAATTCCAATAAACATGAAACCACAAATTTATGTACTGGAGTTATTACATAAATCGGAGTTTGATAAAAGATAACGAGTTCTTAATAGTACAGCGGATAATAGATAACTTCGGTACTGAGTTATAGGGCAAGGCCTAGCCACTACTCCTCCTAGTCCTCTCCTACCGAGGCGGCATCCCACTCGACCGTCCAACCTGGTGGCAGGGTGAAAGGCCAAGTCACACCATCAACCATGTCATGTAGTGTACCTGTAAAAATATGCCACAAGCAAGGCTGAGTATACTAATACTCAGCTAGACTTACCTAGTGTGAGGAGTCTACTCCTCTACCTCTAGACCATGAAGCTGTTTGGCTGAGGGGTTTGGTTTGCCAAAAGCACTAGCTGAGTCTAAAAACAATTTTAGCTTTTCTAGTTTTAGCATGATTAATTAAGGTAGGTTTGCTCCTCTCTAAGCATACATGGTAACAATCATTTAGTGCAATCAACATGTTATCTCACAAAACCTCATTTCACTTTTTACTCGATGCAGTACAAGGGGTCAAGCAGTCTCATTAGCCACGAGAAGCAGGCGATTCAAATCGAGTTTTAACCTTACAAGGTAAACCTAAACACATGACATGTAGGGGCACTTCGTTCCTGAAAGTCGCCTAGAGGGGGGGTGAATAGGCAGAATCTGAAAATTATAAACTTAAGCACACACTACAAGCCACGGTTAGCGTTAGAAATAAAACTGAGTCCGAAAGAAAGGGCAAAAACAAATCACAAGCAAATGAAGAGTGTGACACAGTGATTTGTTTTACTGAGGTTCGGTTCTTGCAAACCTACTCCCCGTTGATGTGGTCACAAAGACCGGGTCTCTTTCAACCCTTTCCCTCTCTCGAACGGTCACCTAGACCGAGTGAGCTTCTCTTCTCAATCAATTGGGACACTTAGTCCCCACAAGGACCACCACGCAATTGGTGTCTCTTGCCTTGATTACAAATGACTTGGGAACAAGAAATGGGGAAGAAGAAAAGCGATCCAAGCGCAAGAGCTCAAAAGAACATGGCAAAACTCTCTCTTCTAGTCACTATTGCTTTGAGTGGAATTGGGACTTGGAGAGATTTTGATTCACTCTAATTGTGTCTTGTATTGAATGCACTAGCTCTTGTATTGAATGTGTTGGCTGAAAACTTGGATGCCTTGAAGTGTGGTGGTTGGGGGGTATTTATAGCACCAACCACCAAAGTGGCCATTGGGGAACTCTGCTGTCGACGGGCGCACCGGACAGTCCGGTGCGCTACCAGACACTGTTCACGCACTGTTCACTTTTGCAGACGACCGTTGGCGCGCTAGTCGTTACTCCCACTGGCACACCGGACAGTCCGGTGCTACACCAGACAGTCCGGTGAATTATAGCAGAGAGCATTTTACAGAAACCCAAAGGTGGGAAGTTCGGAGTTGATCTCCCTGGTGCACCGGACACTGTCCGGTGGCACACCGGACAGTCCGGTGCGCCAGAGCAGCGCAGCCTTCAGTTTTCTTTGCTCCTTTGTTTTGAACCCTTTCTTTTAACATTGTATTGGTTTGTTGTGAACCTTTGGCACCTGTAGAACATATTTTCTAGAGCAAACTAGTTAGTCCAATTATTTGTGTTGGGCAATTCAACCACCAAAATCATATAGGAAAAGGTTTGACCGTATTTCCCTTTCAACCTCCCTCTTTTTGGTGATTGATGCCAACACAAACCAAAGCAAATGTATAAGTGCAGGATTGAACAAGTTTGCATAAGGTAAGTGCAAAGGTTGCTTGGAGTGAAACCAATATAATTATTTCTACTAGATATGCATGGATTGTTTTCTTCTTATTTAAAATTTTGGACCACGTTTGCACCACTAGTTTTGTTTTTGCAAATCCTTTGTAAAATTGTTTTCAAAAAAACATTTTGCAAATAGTCAAAGGTATATGAATAAGAGTGAAACAAGCATTTTCTTGATTTGAAATTTTCTCCCCCTGTTTCAAATGCTTTTCCTTTGACTTAAACAAAACTCCCCCTCAATGAAATTCTCCTCTTAGTGTTCAAGAGGGTTTTAGATACTAACTTTTGAAAGGGGTTATACTAATTTGAAATATATCAAAAATACAATAGCAATTGAAAACTTCTTTAAAAACTTTTGAAATTGGTAGTGGTGCGGTCCTTTTGCTTTGGGCTAATATTTTCTCCCCCTTTGGCATGAATTGCCAAAAACGGATACTTGTGAGTGAAATATAAGCCCGTTTACTTTCTCCCCAATGTCAAACAAATAAATATGAGTGAAGATTATACCAAAGTGGAGAATGATGCGGAATACCAGCAAAGGGTAAATAATACCGATGGAGTTGAGTGGAAGCATCGTCTTTGCTGAATACTCCATTTCCCTTTCAATTCTATGACTAAGCATGAGAATACACTTAAAAACACAATAGTCATAGACATAAAAGAGATATGATCAAAGGTATATAAATGAGCTATGTGTGCAAAGTATCAATCAAAGTTTCGAGAATCGAGAATGTTTAGCTTATTCCTAAGTTTGGTAAAGGTTTTCTCATCTAGTGGTTTGGTAAAGATATCGACTAGTGGTTCTTTGGTGTTAATATAGGCTATCTTGATATCCCCCCTTTGTTGGTGATCTCTCAAAAGGTGATACCGAATGGCTATGTGCTTAGTGCGGCTGTGCTCATCGGGATTATCCGCCATGCGGATTGCACTTTCGTTATCACATAGGAGAGGGACTTTGCTAAATTTGTAGCCATAATCCCTGAGGGTTTGCCTCATCCAAAGCAATTGCACGCAACAATGGCCTGCGGCAATATACTCGGCTTTGGCGGTAGAAAGAGCTACTGAGTTTTGTTTCTTTGAAGCCCAAGACACCAGGGATCTCCCTAGAAACTGACAAGTCCATGATGTGCTCTTCCTATTAATTTTACACCCTGCCCAATCAGCATCTGAATATCCTAATAAATCAAAAGAGGATCCCTTGGGGTACCAAAGACCAAACTTAGGAGTATGAACTAAATATCTCAAGATTCTCTTAACGGCCCTAAGGTGAACTTCCTTAGGATTGGCTTGGAACCTTGCACACATGCATACAGAAAGCATAATATCCGGTCGAGATGCACATAAGTAGAGTAGAGATCCTATCATCGACCGGTATACCTTTTGATCTACAAATTTACCTCCCGTGTCGAGGTCGAGATGCCAATTGGTTCTCATGGGTGTCTTGATGGGCTTAGCATCCTTCATTCCAAACTTGGTGAGTATGTCTTGAATGTACTTCGTTTGGCTTATGAAGGTGCCCTCTTGGAGTTGCTTGACTTGAAATCCTAGGAAATATTTCAACTCCCCCATCATAGACATCTCAAATTTTTGTACAATGATCCTACTAAACTCTTCACAAGTAGATTTGTTAGTAGACCCAAATATAATATCATCAACATAAATGTAAATATTTGCCGGAGATCGAGACTAGAATTTGGTACGGTGTGAGAGGACCAAATTAAAAATGATTTTTGTCTCTATATTTTAATCAGTGTTAGATTAATTGAAATCAGGCGAACTTCGCCTGCTATCCAGACATTCGATCGGAGAACAATTCAATTAACAATCCTGTGTCTAGTTTTTTCTTGGATTCCAAGTGTGGTCCGATTTAATTTTGCATTAAAACTTTTGTCGCCGAGTCCAAATTAATTTGCCCGGGAAAAATCACAAGACTGGGTGAAGTTTCCAGACTCGTATCACGTAATTAATGAATTTTGAATAGGCACATGACTCGCAAATTTTTGGAACAATTACGTTCCAAATTTCGCGAGAACTTTAGGAGGAGTCTAAATAGATAGAAACAGATGCGATATTAAAATCATGATAGACGAAGATGATTAAAATTTAGCATCCGTTTTATCCACTGATATTACGTGCTTAAATCCATACTCGTTGTCGAGCAGACGGTAAACACCTAGGGTGTTACACTGGACGGTGGTGTATTTGTGCTCTCGATTGGCGTGAACCCATTCTGGTCTTGAGAAACCCAGTGGCGAGTTGACATATGCAAGGGTTAAGTGCTACATATGTCGTGTGGTTGGAGATCCCCAGCTAGGTATTAATCGATTCAGATCTCCATTACTTCTCTCACATGAAGACTTGGTCACTACCATACACGTAGCAATCTAGTGAACTGAAGGGAGGATAAAAGATGGCTAGATTAGGCCAAGTGTTTGATCTAGGATAGAAAGAACTCTAGATGCAGGTAACTTTACTGAACCTGACAAGTAAAATGAATTCTTAAGGATCCACTTATAGTAAGCTTTTCTGCAAACAGAGTCTTTGAATCTTGTTAAACATTACCTTGATTCCTAGAAGCCAGTATATCATTGAGACTCTTTTTCCTTAGACGGGTAAAACTTGCGAAAGTAACACTTCGTACTCAGGGTTTTCGAAACCATGTTGTTGTAGGTACTAGTTTTGTGCTGCTGTGGATGGTGTTAAGCGCCGGTGGGCCTAGCCTTCTTATAGGTTAAAGTAGCTCTTCTATGCTTCTTATTGAGGATTATCAATGACTTAGCATATATTTCAAACTTATAAATAATTTATAACATTTCAAAGTTTATTTCTTTGAATCACTTTTGTAATCACTCCAATAAGTATAATGTAAATTTGTTGTATCTTGTAAATTTTGTAATAAAGAAATTCCACTCCAAAATGTTGGTGTGTGATTTGTCATTTGAGGTCTTTGAGACAAGGGCAGGTGCATGTGGGTCCAATAACTTGGGAGGTTCTGCCACATGGGAGAAATTTGAGTATGGGAAAAGGGGGAGTTTTTGGCATTTGATCAAATTTACTCTTGAAAGATCTCTCGATTTGCCAAAACAAGTGTGTTTGACATAGAGATAGGAAAAAGAATTTGTTTTGTGAAAATAAACCAAGTGGTGGCAAAAGTGATCCAAATATGCCAAATTCTATAATAATCTTATTGGTCTTCAATTTGACATAAATTTGCATTTTTGAGCTCTTCTAGATATGTTATTTCAAAATGAGTTGCATTTTAATGTTTTGGCATATATCACCAAAAAGGAGGAGATTGAAAGGGAAATGTGCCCTTGGGCTATTTCTATATTGTTTTGGTGATTAGATGCACAACACACTTTGTGTGAGCTAACATGATGTTGAGCAATGGTATATGAAGGAAAAACTAGATGGACCAAATATGAATGTAAGTTCTAGACACTTAATCATTTGTTCTATGAGCTAAACATGCTTGTCTAAGTGCCAGGAACTCAATTGAGTAAAGTCAAAAAGGAGCAAAAGGAGTTCAGCTGAAACAGGCAGTCTTGCACCAGTTGCGGGTGCACCGGACACTGTCGGTGCCCAAGATGGCACGGCAACAAACTCTCTGCTCTCGGGATCGCCAAGGACTGTGGCTAAAATTCACCGGACTGTCCGATGCACCAACAACGTCCGCGCCAACGGTCGGCAGCGCGATCAGCACAGAATCATGTAACACCCCAGGTGTTACTCAGGGTTTTCCCTCAGTACCCACATTGTGACCCATTATCACATGTGTTTTAGTTGGAGCAAAAGACACCAAACTTGACGAGCAAAAACTTAATCAGTCTTTTTTTCACTCTAAGAATCATACATGACCCTATGAAGCTTAAGAAAGAAGGAAAAGGCCAAAACCCTAAAAACCTTTCCTTTAGGGCAATAGAACACTGAAAAGGAACCCAGTGGAAAGTCCAAGTACATCACATTATCATGATTTGGACCAATTAACAAAGTTGTAGTACACTAAATAACCTACAAAATATAGTAAGAAGGTTTACCCAAAAGAGTTTTGCAAAATCCTCAAACAAGCCACTCAAGTGGGGACTCCAAATAAAAATCAGGATTTCAGAATTCTGAAATCCAACCCTCTCACAAAGATCAACCATGTTCACCATGTTCTAGAACTCAATTTCACTTGACCCAAATAGCAAAGTGGCGCCAAAGGACCCCTAGAACACTCTGGCAATGATTGAAGTCAAACCCAGGCCTGTTGACACGATCTTGGCGTAGGATTGCCTCGGGACGAAGCAGCCAGACACACCCATGTTGGCGACGGGCCAACTCCCTGCACAGACTCAAAAACCCCTCGGCTTCCACACGCAAACGACAGAGCTCAGTCGGGGAATAGATCTTACAATGGGATCTTGCCCAAATTCGTGAAGATTTGGAGCTTATGAGCGCTTGAAAGCGACCACACAGCGAGCCGCCATGTGCTAGACCGCGGCTGACACGCCAGTGCGTGCCCGACCATGCGCCCGCGCTGAGCCACGCCCGACCACGCGCCTACACCCACGCCCACGCCTAGAATAGCCCACAAGGCCTCGATTGTACTCCCTCGCACACCCTCACTCCCATCCGAGCTTGAGATCACTGGAGTTTGCCGCAAAGAGCAAGCACCATCGCCCGCCACCACTGCCCGAGCATGGCCGCCGTGGCCAGCCATTCCTGTAGACCCCCAACCTTGCCCGAGCCCTTGGATAGCTTCCCCGAGAGGCCGTGAAGCCTTCCTAAGCTTGAGCCAAGGCCCTGCCCCGCCAGAACAGTGTGATCGACCTTACCGGACATTGGCCGCCCGCCGCCGCACGTGGACCGAACTATAAGGTGAGCCATTCCCAAATTCCTTGCACCCACGACCTCACTGACCTTTTGTGAAGCTCTCTGACTCACTAGATCGAACTCTACCGCCGTGTACAGGCCGAGATTCTCGCCACCGATGTGCTCACCCGCCTGCGCACGAGGCTAGAATAGCTCCGACCACCAGAGGCAACGAGCCGACCATCGATGTGACCCTCGTGACCTCCCCGACGTCGTCGACCACCCCACCAGAACTTTACCGTCGCCGGTAAGTCGTGCTACAGCGATTTTCCTTTCAGCTACTGTTCCGATGAACGTAAGGACCGCAGGTTAGATGCCAGGAAATTCCAGGGGGGTTATGTGTTAAGCCACAGACTCAGCTAAATAGTAGACCAAGGACTCGTTTGTAAGGGAAGAATAAAACATTAACCAGGGACCCGAGTGCAAAGATGTTTTTCTTTTCCTTTTCGAATTTCTAAGTTATTTTAAATCTGCAGCAAACTTGATAAATACATAACTTGAAGAATATTCATCCAAATTTGGTCAAACCAATTTTGCTAGACTCTGTAAAATATGAACTATCAAAAAATTTTAAACCCCATGTTTCCTATACTATTTTCTAGAGTTTTGAATTAAATTAGAAAACTTCCCAAAACATAATAATGGAGAGAAAAATAGAAATTCTTTTAGACGAGGCTTGAGAAAATTTATGGAGATACTTGACCGGTAATTACAGTGTTTAAAAATGTTAATTACCCCAGTACCCAAGCTTAAACAAATATTATCCCTTAGGATATGTTTTTATCCAAACCTTGGAAAAATAGAAAAGGGCACTAAAAATGGAAACCAGAGAGCAATATTACTTTCCTAGCATGATTAAATAACAAAGTTTATAAGAAAAATATATGAAACCCTAGTCCAGTACTGATCTGGAATTTATGATTTTATTTAGGTATTGAGTATTTAAGAAAGATAATGATTAAAAATATGAGGACATCTGCAATAGTGGTAAGAAAAATTTAGTAGACCCTTGACCACTATTGTACCATTATAGAAATAAAAACCACCCCAGAATATCACAGTAAGTGGGTTAAACAAATAAAACTAGGAAATTGCCAATACTTCAAAAAATTAAAAAAGAAAGACTAAAAGTGGGAAACAGTAAGCAACCCTATTTTTTCCTAAATAATTATGATGTATACTGTGAGGAAAAATATAAAACTAAGGTAGTTGTATAGTGGAATACACCCCACCCCTGCCCCATCAGAAAGATTATATATTCTAAGAAATCATACAACCCATCCTCTATAAGTAAAAATAACCAACTTTAGGAATAATTGCTCTTGTGCAAAGAAGAAATTAGAAAAACTGAGAAATCTGTTGTTTGACATTTTTCAAATAGAGTGGTAGTAGAAAGCACCCACTAAGCCCCCAAACTTTAGAAAATCACCATTAATTAACCATTAGGTATCTTTGGCTAAAATTTGGTATAGAAGCATGTTATCAGCCACAAACACCAGAAAAAATAAGTATTAGGGCAAAAACTATCTCTACTCAAGGGTTGTAGTTCAAAGTACCCCCTCTGCCCTATATTTTAATATTTTTGTGCAGAGAAAACCACTCCTATTTTAGGCCTGAATTTTTGAGAAAGACCTATGTGAGCCAGTGGGAAGCCAATATAAGTTTTATACGGTATTTGGAAATTTCTAAAACAGAGGCGTAGTTCAACCTACCCTATAAAAGACCTTAAAAGTTAAAACGGGAAAGAAATCCTTGAAACCTAGTATGCACATTAGACATGTATAATTGGATAATTATGTTGCATTCATACTCATACATTTGCAATCATTAGATTGCAATCTCGCGGACGAAGAGTACGTGCTCATCCCCGAGCAAGAAGTTGCCCAAGAGGAAGTCTAGGAGCCAGCTCTAGAGCCTCACACCGAGGACCTCCCTGCAGCCCTAGCTTTTAAAGGCAAGCCTCGGTTTTATGCATAACCGTTTATATATGCTATTTTACTACACTTAATATTTGTAGGTTTGTAATGAGCACTTAAGTGTAGGAGTTGCTTGAAACCCTAGTTGCATGAACTCAGGATTCCTTTTGAGATGGATACTAGTATGCTAGGTCGAGTAGCTGCTTTGCTAATTAGGGATCTTGGTAGAAGTCGGGTGATTTTCTAGCACTCGCGCGAGGTCAGGAATTGATTGTACTCATCTTGATAACGGGATCTATGATGGTCTCTGGACTTGGATCCAGGGTGGATGCCTTTGTGTATGAGACAGGAATGGAATTAAGGATTAATGTGCGGATACCTGAGTCAAGCGTTTGAAAGTACTAAACACATGTCAGGAAATTGGTAACCAGTAAGCCTAGTACCTGAGTGAAGTCGGGCGCAGACTTTCCCTCTCACTTGTCCTGAGACAAGGTCTCCCATACTAGCTATGGTGGGTGCAAGTGCAGCCACTGCACGGCGACAGCTGGGGTCAGTAGGGCATTGCATGCCAAGGCGGTGAGCCCTGGCCGCAAATGGGGAATCAAGGGGGATGGATGATGTATGTGGGGACTGAAAGGGAAATAGGGTCAAACCTTTCCTATATGATTTTGGTGGTTGAATTGCCCAACACAAATAATTGGACTAACTAGTTAGCTCTAGAAAATATGTTCTACAGGTGCCAAAGGTTCACAACAAACCAATACAAAGTTAAAAGAAAGGGTTGAAAACAATGGAGCAAAGAAAACCGAAGGCTGCCCTAATCTGTCGCATCGGACTGTCCGGTGTGCTAACAGACAGTGTCCGGTGCACCAGGGAGATCAACTCCGAACTTGCCACCTTCGGGTTTCTGGTAAATGCTCTCCGCTATAATTCACCGGACTGTCCGGTGTAGCAGTAGACTGTCCGGTTTAGCACCGGACTGTCTGGTGTGCCAGCGGGAGTAACGGCTAGCGCACCAATGGTCATCTGCAAAAGTGAACAGTGCGTGAACAGCGCGCGCAGAGTCAGAGTAGGCGCCAGAAGGCACACTAGACAGTGAACAGGACCTGTCTGGTGCATCACTGGACTGTCTTGTGGCCTAGCTGTCAGAAGCTCCAATGGTTGAACCCTAACGGTTGGGTGACGTGGCTGGCACACCGGACAGTGTCTGGTGGCGCACCGGACTGTCCGGTGCGCCGGTCGACAGCAGAGTTCCCCAATGGCCACTTTGGTGGTTGGGGCTATAAATACCCCCCAACCACCACACTTCAAGGCATCCAAGTTTTCAGCCAACACATTCAATACAAGAGCTAGTCCATTCAATACAAGACACAATTAGAGTGAATCAAAATCTCTCCAAGTCCCAATTCCACTCAAAGCAATAGTGACTAGAGGAGAGAGTTTTGACGTGTTCTTTTGAGCTCTTGCGCTTGGATCGCTTTTCTTCTTCCCCATTTCTTGTTCCCAAGTCATTTGTAATCAAGGCAAGAGACACCAATTGTGTGGTGGTCCTTGTGGGGACTAAGTGTCCCAATTGATAGAGAAGAGAAGCTCACTCGGTCTAGGTGACCGTTTGAGAGAGGGAAAGGGTTGAAAGAGACCCGGTCTTTGTGACCACCTCAACGGGGAGTAGGTTTGCAAGAACCGAACCTCGGTAAAACAAATCACCGTGTCACACTCTTTATTTGCTTGTGATTTGTTTTCGCCCTCTCTTTCAGACTCGATTTTATTTCTAACGCTTACCCCAGCTTGTATTGTGTGCTTAAGTTTATAATTTTCAGATTCGGCCTATTCACCCCCCTCTAGGCGACTTTCAATTGGTATCGGAGCCTGGTACTTCATTAGAGCCTAACCGCTCAAAGTGATGTCGGGAGATCATGCCAAGAAGGAGGTCGTGACCGGCGAAAAGCCTGCCACAAGCCATGGGAAGACTCCATCGGGAGAGTCCGGCAACAAGGGGAAGGGATCCCCTTCACACACCAAGTCGCATCGGAGCGACGACAAGAAGAAGATGATGAAGAAGGTGGTCTACTATGAGACCGACTCTTCATCGCCATCCACCTCCGGCTCTGACACACCGTCCGTTACTTCTAAGCGCCATGAGCACAAGAAGTTTAGTAAGATCCCCTTACGCTACCCTCGCATTCCTAAACGTACTCCATTACTTTCTGTCCCATTAGGCAAACCACCAGTTTTTGACGGTGAAGATTATTGTGTGTGGAGTGATAAAATGAGGCATCACCTAACCTCACTCCACACTAGTATTTGGGATGTTGTTGAGTTTGGAGTATAGGTACCATCCATGGGGGATGAAGATTATGATTCAGACGAGGTTGCCCAAATCCGGCACTTCAGCTCCCAAGCCACTACTATACTCCTCGCCTCTCTAAGCCGAGAGGAGTATAATAAGGTGCAAGGGTTGAAGAGCGCCAAGGAAATTTGGGACGTGCTCAAGACCGCGCACAAAGGAGATGAGGTGATAAAGATCACCAAGAGGGAAACGATCGAGGGGGAGCTCGGTCGTTTTATGCTTAACCAAGGAGAGGACCCACAAGCCATGTACAACCGGCTCAAGACCTTAGTGAATCAAGTGCGCAACCTTGGGAGCACAAAATGGGATGACCATGAGATGGTCAAGGTTATTCTAAGATCACTCATTTTTCTTAATCCTACACAAGTTCAATTAATTTGTGGTGATCCTAGATATAAGCTAATGTCTCCCGAGGAGGTTATAGAGAAGTTTGTGAGCTTTGAGTTGATGATCAAAGGCTCCAAACAAATCATCGAGCGAGGCGCCACCTCAACAACCGAGGTGCAACCCATTGCATTCAAGGCAACGGAAGAAGAAAAGAAGGATTCTACACCAAGTAGGGTCCCCATCGACGCCTCAAAGCTCGACAACGAGGAAATGGCGCTCATCATCAAGAGTTTCCGCCAAATCCTCAAGCAAAGAAGGGGGAAGGATTACAAGCCCCGCTCCAAGAAGGTTTGCTACAAGTGTGGTAAGCCCGGTCACTTTATAGCAGAAAGTCCTATTTCTACTGATAGTGACAGGGGCGACGACGAGAGGGGGAAGAAGAAGGAGAAGAAGAGATACTACAGGAAGAAGGGCGGCGATGCCCATGTATGCCAGGAGTGGTACTCCGATGAGAGCTCCACCGACTCCTCCTCCGACGAGAACGCCGCCAACATCGCTGTCAACAAGGGTCTTCTCTTCCCCAACGTCGGCCACAAATGCCTCATGGCAAAGGACGACAAAAAGAAGGTAAAATCTAGAGCCTCCACTAAATATGCAACATCTAGTGATGAGGATAACTCTAGTGATGATGAAGAAAATTTGTTTGCTCTTTTTGCCAACCTAAACATGCAACAAAAGGAAAAATTAAATGAATTGATAAGTGCTATTCATGAGAAGGATGAACTCTTGGATAGCCAAGAGGACTTCCTTATTAACGAAAACAAGAAGCATGTTAAGGTTAAAAATGCTTATGCTCAGGAAGTAGAAAAATGTGAAAAATTAACTAGTGAGCTTAGCATTTGCCATGACACTATCTCCAACCTTAGAATTGAGAATGCTAATTTGATTGCTAAGGTTGAGAAGTCAAATACTTGTGATGATTCAATTACCAATCTTAGAAATGATAATGCTAGTCTAATTGCTAAGATTGATAAATTGAATGCCTCTCGTGCTAGCCTTAAAATTGAGAATGAAAAACTAATTGCTAAGGCTAAGGATTTAAATGTTTGCAAAGATGCTATTTCCAATCTTAGAAACGAAAATGCTATGTTACATGCTAAGATTGATGAATTAAATGCATGCAAACCCTCTACATCTACTATTGATCATGTTTCCATTTGTACTAGATGTAGAGATATTAATGTTGATGCTATCCATGATCACCTAGCCTTAATTAAACAACAAAATGATCACATATCTCAACTTAGTGCTAAAATTAATGAGCATGACTTAGAAAATAAAAAATTTAAATTTGCTAGAAGCATGCTCTATAGTGGGAGACGCCTTGGCATTAAGGATGGCATTGGCTTCCAATAGGGAGGCAATGTCAAGCTTAATGCCCCCAAAAATTGTCCAACTTTGTTAAGGGCCAAGCTCCCATGGTTCAGGATAACGAGGGTTACATTTTATATCCTGCTGGTTATCCCGAACACAAAATTAGGAAAATTCATTCTAGGAAGTCTCACTCTGGCCCTCATCATGCTTTTATGTATAAGAGTGAGGCATCTAGTTCTAGGCAATCAACCCATGCTAAATTGCCTAAGAAGAAAACTCCTATTGCATCAAATGAGCCAATTATTTCATTTAAGACTTTTGATGCTTCTTATGTTTTAACTAACAAATCAGGCAAAGTAGTTGCAAAATATGTTGGGGCCAAGCATAAGGGCTCAAAGACTTGTGTTTGGGTACCCAAGGTGCTTGTTTCTAATGTCAAAGGACCCAAGACCGTTTGGGTACATAAGAACAAGGCCTAAATCTGTTTTGTAGGTTTATGCATCCGGGGGCTCAAGTTGGATCATTGATAGCGGATGCACAAACCACATGACTGGGGAGAAAAGGATGTTCTCCTCCAATGAGAAAAACCAAGATCCCCAAAGAGCTATCACATTCAGGGATGGAAATCAAGGTTTGGTCAAAAGACTTGGTAAAATTGCTATATCACCTGGCCATTTTATTTCCAATGTTTTTCTTGTAGATTCATTAGATTACAACTTGCTTTCAGTTTCTCAATTATGTAAAATGGGTTACAACTGTCTTTTTATGGATATAGGTGTTACTGTGTTTAGAATAAGTGATGATTCAGTAGCATTTAAGGGAGAGTTAGAGGGTCAGCTATACTTAGTTGATTTCAATAGAGCTGAACTCGACACTTGCTTAATTGCTAAGACTAATATGGGTTGGCTCTGGCATCGCCGACTAGCCCATGTTGGGATGAAGAATCTTCACAAGCTTCTAAAGGGAGAACACATTTTGGGACTTACAAATGTTCATTTTGAGAAAGACAGGGTTTGTAGCGCATGTCAAGCAGGGAAGCAAGTTGGTGCCCATCATCCACACAAGAACATCATGACAACCAACAGGCCGCTTCAGCTACTCCACATGGATCTATTCGGCCCGATCGCTTACATAAGCATCGGCGGGAGTAAGTATTGTCTTGTAATTGTGGATGACTATTCTCGCTTCACTTGGGTGTTCTTTTTGCAAGAAAAATCACAAACCCAAGAGACCTTAAAGGGATTCTTGAGACGGGCTCAAAATGAGTTCGGATTAAGGATCAAGAAAATAAGAAGCGACAATGGAACGGAGTTCAAGAACTCTCAAATTGAAGGCTTCCTTGAGGAGGAGGGCATCAAGCATGAGTTCTCTTCTCCCTACACACCTCAACAAAATGGTGTAGTGGAGAGGAAGAATAGAACTCTACTTGACATGGCAAGAACCATGCTTGATGAGTACAAGACTCTGGACCAGTTTTGGGCCGAGGCGATTAACACCGCCTGCTACTCCATCAACCGGCTCTACCTTCACCGAATCCTCAAGAAGACATCATATGAACTCCTCACCGGTAAAAAGCCCAATGTTTCATATTTTAGAGTCTTTGGTAGCAAATGCTTTATTCTTGTTAAAAGAGGTAGAAAATCTAAATTTGCTCCTAAGGCTGTAGAAGGTTTTTTACTTGGTTATGATTCAAACACAAGGGCATATAGAGTCTTTAACAAGTCCACCGAACTAGTTGAAGTTTCTTGTGACATTGTGTTTGATGAGACTAATGGCTCTCAAGTAGAGCAAGTCGATCTTGATGAGCTAGATGATGAAGAGGCTCCATGTGTCACGCTAAGGAACATGTCCATTGGGGATGTGTGTCCTAAGGAATCCGAAGAGCCTCCACAAGCACAAGATCAACCATCATCTTCCATACAAGCATCTCCACTAACTCGAGATGAGGAACAAGCTCAAGATGGTGAAAATGAAGATCAAGAAGATGAGCCACCTCAAGAGGAGGACAATGATCAAGGGGGAGATGATAATGATCAAGACAAGAAAGATGAACAGGGTCAAAGACTGCCACACCCAAGAGTCCACCAGGCGATTCAAAGAGATCACCCCATGAACACCATCCTCGGCGATATTCATAAGGGGGCAACCACTCGATCTCGAGTCGCTCATTTTTGTGAACATTACTCTTTTGTTTCCTCTATTGAGCCACACAGGGTAGAGGATGCACTTAAAGATTCGGATTGGGTGCTGGCGATGCAAGAGGAGCTCAACAACTTCACGAGGAATGAGGTGTGGCATTTAGATCCTCGTCCTAACCAAAATGTTGTAGGTACCAAGTGGGTATTTCGCAACAAGCAAGATGAGCATGGTGTGGTGACAAGGAACAAAGCACGACTTGTGGCCAAGGGTTATTCATAAGTCGAAGGTTTGGATTTCGGTGAAACCTATGCACCCGTAGCTAGGCTTGAGTCAATTCATATATTATTGGCCTATGCTACTTACCATGGCTTTAAGCTTTATCAAATGGACGTGAAGAGTGCCTTCCTCAATGGACCAATCAAGGAAGAAGTCTATGTTGAGCAACCTCCCGGCTTTGAAGATTGTGAGTACCCTAATCATGTTTACAAACTCCCTAAGGCGCTTTATGGGCTCAAGCAAGCCCCAAGAGCATGGTATGAATGCCTAAGAGATTTTCTTATCACTAATGGCTTCAAAGTCGGAAAAGCCGATCCTACTCTCTTTACTAAAACTATTGCAAATTATTTGTTTGTATGCCAAATGTATTTAAAAAAAAGAGAGAGAAAATGGAAAAATCTAAAAAAATCTGTTGGCGTCCCTATCCCTGCCACCCTCTCTCTCCTTAATCTTCATCCGCGCACTGATTTTTTTCCACCGCCGTTCTCTCTCGCCTTAGATATTTCTTGGCTGCGCTTAACTTCTCCGCTCTCCTCCCCGTCGCGGTGCTCCAGTTCCTCTGTGTTGTCTCCAAGTTTTTCCCTCCCATGCGCGCTTCATCTCCCTCTTTGCTCGACTGCGTCCCTCTGCTCGCTCGCACCTAGCCGGAGCAGCCTCCAACACCGACCATCTCCAGCTCTCCCATGGCACGCCCAGCTCCCTCTACTCGGTCTCAAGCCCCTGCTCCATCTTCCTCCATGCCCTGGTCCCTCTGCTCGGTGCTCTCTCACCCATGGCAAGCAGCCGCGTCTTCTCGCTCGGCCTCCAGCTCTAGTGCCTGGCTGAGTTCCCTGGCGCGTGCCCCTGTTCTTCGTTCCCACGCACGCATCTCTCCTGGCCGTCGAGCTCCCTTTCCTGTGGTGCCTGGCTCCCTCCGAGCTCGCCCCGGCCCCTTACTTCCCCCATGGTCAGAGCTTTCCCCCAGCCCAAATCTCGCCCAGTCGCCCAGCTCGGCCTTGCCCTGTATCATGGTGCCGGTCGCTCCTCCCTGCGTCGGCCTCCCCTGCTAGCTGCTCGCGCCCATATCCCCTGCTCCTCTCCAGCACCGGACTCCTCTCATCTCTCTCCCTCATCGTGGATTCCCCCTGACGCGTGCTCGTCCTGTGTCGAGGCCCCGCTCGGCAGCGTTACTCCCTGCTGCGCGCGTCGGTCTCCAGCGCCATGAAGCATCCTGTGCGCGCCTCTATTCCTGGCGGTGGTAGTGTTGTGGCGTAGCGACGTCATGTGCATCACGGTAGCTATCCTGGCCGTGGAGCAGTCCGTGTCGTAGAGTTCGCTCGGCCGCGACCTCGCTTTGCTCCTCGCGTCGCTGCTCGCCGAGTCCTTCACTAGTCCGTGATCTCTCCCTGCCCATCGTTGCATCGTTCGTCATCGTGTTGTGTGTGTAGCAACATCGCTGATTCCTCCATAGTGCCTGTCGACGAGCTTCATTTCATCGATTCCTCGCCTTCGGTTCAGCTCACGTATGCGCGCCGAACGCGTTCGCCGCTTGACCCTGTGTCGCTAGAGCTCCTGACCTCGCCGCTGCCGGAGCCCTCACTAGATGTCCTCGCTAGCTTGCTCTAGACTCGATCTCATCCTTGTTCCATGTATCATCAAGAAATCCCAAGAGTCGGGTAAAGACGAAGCTAGCAGCGTGATATTCACCAAGCGCTCGACAAAGGAGGGTACACGCTACTCTCACCATCTCTCCACTCCCATTGCTTAGTGGCCTTTCTAGTATTGGTCTGACCAAGGCAAAGCTTACCCATGATGAGGCATGTGGCCAGTTAAAAGGTCCTAGATCATCAAGCCTACATCGGTTCGGTCCTTAAGCGACTCAGACGGAGACACTACACCGAGACTTCCTTCTCGTGCAAGTCACCCGCCTGGTCTCGTCTTTATCATTTAAAACCCAAAGTTTGGTACCTGGCAGAGGTACTTCTTTTCAGATGTTGAACCCATCAAGGCCTTGATGGATTCACCATCATAAGTCTTTTCTTTGTAAAAATTCCCATCCAGTATGAAGCATCACCATATGTTTTAAAACAAAACATTTTGTTTTTCTATAGCAATGCTAAGCATCATAAAAATCCTTTTCATAAGAGGGTATCAAGGAATTGTGATCAATTTCCCAAGGAAGGAAATGCATCAATTGTTTAGCACACAACTCCTATCACCTAATCCATCATATGAGGTGATAAAGATTTTAAAACAACAAGGAAAGGGATAATGCACCGGTACTTGCCTGGGATAAACACTACGTTAGTGTTATTAAATGACGACCACTTAGCGATTAGCCTTTTGTCTTGGCACTTGTTCAGTCTGTCCATCTTTAGGTTTATTCATCGGCATCTCCTTGAGGAGTAGCCCACCCTTTACACCATCTTGGGGTCGACTCGGTTCTTGTCCCCCGCATCACGTGATCAACTAGCGCATCTAATGAAATGCATAATGCACATGAATGAATATACAGAGGAATAACATAAGATAGATAATCTACACACATCAGTCGCGTTCTTCCAGTTTAACTAGATCTAGTTACAACATCACGAAAACGATAAGCTATACCCACACTCTACTTTCCTTAACTAATGTTCAACACCAGAAGACTAACAAACTTAGAATCATTAGTCTTGGACATCTAATATTGGAATAAGGATAGAAGCACATCAACTTTCTAAACCATTGGACCAAACTATATTGCATAACATGCTAATTATATGAACATGACATTATTCTATGTCTATCGAGTAGAGTATTATTGAGGATTATAAAACTCTACAAGACCACGACTAAGAAACCCAGGAACCTAAAATACTTATATACACTTTCGAGCATGGGATTTTTTTGGAATTTAATTAAAATTAGCTTGTCAATACTAGCATTGCTTCCAAATACTTAAGAGTAACCATTAGCATTCACCTAAAACAAGAACTCGATCAATAAATGTAGAGTATCCTAATTACTAAAATAGAGCACCGACTTCACTATACAAAGTAAACTCACCATAACAACACTAATGACACATACCATCTAAATATTGGAAACACTAAATCTATTATTCTCACATTATTAACTTGACCACTCATCCCAAACGACGAACTAATTTACACACACTTAACTTATACGTCCTCTAAGACACTCTTTGTAAATCCTGCATTTTAGACCTAAGTTGTACCATAATACGTAATTATTTCACACGATCACGTTATCGGAGGTGCTGAGGTATTTTAGCAAACATTTAACACAAACACGACGCGCTTGCTAAACACGAGAATTATTAAGACTAACAAGTCTAGTTAATCCAATCATCAAATCAACTTACAGAAATAATAAATCAGCTCACCATGACTAAATTTTGACTTGACAATTGCGAAACGACAATGAAATTCGATTCAGGCTTTACGTCATGCACCTGATAGGTGGCACATTTCGACCTTTTTCTTTTCATCTCTCAAAGCTGGAATTCCTCTCCTCAGTGTCCACACAAAACAAGAACGGTGCGCAGAGGCTGGCAGGGAAGCTTGACATCAAGTGAGGAGCACGGAGTGGCGAGGGACGGTGCGGCTTGGGCGCGATCGAGAAGTACGACACAATGACCAGAGGGCGTGCGGTGGTGAGCTTGCAGGGGCGAAGGCCGAGTAGGAACAGCAGCACATAGCTTGGCGATGGGATAAGCAGCAGGGCGAGGTCGATGACCGGAAATTGCAGAGATGATGGTTGTGTAAGGACTGATGAGCTGGGGAGGGGTGTGATGGAAGGAGCTTGTGGTGGCGCGTCCAGTAGGCTCGACAGGGATGGCCTTGGATCTGGCTAACAGAGCGCACGGTTTGACAACAATAGGGGAGGTGGACGTGAGCTGGGCACCATGAGGGAGCTGCTCGGCCACCAGTGCGGGAGCAAGGATGGCGAGTGACCTGCAAAGGGGAGTACACCGAGCAGGGGAAGCCACCATGGGCGAGGTGGAGGTCCGGCCGGGCGAGTTCCGGCGTGGCCGAACGCCGGCGAAGATGAGCGGAGCAAGACGAATTTGGAAACTACGGGCGCAACAGCGGAAGGCAGGGCAGGGCGGCGACTTCAGGAAAATCATAGGGCGGTGGAGAAGATAAGAAAGAGAAGGCGTGAGGGAGAAGGCTTCCTCCAAGCGGTGGCTTCGCAAAATATCCACAGAGTGGAGATAAGAAGGAAGAATGCTTTAGCGGTGAGATATTTTCTCAGTTTTTTATTTATTTTTTCTTTTTGTTTAACAAAATGAATGGATAATACGGATTCTGGATTAGGCTTTAAAAGAGATATAAATGGGTCGGACCTAAACGAGATTGACAACAATATTTGGACAGGATGTGATTTGGTGAATACTCCGGAATTTAGATGAATCTTTACCCGTTATCTATATCCGAACGTTGGGATCTGGGCAAGATACAATCGGAACAAACCAGAATGATATTAACAACGGTATTTTAGACTGTGTTCGATTTGATTTGAAATCAAATAATTTCATTCGCAGTCTCAACACCTAATTCCACGGCCATAGATAATTTACGTGGAGCATCGAATCTCAATTATAATTCCTTGGACGCGACTTCTCTGTTGAAGAGTGGATACTAAATTATTTTGCACAGAAAAATTTAGTCATCGAGTGCTATTTAATTTGTTTGGGATGAATTCAGAGGGTTGTACTAAATTTTCAAATTTGCCTTTGCGCAATCGATGAATTTTAAATAATCATCAGATTCACCAATTTTTGGAACAATTATGTTCCGAACATCACGAAAATTTAGGAAAAGCCCAGATGGATAAAGATAAAAATGATGTTGAATTCATGATAGATGAAACAGATTAAGACATAGAGACTGTTATTATCCCATGCTTAAATCCATACACGTTGTTAAATGTATAGTAACACCTGGGGTGATACAGCCCTCCCCCCTTAAAAGAATCTCGTCCCGAGATTCGGAGCAAAAGACTTTTCAGAGTACATAAGTATGTAACTCCTGTCCATATCAGCGATAGCGTAAGGTAGTTCCAAGCGTAGGCGAGTATCTCAGGATGTTGTTTCTCTAGTGGACATAACATGTATCGCCTTAAGCTAATTTAGAGAAGTCCATCAATAGAGATAATGTCTGCCAGAAGAACACATAAGGTTCTATGTGTGCAGTTTGCTTTTTCTGATAACTCTGTACTATCTGAGTCTATTGAGCAAGCGGTAGATATGCGACTTTATGCATACAGAACTAGATGCAACGTCTTGGGTAAAACACACAAAAAGAGGTTTACCAACAAGTGGTCATTGGAAATTCATAGCACATAAGACGAGTGTGGATGTCGAACAACATCACAGTTAACTCGTGTTAGCCAGAGAATCTAAGTCCAAGAAAAATGATAGAGACTCAAAAAATCACCAACGAAGGGGTCTGTAGATGTTGACTTCACGATCAATCCACTTTATCAAGCACTAAGCATGGCTCGACTTGATCACACATGCTAGAAAAGCACACATGAGGCAATTGAGGCATGACTAGAGCAATGATTAGGTGGATATTAGTCGACTTGACTTATTTTTTTAGCACTCTTTCAAGGTAGATTGAACTAAAAGGGAGCTTAGACAATCGGAGAGTTCTGATTTTTTATGGAGATTTCTAAATTGGTAGTGAATTCGTTAAAGAGCACATTAAAGCGGTATGCTCTTTAATTCAATAGAGATGACAGATGTTGCTTGATCATTTCACAAACAACATAGAAATCATTTTAAGGGAAGGTCCACGGAAGATAACATATCAGTGTAATTCCATAATGGATCATGACTAGAGACCTTGATTCCAGCATGCGTCAAGCAGCATAATCTTGTGTGCGCATCCACAGAAGGCTCTCAGTCTCGCTGCGGCACCATAAATCCTTAATCATTACACCATTACCGAACTGGCACCAATAATGAATCTCACATGGTAAGAACAATTTGTGCAGAGATAGCATATCGATATAGCTTTATAATGGATTACAAGAACTAACCGCGATACCAGCGTGTGCCGAGCAGCGCATCCTGGTGTATGCATCCACAAGAGGCTCTCGATTTCGTCATGACACCGATAGTTTTAGCCATAACGCCATTAACAAACTTAACAAATAAGAAGTCTCACATGACATATATAGACTGAGCAAGGATGAAAATATACAAAAGAGACTCCACCTAAGAATGGTTACAAGTAGAGAACCAAATAGATCATGGCCCGATGAAATGATCAAGACATGGCCATAACCTAAACTTGTTGATGATTGAGTACGATGGGAGACTGTTAATTCATCCCCAAGCATATTTCTATGCCCATCATAGAGATTACAAGGTCAAGGATTAGTATCTGATTAAATACAGGGTAAAAACAATCATAAGATTAAGTTGGTATGCCTTCGATAGATATGAGGAAACCAAAGGCATCAAACTCAAGAAAATGATCGGACATGTCTTTCCTAGGTTAGGTTGATAAAACAACAGTATGATCCTCAAGAAGAGGCAAGATGGAATTAGGATATCAGCTTGCACCAACTGAATAAGGACATGATTTATTATGGAGACAAGACCACAAAGGAGTCACATATTAACTGTCTAGAACACAGACTCAGGATCCTTATTTTAAGTCTGCGTGCATTTTATGACCAACAAACAGATTACCTAAGCATCCATTTGCATGGGCTTGGTCATGGAGGGATAACAGAAAATTCAAGTTTGGGTCATGGTTCACTAAATAAGAACATGGCCTAGCTTTAGGTCTAAGCAAACAAGTCACCAATATTCTATCGGCACATCAAGCACAAGAACAAACACATACAACACCTAAATAGATTACCTAAAGAATGGAGGACAACTATTTCATTGAAGTTCATAATACAACATTACACCACATTATCTACAATCACCAAGTATTGGAATAAATGTGAGAGAAGCATTTTGGTGCACAGGTGACAAACACGATGCAAAAATCATGATGCATGCTCGTACTATTCGTCCTCACTGATCTTGCCAACATAATGTGGCAATAACGTTTGATATCGATGGCATACCTATGTCTCTCTGGGTATATTGCTAGTCGTCAGCTATACATACGGTTTCGAGGTTAGTGTACCCGCAGAAAATTCCATCACAACCCAATTCCCAATTATGCAAGTGACACCCCAGTGTCACCTAGGGTTCTTCCTTAAGCTAATTTGAACTATTATCACATGTGAACCAAATAGAGGCATGAACATCAAAAATTAATAACCAAAAGTTTAAAGTGAGTCTTTTCATCTGTTGTAAATCTCCTAATCAAATCATCAACCTCATGGTAAGACAAACTCTCAAACCCAAAATTTACCCAAAGTGAACCCTTAAGCACATAAAAGAGAAATTGGAAAAAGGCTTGGGAAAAATACAAGATTTTGGCAAGAACCAAATGACAAAGTTTTAATACACTAAATAACCAACAAAACATAGTAAGAAGGTTTGGCCATTTGGTTTTTCCAAAATTCCCAAAACAGCCCTTGAACCAAGGTCCCATGGGGAAATTTAGAATTCTGAATTCTGAAATTCAGCACCCTTTTTCAAAATCAGATGTGTTCCCTATTTTCCAAAACTCAAAACCATAAAGTCCAAATATAAAAGTAGTGTCAAATTTCCTTGAACATGCTCTGGAAAAATTTGAACTCAAACTAAATTCGTTTGGCACGGTTTTGGCACCGTTTGACCTCGGGACTAGGCAATCTGACACTGGCACCTTGGTGACGCTACAACTCTCTGTCCCTAGCCTAAAACCATGCGACATCCACACGTAAACGACAAAGCACAGTCAGGGGAACAAATCCTTCACAGCAATCTTGCCCAAATTCGCGAAGATTTGCGCCCAATCGGTGTTAGAACTCGGGCAGAAGCAACGGTTCCACGTGTTCGACCGTGGCTGACACCCCGGTTCACGCCCGTTCGCGCACCCGCGCTCCACAGTGCATGCCAGCGCGCGCTCGTCAGTCCACGACCACCCGTGCACCTCGCCGTGCCAATAAAGCAGCCCCAGGTTTCGGCCATACCTCCCCACGTGCTTTTAAGTCCTGCCCGAGCCTAAGTTCGCCGGACTTTGCATCGAGCACGCCGCGCCACCGCCCGCCATCACCACCCGAGCTTCGGCCACCGTGGCCAGCTCCCTCCAGTCGATTCCAAGCCGCTCCAGCCCTTTGGTTAGCTTCGCTAGTGGTCCGTGAAGCTTTCGAAGCCCTCGGACCCGGCAGAACGTCACCGGAAACCCAAGATCGCCCTCGCCGGACTTCAGTCGCCCGCCTGCGCGCGTAGACCGAGCAATCCGATGAGCCATTCTTCAATTCCTCGTGCACACACCTTCCTTGATCCCAAGTGAAGCTCTCTGACCCGTTTGATTGGACTATCGCGCCGTGAGTAGGCCGGACTCCTCGCCGCCGACGAGCTCCTCCGCCTGCGCAAGTGGACCGGCCAACTCCGGCCATCCCCGACAGCGACCCGCACATCGCCGTGATCCTCAAGACCTCCCTTACGCCCTCGACCACCTCACCGGAGCAGCCTCACCGCCGGTAAGCGCCTTCGCCCCTTTCTTCCTCCGCGGCCACTATTCCATTAGGGAAGGACCGCGAGTTCGATTTCCAGAAACCCTAGGGGTTTTCTATAGAGCCGTAGACTCGTGTGAATAGTGCACCAAGGACCTGTCTGTATTTCCTTTAAGAACTTTTGCCAGAGACCCTAGTGCAAAACTGTATTTCCTTTATCCATTTCTAATTAACCTTTTTAAATTCAGCAGAGAACTTAGAATATTTATATCTTGAGTTAGATTCAACCAAATCGAACCAAACCAATTTTGTAGAATTCAAAATATTATGGACTATCAATTAAAAATAATGAACCCCATGCTTCCTGTGTTAAATTTTAGGGTTTAGAATTAACTAAGGAAAAGGACCAAACCTTATTAAATTAAAGAAAATTAGTTATGCTTCTGTGCTGAACTTAGGAAAAATTGTAGATGCTCAAACATCATTTAGACACTGTTTAAAAATAGTGAGCACCCTAGTATTGAAAGTTTAAGTAAGATTATCCAATAAAAGCCATTTTTCCCAAAACTTAAGAAAATCAGAAAGGTATTAGAAAGTAATGAATAGTGAGTGCAATTATTTTTCCTAGCCTACTTAAGTAACAGAGAACCTAGGAAAAATAAAGGGACCCCTAGTCCAGAACAGAATCAAAGTGAAATGTTTTATTTAGCATTATTCCAACTAGAAAATAATTATTAGAATTATAAAAGCAAATCCAAAACTGCTAATAAAAATCCAGTAGACTTGTAACCACTAGAATCCCACTACAAAAATGATGAACACCCCAGCCCATCATTTTAAATAGGGTAAACAAATAGAACTTGATATTAAACCATATTTCAATTAAAGCATAAGTAAGCAAAAACAATGTGCAACACTGGGCAAATAAATTTTTACTAGATTAATAATGAAGTAGGCCACCAGAGAAAAATGCAAAACCCAATTAAAAGCTACCAATAATACCTATTGCCAATAATTCATGAAAAAGGTCATTTAACCCAATTAATTCCTACCACCCTTCCTTTAAGCAAAAAGATACCAAACTTCAGAATGATTGCTCTTGCACAAAGAAGAAGCTAGGAAAAATCTGAAATCTCTTGTTTGATATTTTTCAAATATAGTGGTAGTAGAAAGCACCCCTTTGGCTAGAAACATTGGAAAATCACAAGAAAATAACTAATAAGTATTAGTGGCTAAAAATTTGTACAAAGTCATATTATAACATCTAGATGCCAGCAAAAATATGTCTTAGAGAATAACTCCCTGTTAAAAAGGAGGTGTAGTTCAAAACACCCTTCTGCCCTAATATTTGATAATTTTATACAAAGAGAACCCCTCACTGTTTAAGCCCCAAATTTTGAGACAGAGAATTATAAACCAGTAAGGAGCCACTGTAATATTTACCGAATTTTTGGAAATTTATTTATATAACCTGTAGTTCAAACCCACCTTAAAAGCATAAATGAAATAAGAAGAACAAAGGAAAATAATAAGAAATCTAGATAAAATTCTCACGGGACATGTTGGGGGCCTTCGTCCTCCGAAGGTCCTCAAAAACATGATTTAACAATATTTTCTATGTGTAACATGTGGATCAAAATCATACACGACATAAGAAGCATGGTCAAGACGAAGGATGATGCTGCTCCGAAGCTACGGGCAGAGGAGCTTTGGCTTAACAACGGAAAAAGGAACCGACTTAAACGGGAAAAGGCCATCCAGTCCTCGTTGAGTTGTCCATAATTCAGTAGTAAATATGAAGGACATAAATGTAATTTTACACAGGCTGCGCCCTGTGCCTATGAATAGATGAACAATACTTCTGTACTGTTCACGCTGACTTGTATTCACTCGTGCGTCACGCTTAGACTTTTGCCTTATGTCAAGCCGAAGGTATAAATGTAATTCAATATTGTTCATGTTCATTTATTATGATATAATTAAAAGATATTAATGATGACATATGATTATTCATGTTATCTCTCATGTCTCATTTACTTCTCCTTTCATTAATACATACTGTGATGATGAAGGTACGTCCTTCGTGACCTTCGTCTGAAGATCATTATATTCTAAGGGAGATAATGCTTTGAAGGACGAAGGGCATTAACCATTAACCTTTTCTGTGTTGCCTTGTTCTTAATTCATAGTATTTGAGAACAAGTCCCCAACACTGGCTCCCACCTCCGGTGAACCCTTTTTTCGACCACCTTCGACAAGCACTGACCTTCATCATGCCGCCGAAGAAAGCTTCAGCGCTAGGGGCTGCCGCACTATAGCCACTGGATCCAAATCAGGAGACCGTTTCTCTCCGAGAGGCCCAAAGCCAGAAGAGGGAGGCCACTAGACCAACACTCCAGGAGGAAGAGTTGGACCAAGAAATCAGAAACATGGAGATAATCCATCAGCATGTACAAAGGAAGAAGGAGAAGATGGTCCGACTGGCTGATCTTCAAAGGCAGATCGACGAAGCCACTGAAGAAGTATGCCATCTTGCTCAAGACGAACAAGATCGAAGGCCCCAACATAGGGAGCTTCATCAAGAAGGCTATTTCAACGAGGATGGATGGTATGTTGATTTTAATCATGATACCTTTACCTTTGATGCTGCTTCTCCCTTGGCAGCAGAACTGCAAGCTATCCCATGGCCTCCATCATACAAGCCACCTCAGCTCCCTATGTATGATGGACATTCAGATCCGAAGCAGTTTTTGATGAGTTATGAAGCAACCATATCTTCATATGGAGGCAATGCAGCTGTCATGGCCAAGTCCTTCGTCATAGCAGTTCGGAATATGGCTCAAACATGGTATTCTTCTCTTTGGCCAGGGACTATTACTTCATGGAAGAAGCTCAAGGATATGCTATTGACAAGTTTCTAAGGTTTTCAGATGAAGCCGGTCACAGCTCAGGCCCTGTTCCAATGCATGCAAGACCATGAGGAGTATCTCAAGCATATGTCCGAAGGTTCTTGCGACTGAGAGCACAAGCGCCTACAGTGCCCAATGAAATTGTCATTGAGGCCATGATCAAGGGGCTTCATCTAGGACCTACTTCCCAGTATTTCGCTAGAAAGCCTCCACAGACTCTGGAGAAGCTGCTTCAAAAGATGGATGAATATATCCGAGCTGACAATGATTTCTGCCAAAGAAGGGAGGAAGCTTACAGGTTCTCTGAAATGACCAGGGGCTTTGGAGGAAGAATCCACCCGAGGCATGTCAGGTCAATTCACAACTCCACTCAGAGTGATGATAGAGGAAATCAGCTACAGAGGCCACAATATACTTCACAATCTTCGGGGCAGCAACAAAGCTCTTTCCGGCCACCAGCTCTAAGAGGCAGAGGCGTCAGGGGCTTCGGAGGAAGATATGGGGATCAGCCCATAAAGATCTACTGCCTATTTTGTGGAGAAGACAAGGGCCATACTACAAGAATGTGCCAAATTATTATCCAAAAGCAGAAGGAAATCGCAGAAGCCGAAGCTCGGCAAAGCCAACCGAAGCAGGTTTTACATACTGCTTCGTGTCACTCACCCTACATACTAGAGTATGTGGGCAACCATCCTGCAGCCTCTGTTGCTTCGGCTAGTCAGCCACAGGCTTCTTGGCCACAGCTTCCACCTCCGCCGCCACTACAGCCTGCCTATTCACGAGGTCAACAGCCAGAAGGGAGCCATCAGACTCATCAGCAGTGAGATCTCAGGGAGGAATCCGAAGCTCGCACAGACAACTGCACTGTGCCAGAATCAAAACACATCTATTAAGAGATATCCTACCCCTGAAGCATTTTTATATTTATTGTCATTTTTTTAATAAAGAACAATCAATGTAAATCTAGTCTTCTTGTTATTTTTTAATAGCTTTGTTCTTGTGAAATATATCTTTCTACAGATTTACGAAGCCCCAAATTGCCGAAGCTCAAAAGTCGTTCCTAAGGGAATGCAGAGCTAAAATCGCATTGTAACTTTTACCGAAGCTATAGAAAGTCATTCCAAAGGAACGCAGCGTAAGTTTGTTGAAGCTGCAAAAAGTCATTCCCAAGGGAGCGCAGTGTAAGTTTTCTGCTCAAAAGTCGTTCTAAAGGGAATGCAGAGCCAAATACCGCCAAAATATAAGGCAAAGCGCGAAAAGTCAACGTGAATACCGCTGAAATAGAAGGCGAAGAAGTTCAAAAGACGTTCCTAAGGGGATGCAGAACTTACACAGAAAAATAAGCGGTGAAGCCAAAAAATAAACGACAAAGAGATTTTGATCATTCCTAAGGGGACGCAAAGATTGTGTTTCAGTGGGAGTATGTGTCTTTGGCATTAGCATCATTCTTTGCATCATATCATCACATCATATCGCATAGCATCTCATCATACATCATACCACACCAATGACATCAATTGGAAACAAAGCGGATCTTCAGAGATTGCCTTACAAAATGAAAAGGTGCTAAGACAAAAGCAAGCTAAGAATCACGGCTTCATCAGTCCTGATATGGAAGAAGGGATCTATTGTTTATGAAGCATCAACATTTTTACGAAGTGTGGATGTACTTGCGAGGGATAAAAATTCTTTTTGCGAAGCATGAAAAGAAGGGAAGGTGTTTTTTCGCCAAAGGCTCAAAAACGGTATGTACATGAAATTTCATGCATCGCAAAGAATTGACTTACAAATAATTTACATATTATATTGAAAAATATAAACATCAAATATTACAAACTTAGTTTAGCAAATGTTACATTAATACCCTAGAAATGTTTTTACAATAACTCCTATTCTTCCTTCAGAACATTCTCTGCAACTTCGTTAAGCAGTTTGGTAACAACTTCGTCGACAATAGCTTCGGCCACATTAATGACTTCAATTGCTTTCCTTGTTTCTGGGTCAGCCAGCGGGTCGAACGGCTCTAGGGGAGGAGGTAGTTGAGCTGCAGTAGAAAACATCAATCAGTTCGAAGTCACGAAAATAAACGACAAAGCTAAAAGCCATTAAGAAATACCTATCCGTCTTCTGAGTTCCGCAGATTTCTCAGCTTTTTTCATTGCTTCCCGAGTATCATGAATATCTTTTTCGCTCTTCTTCATTATTTTATGAGCCATCTTTCGGCTACCATTTTCCCAGATATCAGTGAAAAATTTTCCGCTTATTAAACTTGCTTTGGCTGATGGGTCCTTCGTATCGTCAACAGAGAAGGCACTTTCGGCCTAGGCCAAGGTTTTAACATGTTCGCAACCCGCCTTCTCCAGGACAGCGTCAACTCCTCTCGCGCCAGAGAAGGCGCAGACGTCCCCACGATCACTTAGGATTTCCTCAAAAGCTTCGGCTTCACAACTGATCCACTCAATAACGCCCTCAGGGTTGCCTCATATGAAATTGTCTTCGTTAGAGTAGGCGCCCACGTTGGCGAAGCTAGTCTTCATCTTTTTCACGCACTCCACAGATTTTTCAAAACACCTTTCCTTTGATGCGCGAAGCTCTGCAACTATCTTTTCAAAATAATTTTTCCAGTACTCACTGGCATCTCGATCAGCTTCAGCAACAGCGAATTTTAATTTGGCCTCAGCCAATTGTCTCCGAAGATCTTGAATTTCACTCTTCTGGGCCTCAGCTTGAACTTTGGAATTAGCTTCGTCTTCTTTTATTTTGTTTATCAATGAAATTAATATTTTATCTTTTTCAAGGCCTTCGTTCCTTAGCTCAATCACCTCTGAGCGAAGGTTGTCCAGAGCCATTCTATATCCTTCATCTTCGATATTTTTCTGTGCCCTGAGGGCATTGCTAAGGATCAAGCCCTGCAAGAGGAGTACAGAATTAAGTATAAATAAAAAAAATAATTCGTTTTCAAATACAAGAATTGATTTTCATACCTTTATACTATTATATGCTAAACTATCAACTAGTTCATCCTTTGACAGTATGGAGAGGCCGTCTTCTAGCTTCGGAAATCCGAAGCTTCTTCCTATCTCCCGGCTGACGGATATCTCTTTGTTATCTAGGAGACAGTATAAAAAATCTTCTTCTCCGCTGCCATTAAACACCAGTGCCCCTTTCGGGTATTTCAGTCTTTGGGCATAGTGTTGGGCTTCTCGTTTTTCTTCCGAAGTAAGCGTCTTTCCCGAAGCATGGCGAATGATGTAATCAATGCTCTCTTCCAAAGCTTCGGAAGCAGGAGTAGCAACCTTTTCAGGCAAAGTTTGCTCTGAGGTTTTTTCTTCTGTTGCCTTTTCTTCAGTTTCCGAAGGTTTTTTCTCGGCAAGCTCTGAAGGCCCAGCTTCGGCACTAGCTTGGCCTACTGCAGCTTCGATTTCAGCCGGTTTTGTTTCAGATTCGGTTTGCAGTTTCGAAACCTCGGTGATTTTCCCTGAAGGAGTAGAGCTTAAAGCATTTACTGATTCTAACACATCTAGTACATTTGCCATGCTTCTTTTGGGAGTTGCCGCAAAACTTTTTCCAACCTTCGGCATTGTTACTTCGGCCGAAGGGCTTAAAATTCCCAACACTTTTGCTCCTTCAATTTTTGGTTCTTCCACCTTATTTTCATCGGCCTTTGACTCAGCTAGCTCGGATAAAGGTACCTTCGGCATCGTAGCCAGATCTGCAGCCTTCTGTGTAGGAGGTATAGGCTCCTTTGGTTTGGCAGCTGAAGAAGTTTCCCTGCCAAATTCAGGTACCACGGTCGGCTCGATATAGCGTGGCCGGTGGGTAAGGACTTTCAACCTTTTGCTCTTCGGCGTAGGCTCATCTACAGTGGCCGAAGCAGCGGTTTTCCTCTTCCTTCCCTGTCCTCACAGTGGGTAGCAGTAGTCGGGGTAGACAAAGCCAATGACATCAAAAAATCTATTTAATCTCTTTTTTCCTCGGCCCCCGAAGGATGTGGATAATGCATCATCTTCTGCTTTGGAATATGACCCAAGCAATTCATACTTATAGATTAAATACATTTCAGCTAGTCGTCATTTGGTTCATCAAATTTATCTCCATATCTGAAGGTATATTTTAGTCGAACCAGGTCACCTTCGCCAGACACGGTGATGGTCTCCTTCGGCATCTCCCAATTCTCTGCAAGAGGCCATACTCTGAATGCTATATGTTCTTGAATTAGGTCCCTTGTACCGATAAAGAAGCATACAGTACAAAAGGCCTTCTGGCATGCTTCGGCAGCTTCATCAATTTCAATCTTCGGCCTTCAAAGGCCAAAGCGGGACCATATGGGACACATAATAACCTCCTTAACATCCTCTCTCTCTACTAAATAGTTCTTCACATAGAACCATTCTTCCATCCAATTTCCCGGCCATCTTTTCCTAAATGTTGGTACTGGGTATCTTGAGTTGGGACGGGCGGTAAATCCGTAACAACCGAAGTTGTTATGATACTGTTCCTTCCCCGTAGCCTTCGTCTCATACATAAGTTCATGCATGCTGCAGAAGCATTTTGCGTTTGGCTCTATGCCTTGGCTCTTTATTGCCCAGACGAAGACTCCCATCCTCAATATGGCTTCGAGGGTCAGTTGATGAAGGAAAATTTGGAAGGTTTTCAACACTTTCACTACGAACCTGCTCAGTGGGAACCGAAGTCCAGCTTTAAAGAAACTTCAGAAGATCACAACTTCATTCTTCTCAGGCGCAGGAGTGGTATTGTCTTTGCCAGCCCTCACAATAGATATATCTCGAAAGTACCTTCCCCTCATGCTCTCAAGGTGACTTTGCTTGATGGTTGACTTTCCGAAAATTATATGGCTTGGCCTCCACGGCCGATCTTCAGAATCTTCACCCCCACTCTCTGCATCATAACTGTCACTGTCGCTAGTATCCTCAGACAGGCCCTCCAATATCTCTTTTGTAATCTTCTCTGTATTTGATTTTGCCATTGATTCTAGAAACCCAGCTATATAAGGGTTCGCTGCCTTCTTCTATTCAAAGAGCTTCTCCTCTTTGGTTAGCTTCGTTTCAGCAGCAACTTTCCTATCTTGAGACATCTCTTCGGAAATAACAAAAATGTGCCCCTCAAGACGAAGCTTAGAGAACTCAAGAAACTAAGCAAGCGTTGGTGAGCAAGAGCTATAAAATTGAGCAAATAAAGCAAGCGGCGTAAATAGCATACCAAATGTGGTCAGGGTGAGTTCTTATTTATACGCTCGACGCGCCCTAAGATGGAGGGTCCCGTTTGTCATTGACTGTTGCTATTCTAGCAAAGGGAAGGTGTTTTTTCGGACCTTCGGCTTAAGGCCTTCGTCCAGGTTGCAGTCTGAATTCGTTATCTTAAACAAATTAATACTGCGAGGGGCTACTGTTGGGGGCCTTCGTCCTCTGAAGGTCCTCAAAAACATGATTTAACAATGTTTTCCAAGTGTAACATGTGGACAGGTACCTTTGGACATAGATCAAAATCATACACGACATAAGAAGCATGGTCAAGAAGAAGGATGATGCTGCTCCAAAGCTACGGGCGGAGGAGCTTTGGCTTAACAATGGAAAAAGGAACCGACTTAAAGGGGAAAAGGCCATCCAGTCCTCATTGAGTTGTCCATAATTCAGTAGTAAATATGAAGGACATAAATGTAATTTTACATAGGCTGCGCCCTGTGCCTATAAATAGATGAACAGTACTCCCGTACTGTTCACGCTGACTTGTATTCACTCGTGCGTCACGCTTGGACTTTTGCCTTCTGTCAAGCCGAAGGTATAAATGTAATTCAATATTGTTCATGTTCATTTATTATGATATAATTAAAAGATATTAATGATGACATATGATTATTCATGTTATCTCTCATGTCTCATTTACTTCTCCTTTCATTAATACATACTGTGATGATGAAGGTACATCCTTCGTGACCTTCGTCTGAAGATCATTATATCCTAAGGGAGATAATGCTTCGAAGGACAAAAGGCATTAACTATTAACCTTTTCTGTGTTGCCTTGTTCTTAATTCATAGCATTTGAGAACAAGTCCCCAACAGGAAATTCAAAAGAATTTAATGGAACACCAAAATGGACTTACCACTTAGTCAACTAAGCTTAACCCTGAATTGTTAAGTATACTCCAAGAACCTTCAAGTAGCAAGATTAAGCTCTACCTCGTTAATTTAATAATTCACCCTTAAAGTTTAAGTGCTAGCTTTCATATCATATCATGCATGTATCTTACTCATTGCATTCATTAGACTGCAGTCTAGCTGACGGAGAGTACGTGCTCATCCTCGAGCAAGGAGCTGTCCACGAGGAAGATCAGGAGCAAGCTCCCGAGATTGCCATTGAAGATCTCCCCGCAGCCCCAGCATCTGAAGGCAAGCCCCGGTTTTATGCATAACCGTATTTATATATGCTACTTTACTACACTTAATGTTTGTAGGCTTGTAATGTGCACTTAAGTGTAGGAGTTGCTTGAAACCTCTAGTTGCATGAACTTAGGATTCCTTTTTGAGATGGATACTAGTATGATAGGTCGAGTAGCTGCTATGCTAATCAGGATCTCGATAGAAGTCGAGTGATTTTTCTAGCACTCGCTCGAGGTTAGGAATTGATTGTATTCATCTTGATAATGGGATCTATGATGGTCTATGGACTTGGATCCAAGGAGGATGCCTTGTTCATGAGACGGGAAAAGGAATTAAGGATTAATGTGTGGATACCTGAGTCAAGCGTTTGAACATACTAAACACATGTCGAGAAATATGGTAACCGGTAAACCTAGTACCTGAGTGAAGCCGGGCGCGGACTTTATCCCTCACTTGTCCTGAGACTGGGTCTCCTATGCTAGCTATGGTGGGTACAAGTGCGGTCACTGCACGGCGGCAGTCGAGGTCAGTGGAGCATTGTATGCCAAGGCGGTGAGCCCTGGCCGCGAACGGGGAATCGATAGGGACAGTTGACGTGTGTGGGGACGGAGTGCCCAGACATGTCGTGTGCTTAGGTTTACCTTGTAAGGTTTAAAACTCGATTCGAATGGTCTGCTTCTCGCAGCTAATGAGACTGCTTGATCCCCTTGTACTACATTGAGTAAGAAGTGAAATGAGGTTTACATGAGACAACTTGTTGATTGAACTAAATGCTTGATACCATGTATGCTTAGAAGGAGCAAACTTAGCTAAGATAATGATACTAGAAACTGAAAGGCTAAAAATTGATTTTAGACTCAGCTAGTAATTTTGGCAAACCAAACCCCTCAGCCAAACAGCTGTATGGTCTAGAGATAGAGGAGTAGATTCCTCACATCGGGTAAGCCTAGCTAAGTATTAGTATACTCAGCCTTGCTTGTGGCATAATTTTTGTAGGTACGCTTCAGGATATGGTTGATGGTGTAACTTGGCCTACCACCCTGCCACCGGGATGGACGGTCGAGTGGGATGCTGCTCCAGCAGGAGAGGAGCAGGAGGAGTAGTGGGCTAGGCCTTGCCCAATTCCTCGCTACCGACGACATCGATTATCCACTGCATCTTATTTTGTGAACTTTACCAGCAACTTGAGAACTCCGATTTATGTAATAATTCAGTACTTTAATTTGAGGTTTTCCTGTTTTATTGTATTTCTTCTATGACTCGCCTTCGAGTGAGTATGTGGTATTTGATCCTGGTTAAGTGGCTTTATCAGACTAGATCTGAGGGACTGACGGGTTATTCCGTTTTAAGTGTGTTACAGCCCCTGAGGCGTGACTTAGGCACTTAAGCTGGAATAATTAGGGCGGTTCTGCCACAATGCAATTCACACATGACAGTTTATCATAGTTTATACTCAATTTATTTCTATATGGAGGCTAGCTCTTCATTAAGCACCGAGCCACACATAGGCGCCGCTACCACACTTTAACCATAGGGCAGCCAATTATGGTAACTCACCTTCTTAACAAAGCGTAGGTGTGTCGTTACAAATACATTACACTTCTTAGTATTCCCATGCATGTATACCCATACACATCCATGGGTTACTAAATTCCCAGAAAAGTAAATACTCCACTTCGCAGCCTTCATATATACATATGTAGAACATGTATATAATCAAGCACTTTTTATACTCTCCCCTAGACCGACGATTGTTCAGTCATGCTCTCACATCTCACCTTACCTGAGCGTCGATCCATTCAAAACTGAATGGCCTCAAAAATAACATTACACATGTATGCAATATCCCCCCGGTTGTGGGTTAGTGTTTTAATCTAAGCCGCCTAATAGTGCTTAATTTAGGGCTTAACAGAGGATGTCGCTAGCATTGTAGTTTTCAAATCTATAGTTTTTCAAAACCAAACAATGTGTTTAGTTGAAAATAGGTTTTCCAAAACCAAAACTTTGTTTAGAAAATACGTATGTGACCGTATTATACTTAATCCAGCTCTGATACCAGCTGTGGCAAAACCTCACAAGTTATTGGACCCACATGCACCTGCCCTTGTCTCAAAGACCTCAGACAGCTATGCATGTGCACCGAATAACTTAACAGGATCCGTCCGAGTGTTCCAAAGACCCCAGATAAACCAGTTACAATTAAGATCGCAAGATTAAGTAAACACAAATCACACACCAACATTTTGCAGTGGAATTTCTTTATTACAAAAATTTACATGTTACAACAAATTTACATTATATTTATCAGAGAGATTACAAAAGTGGTTCAAAGAAACAAACTTTGAAATGTTATAAATTATTTATAAGTTTGAAATATATGCTAGCTCAATGACAATCCTCAATAAGAAGCATAAAAGAGCTACTTTAACCTATAAGGAGGTCGTGCCCACCGGGCACAAAACTAGTACTTGCAACAACATGGGTTCAAAAACCCTAAGTACGAAGTGTACTTTCACATGTCTTACCCATCTAAGGAAAAAGACTCTCAAGGATATGCTGGCTTTTGGGAATCAAGGTAAAGTTTAACAAGATTCAAAGACTCTGTTTGCAGAAAAGCTTACTATAAGTGGATCCTTAAGAATTCATTTTACTTGTCAGGTTCAGTAAAGTTAGCTGCATCTAGAGTTCTTTCTATCCTAGATCAAACACTTGGCCTACACTAGCCGTCTTTTATCATCCCTTCAGTTCACTGCATTGCTACGTGTAGGGCAGTGACCAAGTCTTCATGTCCGAGAAGTAACAGCGATCCGAATCGATTAATACCCAGCTGGGGATCTCCATCCACACGACATATGTAGCACTTAACCCTTGCATATGTCAACTCACCACCAGGTTTCTCAAGACCAGAATGGGTTCATGCCAACCGAGAGCATAGATACACCACCGTCCAGCCTCTTGCCATGGAGGGTTCACGCTACTCTCGCCATCTCTCCACTCCCATTGCATGGTGGCCTTTCTGGTATTGGTCTGACTGAGGCAAAGCTTACCCATGACGAGGAATGTGGCAAGTTAAAAGGTCCTCGATCATCAAGCCTACATCGGTTCGGTCCTTAAGCGACTCAAATGGAGACACTACACCGAGACTTCCTTCTCGTGCAAGTCACCCGCCTGGTCTCGTCTTTATCATTTAAAACCCAAAGTTTGGAACCTGGTAGAAGTACTTCTTTTTAGATTTTGAACCCATCAAGGCCTTGATGGATTCACCATCATAAGTCTTTTCTTTGTAAAAATTCCCATCCAGTATGAAGCATCACCTTTTGTTTTAAAACAAAACGTTTTGTTTTTCTATAGCAATGTTAAGCATCGTAAAAATCCTTTTCATAAGAGAGTATCAAGGAATGGTGATCAATTTTCCAAGGAAGGAAATGCATCAATTGTTTAGCACACAACTCCTATCACCTAATGCATCATATAAGGTGATAAAGATTTTAAAACAACAAGGAAAGGGATAATGCACCAGGGCTTGCCTGGGATAAACACTATGTTAGTGTTGTTAAATGATGACCACTTGGCGGTTAGCCTTTTGTCTTGGCACTTGTTCAGTCTGTCCATCTTTAGGTTGATTCACCGGCATCACCTTATGGAGTAGCCCACCCTTTACACCATCTTGGGGTCGACTCGGCTCTTGTCCCTCGCACCACGTGATCAACTAGTGCATCTAATGAAATGCATAATGCACATGAATGATTATACAGAGGAATAGCATAAGACAGATAATCTACACCGAAGATGATGAAACACTTATAACAAAGCATTAGAATCAATCACAAGCAAATACTAGCTAGCGATATAAGACTAATTATAATAATTACTCTTTTCCAGCCAATTCGAAGGTAGCTCATACATCACAAAACAATAAACTAAACACACAACAGTCCCGTTCTTCTAGTTTAACTAGATCTAGTTACAACATCACGAAAACGGTAAGCTATACCCACACTCTACTTTCCTTAACTAACGTTCAACACCAGAAGACTAACAAACTTAGAATCATTAGTCTTAGACATCTAATTTTGGAATAAGGATAGAAGCACATCAACTTTCTAAACCACTGGACAAAACTATATTGCATAACATGCTAATTATGTGAACATCACATTATTCTATGTCTATCGAGTAGAGTATTATCGAGGATTATAAAACTCTACAAGACCACGACTAAGAAACCCAGGAACCTAAAATACTTATATACACTTTCGAGCATGGGATTTTTTTGGAATTTAATTAAAATTAGCTTGCCGACGCTAGCATCGCTTCCAAATACTTAAGAGTAACCATTAACATTCACCTAAAACAAGAACTCGATCAATAAACGTAGAGTATCCTAATTACTAAAATAGAGCACCGACTTCACTATACAAACTAAACTCACCATAAAAACACTAACGACACATACCAGCTAAATGTTGGAAACACTAAATCTATCCTTCTCACATTATTAACTTCATCACTCATCACAAACGACGAACCAATTTACACACACTTAACTTATATGTCCTCTAAAACACTCTTCGTAAATCCTACATTTTAGACCTAAGTTGTACCATAATACACAATTATTTCACACGATCACGTTATCGGAGGTGCTGAAGTATTTTAGAAAACATTTAACACAAACACGATGCCCCTGCCAAACACGAGAATTATTACAACTAACAAGTTTAGTTAATCCAATCATCAAATCAACTTACAGAAATTATAAATCAGCTCACCATGACTAAATTTTGACTTGACAATTGCGAAATGGCGATGACATTCGGTTCAAGGTTTACGTCGAGCACTTGATAGGTGGCACATTTTGACCTTTTCCTTTTCCTCTCTCAAAGCTGGAATTCCTCTCCTCAGTGTCCACACAAAACAAGAACGGCGCGAAGAGGCTAGTGAGAAGCTCGACATCAAGTGAGGAGCACGGAGTGGCTATGGACGGTGTGGCTTGGGCGCGATCGAGATGTATGGCACAACGGCTAGAGGGCGCGTGGTGGTGAGCTTGCAGGGGCGAAGGCCGAGTAGGAACAGCGGCACACAGCTCGGCGATGGGATAAGCAGCAGGGCGTGGTCGATGACCGGAAATTACAGAGATGATGGCTGTGTAAGGAGTGCCGAGCTGGGGAGGGGTTTGACAGAGGGAGCTCGTGGTGGCGCGTCCAGCAGGCTCGACGGGGACGGCGTCGGATCCGGCTAACAGAGCGCATGGTTTGTCAACAACAGGGGAGGTGGACGCGAGATGGGCACCATGAGGGAGCTGCTCGGCCACCAGTGAGGGAGCAAGGATGGCGAGTGACCTACAGAGGGGAGTACACTGAGCAGGGGAAGCCACCATGGGCGAGGTGGAGGTCCGGCCGGGCGAGTTCCGGTTTTGCCAAGTGCCGGCGAAGATGAGCGAAGCAAGACAAATTTGGACACTGCAGGCGTGGCAGCGGAAGGCAGGGCAGGGCGGCGACTTCAGGAAAATCCCAGGGCGGTGGAGAAGATAAAAGAGAAGGCATGAGGGATAAGGCTTCCTCCAAGCGGTGGCTTCACAAAAAATCCATGGAGTGGAGATAAGAAGCACGGATGCTTTAGCGGTGAGATATTTTCTTAGTTTTTTATTTATTTTTTCTTTTGTTTAAAAAAATGAATGGATAATTCTGATTCTGAATTAAGCTTTAAAAGAGATATAGATGGGTCAGACCTAAACGAGATTGACAAAAATATTTGGACAGGATGTGATTTGGTGAATACTCTGGAATTCAGATGAATCTTTACCCGTTATCTATATCCGAACGTTGGGATCTGGGCGAGATACAATCGGAACAAACCAGAACAATATTAACAACTGTATTTTAGACTGTGTTCGATTTGATTTGAAATCATATAATTTCATTCGCAGTCTCAACACCTGATTCCACACAGATAATTTACGTGGAGAATCGAATCTCAATTATAATTCCTTGGACGCGACTTCTCAGTTGACGAGTGGAGACTGAATTATTTTGCATCGAAAACTTTAGTCGTCAAGTTCTATTTAATTTGTTTGGGATGAATTCAGAGGGCTGAACTAAAATTTCAAATTCGCCTTTGCGTGATCGATGAATTTTAAATAATCATCAGACTCGCCAATTTTCAAAACAATTATGTTCCGAACATAACGAAAATTTAGGAAAAGCCCGGCTGGATAAAGATAAAAATGATGTCGAACTCACGACAGGCGAAACAAATTAAGACATAGAGACTGTTATTATCCCATGCTTAAATCCATACTCGCTGTTAATGTATAGTAACACCTAGAGTGTTACATCCCCCACAAGAGAATAGTTTTTGCAATAATAGGGTTTTGATCAAATACAAAGAGTCTAACTCTACAATTTTGAAATTCACAAGTGGTTGGCTGATCCAGTTGCTTTGGCCTTAATTTCTCCCCTTTGGCATTAAGCACCAAAACAGGAGATCTTTTTGGCCCTTTAACCTCATTGCCTCACCAAAATGTCAAACAGGGGCAAAAGGAAATGAGAACACAAGTAAGAACTTGGGACAAGATACATTGAGACCAGAATGTAGTGGATGCCCTTTCTTTGTCCAAGTTCACCTTTTCCCTTTCAATGCAACTTTGAGACTATCAAAAGTACTCAACAACCAGGTTAGTCTCAAAGGAGTCAAGTTGTAGCAGATCCTCCCCCTAACCATGTGCATCATTTGCATAAGGACTTATGAGGTTCGGGGATGACTTGTACAACTTGAGCACCCAAAAATAAGCAAGTAAGGAAATTAATGCTTAATGTAACATGATCAAAGGCATAGAACACATGTATGCTATAGATCAATCCAAGTTACGTGAATCTAAGACATTTAGCTCACTACGCAACCTGCAAAACCTTTTCTCATCTAAAGGCTTGGTGAAGATATCGGCTAGCTGGTTCTCGGTGCTAATATGGAATATATCGATATCTCACCTTTGCCGGTGGTCTCTAAAAAAGTGATGTCGGATGTCTATGTGCATAGTGCGGCTGTGTTCAACAGGATTATCCGCCAAGCGGATTGCACTCTTATTATCACATAGGAGTGGGACTTTGCTCAGATTGTAGCAAAAGTCCTGGAGGTTTGCCTCATCTAAACAAGTTGCACGCAACACTGTCCTGCGGTAACATACGCGGTCTCAGTGGTGGATAGGGCAACGAAAGTTTGTTTCTTAGAGCTCCAAGACACTAGGGACCTTCCCAAAAACTGACAAGTCCCTGATGTGCTCTTCCTATCAACCTTGCACCAGGCATAGTCGGAATCTGAGTATCCAATTAAGTCAAAGGTAGACCCCTTTGGATACTAGATCCCGAAGCAAGGCGTAGAAACCAAAGATCTAAGAATTCGCTTAACGGCCACAAGGTGACACTCCTTGGGGTCGGATTGAAATCTGGTACACATGCATACACTTAGCATAATATCTGGTCTACTAGCACAAAGATAAAGCAAAGGTCCTATCATAGACCGGTATGCCTTTTGATCAACGGACTTACCTCCTTTGTTGAGGTCTAGATGTCTGTTCGTTCCCATCGGTGTCTTTGCGGGCTTTGCATCCTTCATCCCAAACCTCTTGAGCAAATCTTGAGTATACTTCATTTGGGAGATGAAGGTCCCTTCCTTGAGTTGCTTCACTTGAAATCCAAGGAAGTAGTTAAACTCGCCCATCATTAACATTTCGAATTTCTGCATCATCACCCTACTAAACTCCTCACAAGACTTTTGATTAGTAGAACCAAATATTATGTCATCGACATATATTTGGCATACAAAAAGATCACCATTACAAGTCTTAGTAAAGAGAGTAGGATCAGCTTTTCCAACCTTGAAAGCATTAGAAATAAGGAAATCTCTCAGGCATTCATACCATGCTCTTGGGGCTTGCTTAAGTCCATAAAGCGCCTTAGAGAGCTTGTAGACATGGTTAGGATACCTGTCATTCTCAAAGTCAGGGGGTTGTTCCACATATACTTCCTCCTTAATTGGTCCATTAAGGAAGGCGCTCTTCATGTCCATTTGAAACAACATAAAAGAATGATGAACAACATAGGCCAATAATATTCAAATTGATTCTAGCCTAGCTACAGGAGCAAAAGTCTCCTCAAAATCTAAACTTGTTACTTGGGCATAACCTTTTTCCACAAGTCGAGCCTTGTTTCTTGTCACCACACCGTGTTCATCTTGCTTGTTGCGGAACACCCACTTGGTTCCTACAACATTTTGCTTTGGACGTGGCACCAGGCTCCAAACTTCATTTCTGTTGAAGTTGTTGAGCTCTTCCTGCATGGCCAACAACAAGTCCGGATCCTACAAGGCTTCTTCTACCTTGAAAGGCTCGATAGAAGAAACAAACTATTAATGCTTACAAAAATTAGCTAAACGTGAGCGAGTGGTTACTCCCTTGCTGATATCACCCAGAATCTAATCCACCAGATGATTTCTTTGAATTGTCACCCGGACTTGAGTTGGAGGGGCTTGTGGTGCTTCTTCATCCTTAATGTTCTTCATATGCTCCCCCTTGATCTATCCCTTCATCTTGAGGTACCTGTTCCTCATCTTGAGTTGGGGGATGCACCATTGTAGAGGAAGAAGGTTGACCTTGCTCTTGTTGTTCCTGCGGTCGCACATCACCTATCACCATTGTTCGCATTGCAGCCGTCAGAACCTCATCCTCATCTACATCTTCAAGTTCAACTTGCTCTATTGGAGAGCCATTAGTCTCATCAAATACAATGTCGCTAGAGACTTCAACTAATCCTGATGACTTGTTGAAGACCCTATATGCCTTTGTATTTGAGTCATAACCTAGTAAAAACCCCTCTACCGCTTTGGGAGCAAACTTCGAATGTCTATCTTTCTTTACCAAGATGTAGCATTTGCTCCTAAATACACGAAAATAGGAAACATTAGGTTTGTTACTGGTTAGGAGTTCGTATGATGTCTTCTTGAGGAGGCGATGCAGATAGAGCCGGTTTATGGCATGGCAAGCTATACTCATAGCTTCCGACCAAAATCGCTCAGGTGTCTTGTACTCTCCAAGCATTGTCCTCGCCATGTCAATTAGTGTCTTGTTCTTTCTCTCTACTACACCATTTTGTTGTAGTGTGTAGGGAGAGGAGAACTCGTCCTTGATGCCTTCCTCCTCAAGGTATTCTTTGACTTGAATGTTCTTGAACTCCGATCCATTATCGCTCCTTATATTTTTCACCTTTAGCTCGAACTCATTTTGAGCTCTCCTTAAGAAGCGCTTTATAGTTTTTGGGTTTCAGATTTATCTTGCAAAAAGAAAACCCAAGTGAAGCGGGAAAAATCATGAAAAATAACAAGACCATACTTACTTCCCCCGATGCTAAGATAAGCAATGGGCCCAAACATATCCATATGTAGGAGTTCCAGTGGTCTTGGTGTCGTCACCACGTTCTTGCTTTGATGAGTACTGTCCACCTGCTTCCCTGCCTGCCACGCTGCACAAGGTCTGTCTTTCTCAAAACAGACATCGGTTAGTCCTAACACATGTTCTCCCTTTAGAAGATTATGAAGGTTCTTCATCCCAACATGTGCTAGACCGTGGTGCTAGAGCCAGCCCATATTATTTGTAGCGATTAAGCAAGCATCTAGATCGGCATTCTCTTTTGAGAAATCAACTAAGTAGAGCTTGCCGTCTAATACACCCTTAAAAGCTAATGAACCATCACTTCTTCTAAAGACAGATACATCAATATTTGTAAATAAACAATTATAACCCATATGACATAATTGGCTTACAGGCAACAAATTGTACCCGATCGATTCTACTAGAAACATTTGAAATCGAATGCTTAGTAGAGATGGCTATTTTGCCCAAACTGTAACAACCCTGGTGTTACTGCCACTAAAACTTGAGCATAACATCATAAGCATGGGCATGTCATGTGTTCGTTACACCTAGAATGCATTCACTAGGCAAAAATTTCAACCAAGTTGTGTGGATATGACTGGTTGTGGGTAAAACCCTAGAATAGGGTACTTAACCCTAAACTGGACTCAGAAGAGTCAATAAAGCTTAACCAAGAGAAAGCTTTAAAACTTAGTTGAAATGATCATAAAATACCATCATGGATGAACTTAAGTAGCATCCAAACCCTAGAAGTACCTAAAACTCTAAATAGAACCCTGGAAAACCCTGGACTGAAACCCTAGGGGGCTAAGTGCAAAACCAGTGCACTTTTGGACCTAAGTGCAAAAATTAGGCAAATAGGGTGTCTTTAGTCATCGGGTTCACATATGTGGAGATTTGCAAATGAAACCCTAAGTTTTGGGCTTATTTGCAAAAAGGCCACAATTGTGCTCCAATAGCTAAGTCTGAATTTCAGTGCATAGGCTCAACTTTAGAAGCTTGTATCTTCCAAATTATAAAGATTTTGTCCTAGGTCAACACATCAAGTTGGTAAAGCTATAAAAGGGGAACAACTTTGCTATAGAGATTAAGCCCTGGTACTATGAAAAGTTTTGAGAAAATTGGACCCAAAGATGTGCTGTCAGACTGTCTAAAGTCTGAATTCATACTGACAGTGTGATTGAGCCACACTTGAGCTGGGATTTGAGCCTAATCCAGTAAGAATTTAAGAGTAATTGCTATAGTAAGATTGAAGCTGGATAGTAGAGCAACAACTTTCTTAAAGATGGATTAGGAAGTCGCCACATGAAAAATCGAGATTCAAGCCCTACAATATGGTCTGTCAGACTGACTAATAGAACTTTGCGATGGTACAGTAACCAAAAGATCAGCTGATTCAGTGAGCTGGCCGCCGGTGACCCTTCGCCACGATTAACGCCGATCACCGCGATTCGTGCGTTTGGTCTATGGATTGAGTTCGCCGGCAAAAAGATCTCGTCGCGGATGGATTCAAGTTACTGTGGCCAAGCTGTCCCTCGATTCCCCACACCGGCGACATGGCCTTACGGCCGTCACCGGAATCCACGATACTCACCACGGTTGCGCCACGCCTCTAGCCTTTAACCACACCACCGTGACTCACGTTAGCCATCCGATCATCACCGGTGAGTCTGCCACGGTATTCTCCACGAATCAACTGCGACAGTAGCCTTCTCCCTCTCCGGCCGCCAGCGCGTCTTTGCGAAATTGAGCACCACCGCCTTGCGCTCCTATAAATTGATGGTCTATACTGCTGCACCATACTATCACGAAGCCAGAGCACCCGTTACCACCTTCAATTAGCCACCATAGCCGGAGAATTTCCTTCTTCCCCCAATTCTGTTTCCGCGGCCGTGGTAGAACCTTCACTGTGGTCAGCGAATCCCAGGCCTGTTCATGCTTCCTGCTGTCTTGTTTTGACATTTGTGGGTCCTCCTAATGCACCCCGACCCGGCCAATTGGACTAGGACCCCATAGATCAATGGGAACGCGCTTGGTTGCATGTAGTGCCCGCTGTCACCGTGGGCACGACATTTTAGTGCGCCATTGGTGAAATTATTTGAGGGGAAACCCCCATTAGTTCTTGAATTCGGTCTCTGTCAAAGTAGGGCACCGGTCATCGAGTAAATCAGCCGGTGTAAGCTCACCGGAGCGCGGCCCAGCGCCGTTCGCCATCGGGGAATGCAAGCTGTGAAGAGATAGAAATGCGAGGGTCTTTTTACAAATGTCAGTGACCCAGTTAAATAGTGCGCAGGACTCTTCCTTAGTTATTCAAATCAATGGGAGGGTTTCTGCAAAACTGGTAGCGCGGACGCGCTTTCGCCAGCACGTGGGCCGACTTGGGCCAGTTCCGGTCCAGCACTGTCCCTATCTTTTTCTTTTTCCTTTTCTACCAGACCTAAAGAAATTCTAGAAAATTACAGAAAAATGCTAAAAATACCAAATCAATTTTGCTAGGCTTCTAATTTCCTATAGTATTTAGTAAAAATAGTTTCATATTTTTTTAGTTCCAATAAGGAATTTTGGGACATTTAAAACAGCCAAAAACCATACTTCTGGAATTTTAGAGAGTAATTTATAATCCCAAAATTCACCAAACTTTTTAGGTAAACTTTAAATATTATTTAGAATCCTGGGTAAAGTTTGGTATGATTTGGACTATGTTTAATACTTGGAACCCAAAACCCTAGCCCCCTTGCCCTATTAACTTCACTATAGACTCCGAAAACCCTAGTTTCTAGGAGATCCGTGAAGGAAAGTTGTATTCAAGACATTAGATAATAAACTTTTATTATCTTACCATTTTCATGAGCATTACATGAGCATTCATGATTATATATGACTATATCTAGAAAACGAAGAAGAAATAGAAGTCGAAGAAGCGAGGACTTCACCACCCCCACCACCACCACCTGAAGAACTTCAGGCAGGAAACTGCTTTTACTTTGATATTTGTGGAGCAGAACCTAACTCACCAGTAATACAAGGCAAGCCCCGGTGCATTTGCCACCTCCTTGTTACTTTAAAATCTTTCTCACTTACTTGATGCATTAGGTGATAGGAGTTGTGTGCTAAACCCATTGCTGCATTTCCTTCCTTGGATTTGATTACTTCTCCTGAATCCCTGAATACAAAAGGTTTTTGTTATGCTTAGCTTTGCTCTAGAAAAACAAAATGTTTTTGTTTTCACAAAAGATGATGCTTCCAAGTGGGTGGGATGTTTTCAAATACAAAAACGTGATGGTGGATCCATTGTGGCCATGATGGGTTCAACATCGGAAAAGATGTACCTCTGCCAGGTACCAAACTTTGGGAATTGAAATGATGAAGCTAAGACCGGGCGGGTGACTTGCACGAGAAGAGAGTCTCGGTGTAGTGTCTTCGTCTGAGTCGATTAAGGACCTTGTCGATGTAGGCTTGCTGATCGAGAACCCTTTAACTAGTCACATGCCTCATCATGGGTAAGCTTTGCCTCGAGCAGACTAATACCAGAATAAGATAACACGCAATGGGAGGGAGAGATGGCGAGAGTAGCGTGTACCCTTCGTGGCAAGAGGCTGGACGATGGTGTATTTGTGCTCTCGGTTGGCGTGAACCTGATCTAGTCTTAAGAACCCCGTTGGCGAGTTGACATATGCAAGGGTTAAGTGCTACATATGTCGTGTGATTGGAGATCCTCAGCTGAGTATAATCTATTCGGATCGTCGTAACTTCGCAGATATGAAGACTTGGTCACTGCCCTACATGTAGCATTCTAGTGAATAAGAAAGGTTGTTAAGAAATTGGCTAGTATAGGTCAAGTGATTGAACTAGTATAGAAAGAACTCTAGATGCAGGTAACTTTACTTAACCTGACAATTAAAACTGGATTTTTAAGGATCCACTATTAGTAAGCATTTTTGCAAATAGAGTCCTTGACTATTGATAAGCCTTGGGAGGAAAGGATCCCCTGTTAAAAACTTTGTTGATGTTTATCGGGAGGGGTTTTTGCCTCCCAGTGATGTAATAATAATACTTTAGCACTCTTATATTTTAACTCTGGTCTGTAATAAATACTACGCTTCCTTACTTTAATATGAAGTAAGTTATTGTAACTGCTTCTGCATTTTCGTACCTCCGATGTATTGTAATGTCTGCGTGACGGGTGAAACACTCTTGGGAAAGGTAAGGAATACAGATACCGAACTTGTCAAGTGATTCAGGGGCACCTACAGGGTTGTCTGAGGTCCGTTGGACAAGGACAACTTTAGGTGGGCCTAATGACTTGGGAGGTTCCGTCACAGCTGGTATCGGAGCGAAGCCCATCTCTGCAGATGTTATGAGACATTTTCAAAAAGAACTTTCAAAGATTTATCTAGAAAATTTCTTTGCTTCTTATCTGACTGCCTTCTGTACTTAAAGACTAGATAGTAGAGTGCAATGTATAGAAGGTTGTGAATCAACTAAGGTTGATTCTGTAATTACACATGGATCATGCTAAAAACTGTATTAATAAGATTTTCCCCCTTATGGAGATATGCCGCCGCGCACAAGGAAAATGGCACGCAAGTCTACCGGACCAATTGGCGTGCCTCGCCATCAACTAGCACCAAGGCAGGAGGATAGTAGTAGTGGTAACAATGATCCAATCAGGGATCTGGAAGCTCAAGTAGAACAGCTTCGGTCAGAGCTCCGTCACAGGAACGATATATGGGTCGAGGATGGTGAGAGAATAAACGAATTGAGAACTGACATCCGACACTTGCAAGACCAACTTGCTGAACGAGATTTAGCGCTCGATTGGGCTGTTAACTCGCGTTCACTTGCTTGGGCCAAGGAAGCCAAAGCTCGAGCCCATGTGGAGGAGCTTAGCACCGCCGTGGACCACTTGCAAGTGTATTGTAATACACTACATGAGGAGGTTCATGTGTTGTATTCACAACTGCACCCTAACGTACCTGCGGATCCTGTCGGAATGGGAGCCAGACCTTCTGGAGTAGTGGGAGAAGCACTTGGTGGTGAACTGGACCTTTTCAGGCCTCCTCCCTCTATGAAGCTGGTTGATGAATGGTCTCCTACACCCGACAGTGAAGCTACCAAAAGTGATAAGAAGCTAGAATAGTGTAATACATAAATAGTGGTAATGTGTAATAGGTAATGTAATCCTGTTGTAAATTCGAGTCTGTATCATTACTCTTTTTAGTAATGTAAAATGGATGGTTTGCTTTGGCATATTATATTTTTTCCAAATGTTCTTTGCCTCAGATGTCGTCCAAGACTTGTGCACAGGATAGTGCAGGAACCTCCCGTGGGAGGGAAGCAACTCCTAACCCGCCCCCTGTACCTCCAACGTTAGCTGAGGCCATCGCTGCCTTACTTAATGCCACGGCCGACAACACCCGCTTTCTTTGGGAAATGGCGGGACAACAAATGCAACAGCAAGGCGGGCGAGCATATCTGCAAGGACCCCACGAAACTTCCTATTTGGATTTCTCCGAGACACGTCCTCCGTTATTTGTCAAGGCTGAAGATCCTCTTGAAGCAGATGAGTGGATCCGGGTTATCGAGCAAAAGTTCAGGCTTCTTCGATGTATGGAGAGTCAAAAGCCCTTATTTGCGGCACAGCAGTTGCGAGGCCCTGCTAGTACTTGGTGGGAAAATTATGTGGCTATCCAACCTGCTGGTCATCAAATTACCTAGGATGAATTCAAGCTGGCTTTCCGGGAGCACTATATTCCTGAAGGAGTGCTGCACATGAAACAGGAAGAATTTATGAAGCTCAAACAAGGTGGAGATACTGTTACTCTGTATCTCAACAAGTTCAACCACATGTCCCAGTATGCCATCGATCAGGTCAACACTGACCTGAAGAAGAAAAATTGTTTCATGAGAGGCCTTAGTGACCGGCTATAGCGGAAAATGGCCACCTGCCTTGACCTCACTTATAGCCGGGCTGTCAGCACGACACTATCAGTCGAAGCCAAATATGCAGGCCCAGGAAAATCAAAGGGCTATGGAGGCGACAGGCCCAATCAGAGGCCTGAGAAAAGACAAAGGTTGGTGATCCAACCTTTTAATCTGAATCGCTCTTCACCACATCCACCCTCCTACCCTTTCAAGCAACCAGTTTTCATCCGTCCTGCTACTGCCCCCACCTCAACAAGTCAGCCGAGTGCCCTTGGTACTCGTTTCCCCACCCTCCCAAGCTCTTCAACAGGGTGCTTTAATTGTGGAAAGTCTGGACATTTTATCAAGGACTGTCCATACCCGAAGAAGAACAGATCAAATAATCAGCAGAGTTCAAGGAGTTCCGCTCAAGGCAAGGGAAATGCGGCGAACAATATCACGGGCAAAAATATGAAGAAAACTTGGTGGATTTATTATACGCAAGTGGCCACAACACCGGAAGGCGAACCAGTTATGATGGGTACGTTTCTAGTGGCCACTCACCCTGCAGTTATTCTCTTTGATTCTGGTGTTTCGCATACTTTCATAAGCAAGAAGTTTATGGAGAAACATTGCATTCCATATACTGAATCAAGGGAAGGGTTTACTATTCATTCGCCCGGGGGCAAATATTCACTAAAGAACTGGCTTTCCAAGTGCCCGTAACATTGGCTGAACGGGACTTACCTACTAATATGATTGTTCTGAAAGGCCAAGATATAGATGTAATTTTGGGCATGAATTGGTTAGCCCAACATAAAGCTATTCTCAACACTGATTTGAGAACTATTAGGTTATGGCCAAGAAGAGGTTCTCTTGACCATCCCCGTAGCTATTCCAGCTAAACCAATTGGCAGAGTATATGAAGCTATCATACCGGAGATCCAAGATATTCCGGTAGTATGTGAGTTCCCAGACGTCTTTCCAGAAGATTTGCCTAGATTACCTCCAGAAAGAGATGTAGAATTTGTGATTGAGTTAAAGCCCGGTACGGCTCCTATTTCTAGAAGGTCGTACCGAATGCCTCCGAATGAGTTGGCAGAACTCAAGACCCAATTACAAGGTCTACTAGAGAAAGGATTCATCCGGCCAAGCTCATCGACATGGGGTTGTCCAGCCATCTTTATCAAAAACAAGGTCCAAACAATTCGGATGTGTGTGGATTATAGACCCCTTAATGAGGTCACAATCAAAAATAAGTACCCTCTTCCCCGGATTGACATTATGTTTGATCAACTTACCGGAGCTCGGGTATTTTCCAAGATTTACCTCAGATCGGGTTATCATCAGATCCGTATCCGACCTGAAGATATACCCAAGACCGCATTCACTACGCGGTATGGATTGTCTGAATATCTGGTTATGTCTTTTGGACTAACAAATGCTCCTACCCACTTCACATATCTTATGAAATCGGTATTCATGCCCGAGTTGGATAAATTTGTAGTGGTATTCATTGATGATATCTTGATATATTCTAAGAATGAAGAGGAGCATGCTCGGCATTTGCGGATCATATTAACGCGCTTAAGAGAGCACCAATTATATGCTAAGTTCACTAAGTGCGTGTTCTGGCTAGAGGAGATCCAATTTCTGGGACATGTATTATCTGCCAAGGGGATTGCGGTAGATCCCAGCAAAGTCAAGGATGTTTTGGAGTGGAAACCCCCAACCACTGTACATCAAGTCCGAAGTTTTCTTGGACTGGCTGGTTATTACCGCCGATTCATTCCAGATTTTTCCAAGCTTGTGAAACCAATCACAAGTTTATTGAAGAATGATACCAAATTTAATTGGTCTTCGAAATGTAATGAAGCCTTTGAGTAGCTGAAAGTATTATTGACCACTGCTCCGGTATTGGCTCAACCGGACATTGAAAAGCCCTTTGATGTGTATTGTGACGCATCAGGCATTTGCGGATCATATTAACGCGCTTAAGAGAGCACCAATTATATGCTAAGTTCACTAAGTGCGTGTTCTAATGCAAGAAGGCCGAGTAATAGCTTATGCTTCAAGGCAGTTGCGCCGGCATGAAGAACATTATCCAACTCATGACCTGGAGTTAGCTGCTGTGGTTCATGCCTTAAAAATATGGCATCATTATCTGTTGGGGAATATCTGTCACATTTATACAGATCATAAAAGCTTGAAGTATATCTTCACCCAATCAGAGCTGAATATGAGGCAGAGGAGATGGCTCGAGTTGATTAAAGATTATGAACTGGAGATTCACTATCACCTAGGCAAAGCTAATGTAGTGGCAGATGCACTAAGTCGCAAGGCTTCCTGCCATTGTCTGACGATGAAAACTTCTGACATTACATTATGCCAAGAAATGGAGAAGTTGAACTTGGGAATGATTCAACAGGGGACTTTAAATCACTTAAAGCTTGAGTCAGTCCTCCTACAAAGAATAATTGACGCACAAAGAAATGATGTGGGTATGAAACACATTTATGAGAAAATGGAGGCCAGAAAAGCCAACTGCTTCAGAAAAGATGATCAAGGTGTTGTATGGTTTAACAACCGCATAGTTGTGCCTAAAAATGAAGAGATCCGCCAGCAAATCCTAGATGAAGCACATCTTAGTCGCTATTCTATTCATCCCAGAAGCACTAAGATGTATCATGATCTAAAACAACATTATTGATGGACGAAGATGAAGATTGAAATTGCACGCTATGTGGCAAGATGTGACACTTGTAGACGTGTCAAGGCCATACACATGAAAGCTACTGGTCCATTACAATCTTTACCTATCCCTACATGGAAATGGGAGGATATAAGCATGGACTTTATTGTGGGATTACCCCGGACATCAAAAGGGTATGATTCCATCTGGGTCATTGTTGATCGACTTACAAAGATCGCCCACTTCCTTCTAGTCAGGGTAAAGTATATGGTGGCCACATATGCAGAGTTATATATTGCCCGTATTCTCAGTTTACATGACGTTCCAAAGAACATAGTGTCAGATCGTGGACCACAATTCATGTCCAAATTTTGGGAAGAACTTCACAAGGCTTTGGATACTAATTTGCTCCATAGTTCGGCCTATCATCCTCAAACCAGTGGGCAAACTGAAAGGGTGAATCAAATACTTGGGGACATATTGCGAGCTTGTGCTCTAGAATTTCCACAGAAATGGGATGAATGTTTACCATTAGCGGAGTTCTCGTACAATAATAGCTATCAAGAAAGCATCAAAATGGCACCCTTTGAAGCTTTGTACGGGCGACAGTGTCGTACTCTATTAAACTGGTCCGAACCAGGTGAAAGAAGTTTCTTCAGACCTGATATGGTAAAGGAAACAGAAGAAAAGGTTCGAAGAATAATTCATAATTTGAAAGAAGCTCAAGCTCGACAGAAGAGTTATGCAGACAAGTGACGAAAACCCTTATACTTTCTAGTTGGAGATTATGTCTACCTCAAAGTCTCACCGATGAAGGGTGTATCACGTTTTGGGGTAAAAGGGAAGCTTGCACCCTGGTACATTGGTCCTTTCCTTATTCTTGAACAATATGGACCAGTGGCATACCGACTCTAGTTACCCGAAACCTTGTCTGCTGTACATAATGTGTTCCATGTGTCTCAATTGAAGAAGTGTCTTTGGGTTCCCGATCGCACTATTGAAGTAACGGATGTTGCCTTAGAACCAGACTTGACATATTCCGAGCATCCTATTCATGTCTTGGATCAAAAGGACAGAGTTACCCGAAGAACTCTCAAATTTTACAAGATACAGTTGAACCAACATACAAAAGATGAAGCTACTTGGGAAACTCAAGACTTTTTAGATAAGAATTTCCCAGGCTTTTTAGCTTCGTGTAAATTGTAAGATGTATACATTTGTTGTAATAGGAAGAATGAATCTCGTACCAACCCTGCCTTATACTAAAAATAAGGAAGTAAAAGTATGACACGTTTCCTTTTCCATTGCCTACCCTAGGACTTTTTAATCTCAGGACGAGATTCTTTTATGGGGGGAAGGATGTAACACCCTTGGTGTTACTGCCACTAAAACTTGAGCATAACATCATAAGCATGGGCATGTCATGTGTTCGTTACACCTAGAATGCATTCACTAGGCAAAAATTTCAAACAAGTTGTGTGGATATGACTGGTTGTGGGTAAAACCCTGGAATAGGGTACTTAACCCTAAACTAGACTCAGAAGAGTCAACAAAGCTTAACCAAGAGAAAGCTTTAAAACTTAGTTGAAATGATCATAAAATACCATCATGGATGAACTTAAGTAGCATCCAAACCCTAGAAGTACCTAAAACTCTAAATAGAACCCTAGAAACCCTAGACTAAAACCCTAGGGGGCTAAGTGCAAAACCAGTGCACTTTTGGACCTAAGTGCAAAAATCATGCAAATAGGGTGACTTTAGTCATAGGGTTCACATATGTGGAGATTTGCAAATGAAACCCTAAGTTTTGGGCTTATTTGCAAAAAGGCCACAATTGTGCTCCAATAGCTAAGTCTGAATTTCAGTGCATAGGCTCAACTTTAGAAGCTTGTATATTCCAAATTATAAAGATTTTTCCCTAGGTCAACACATCAAGTTGGTAGAGCTATAAAAGGGGAACAACTTTGCTATAGAGATTAAGCCCTGGTACTATGAAAAGTTTTGAGAAAATTGGACCCAAAGATGTGCTGTCAGACTGTCTAAAGTCTGAATTCAGACTGACAGTGTGATTGAGCCACCCTTGAGCTGGGATTCGAGCCTAATCCAGTAAGAATTTAGGAGTAATTGCTATAGTAAGATTGAAGCTGGATAGTAGAGCAACAACTTTATTAAAGATGGATTAGGAAGTCGCCACATGAAAAATTGAGATTCAAGCCCTACAAGATGGTCTGTCAGACTGACTAATAGAACTTTGATGGTACAGTAACCAAAAGATCAGTTGATTCAGTGAGCTGGCCGCCGGTGACCCTCCGTCGCGATTAACGCCGATCGCCGCGATTCGTGCGTTTGGTCTGTGCATTGAGTTCGCCGACGAAAAGATCTCGTCGCGGATGGGTTCAAGTTACTGTGGCCAAGCTGTCCCTCGGTTCCCCGCGCCGGCAATGTGGCCTTACGACCGTCACCGGAATCCGCGATACTCACTGCGGTTGCGCCACGCCTCCAGCCTTTAACCACACCGCCGTGACTCACGTTAGCCATCCGATCATCGCCGGTGAGTCCGCCACGGTATTCTCCACGAATCTACTGCGCCAGTAGCCTTCTCCCTCTCCAGCTGCTAGCTCGTCTTCACGAAATTGAGCACCACCGCCTTGCGCTCCTATAAATTGATGGCCTAGCCTGCTGCACCATACTATCACGAAGCCAGAGCACCCGTTACCGCCTTCAATTGGCCACCATAGTCGGAAAATTTCCTTCTTCCCCCAATTATGTTTCCGCCGCCGTGGTAGAACCTTCACTGTGGTCAGCGAATCCCAGGTCTGTTCATGCTTCCTACTATCTTGTTTCAACATATGTGGGTCCTCCTGATGCACCCCAACCCGGCCAATTGGACTAGGACCCCATAGATCAGCAGGAACACGCTTGGTTGCCTGTAGCTCCCGCTGTCACCATCGGCAGGGCATGTTAGTGCGCCATTGGTGAAATTACTTGAGGGGAAACCCTCGTTAGGTCTTAAATTCGGTCTATGTCAAAGTAGGGTGCCGGTCATTGAGTAAATCGGCTGGTGTAAGCTCACCGGAGCGCGGCCCAGCGCTGTTCGCCATCGGGGACTGCAAGTTGTGAAGAGATAGAAATGCGAGGGTCTTTTTACAAATGTCAGTGACCCAGTTAAATAGTGTGCAGACTCTTCCTTAGTTATCCAAACCAATGGGAAGGTTTCTGCAAAACTGGCAGCGCGGGCGCGCGCGGGCGCTCTTTCGCCAGCACGTGGGCCGACTTGGGCCGGTTCCGGTCCAGCACTGTTCCTATCTTTTTCTTTTTTCCTTTTCTACCAGACCTAAAGAAATTCTAGAAAATTACAGAAAAATGCTAAAAATACCAAATCAATTTTGCTAGGCTTCTAATTTCCTATAGTATTTAATAAAAATAGTTTCATAATTTTTAGTTCCAATAAGGAATTTTGGGACATTTAAAATAGCCAAAAACCATACTTCTGGAATTTTAGAGAGTAATTTATAATCCCAAAATTCACCAAACTTTTTAGGTAAACTTTAAATATTATTTAGAAACCTTGGGTAAAGTTTGGTATGATTTGGACTATGTTTAATACTTGGAACCCAAAACCCTAGCCCCCCCTGCCCTATGAAATTCACTATAGACTCCGAAAACCCTAGTTTCTAGGAGATCCATGAAAGAAAGTTGTATTCAAGACATTAGATAATAAACTTTTATTATCTTAGCATTTTCATGAGCATTACATGAGCATTCATGATTATATATGACTATATCTAGAAAACGAAGAAGAAATAGAAGTCGAAGAAGCGGGGACTTCACCACCCCCACCACCACCACCTGAAGAACTTCAGGCAGGAAACTGCTTTTACTTTGACATTTGTGGAGCAGAACCTGACTCACCAGTAACACAAGGTAAGCCCCAATGCATTTGCCACCTCCTTGTTACTTTAAAATCTTTCTCACTTACTTGATGCATTAGCTGATAGGAGTTGTGTGCTAAACCCATTGCTGCATTTCCTTCCTTGGATTTGATTACTTCTCCTGAATCCCTGATTTACAAAAAGGTTTTTCTTATGCTTAGCTTTCCTCTAGAAAAACAAAATGTTTTTATTTTCACAAAAGATGATGCTTCCAAGTGGGTGGGATGTTTTCAAAAACAAAAAACGTGATGGTGGATCCATCATGGCCATGATGGGTTCAACATCGGAAAAGATGTACCTCTGCCAGGTACCAAACTTTAGGAATTGAAATGATAAAGCTGAGACCGGGCGGGTGACTTGCACGAGAAGAGAGTCTCGGTGTAGTGTCTCCGTTTGAGTCGATTAAGGACCTTGTCGATGTAGGCTTGCTAATCGAGAACCCTTTAACTGGTCACATGCCTCATCATGGGTAAGCTTTGCCTCGAGCAGACTAATACCAGAATAAGATAACACGCAATGGGAGTGGAGAGATGGCGAGAGTAGCGTGTACCCTCCGTGGCAAGAGGCTGGACGGTGGTGTATCTGTGCTCTCGGTTGGCGTGAACCTGATCTGGTCTTAAGAACCCCGGTGGCGAGTTAACATACGCAAGGGTTAAGTCCTACATATGTCATGTGATTGGAGATCCTAAGCTGAGTATAATCGATTCGGATCGCCGTAACTTCGTGGATATGAAGACTTGGTCACTGCCCTACACGTAGCATTCCAGTGAGGAAGAAAGGTTGTTAAGAAATTGGCTAGTATAGGTCAAGTGATTGAACTAGGATAGAAAGAACTCTAGATATAGGTAACTTTACTTAACCTGACAATTAAAACTGGACTTTTAAGGATCCACTATTAGTAAGCATTTTTGCAAACAGAGTCCTTGACTATTGATAAGCCTTACCTTGACTCCCTTAAAAGCCAGCATATCCTTGAGAGTCTTTTATGTTGACAGGTAATACTTGTGAAAGTACACTTCATACTCAGGGCTTTGTCCCATGTTGTTTTAGGTGAGGAAGCAGCAAACTTTTGCTACTTTTGTTCAAAGGTGGTGCCCAAAGAAGAAAACCAGGAGTGAAGCTTTGGCAGGAAAGGATCCTCCGTTAAAAACTTTATTGATGTTTATCGGGAGGGGTTTTTGCCTCCCAGTGATGTAATAATAATACTTCAGCACTCTTATATTTTAACTCTGGTCTGTAATAAATACTACTCTTCCTTACTTTAATATGAAGTAAGTTATTGTAACTGCTTCCGCATTTTCGTACCTCCGATGTATTGTAATGTCTACGTGACGGGTGAAACGCTCTTGGGAAAGGTAAAGAATACAGATACTGAACTTGTCAAGTGATTCAGGGGCACCTGCAGGGTTGTCTGAGGTCCGTTGGACAAGGACAACTGTAGGTGGGCCTAATGACTTGGGAGGTTCCATCACACAAACCCTTGACCTTGCCTTGGTTCGCATCTCCAAAGATGATAGTGTCTTGGGAATCCCTGTTCTTGACATAGGAGGTGAACATTTTCTTCTCCCCCGTCATGTGGTTTGTGCATCCGCTATCAATGATCTAACTTGAGCCCTCGGATGCATAAACCGGCAAGGTAATTAAGCTTGGGTTTTAGGTACCCAACTCTTGGAACCTAGATAAAATTTTTGTCTCTCTTGCACTTAGATCCCAAACTTCTAGCAACTACTTAATCATTTTGGCATAATAGAACAAATGAAGCATCACATGTTTGATAAGGTGTAGTTGGTCCATTTGATGCCTTCCTAGGCGCATGAGAAGCAACATGATGGCACCTAGGTCTATTCCTACCATGAGTATATGAAGAGCTAGATGCAAACATCGCATGAGAATTAAATGCATCATCATGACGAGTAGGTAAAGCAGCATGATTATAACACCTATCATGATGAGCAACACTAGAAACATTATTAACATGAGCATAAAGATAAGCATAGTTCTTTTGGTCATGTGAAAATAAGAGCTACTAGCCATAGGATCCTTCCCTTTCTCCTTGTTGAGATTGGAAGTCCTTTGGCATGTTAAGTTTCTGATCCCCTTTTGGAAACCAAGCCCATCCTTAATAGAGGGTGTCTACCAATGGTGTAGGCATCCCTTTGCAAGTCTTAAGTCGAGCATTAAGACTTGCAACATCATTATTCAAATTAAGAATGGTAGAGACATGTTCATTGCAAGCATCAACATCAAAATTTTTACACCTATTGCAGATAACAACATGTTCTACACATGAGCTAGCCATATTAACTTTTTCTAGCTTAGTATTTAAATCAGCATTCAAATTCTTAAGACTAGAAATGGAATCATGGCAAGTAGATAGCTCAAAAGACAATAGTTCATTTTTCTTAATTTCTAGAGCAAGAGATTTTTGAACATTAATAAATTTTATCATGTTCCTCATAGAGAATATCTTCTTGCTTTTCTAGTAGCCTATCTTTTTCATTAAGAGCATCAATCAATTCATTTATTTTATCTACTTTAGATCTATCTTATCCTTTAAATAGATCACTATAATCTACTTCGTCATCAGAAGATTCCTCATCACTAGAAGTATACTTAGGTGTATCTCGTGTACGTACCTTCTTCTCCTTAGCCATGAGTCACGTGTGGCATTCATTGGTGAAGAGGAAGGACTTGTTGAAGGCCAAGGTAGCTAGTCCTTCATCATCGGAGTCGGATGAAGAATAGTCAGAGTCCCATTCTTTTCCAATATGTGCCTCGCCCTTTGCCTTCCTGTAGTTCTTCCTTTCCTTCTTACCTTTCTTTTCTTGTGCCTCGTCATTGTCATTATTGGGAGATTGTGCTATAAAATGACCAGACTTACCGCACTTGAAGCAGGAGCGTTTTCCCTTAGACTTGCTCTTGTTGGGATATTCGTTGCGTCCCTTCAAAGCGGTCTTAAAGCGCTTGATTACAAGCGCCATTTCATTCTCGTTGAGCCCGACAGCCTCCACTTGTGCTACCTTGCTAGGTAGCGCCTCCTTGCTACTTGTTGCTTTGAGAGCAACGGGCTACGGCTCGTATAGAGGAAGCAGTCCATTTTCAACATCGTCCACAAATCTTGCTTCCTTCACCATCATGCGATCGCTAACAAATTTTCCGAGAATTTCCTCATGCATCATCTTGGTGTACCTAGGATTCTCACGGATAAGATTTACAAGATGAGGATCAATGACGGTAAATGACCTTAGCAATAGTCAGACGACGTCGTGATTCGTCCATCTTGTACTTCCATAGCTTCGAATTTTGTTCACTAGGGTCTTGGGCCTATTGTATGTTTGAGTTGGCTCTTCTCCTCTTATCATGGCGAACCTCCCTAGCTCGCCTTCCACCAGTTCCATCTTGGTAATTATGGTGGCGTCATTACCCTCATGAGAGATCTTGAGGGTATCCCATATTTGCTTGGCATTGTCTAAGCCGCTGACTTTGTTGTATTCATCCCTGCATAGAGATGCCAACAAAACAGCAGTGACTTGGACATTTTTATGTATTTTCTCATTAATAAATACAGGATTGTCAGTGCTATCGAAATGCATTCCATTTTCAACAATTTCCCAAATACTAGGATGGAGAGAAAATAAGTGACTACACATTTTGTGACTCCAAAATGAATAGTCTTCTCCATCAAAGTGTGGGGGTTTTCTAAGTGGAATATGTAACACCTTAGGTGTTACCATTGCTAGAGCACATCTATGCACTGGTAACTGTGATCACATGTGGTAGAAACTTGAGAAGAACCTAAGAACCTTGGAAGCCATGGGTTAATCAAGGATGTTAATGACCTAAGAGCATCACTCAAGCTTTTGTGCACATACCACCTTGGACAAGAGGAGAATAAACCCTAGACCCCTCTTGAACCCCATCTTCCAAAGCCATGGTTGAAAGGGGGAGAGAATAAGCATTTGTGCAAACCATGAGTTAAAATTTTGGCACAAAGTTAAGTAACTTATTAACCTGCAATTATAGGGAGGAAATATTGCAAAAAGACCCCTGGAGAAACCCCAAATCAAATCTCCAAGTAGAGTGAGAGCTAGAGCTCTCAAATTCTCTCTAAGTCAAAAACTACACCTACACTAAAGATCAACTGTGTTCACCTTGAAGATGGCACCAAAACCACCTGTGTTCTATACCAAAAATGTGGCATACCACCTAGGGCACCCACTGGAAAAAGTTGAGCCCGAGACTCTGACGTTTGACATGCCTTGGCATGGTTTTTGTCGCGAGGTGGGCAGAGTGACGTACCTGATTTGGCGACCGAAGATCTCCCTCCCTAGGCTGTATCTGCCATGGCAACTCACGGATGAGAGACAGCCCTAGGTGCCAGGAAAAGACTCGCGCTGGATTTTTGCCAAGATTCGCACGTTTGCGACTTGGGTGAGCTGTGGAACAAGGGCAGAAGAAAACTTACACGTGTTCGACGCGCTCTGCGCACGCCAGAGCACGCCCGCGCCCGACCCCGTGCCGCGCCGAGCCGCGCCCATGTTCCCTGTGTGCGCCGCGCCTATAAAGCCCACTCAAGCGTCGACCACACTTCTCCGCGCACGCTCAAACCTCACCGGAGCTCAACTCACCACCGTTTGCCCGTGCACGGCGTGTCCGCGGCCACCCGAGCCCCTGCCGTCGTGGACCGGCCATCCCAGCCTTTCCCAACCCCATCCGACCCTCGGAGATGACTGAGCACACCTCGGTGAAGCTCCCCGAGCGAGGAATCGAAGTCTGCTTCGTCGGAGAGGCCAGTCCACGGTCGCCGAAATCCCTCCGACCGCCGGCGAGCGTAAACCAGGTAAGCCACCACGCCATTTTCCGATTCAAGGCACAGCTAGCCTCTACATCACCCCGTGAAGCTCACCGTGCCACTGGATTGCTTTAGATCGCCGTGGTTTGGCCGGCACACCCGCCGCCGATGAGGACACCCGCCTGCGCACGTGGACCGGGCGATTCCGGCCATCCCCGCTGTCGAGCCGTACATCGCTGTGACCGCCAGAGCCTCCCCGAGCCAACCCTGCCCCTCGCCGGACCTATCTCGCCGCCGGTAAGCCGCGCCACCCTTTTCTTTCTTGCGGGCACTGTTCAAACCTAGGGAAGGACCGCGGGGGTGAAGGAAGGAAGTCTGGGGGGTTTTGTGAAATGTCATTGACTCAAATGAATAGTAGTGCGGGGGTATAACTGAGAGAGTTAGTTTGGAAATACCCCAGGGTCCTCGGTGTAAACTGCTTTTCCAGAAAACCTTTATTAAATCTCAATTTAAATTTGAACAGAAACTTTAATAATTCATAACTTCTGTTTAGTTCATCCAAATTTGGTCAAACCAATTTTGTCAGACTCTAAAAAATGTAAACAACTTAGAAAAAATATAAAATTCCTATGTACTACAGAAAACTTTAGGGTTCTGATTTAATTACTGTTTTGACCAAAAGCTAAATAATAGGGATAAAAATAGTTGCACTATTTGGATAAAGTTAGAAAAATTTGGAGAAGTTCATATCCACCTACTGACCTGTTTAAAAATGCTAAAACTCTCTGTCCAACCCATTAAGTTAGTTTTGCCATTTATTTTACAATATGCTTAAGATTAAGAAAATTGGAAAAGATGATTTAAATAAAGAACCAAAGGGCACCCCTATTTTTGTCAGAATACTTATTCAATGTAGTTTACTAGAAAAATCTATTATACGCTGGTTTAGTATAAAATAAGTAGGATCCCTTTTATTTTAAGAAAACAAGGAAAACTTAGAAAAACCCTAGAATAATAACTCCAAGGAGAGAACACCCCAACCCTTGGGATAATTAATGTTTTGTTATGATGAACATAAGAAAAATACAAAATCTGTTGTTTGATATTTTTCAAATGACAAGTTAGTTATAAGCACCTTTTTGGCATAAAACTTTAGAAAATCACAACTAAATAACCACCAATTAACTTTTTGTGATTTTTGGCACAGAGGTTTATTATTACTGTTAAATACCAACAAAAATAACCCTTAGGAAAGAACTCACCTCTAATGAAGAGATGTAGTGCAAAGTGGCCCATTTTACACAACTTTTGCTATTTTTTATCTAAAGCATAGCCTTTTATTTTAAACCTCAAAATTTCTAGAACAGGCTACAATGACCAATGGCAACCCACAATAATTTTTATAGAATTTTTGGGAATTATCAAACCACTGTCGTAGTTCAAACCTACACTAGAAACCATAAATAGAAAATAAAGAAAGGGGAATATGGATAATAGAAAATGAGTGTCATCTTAAAACCCTTTATAATTGTCCACTGAAATATATAAAGGCAATACCAATTCCCTATGCCGATCCTTAACAAAACCTAAACCTAGAGTGATAAGCCTAAGCCACTAAAAGCCCATAGGACCAAGAAAACCCTAAGTTACTAATTAGCTTAGTTTTTCTTCCCTTAGCATAATGTTATTAAATCCTGCAGAATCATGACATACATATTCATTGCATTTTGATAGACTGTAACCTCGCTAACGGAGAGTACGTCCTCGTGCCGGAGCAAGGAGCTGCTCAGGAGGTAGCCCCGGATCCAGCACCGGAGCCTGCACAAGAGGATCTGCCTGCCCCAGCTTTGGAAGGCAAGCCCCGGTTTTATGCATAACCTGTTATTTATGCTATTTTACCTTACTTAATGATTGTAGGATTGATTGTGCACTTAAGTGTAGGAGTTGTTCGAAACCCTAGTTGCATGATCTCAGGAACCCCATTGAGATGAATACTAGTATGCTAAGACGAGTAGCTGCTTTATTAAATAGGATCTCGGTAGAAGTCGAGTGATTTTTCTAGCACTCACGCGAGGTCAGGAATTGGTTGTATCCACTTTCTTATCATATTGATGTTGGTTTGTGGGCAACAATCCATGGGGATTGGTTGTTCACGGGACAAAAACTGGAATAAGGATTAAGGTGTGGTACTGTGAGTCAAGCGTTTGAACGTACTAAACACATACCGAGAAATATGGTAAATTGGTAAGCCTAGTACCTGAGTGAACCTGCCCACAGATTGCCCTCCTCACGCGACCTGAGACGTGGTCTCCCATTCTGGTTATGGTGGGTACAAGTGCGGCCACTGCACGACGGCAATCGGGGTCAGTGGGGAATTGTACGCCAAGGCGGTGAGCCCCTTTCTGTTGCCACGGAATCGATGGGGACGGTTGATGTGTGTGGGGACGGAGTGCCTCGCTGCGTCGTGTGTTTAGGTTTACCTTGCAAGGTTTAAAAACTCGATTCGAATCGTCTGCTTCTCGCAGCTAATGAGACTGCTTGATCCATGCTGCTACATTGAGTAACAAGTGGAAATATGATGAGGCGATACAAGATGTTGATTGCTAAAAATGTATGCTACTATGTGTGAGTAGATAGTACACATTTAGCCTTAAGAGAGTCACACTTAAATTTGACAAAGTTAAAACTGGAATTTAGAAACTCAGCTAGTGCTTTTGGCAAACCAAACCCCACATCCAAACCGCTGCATGTCTAGAGGTAGAGGAGTAGACTCCTCACACCGGGTTAGTCTAGCTGAGTATTAGTATACTCAGCCTTGCTTGTGGCATAATTTTTACAGGTTCTCTGGAGGACATGGTTGCTGGAGTGACTTGGCCATCCATCTTGCCACCGGGATGGACTGTCGAGTGGGACCCCGCCTCGGCTGAGGAGGAGCATGAGGAGTGATGGGACAGGCTTCCCCATCTCTCTGTTTATTTTCCGTTAGTTTTATTCCGCTGCACTTCGAACACTGATGGTCACTTTTGCAAAACTCCGATGATGATGATGTAATAATTTAATACTCTACATGCATGGTTTATGCTTTATTGTATTTGCTCTGTGACTCACCCTCGAGTGAGACTGTGGTACTTGATCCTGTCAGTGGCCGTGTCGGACTAGATCCGAGGAATTGACGGGTTATTCCCATTTAAGTGTGGTCTAGCCTCTAAGGCAGGGCTTAGGCACTTAAGTTGGAACAATTCGGGCGGTTCCGCCACAGCTGGTATCGGAGCTTGTACCACCACAGAGGAATCAATAAAATATGAATACCATCCCTTTTCAAAATAAAATTTGGTAGAAACAATGTTGGATAGATCGTAGGACGAGCAGGATAGACCTAGGACGTGAAGCCTTAGGATGATAGAAGGGTAGCTAGGTGGCTAAGTATGTAGGCCCCACAGGCCACTTTAGGGGATGGGAGTCCTTCCCTAATCCCTTTTTCATTGCTGTGAGGTTGTTCAGGACGAGCATGCATGCATTCTTAAATTTAACACATGGAAAAATTTAGTAAGAACTTAAAATTAGAACCAATTAAGTTTCCCCGTACCATTCTGTTTTAGTTAGAGAGGAGCTGGGTCTTGTTTTTCTTGTTCTTTTTATAATTCTTTTCCTTTAGTTATGCCTGACCGTCCACAGATGGCTTCCCACGGACCCTCAGACGACGGGAATGCACTGTCCCACACTGACGGGCTTGCACGAGAGGGCTTTCCCCGCATTCTGTGGGAGGTACTTCAGGGGGCCGGGTACATGACACCCCCTCAGTACACGGTGCAACAGTTTGAGAAGCACCGGGTGCCCCGCTGTAGGGTGAGGATGACCTTGGAGCCTCATCCCTTGCAGCCAGGCTGGCGTTCACTGGACTCTGAGTCTTTTAGATACCGGGCTGAGGACACGATCGAGGCGATCGCTCTGCACGGGTTGACTACCTTCTACGGATTCCACCCCTTGGAGCTTTCCACCCACCCCATTGGCTTGTTTCCCGCAGAAAGGGAAGAAGACCAAATGTGGAAGGATCGGGTGGAGCATGCCAAGGACATCTGGGCTCTCTACCCAGGCCAGACGGCTCACTTGACCATACGGTGCATGAATGCTCTGTACCGTCTGCAAGTGATGCGTGGCGAGGCAATGTCCCATCTGATGGCATTGTTGGAGGCAACCAAGATCACCCTAGACAACAGGGAGGAGCTTGTGGTTGACTTGTCCCAGGAGATGGTGGAAAAGGACTTACAAGTGGAGCAATTGTCGGACGAAATCCAAGAGCTGGAGGAATTAGTGGGGACAAGGGAGAACACCATCGAGGTTCTCGAGGATCAGCTCCTCAACACCCAGCAGCAGCTTGCCGAGGCCAATGAGCACCTGGATATGCATCACCAGGAGATCCAGGATGTGGAGGCTAACGAGGACATCGACATTGAGGGAGGGGAGGAGCCTACTTCCAGCGTGGACACTACTGGCTCAGAGAGGCCACCTTCCCCCGAGTCGAGTGTTGCCTTGTTTGCTCACTAGGTATCAGGGGTAGGAATAGAAGTTGGTAATGTTAGGACTCCTCGCGGCTAGCTCAGCTTTTGCACCCTTGGGGTACTAGGCTAGATAGAGTCGAGTCTTTTTGGGACCATTGATGTAACCGTGATAAACTCTTTTGGAAGTTTGGTTGAGGGATGATGTCAGTTTTAAATTTGAACGGAAAGTTTATGCTTTTTGGTTTATGTCGGGATCTATCAATTTGCTTTTGACTCTTTCACCGCGATTAAAACATTGAACTTGGAGACATGGTGTTAAGTATATATGTGATTTTTCAGATGGCTGGGAGAGCGCGTCGTGGCCAGAATGAGCGCATTCCTCCACCACCGCCACCGCCTCCCACTCTGCAGGAGCTAATGGCTCAGCAGAATGAGATCTTGAGGCAGCTAGCTCAGCGTCAGCCACCACCTCAGCACTATGGTGGTGGAGATCATCAGCGTCACCCCGCAGTAGCCACTTACCAGGAGTTCCTCAGTACTCAGCCGCCGTTGTTCACCAGGGCGGAGGACCCACTTGATGCTGATGTATGGCTGAGGGTAGTGGAATCTAAATTCCCACTACTCAATGGAGTTTGTTCCGAGGTGAAAAAGGTCCGGTTCGCCACCCAGCAACTTCACGGACCCGCGCGGACATGGTGGGACCACTATCTCGCTATGCAACCAGCTGACGATGAAGTGGATTGGAGAGAGTTCAAGGCAGCTTTCAGAGGGCACCACATCCCAGCTGGCATTATGGACCGTAAGCTCAACGAGTTTTTGGCACTCACTCAGGGCAACAGGACAGTGTTGCAGTATGCTCAGGCTTTTAATGATCTGTTCTAGTATGCTGGGTACCATGTAGATACAGACGAGAAGAAGAGAGACAGGTTCAGGAGGGGGCTCAGCACTAAGCTCCGTGACCGTCTCAACACCGTCAGGGCCAACAGCTACAATGAGTTGGTCAACATGGCCATCTCCCAGGAGGACTGTATCACCGCTCGTCAGGCAGAAAAGAAGAGGAAGGCCCCTGTGGCAGGACCCTCAGCTCAGCCACCGCGCTTCAGGATTGTGTCCGACACTCAGAACAGGGGACCCCAGCAGCAGCAAGGACGTTGGGTGATCCGACCACAGCAGCAACAGGCACCCAACCGCACCCAGTTTCCCACTCAGAGGAACAATCAGCAGCAGCAGCAGTATCGCCAGGCAAATGACAACAGGTGTTTCACCTGTGGTAACACCGGGCATTATGCCAAGAATTGCCCCAGGAACCAGCAGAGGCAGGGGCAGAATGTCAATCAAAACCAGGGCAAGAGGCAGAAGGTGCAAGTGAGGCAGGGCAAGCTAAACTTTACCACCATGGCTGATATTCCAGAGGGAGCACCCGTCATGACTGGTATCTTTACCGTTTTAAATTGTCCTGCTATTATTCTTTTCGATTCTGGTGCATCACATAGCTTTATTAGTGCCAAATTTAGTGCCCAGTGTCAATTGCCCTTTCATCACATCAATGGGGGTATCACAATTTCAACACCCGGAGGCAGGATTGCCACCAATCAAATCAGCAGGCAAGTGCCTATAAAATTTGTTAGTCTTGTGATTAGAACCACCCATCTCATCTTAGGATTGGATAGCGTGGATATTATATTGGGAGCTGACTGGTTGACTAGGCATCAGGCAGTATTGGACATTGCAGCCAGAGCAATTGAGATTCATTCCCCTGCTTATGGTGAGACTGTTTTATATTTGCCTGATCAGGGTTGTACCCGTTCTTGTGCCTTCGTTATGATAGAATCCCCAGTGGGAAAGATCCCAGTAGCCTGTGACTACCCAGATGTTTTTCCGGATGAATTGCCTGGAATGCCACCTGACAGAGACATTGAGTTTGCAATTGAATTGCAACCCGGGACTGCTCCTATCTCCAAGAGACCCTATAGGATGCCTCCCGCGGAACTGGCAGAACTGAAGAAGCAACTACAAGAATTGTTGGACAAGGGGTTCATTCGCCCAAGTACTTCACCTTGGGGATGTCCTACATTATTTGTGAAGAAAAGGATGAGAGTTTGAGAATGTGTGTTGACTACCGCCCTCTCAATGCGGTGACCATCAAGAACAAATACTCGCTACCCCGCATCGATGTTCTGTTTGATCAGTTGGTGGGAGCCAAGGTATTCTCCAAGATAGACCTTCGCTCGGGCTACCATCAAATCAAGATCCGTGCCAGTGATATTTCAAAAACTGCTTTCTCTACCAGATATGGGCTCTATGAGTTTTTGGTGATGTCTTCTGGGCTGACCAATGCCCCGGCTTATTTTATGTACCTAATGAACTTGGTATTCATGCCAGAGTTGGACAAGTTCGTGGTCGTTTTCATCGATGATATCCTGGTCTATTCCAAGAATGAAGTCAAGCACACTAAACATTTGCATACTGTACTTCAGAGACTGTGTGACCATCGGTTATATGCCAAGTTGTCTAAATGTGAATTTTGGCTGAAGGAGATTAAATTCTTGGGTCACACAATTTCTCAGGAGGGGATATCAGTTGATACTGAGAAGGTACAAGAGGTGATGAATTGGAAACCCCCGACTACAGTGAGGCAAATTCGGAGTTTTCTGGGATTGGCAGGGTATTATCGACGATTTATTCTGGACTTCTCCAGAATTGCCAAGCCAATGACTGAGGTATTGAAGAAGGGAGCCAAATATGATTGGAGCCAGAAGTGCGAAGATGCCTTTCATACTTTGAGGCAGCATTTGACAACAGCCCCAGTGCTGGCTCAACCTGATAGCACCAAGCCATTTGAAGTCTATTGTGATGCTTCCGGTACTGGATTGGGTTGTGTCTTGATGCAAGATAACAGAGTGATTGCTTATGCTTCCCGAGCACTCAGACCCCATGAGCAGAACTACCCTACACATGATCTGGAGTTGGCAGCTGTGGTTCATGCTCTTAAGATTTGGAGACACTATTTGATGGGAGCTCACTTTAACATCTACACTGATCACAAGAGTCTCAAATACATCTTCACTCAGGCAGATCTGAACATGAGGTAGAGGAGATGGTTAGAACTGATCAAGGATTACGACTTGGAGGTGCATTACCATCCAGGCAAGGCCAATGTTGTGGCAGATGCCTTGAGCAGAAAGGCCCAGTGTAACTGTATGAGCATGGATGCAAGAGTTACCACCCTGTGTGATGAGTTGTGTAAGCTGAACCTGGAAGTTGTTCCTTCCGGTGAATTAAGTTATATCTCAGTGGAGCCCACATTGCAAGAGCAAATAATCCAGGCACAGATTGGGGATAAAGGTGTTCAGGTTATCAAAGACATGCTCAAGCAGAAGGCAGAAAAATACAAGTGCTTCCGTCAGGACAGTAAGGGAATTTTATGGTTTGGAGATCGACTGGTTGTTCCCAAGGACCGTGAGCTCAGAAAGAAGATATTGGATGAAGCTCACCTTTCCAAATTCTCCATGCACCCTGGTAGCAACAAGATGTACCATGATCTCAGATCTTTATACTGGTGGACCAGAATGAAGAGGGAGATTGCCAAGTACATATCCGAGTGTGACACCTGCCAAAGGATTAAAGCCAGTCATTTGAAGACAGCAGGCCCTTTGCAACCCCTCCCCATACCATCTTGGAAATGGGAGGACATTTGCATGGACTTTATCGTAGGATTGCCCAATACCTCCAGGCACCATGATTCAATTTGGGTTATTGTGGATAGATTGACCAAGACCGCTCATTTCTTGCCAGTACATACCACCCATAGGACGGAGAAGTATGCGGAAATCTACATTGACCAGATAATTCGGTTGCATGGAATGCCAAGGACTATAGTGTCGGACAGAGGAGCACCATTTGTGGCACGATTTTGGGAACAATTGCAAGAATCACTTGGGACCCATGTCATACGAAGCTTAGCATACCATCCCCAAACAGATGGCCAGACAGAAAGGGTAAACTAGATTTTGGAAGACATGTTGAGGGCATGTGTGTTACACTATGGAAAGGATTGGGACAAGTGTCTTTCTTTAGCAAAGTTTTCTTACAATAACAGCTACCAGTACAGTTTGAAGATGGCACTTTTTGAGGCCTTATATGGGAGAAGGTGTAGGACCCCGCTGAATTGGTCTCAAGCAGGAGAGAGGGAAATATTTGGGCCAGATTTGGTACTGGAAGCAGAGGAGAAGGTCAGAATCATCAAGAAAAACTTAGAAGCTGCTCAGGCCAGGAAAAAGAGCTATCATGACAAGAGGCGGAAGCCTCTGCAGTTTGAAGCAGGAGACCATGTCTATCTTAAGGTGTCACCCACCAAGGGTGTCCAGAGATTCGGGATTCAGGGCAAGTTAGCTCCTCGTTACATTGGACCCTACGAGATCAAGGAAGCTTGTGGACCCATAGCCTATCAATTGAAGTTGCCACCCAGCATGTCAGCTGTTCATGATGTGTTCCATGTATCTCAGCTGCGGAAATGTGTTCGCCTACCCACTGAAGTGCTACCGGAACCAGACATTGAGATAGAGCCAGACTTGTCCTATCAAGAGTACCCCATCAAGGTATTGGATCAGAAGGAGAGATCAACACGGGCAAGGTCAATCCGAATGTATAAGGTTCAGTGGAGTCACCATTCAGCAGAAGAAGCTACATGGGAGACTGAGGATTTTCTATGCTCACGCTTCCCCGACTTTCTGTCCAAAGGAGTCGGTATGTAACCCAAAACCCCACCCCACCTGCCCTTTGAAAACAATTATAAGAAAAACTTAGATAGTAAGGGTAGTCTAAGTTGTGGATTTAACTTAAAAAGGACTTCCTTCTGAAGTTGCAAAGAGGATGACATTCGAAGAACAGTTAATTAGAGAAACTCAAAGAAAAGCAGAAACCACACACCAGCACACCTTCATAGCGCCCCCTCTAGAGGACTCTGCCTGAAATCTCGGGACGAGATTCCTTTAAGGGGGGAGGGCTATAACACCTTAGGTGTTACCATTGCTAGAGCACATCTATGCACTGGTAACTGTGATCACATGTGGTAGAAACTTGAGAAGAACCTAAGAACCTTGGAAGCCATGGGTTAATCAAGGATGTTAATGACCTAAGAGCATCACTCAAGCTTTTGTGCACATACCACCTTGGACAAGAGGAGAATAAACCCTAGACCCCTCTTGAACCCCATCTTCCAAAGCCATGGTTGAAAGGGGGAGAGAATAAGCATTTGTGCAAACCATGTGTTAAAATTTTGGCACAAAGTTAAGTAACTTATTAACCTGCAATTATAGGGAGGAAATATTGCAAAAAGACCCCTGGAGAAACCCCAAATCAAATCTCCAAGTAGAGTGAGAGCTAGAGCTCTCAAATTCTCTCTAAGTCAAAAACTACACCTACACTAAAGATCAACCGTGTTCACCTTGAAGATGGCACCAAAACCACCTGTGTTCTATACCAAAAATGTGGCATACCACCTAGGGCACCCACTGGAAAAAGTTGAGCCCGAGACTCTGACGTTTGACATGCCTTGGCATGGTTTTTGTCGCGAGGTGGGCAGAGTGACATACCTGATTTGGCGACCGAAGATCTCCCTCCCTAGGCCATATCTGCTATGGCAACTCATGGATGAGAGACAGCCCTAGGTGCCAGGAAAAGACTCGCGCCGAATTTTTGCCAAGATTCGCACGTTTGCGACTTGGGTGAGCTGTGGAACAAGGGCAGAAGAAAACTTACATGTGTTCGACGGGCTCTGCGCACGCCAGAGCACACCCGCGCCCGACCCCGCGCCGCGCTGAGCCGCGCCCGTGTTCCCTGTGTGCGCCGCGCCTATAAATCCCACTCAAGCGTCGACCACACTTCTTCGCGCACGCTCAAACCTCACCGGAGTTCAACTCACCACCGTTTGCCCGTGCACGGCGTGTCCGCGGCCACCCGAGCCCCTGCCGTCTTGGACCGGCCAGCCTAGCCTTTCCCAACCCCGTTCGACCCTCGGAGACGACTGAGCACACCTCGGTGAAGCTCCCCTAGCGAGGAATCGAAGTCTGCTTCACCGGAGAGGCCAGTCCACGGTCGCCGAACTCCCTCCGACCGCCGGCGAGCGTAGACCGGGTAAGCCACCGCGCCATTTTCCGATTCAAGGCACAGCTAGCCTCTACATCACCCCGTGAAGCTCACCGTGCCACTGGATTGCTTTAGATCGCCGTGGTTTGGCCGGCACACCCGCCGCCGACGAGGACACCCGCCTGCGCACGTGGACCAGGCGATTCCGGCCATCCTCGCCGTCGAGCCGTACATCTCTGTGACCGCCAGAGCCTCCCCGAGCCAACCATGCCCCTCGCCGGACCTATCTCGCCGCCGGTAAGCCGCGCCACCCTTTTCTTTCTTGCGGGCACTGTTCAAACCTAGGGAAGGACCGCGGGGGTGAAGGAAAGAAGTCTGGGGGGTTTTGTGAAATGTCAGTGACTCAAATGAATAGTAGTGCGGGGGTATAACTGAGAGAGTTAGTTTGGAAATACCCCAGGGTCCTCGGTGTAAACTGCTTTTCCAGAAAACCTTTATTAAATCTGAATTTAAATTTGAACAGAAACTTTAATAATTCATAACTTCTGTTTAGTTCATCCAAATTTGGTCAAACCAATTTTGTCAGACTCTAAATAATGTAAACTACTAAGAAAAAATATAAAACACCTATGTACTACAGAAAACTTTAGGGTTCTGATTTAATTACTGTTTTGACCAAAAGCTAAATAATAGGGATAAAAATAGTTGCACTATTTGGATAAAGTTAGAAAAATTTGGAGAAGTTCATATCCACCTACTGACCTGTTTAAAAATGCTAAAACTCTCTGTCCAACCCATTAAGTTAGTTTTGCCATTTATTTTACAATATGCTTAAGATTAAGAAAATTGGAAAAGATGATTTAAATAAAGAACCAAAGGGCACCCCTATTTTTGTCAGAATACTTATTCAATGTAGTTTACTAGAAAAATCTATTATACCCTGTTTAGTATAAAATAAGTAGGATCCCTTTTATTTTAAGAAAACAAGGAAAACTTAGAAAAACCCTAGAAAAATAACTCCAAGGAGAGAACACCCCAACCCTTGGGATAATTAATGTTTTGTTATGATGAACATAAGAAAAATACAAATCTGTTGTTTGATATTTTTCAAATGACAAGTTAGTTATAAGCACCTTTTTGGCATAAAACTTTAGAAAATCACAACTAAATAACCACCAATTAACTTTTTGTGATTTTTGGCACAGAGGTTTATTATTACTGTTAGATACCAACAAAAATAACCCTTAGGAAAGAACTCACCTCTAATGAAGAGATGTAGTGCAAAGTGGCCCATTTTACACAACTTTTGCTATTTTTTATCTAAAGCATAGCCTTTTATTTTAAACCTCAAAATTTCTAGAACAGGCTACAATGACCAATGGCAACCCACAATAATTTTTATAGAATTTTTGGGAATTATCAAACCACTGTCGTAGTTCAAACCTACACTAGAAACCATAAATAGAAAATAAAGAAAGGGGAATATGGATAATAGAAAATGAGTGTCATCTTAAAACCCTTTATAACTGTCCACTGAAATATATAAAGGCAATACCAATTCCCTATGCCTATCCTTAACAAAACCTAAACCTAGAGTGATAAGCCTAAGCCACTAAAAGCCCACATGACCAAGAAAACCCTAAGTTACTAATTAGCTTAGTTTTTCTTCCCTTAGCATAATGTTATTAAATCCTGCAGAATCATGACATACATATTCATTGCATTTCGATAGACTGTAACCTCTCTGACGGAGAGTACGTCCTCGTGCCGGAGCAAGGAGCTGCTCAGGAGGTAGCCCCGGATCCAGCACCGGAGCCTGCACCAAAGGATCTGCCTGCCCCAGCTTTGGAAGGCAAGCCCCGGTTTTATGCATAACCTGTTATTTATGCTATTTTACCTTACTTAATGATTGTAGGATTGATTGTGCACTTAAGTGTAGGAGTTGTTCGAAACCCTAGTTGCATGATCTCAGGAACCCCATTGAGATGAATACTAGTATGCTAAGACGAGTAGCTGCTTTATTAAATAGGATCTCGGTAGAAGTCGAGTGATTTTTCTAGCACTCGCGCGAGGTCAGGAATTGGTTGTATCCACTTTCTTATCATATTGATGTTGGTTTGTGGGCAACAATCCATGGGGATTGGTTGTCCACGGGACAAAAACTGGAATAAGGATTAAGGTGTGGTACCGTGAGTCAAGCGTTTGAACGTACTAAACACATACCGAGAAATATGGTAAATCGGTAAGCCTAGTACCTGAGTGAACCTGCCCGCAGATTGCCCTCCTCACGCGACCTGAGACGTGGTCTCCCATTCCGGTTATGGTGGGTACAAGTGCGGCCACTGCACGACGGCAGTCGGGGTCAGTGGGGCATTGTACGCCAAGGCGGTGAGCCCCTTTGTGTTGCCAGGGAATCGATGGGGACGGTTGATGTGTGTGGGGACGGAGTGCCTCGCTGCGTCGTGTGTTTAGGTTTACCTTGCAAGGTTTAGAAACTCGATTCGAATCGTCTGCTTCTCGCAGCTAATGAGACTGCTTGATCCATGCTGCTACATTGAGTAACAAGTGGAAATATGATGAGGCGATACAAGATGTTGATTGCTAAAAATGTATGCTACTATGTGTGAGTAGATAGTACACATTTAGCCTTAAGAGAGTCACACTTAAATTTGACAAAGTTAAAACTGGAATTTAGAAACTCAGCTAGTGCTTTTGGCAAACCAAACCCCACAGCCAAACCGCTGCATGTCTAGAGGTAGAGGAGTAGACTCCTCACACCGGGTAAGTCTAGTTGAGTATTAGTATACTCAGCCTTGCTTGTGGCATAATTTTTATAGGTTCTCTGGAGGACATGGTTGCTGGAGTGACTTGGCCGTCCATCTTGCCACCGGGATGGACTGTCGAGTGGGACCCCGCCTCGGCTGAGGAGGAGCATGAGGAGTGATGGGACAGGCTTCCCCATCTCTCTGTTTATTTTCCGTTAGTTTTATTCCGCTGCACTTCGAACACTGATGGTCACTTTTGCAAAACTCCGATGATGATGATGTAATAATTTAATACTCTACATGCATGGTTTATGCTTTATTGTATTTGCTCTGTGACTCACCCTCGAGTGAGACTGTGGTACTTGATCCTGTCAGTGGCCGTGTCGGACTAGATCCGAGGAATTGACGGGTTATTCCCATTTAAGTGTGGTCTAGCCTCTAAGGCAGGGCTTAGGCACTTAAGTTGGAATAATTCGGGCGGTTCCGCCACAGAATAGATAGCAAATGAGCATTTGAATTATAAGGGATGTGAGAATAATCAAAAGAGTAATTCTGATTAACCGTTTTCTTTTTTTACAAAGAGTCTTCGTTGTCGTCATCCCTTGGTGAAGAGGAGGAGGCATCGCTGTCATAGTAGATGATCTTCTTTATGCGCATCTTGTTCTTCCCATCCCTCTTCTTGTGACATGAGCCTGAGTCAGTGGGCTTGTAGCCTTTTGGCTTGTCGACATAGAGGGTCTCCTTCTCCTTGTCATTGATCATCATCCCCTTACCTTGAGGATCCATCTCTTTGGGCGGTTAGTCCCTAAATGAAGAGTACGGATCTGATACCAATTGAGAGCACCTAGAGGGGGGTGAATAGGTGATCCTGTAAAGTTCAACACTTAAACAACACAAACTTGGTCTATGAAATGTTAGTGAGGTCAAAACCAAGGTGCTATGAATAAAGAGAGAACTCTTCACTTGATTGTCCCTTTAGAATGAGTATTGAACATAGGAACAATAGCACAAGTGATTAAGTGAGAACTCTAAGAAAGAAATCAATCACTACAAGTTGGAGCCTCTCACCCTTACAATATTGATCACAATAAAACCGAGAGAGTAAGGGAGGGAATAGAAACACACGCAAGCACTAGAGTCGCAGCAACACAACGCGCACAAGTCAAGAAACAAGCACACATACACAATGCAACGAGTTCACAGCTCAACAAGTACTCAAATATCGAACACAACAAATCAGATGCGTGCTTGCGGAGTCTAGGCATCTTGTGATGTTCAATAGAGGCTTGGTTGTTCTGGTCCATGCCTAGGGGTCCCTTTTATTGCCCCAAGACAGCTAGGAGCCGTTGGAGCTCCATTTGGTAGGCAATTCTTGCCTTCTGTCCGTGGGTGCATCGGATAGTCCGGTGCACCACCGGACATGAATAGTGCGTGATCTCCTTCCTTATTTGGCGAAGACGACCGTTTCAGCTGAGGTTCCCTTGGCTCACTGGACAGTCCGGTGCGTCCTGGTGACCGTTGGCTCTGGCCACGCATCACCTGTTGATTGCGAGCTGATCGCGCTGCCGACCGTTGGCGCGGACGCTGTTGGCGCACCAGACAGTCCGGTGAATTTTAGCTGCAGTGTCCTTAGCGATTCCCGAGAGCAGCGAGTTCGTCGCTGCGCCAGCTTGGGCACCGGACAGTGTCTGGCGCACCCGCAGCTGGTGCAAGACTGGTTGTTTCAGCTGAACTCCTTTTGCTCCTTTTTGACATTACTCAACTGAGTTCCTGGCACTTGACAAGCATGTTTAGCTCATAGAACAAATGACTAAATGTCTAGAACTTACCTTCATATTTGATCCATCTAGTTTTTCCTTCATATACCATTGCTCAACATCATGTTAGTTCACACAAAGTGTGTTGTGCATCTAATCAACAAAACAATATAGAAATAGCCCAAGGGCATATTTCCCTTTCAGCAACCCCTCTCAATACCTTTGTGGAAATGGGATGACATCGGCATGGACTTCTTTGTGGGTTTACCCAATACCTCTCAACACCACGATTCAATCTGGGTTATTGTGGACCGATTGACAAAAGTGGCTCATTTTTTCCAGTGCATACCACTGATAAAGCACAAAAGTATGCAGAATTGTATATTGACCGAATTGTATGTTTACATGGAATACCCCAAACAATTCTCTGACTGAGGAACCCAATTCGTAGCCAGATTTTGGGAACAACTGCAAGAATCCTTAGGAACTAAGCTGATCAAAAGTTTCGTGTACCATCCTCAGACCGATGGTCAAACAGAAAGGGTGAACCAGATCCTTGAAGATATGCTAAGAGCTTGTGCAATCCATTATGGTAAAAATTGGGACAAGTGTCTCTCCTTAGCAGAGTTCGCCTACAACAACAGCTACCAATCTAGTCTAAAGATGGCACCATTCGAGGCCTTATGTGGAAGGAGATGTCGAACACCCTTAAATTGGTCACAAGCCGGCGAGAGAGAAATTTTTGGACCCGGCCTAGTATTGGAAGCCAAAAGAAAGGTCAAGATAATCAGAAAGAACCTCTCTAGTTTGAAGTAGGAAATCATGTATATCTAAAGGTTTCATCCATGAAGGGAGTACAAAGATTTGGGATTAAGGATAAACTAGCCCCTCGCTACATTGGACCCTATGAGATCACCGAGGCATGTGGACCAGAGGCTTACAAGTTTAAATTACCACCAAAAATGTCTGCCATACACAATGTGTTCCATGTGTCTCAATTGAAAATGTGCATTCGTGTACCAACAAAAGTCTTGATCGAGTCGGAAATGGAAATAGAACCCGACCTATGCTACCAAGAACACCCCTCAAAGATTTTGGACTATAAGGAAAGATCCACCCGTGCGAAGGCAATCAAAATGTATAAGATCCAATGGAGCAACCATACGGAAGAAGAGGCTTCATTGGAGACTGAGGATTATCTGCGCAAAAACTACCCCGATTTTCTACCTAAGGAAGTTGGTACGTAACCACACCCCAGCCCCCTACCCTCTGATTCCAAATATAGAAAAGATACTCTTAATGAAAACAGAAATAAGTTAAGAAACTAAGTGGAAAAGGGCTTCCTTCTGAAGTTGCAAAGAGGATGACATTCGAAGAGCAGGGTTCCTTGTGAACCTTAAAATAAGTAACCACACTAACCCAGGCAAGCAGTTTCCTGCCTCCTCACCCCTGGAGGGCCCCGACTCAAATCTTGGGACAAGATTCTTTTAAGGGGGGCTGTAACACCCCAAGTGTTACTAAGGGTTTCTGCTTGGCACCTTCACAGGCTTTCCCCTCACAAGTAGAGTAAGAATACAACAAGTAGAGTCATACTCAGAACTAAGACCTTAAGAAAATACCAAGTTATCATGACTCATCACCATAAAATCTTCCTATGATCATCAGCTAGGTAAGGTGAATCAAAACCCCTAAAAATGCCATACCTTGAGCAAAAGAAAAATCAAATGAGGAAAACTAATTGAGCCCTACTATCATGACTTGGACCAGTGACTTAATAAGGTAACATACCAAATTGTTTTCCTACAAGTTAGACTATAAATCATCACCAAAAATCATGGATGAAGTTTCCCTAAACAACCACAAAAAGGAGAGAAACAAAGAGCAAGTTCAGCACACTATTTTCTGAAATTTCAGACCCGAGTTAGAGCTTCCCCATGTTCAACACGAATTCAACCCCAAATCTAATCTCTCCAATTGAAAAAGTTGTGTCAAATTAACTAACCTAACCCCTATTAAAAGATGGCATTGGGACTCAGCGCCTGGACAAGACAAAACACGAGATTGCCTCGGTTCTACATTCTCTGACAAACCCAATTTGAACCCAAGATAACTTGGAGTCCCTACCACAAAACTCTTTGGGTTCTGCACCGTTCGATAGAGGGAAGTGAGGGGAGAAGATCACGCAAAGGGATTTTGCCCAAATTCGGCTGGATTCGTGTTTGAAAGTGACAAAATGGCACAAGCCAACCGTTCGAATGCTGGTCTGCGCAGCAGAGCTTATCAGCGGCCGCTCCACGCACGTGCCAACCAGAGCCGAGCTCCTGCCACGCACTCAAGCCGGGAAACACAGTGTCGCCGCCATTGCTGCCAAGGTTCGGTCCCACGCCCCATTCCACGCCTTTCCTTCACTCTGCTGCTCGGCCGTTTCCTCACCGGAGAACTCATCGAGAGCAAGAACATTGTCGCTGCCATTGCTACCAAGGTTTGGCCATAGTGAACAGCCATACCCGAACGCGTGCCACCCCAACTAGAGCCCCCACTCTGTCCACCTGAGTTCCCTGAAACTCTCCAGAACCCCAGCCAAGGCTCCACCTCGCCAGAAACCTGAATTCACCCTCGCCGGAGCAAAGGGTTCTACCCATGAGCGTGGACCCGCTTCCACAGCCATCCCTAGCTGAATTCCCTTGGGGAATCATCTCCCCAGTATCTGCAAAGCTTGATCGCCAAAGGAATCAAACCCTACCAACGTCAATGTTGGGGTCTTCTTCTCCACCGAAGGTCCTCAAGACAAAGATATCATTTGTAAGCGATGTTGAGGATCTTCTTTCCCGTCGAGGGTCCTCGAGACGAAGACATTGTTTGAAAGCGACAACGAAGAATGCCGAAGCTATAGCCGAAGGACGACAACTTTGGCTTAATGTGGCGACGAAGGTTAAACATTATGCCGAGTTGAAGAGGGAAAGACTAGTTAATCCCTAATGATTTATGTTACGATTGTATGTGCATGTTAAGGTCATAAATGTATTTTTACTCAGGTTGTGTCCCGTGCCTATAAATAGGTGAACAGTACCCCCATACTGTTCACGCTGGATTGCAACCGCTCTCGCGTCAACACCTTCGAACATGCCGAAGGTTTCAATATAATATAAATTATGTTAATATTCATATGTATATCATGAAATAGATAAATGAATGAATAAATAACATATATTGTCTCTATAAGTTCTTATTCTCATGAATAATGAAGGTTTGTCCTTCATGACCTTCATCCGAAGATCGTTATATCCGAAAGGAGATAATGCTTCGAAGGACAAAGGTCCTTAATCTTTAACAATTATGTTGCCTTGTTTTTGATTCACAGCATTTGAGAACAAGTGACCAACATTGGTGTCCACCTCTGATGAACTCACTTCCACAACCATGATAATGGCTTCGCAAGGTGATCAAGTTGTGTCACCTTCGGCTACGAAGCTAATGCTCCCAATCATAGGTGGTTCAAGTTCTGAACCAGCCAGCAAGAAGCAAAAGAAGGAAGCACACAAAAGGGTACAACATGTCGGAGTGCAAGGACCCTTCATCAAGTCCAAATGGTCTTATGTACCAATCACATTTTCTCAAGAAGACCTTCTGCTAAGGATTACCCTCACAATGACGCCATGGTCATATCATGTGTTATCAAAGGGTTCCTGGTTCACACTGTCCTTGTAGACACGGGTAGTGCAGCAGACATTATTTTTGCAAAAGCCTTTAAACAAATGCAAAAACAGGATGACAAGATACTTGATGCAACACACCCCCTGTGTCCGTTTGGAGGAAGGCAGATAGTGGCACTTGGGAAAATAACAATGCCAATCACCTTCGGTTATGTTCACAACATCAAAACAGAGCAAGTCGTATTTGACATCGTAGATATGTACTACCCTTACAATGCAATCATTGCATAAGGGACATTGAATGCCTTCATAGGAATACTCCATCCAGCATATCTGTGTATGAAGATACCATCTGACCAAGGTCCTATTGTTGTACATGGAAGCCAAGAGGCTGCTAGAAGGGCTGAAGGGAATTGGATAGATTCAAGGGCCATTCACAACATAGATGAAGTCGAAGCTCACCAGCAGCATAAGTATATAAGAGACAAAGCTGCTTCAGCGGATCAACCAAAGTTTATGCTTCTATGTGAAGACATAGCCAAGCAGAAGGTGTTGTTTGGGTCCCAACTGTCCGATGAACAAGAAAAAGCTCTGTTAAAATTCTTGTTCAATAACAAGGATGTTTTTGCTTGGTCAGCCAATGATCTTTGTGGTGTCAATAGAGACGTTATTGAATGCTCACTCAATGTAGACCCAACTGTTAGACCAAGGAAGCATAAGCTTCGGAAGATGTCCGATGATAAAGCCAAAGGGGTGAGAAATGAAGTCAAAAGGCTTCTCAGTGCCGGAATGATCAGAGAAGTAACATATCCAGAATGGCTAGCCAACACAGTTATGGTAAAGAAGGCCAATAGAAAGTGGAGAATATGTATTGATTTCATAGATCTCAACAAGGCATGCCCGAAGGATGAATTCCCTTTGCCAAGAATAACTCCCTCATAGATGCGGCATCCACTTCGGAACTCATGAGTCTATTGGACTGCTACTCAGGCTATCATCAAATCTGGATGAAGAAGGAGGATGAGCCCAAAACAAGCTTCATAACTCATAGTGGAACTTATTGCTACGTTCGGATACCCGTGGGGCTCAAGAATGCTGGAGGCACTACAGGAAATCAATTAATTCCCGTCGGCTAACAACCGACGGGAATAAGCCTTAAACCGACGGGAATTACTTATTCCCGTCGGTTTAAGGCTTATTCCCGTCGGTTGTTAGCCGACGGGCGTCAGATGTCGGGGATACGGTTATTCCCGTCGGCGGCTGACGGGAATAATTAATCCTCGTCGGCTAGTTAATGACCGACGGGAGTTATGGCTAATTCCCGTCGGCCAGGACAACCGACGGGAGTTATCAATTAATTCCCGTCGGCCCTACCAGCCGACGGGAATTAACAATTAACTCCCGTCGGCCCAGTCAGCCGACGGGGATTAACTGGGCTAACGGGAATTAATAGTTAATGCCCGTCGGCTATGGTCAAACCGATGGGGATTAACTGGGCCGACGGGAGTTAATGTATATTTCTGCAACAGCAACACCAAATTAGACATTTCTCCACAGACAAACATATGACAAAATATATATATCATCCACATGAACATACACATCACAAAACATACACATCACAAAACATATATATCATCCACATGAACGTACACATCACAAACGCATTATAGGTTAAATCCGTCACATAACATACACAAACATTTCTGATACGAGTTAAGATCAAGTGTTTACACAAACGTAACGTCCAGGAGTTAAAAACATAACGAGCACGAGTGTTTAGAGATAACCACCACTTGGGTGGTTAGAGCTTTGGCCGCTGCCGCCACCACCACCAGGAGGAGGGAATGCGAAGAGCGAGTCAACAAATCCAGTCCCTGCTGGATCAGACCCACTACCACCCGCTTTAGGCGTAACCTATGCAAGTTAGCAAATATCAACACGTTAAATACAAATATCAAAAAGTATACAAGTGTATAAATTAATCGAGAGTTATGAAACGTACCCTATCTCCAGGTGCAGGTATATGTGGCGGAGGGGTGTTGAACTATGGTGGTGGAACTGGTGTGTTTGCAAATTGGCTCCATTGTGGTGGCGGTGGAAAATTTGTTGCCATGCCCTGTTGCTGCATTAACTGTTAAACATATGTGTTACTACGGAAGATGTTGTATTGAAATATAATAATTTAGAGTTCGGATTATGTGTACTCACTTGATACATGGCTTGGTTATGGGCATTGCAAGCCTCCATAAATTCGCGTTGTTATCTCATCTCTTCACGCATCCTCATAATCTCCAACTCCTGCTCGTTCGGTCGACGAGAGCATGAGCTACGGGAAGACGAACCCGTCCTCTGAGATCTCACCGACGACGAGTCAATGAATCCGTCGAAGAGTGCGTATCTATAAGTGATTCAAAAAATGTTATTACTGCATAATCAATTTAGTGTCAACCATATAATTTCATGAGTTAGAGCTTACCGTCCATGCGCTTTGCCACCACCACTTGCGTACACCACCGAGGGATCCACCGGTTCATGACGCCAGTCGAAGTCAGGGCCATGGCGACGAACCATCTCCTCCCCATATGCCGCCTATACATCATTCACAACCTTACAAATGCAGGAATTTCTATACTTTGAACGTTTGTACTTTTGGGCCAAAACTTATCAAGCGATCCGTGGCTGTCTGGCTGCAGAGCTGGTCAAGGTTGTTCGGGTCTGGTCCTTTGTGGCCCTCCTGGTAGACCTCAATGTCACTAGGCTTTTGGCCACTTGTAGCTTCCTGTATAAACAAAAAACATTCATAAGAAATCGTACTATTTGCTGATCGACATAGCTAGATCAAACTTACCATTCTTTTAGCTTTTCGTATCATGTCATCACCGCCAAACTTGTGGTTAGGATTGGTTCCTCGACATTGTCTGTGATGCGCTGACGCTTTCTGGAAGCCATCGGAAGCCCAATATCGGCACCAAGCATAGTACGCATCAGGCACAGGCGCCATCCATGGAACCATCACCTGCACACACAATGTTACATATTATATCAATCACAACAATCAATATAAAGGGTAAAACAAATTAAATACTAACCTCACGATATTGATCCTCAGTCAAATATATCTTTGAGGACCCTTCCTTTTTACTCAAGGGGCCTGCTTCTTCTGGATGCTTTTGAAAATAAAGGTTTGTAGCCTGAATTCTCGCATAGTATATGGCATCCTTCACCAGCTTCTTTGCATTGTTTTGGAAGACACGTTCAGCGTGCCCCATGTAATCTAATCCGTCAGGCAACCGATATCGAAGCTACAACATAAAGAATACAAATACAATGGTATAAGTCATAGATTTACAATATTAAGAAACATAACAAAAATAATAAAGAATTCATACCCAAAAGTCATTATGCACAAGTCCCTGTCTGTCGGTGTGGTTTCGTTCCTTTTTAAACTTGTACTTGTCCCAGGTACTGACGAGCACCTCATCCTCGGTATCACCGTTTGACAACTTCACTATACCAGGGTAGTGAAGGCGGCAAAGAGAACCCAACGTAAGGTTAACCTGAGTGTGGTGTCCCTTGCCGTCAAAGGACAGGTCCTCCCAATTCCTGCATTACACAAAAACATTAATAATACACATAATAGTTATATGAGATAAGTTAATATATTACACTCACCGATCTCCATGTGGCATGATTAAAGTCCTATCAGCCTCTCGCTCTATCGCGTGACGAGGCTTTACTGAGTGGCTTTTTCTTGAGCGACGTGTGCGTGTCGCTGAAGAGCCTCCCGAGCCATCATCCATCGGGTTGTCAGTCGGTTCGCCCTGTTGGCCCCACTGGTCCCACGCCTGTTGCTGCTCTCTCTGGTGGTCCCACTGCTCCCATGGCTGGTGATGCTGTGCGGCCTGGTCCCATGTCACGTGCTCCACCTCCTCATTGTGCTCCACCTCCTCATTGTGCTGCTCAGCCTCATTGTGCTGCTCCTCCTCAATGTAAACAAATGACATAAAAATGAGAAATTATTCATTAGTGCATCAAAAATGACATAATACTTAAAATATAAACAAATGAAATAACAAAACAACTTTACTTGTTAAATATCATCAAAATCAGGGTCTATTTGTTCTCTTCTATGCAGAGGTCGCCATGTAACTTTTCTCCTAACAGGTTGTCTTCTCCGTCTCTCGGGAAAAGTTAAGTCGTTAACGTCTGCAACTAGTGAATCTAATGCCGGTGCAGGATCAATATGAAAACTAGTTGGCAACTCTTCTTCTTGAAACACCTCATCAACCTGCTCAAGGTGACCAATTTGATATTCGTCCTCACCAGGAGTGTATAGGCATTCGCGGGGATTTACATTGTACACAACCCTCCATTTAGACAACTTTTTGCATGGATATGTCGAGAAATAAACTTGGTCTGCTTGATGGGCAAGGATATACGTGTCGTGTCCTTGAAGCAATTTCTCAGGTTGGATCTGTGTCATCCCAAATTCGGTCCTATAATACTTCGGGTCATACCATTTACACTCAAAGAAAACTAGCGCTAAAGGCTTATTTCCAGCAAATGTAATCTCGATTATATTTTTGATTTTCCCGTAATAGCAGGCTTCGTGTCCTTCCATGTCGGTTGCCCTAGTAACGACTCCACTATTTTGAGTGGCGGCCATAGGATGACTTGATTCGAAAATGCTTGAACGAAAGCGATATCCATTGACATCGTAACGTCCATAGCTTTTGGCAGTTACGCTTCCAATAGATAACTGACGTAAGTCATCATTCAAATCCATTTCCTCCCCAAACTGTCAATCATGCCACAAAGCATTAGCAAATTCTGTAATATTAGTTAAATGAAATTAGCTCTCGGAGCCACATAATTAAGACTTACACGGTCCCGAAGCCACATAATGAAATTAGGTCGCCCATGCATACCATCGCGTCGCAATTTGTCTATGTCTCTCGCTGTTGGCCTACCGAGACACCTCATGTTTTGTTCATCAAACTCGCTGTCAAATATTATTGTATGACATGAGATATTTGATAACATAAACTAATTCACATATGAACAGTTTAAGAAAACAAGTCTTACACAAAGTATTTCTCCACCTCAGGCATATTCGTGAACATGTACAGTAAAGCAGACTTCCGTTCTTCCATACTGAGGTGATATGCCTTGGGTGGACCAACGGCTTTGCCGTTTGTCTGAAAAATCGAAAGATCACTACACGGAGGCATCTCTCGTTCATCATCATGGTACCTTTTCTTTCGAGCAAATACATTATTTTCTTCTGCAAAGTAACAACTTGTGAAGTGTGCTACCTCCTTTAGTTTAAATTGTTCCGCAATACATCCTTCAACTCTTGCCTTATTGCCCACCATTGCTCTAAGCTTCTTTAATGCTCTTTCTATATGAAACATCCACCTATACTGAACAGGACCACCGACCTTAGCCTCATATGGAAGATGTATAAAGAGATGCTGCATAGGGTTGAAGAAACCCGGTGGAAATATTTTTTCCAATTTGCACAAAAGCACTGGTGCCTCTTTCTCCAGCTGTTCCATCACATCTCTTCTGATTTTTTTAGCACACAACTGTCTGTAGAAATAGCTAACTTCAGCTAACATTTTCCACACAGCTTTGGAAATGTACCCACGAAACATTACAGGCATGAGCCTCTCCATAATTATGTGGAAGTCATGGCTCTTCAGTCCATTCATCTTCATTGTCTTCAAGTTCACAGATCTTCTAAAACCAGCGGCATAACCATCGGGGAATTTAATATCCTTCATCCACTTCATCACTTCTTTCCGTTGCTTAGATTTCAGACAATAGTCAGCTTTTGGTTTGCCTCCGTTTTCTCTAAGCACTAGGGTTGGACGATCACATATCACTACTAAGTCCATGCGTGCCTTGTCATTGTCTTTCGTTTTATCAGGGAAATCCATGCATGTATTTATGAGGGCTTGGCAAAAGTTACTCTCTTGATGCATGACGTCGATGTTGTGCATCAAAATCAATGACTTAGCATAAGGAAGCTCCCACAAGCCACATATGTGAGTCCAGTTATGCTCCTCACCAAAACCTTGATACCTTTTCCCACTCTCGTCTAGGACAAGTTTCATATGCTCTTCTGTAATTTCTATCCCACTAAGTCGCTTGGGCGGTCCCTTCGTGACGATGGTGCCCTTCCTAAATTCCTTTCTCTGCCTTCTGAAGGGGTGATTGAAGGGTAGAAAACATCTATGGCAATCAAAGTAACATATCTTGCCACCAGCACTAAGACGAAAACAATCTGTATCTTTAGCACAATAAGGACACGTCAATCTACCATGCACGCTCCATCCAGAGAAAATACCATACGCCATAAAATCATGAACCGAGAACAGATATGCAACACGAAGATTGAATTTCTGCTTCTTAAAGCAATCATAGGCTTCCACACCTTGCCATAGCTTCTTTAACTCTTCAATCAGTGGTTGAAGCATCACATTGAGGCGTACGCCAGGATGCTCAGGACCAGGTATAACAAGACATAGGAACATAAACTCATATTTCATGCAAAGAGCAGGTGGAAGGTTGTACGGTATGGCAATGACAGGCCAACATGAATACGACGTAGCGGTCGTATTGAATGGCGTGAAACCATCAGTTGCCAAGCCGATACGAACGTTTCTTGCATCGCTGGCAAAATCTGGATCAAATTTGTCAAGAGCCTTCCATGCATCACCATCTGACGGGTGCACCATTAACCCATCTTGTCTGTCCGTACAATCTTTATGCCACCTCATGTGCATAGCGGTCTTCCTCGAGAGAAACAAACGTTTCACTCTAGGAGTGAGAGGCATGTACCGAAGCTGTTTATGTGCAACCTTTGTCACCACCTTCTCCCCATCTTCATTTACAAGCTCCACGTACCTCGACTTCCCACATTTTAAGCATTTCTGTTCTCTGCCATGTTCCTTCCAAAAAAGCATATAGTTGTCTTGGCAAACATCAATCTTCTCATACTCCATACCAAGACCTTCAAGCAATTTCTTAGACTGGTACATGTCTTTGGGCATCTTGTGACCCGTAGGAAGAACCTCGCTAATCAAATCCACAAGCTCCTTGTAACAATTAATTGAGAATGCAAACTTGGACTTGATTGACATCAGCCGGGTCACGAATTCCAGTACAGTCACGTCAGTGTGCCCGTGAAGAGGCTCTTCTGACGCTTTGAGTAGGTCGAAGAACTTCTGAACCTCCGATGTAGGTGAATCATGATGATCTGGTGCCAGTTTAGGCTGTAGATCCTCAAGCATCTGGTCCATCCTATCAACATCATCTTCACCGTCATCAACTTCTACTTCTGCTGCTCGTTCAATATCTTCACCATGGAGATACCAGACCTTATAGCCTGGCACGAAACCATGCGAACACAGGTGTAGTGTGACCTGCCTCTTGGTGTGGCTCATCATATTTCTACATTTATTGTATGGACACCTAATATTATCTATTTGTGACAAAGTAGCTGCATGGTCCAGAAACATCTGCGTCTTAGCAAACCATTCACTTGTGTGACACCCACCCTTCTTGAAACCTTCATACATCCAATCACGTCTATCACCCATTATTGCGGCTGTGTGTACGAGTAAAGAGTGCGTGTGAGACATTCGTGTTTCTACACGTCACACATATATCTATAGGTAAGTAGTAAAACTATATATATATATATATATATATATATATATAACATCACCTTCAACACAATAACATGGTATTCATTAATTAACAATAATGCAACATCCAAATTTAGATAAACAATATTTGCAACATTTTCAGAACATCAAATTTCCAACAAATACCAATATTAAATAAATTGTAATCGCATTACAGTTAACTCCCGTCGGCCATAAAAATCGACGAAAATAAACAATATTTGCAACATTAAATCCATTAAATTAAATAATATTTTCAGAACATCAAATTTATTAACAATAGCATCAAATTTATCAATATCGAAACCTTCATACATCCTAATATTATAAGTTAAATCTAATCGATAAACAATTAACAATTTTAAATTAACTCTAATCACATGAAACTTAACTCCCGTCGGCCATAAAAACCGACGAAAATAAACATCTACACACATATTTAACTATTATAATCACACTCGTATTCACAATTTAGGATGTATACCTCAACGACAAGGCGGCAACGGCGCTCGGGGAAGCGGTCGGGACCGACGGCGGCACTCGGGGAGGCGATCGAAGGCGACGGTGGACTTGGGGCTGCGGCGGTGCTCGGAGAGCCGGTCGGAGCGATGGGCGGTGGTGGAGGAGGCCGACGGGGGAGGCTATTGCGGCGGCGGCGGGGTCCGACAGGGGTGGCGTGGTGGTCGGCCGGCCGTTAGGGGCGGCGCGGGGCCGGTAGGGGAGTGGCGGCGGCGGCGGACGGGGCTGGGGCTGGGGCTGCTGCGGACGCGCAGGGTCGGGGCGACGGCGGGGCTTGGGGAGGCACGACGGCGGGGCTTGGGCAGGCGACGGCGGGGCTTGGGGAGGCGCGGCGGGGCTTGGGGAGGCGCGGCGGCGGCGGCGGGGCTTGCAAGAGGCGATGGCGGCTCGGCAGGTTGAAGACAGAGAGAATGCGTCCGCACGGGTGAACCCGCGCTCATAAACGGCTAATCCTCGTCGGCCTGAGCTCTGGCCGACGGGAGTTAAGTAATCCATGTCGGCCTACGCTCTAGCCGACGGGAGTTAAGTTAACTCCCGTCAGCCTACTTTCTGGGCGACGGGAGTTAAGTTAACTCCCGTCGGCTGTGTTTTAGCCGACGGGAGTTACATTATCCCCGTCGGTTTTCTCCCTGACCGACGGGAATTACCCTGGCCGACGGGAATCAATAGGATTCCTGTAGTGAGGAAGCTTCAATATGATGACTTCCAAAGTTCTCAGCACTCAGATCGGCAATAATGTTTTGACATATGTTGATGATATTATATTCAAGAGCACGAAGCAAGAAAACCATATTGCTGATTTGCAAGAAACATTTGCCAACATCAGGAAGGCTGACCTCAAGCTAAATCCAGAAAAATATGTCTTCGGGGTGAAGAATGAAAATTTTTGGGTGCCTAGTATCAACAAAAGGGATTGAAGCCAACCCAAGCAAAGTAGAAGCTATACTTTGGATGGAGCCACCAAAGAAAAGAAAAGGCTGGCATCTTTGAATAGATTCATCTCAAGATCAGCAGAAAGAAATTTACCATTCTTCGAAGTACTAAAGTCAGCCAAAGTCTTCTAATGGGGACCAGTTCAACAAAAGTCCTTCAAAGATCTGAAACAATATCTTATACAGCTAACAACCTTGACTCCACCTTCATCAGGAGCTCCTTTGCTACTGTATGTGGCTGCTTCCCACGCTGTAGTCAGTGCAGCACTGGTGCAAGAGAAGCAAGATGAACAAGCAAAGAAGCAAGTCCCAATATACTTCATCTCTGAAGTACTAAGTCCATCAAAAAGAAATTACACAAAGCTAGAGAAGGTACTATATGTTGTGCTGATGGCCTCCAGAAAGCTTCAGCATTATTTCTAGTCATACCACATCATAGTACCTTCATCCCAACGTCTCGAGGACATCATAAGAAACAGAGAAGCTACATGAAGAGTTGGAAAATGGGCTACAGAGTTGAATGAATTCATCATTGATTTTGTTCATAGATCCTCGATCCAATCCTAAGCATTACCAGACTTTATTGCCGTTTGGATGCCAGGGGCTCATGAAGAAGGATACCTAACAGAAACCGAAGCTTGATGTTCTGTGATGGATCATGGGGAACCTTCGGCGTAGGTGCAGGTGCTATTCTAATCTTACCATCCAAAATCAAAACCTGCTATGCAGCCAAATTGGAGTTTGACTGCACAAACAACATTGTAGTATATGAAGCCCTTCTTTGGGGCTTCGAAAGCTTAGGGCAATGGGAAGGCAATTCTTAAATCTGAGGGCAATTCTTAAATCTGATTCACAAGTCATCACAGGGCAGGTTGATAAAAGCAGCAAAGCAAGAGGCCTGAAGCTTGAAAAGTATCTTGACACAGTCCAAAGGATGGAAGCCTCCTTCGAAGGGTTTTCAATAAAAACATCAAGAGAGGAGAAAATGAGCAGGTAGATTTACTAGCAAAATTAGCGGCTCAGGGGCTCCCACTCCCCTCAGAGGTGTTCTTCGAAACTCTCAAAGCACCTTCGGTCGAGCTCATGGAGCGAGCGGTGCTTACAATTTCACCTGTGCACAGCGAGGATTGGAGAATTTGTAATACCCAAATATGTAAACAATGAAAATAGAGTTGATCTCAATGTTGGGTGACCATTACTTATCATCACATGTGACTGATCATGTTTAAAAATGAGTAAAACTTTACTAAAACACAAATAAACCATTGCATCATATTGGATTTTTGTTTGTGCATTTAATACAACAATAATATGAATAAAAAATAAAATAATAATGACAAGAAGATTTGAGGAAAAAGGGGAGAAAAGAAAAAGAGAGTATATAAAATATAAAGAAAATTTATATATTTCCCAAATTGGCACTTCTTAAGTTCACAATATAATTCAAGGAGAAATTCTACACAAGGTTTGAATTTAAAATTTGAATTCAAATTGAAGTTGGGAATAGAGAAAATAAAAATGGAAATGAAAAAGAAAAGAAAACGCCGCTTGGGCCAAATCACCACTCTCGGCCCACTTAACCTAAACCTAGCGTGGCCCATCTAGCCCACTCCCGCGCAGCCGACCTCACCACGACGCTGATAGGCGGGACCGCCTTGTTAGCCGCGCGTCCTAGGCCTCGTTCCTCAACTCGACGGTGACCTGAGGGGCCCACCAGAAAGTCATACACATGCACGCTCTGGAACCAGGAATCAGTCGCCGATTTGTGGGCCCCACCGGCCAGTCGCCGCTCGTGCTCGCTCTTTCCCCCTTCACTGGCGCGTGGGCTAGGCGCGTCAGCCCTCGCCCCATCAACGAGCTCACCGAGCATGGCAGAACACGCGCGGAGCCACGAACTTCGTGCATACCGTTGAAGCGCCGACCACGTCCGCATCCATATAGGGTGCCACGACCCCCCCGGGCTCGCCTATTCCTCCCCTCATTCTTGCCCTCGCGACCGCCACTACCCCACTGCAAACCACAGCTGTGTCCACATGGGAAGAAGCCCGCCGCCGGTGAATCTCATCACCGTGGGTTACCTATCCTCGGTGTTGGGCCGGGAAGATCGTCTTCACCTGGGAAAGCCGTCTGTGCCCTCAATTCGAGTCGAACTCCATCGAGACTCGTGTAATTTCTCGCCGAACTTCGGTTTCCGACGTGCACCGTGGGGAGCTTGGTTCGCCTCTTCGAATTGCAATGAGTAGCGTCCTATGCAATGGCCTACTTTTACTGCTTTGTACTGCTGCACTCGGATTATAGTTTAGGGGCAGCAATCACTGGTGGCACGTGCTCCGGTAATGGCGCCGTCGTCCCTGGTCTGTGCGCCGCCTGTGTTTGAGCCATGTCCGAGGTGAGGCGGATTGACCATTGGATTCAATCTGGACGGTTAGGATTAGAAGCGGGAGCACCCCTTCGTCCAATAGAACTGTGACCTTAGATCTATGATCCGAGGGCTGCAAACGAGTTGGGTTATTTTAAATCTAGGCCACAGATCTTGAATTGTGCGGTCAGCATAGGATACTGGTTTGTTTACACCTAAGATCTAACCTGGGCCGCACACTTGTGATCAGACGGCTGTAGACTCTTGTTGGTGACTTGTTCTCAAATGCTATGAGTTAAGAACAAGGCAACATAAAGAATGTTAAATGTTAAAGTCCTTCGTCCTTCGAAGCATTATTTCCCTTAGGATATAATGAATCTCGGACGAAGGTTACAGAAAGCGTACCTTCGTAAGTACGACGTATATAAAAATGAAGAAGGGTTTACACGAAACATGAACAATGCGAACAATCAAATATGTTATCATTATTGTATTATTTTTGTACTATTATCATGAATAAGTAAAGATAATGATTTATTACAAGTGTACCTTCGGCTTGAAGGAAGTAAAAATACAAGCGTGACGCAAAAGCAAATGTCCAGTCAACGTGAACAGTACGGGAGTACTGTTCATCTATTTATAGGCACGAGTCGCAGCCCATGTAAAATTACATCCAGGCCCTTTGCATTTGATAATAACCCTATAGTAATTCATCGGGGTCTAGATAGCCTTTTCCTCTTTAAGTCGGTTTCCTTTTTCCTGTCATCATGCCGAAGCTCCCTTACGTACAGCTTCGGCTCTGTTCCATCCTTCGTTCCCCTTGTGTTTCTTCATGCAGTGATTTTGACTCAAGTCCGAAAGGTCCATGTCTGAAGGTACCTGCTCATGTATTATACTCCAGAAACATTGTTAAATCACATTTTTGAGGACCTTCGGAAGCCGAAGGCCCCCAACAGTAGCCCCTCGCAATATTAATTTGTTAGGATAATAAATTCAGATTGTGATATGGACGAAGGCCCTAAGCCGAAGGTCCGAAAAAAACACCTTCCCTTTGCTAGAATAGCAACAGTCAATGACAAGCGGGACCCTCCCACTTGCAATGCCCTGGGCGTATAAATATGTTACGACCGTGGGCTCATTTGGCACGCCTTCTTGCCATCTGCTTTGCCTGCTCAAGCAGCTCTTTGCTTACAAACGCTTGACCAGCTTTCTAGATTTTTTAGCTTCGGCTCTAAGAGCACGTTTTCAGCATTTTCGAAGAGATGTCTCAGGAAAAGAAAGCTGTTGCCGACATGAAACTGAGCCTTTCTGAGGAGAAGAATCTAGGCTTCACTGAATCGATAGCGAGAACAAATACAGAGAAGATTACTAGAGAAATTTTAGAAGGCTTATCTAAAGATACCGGTGAGAGTGACAGTTATGATGTGGAAAGTGGGGGGGAAGACTCCGAAGATCGACCCTGGTGGCCAAGCCATGCAGTTTTTGGAAAATCAACCATTAAACAAAGCCATCTTGTCAATATGAGAGGGAGATATTTTCGGGATATGTCTATTGTGAGGACTGACAACAGAGAGAAGACTTGTCCTACTCCCGAAGAAAATGAAGTCGTGATCTTCCGAAGCTTCTTCAAGGCTGGGCTTTGGTTCCCTCTAAGCAGTTTTGTGGTTGAAGTTTTGAAAATATATGAAATCTTCCTTCATCAAATTACTCCCGAAGCAATCGTAAGAATGGGAATCTTTGTCTAGGCTGCGAGGAGCTACGGCTTGGAGCCAAATTCAAAAAGTTTCTGCAGTATACACGAACTGGTTTATGAGACAAAGCCTTGGGGCAAAGAGCAGTATCATAACAATTTTGGTTGTTATAGCTTCGGTGCCCGCTCTGGGTCAAGCTGCCCTGTGCCGACTTTTCGAAAGAGATGGCCCGGGGATTGGATGAAGGAATGGTTCTATGTGAAAAATGATTTAAAGGCACGAGAGGATATTAAGGATATTATCATGCGTCCTATCTGGCAGCGCTTCGGCCTCCGGAAGCCGAAGGTGGAAATTGATGAAGCAGCCGAAGAATGCCGAAAGGCTTTCGGCATAGTCTGCTCCTTCATCGGGACAAGGGACTTAGTTCAAGAGCACGTAGCCTACAGGATATGGCCATTGATAGCCGACTGGGAGATGCCAAAGGAAACTATCAGCAATCCTCTTGAAGGTGGTTTGGTTTGACTGAAGTATACTTTTAGATTTGTAGACCAATTTAACGAGCCAGACGATGATTGGCTGGAAAGTGTCGAAGCTACAAGTGATGAATTGCTTGGGGCGTACTCCAAGACAGAGGATAATGCGCTATCAGCGGCCTTCGGAGGCTGGAAAAGAAGAGGCTGAACAGAGTTTTCGATGCTATTGGATTTATGTACCCTGACTACCGCTACCCAGTACGGGGTCAGAAAAGAAAAGGTGCGGTTTCTGTTAAGGAAGTTGCTTCGGCCGCTTCTAGTGAGCCTATGCCGAAGAGAAAAAAGGTAAAGGTTCTTACACACTGGCCACGCTACATTGAGCCGGCCATAGTGTCTGATTTTGGTGGTGAGACCTCTTCGGCCACTGAAGCCAGAGAACCTACGCTTCTGCAGAATATTGAGGAACCGGCTGCAATGCCGAAGATGGAAAAAATTGAAGAACCGAGGGCTGGAGGGATAAGGACATCGGAAGTTTTAAGTCCTTCGGCAAGGGTTGAGGTGCCAGTGCCGAAGGCACAAAAGGATCTTACAACAACTCCCAAGAGGAAGAGAATGGTCAACGTGTTAGATGTATTAGAAACAATAAAAACTTCAAGCTCTACTCCGAAGAGAGCTGCCGAAACTTCAAAAACACAAATTGAGGCCGAAGCTTCGAAAAGCCGGGCCGAGACCGAAGTTGGGCCTTCAGAGCCCGCTAAGGAGAGATCCTTGGAAAATGGAAAAGAAACGGAAAAAGAGTCTGCAGAAGAAATTTTATCTGAGAAAACTGCCATTCCTATTCCCGAAGCATCTTCTGAAACTCTCAACTATATTTTACGTCATGCTTCGGGTAAAAAATTGACTGTAAAAGAAAAGCGAGAAGCTCAATTATATGCCCAAAAATTGAAATATCCAAAAGGGGCGTTGATATTCAACGGCAGCGGAGAAGAAGACTTCTTGTATTGTCTCCCAGACAGCAAGGAGATTTCTGTCTGCCGGGAGATGAGCAAGAGCTTCGGATTCCCGACATTAGAAGACGGGCTTTCGGTGTTATCAAAAGATGAGTTGGCTGACAGTTTAGCATACAATAGTTTAAAGGTGAGAAAATGATATTTTTGTATTTAAAAACAAAATTTTCCATTTGCTTACACTTAATACCGCATTTTTTGCAGGGCCTTATTCTTAGCAATGCCCTTAGGGCACAAAAAGATGCCAAAGATGAAGGATATACCATAGCCTTGAACAACCTTCGTTCCGAAGTAATTGAACTAAGGAACGAAGGTCTTGAAAAAGATAAAATACTATATTCATTGTTGAGCAAAATAAAAGAAGACGAAGTTGTTTCCAATGCCCAAGCCGAAGCTCAGAAACACGAAATCGAAGATCTTCGAAAACAGCTATTCGAAGCTAAAGAAAAATATGCTGTTGCAGAAGCTAAACGAGAAATTAGCGAACAAAGAACAAATCATTTAGAGAAAAACATTGAAGAACTTCGTATGTCCAAGGAGAAAAGTTTTGAGAAATCTATGGATTGCGTGAAGAGAATAAAAATTAGCTTCGCCAATGTTGGCGCATACTCAAGTGAGGAGAATTTCATAAGGGGCGATCCCGAAGCCCAATTGAATGGATCAGTCACGAAGCTGAAGCTTTTGAGGAAGTTTTGAGTGGCCGTGGGGACATATGCGCCTTCTCGGGTGCTAGGGGGATTGCTGCTGTCTTGGAGAAGATAGGCTGCGAACACGTAAAATCTTTGGCGCAAACCGAAGCTGCCTTATCTATTGAAGATACAAAAGACCCGTCGGCCGAAGCAAGCTTAGTTGGTGGAAAGTTTTTCACTGACATCTGGGAAAATGGCGGTCGAGAGATGGCTCAAGAAATTATAAGGAAAAGTGAAAAAGATACTCACGATGCTAGAGAAGAAGTAGAGGCCGCTGAGAAAACTGCGGATCTCGAGAGGCGAATAGGTATTGATTAACAGCTTTTGACTTTATGTTCTAATTTTATGACTTCGAACTTATTTACGCTTTGCATCAAAGCCGCACTATCTCCTCCCCCAGAGCCCGTCGAGCCATTGGCGGACCCCAAAGCAAAGGAGGATGATGAAATTATGAAAATGGCCGAAGCTATTATGGATAAAGTTGTTGATCAACTATTAAACGAAGCTGCAGAAATAGTTTTAAAAGAAGATTAGTTGTTATTGTAAAGACATTTGGAATGTAATATTTGCTGGACAATGTGTGTAATATTTTATAATTTTGAATGTAATATATAAGCTGTTTATAATTCAATTCTTTACGATGCATGAAACTTTACGTACATACCGTTTTTGAGCCTTCGGCGAAAAAACACCTTCCCTTCTTTTCATGCTTCGTAAGGAATATCCATATTCATGAAAATATTATGCTTCGTAAGGAATAGATTTCCCCCAATACTAAAGTTGGCGAAACTGCACTTCTTCAAACTTTATTTTGTGCCTTGGCATAATTTCTTCGAAAACAATTTCCGAAGATTATCATTGTATTCCCCTTCTTGTGCCATTGATGCAATATGATGTATGATGTCATGTTTATGCGAATGATGTGATGATGCTATGATATGCAATGATGACATTTGTTCCGAAGGTACACACACATCCTCACAGTAGAATACAATCTCTTTGCCGTTTATTTTTCGGCTTCACCGTTTATTTTTCGGTGTATCAACGTTGACTTTTCGCTGTAAGCCTCCCTTAGGAGCTTCTTCGCCTTTTATTTCGGCGGTATCAGCGTTTATTTTTCGCTGTAAGCTCTGCATTCCCTTTGGAACGACTTTTGAGCAGAAAACTTATGCTGCGTTCCTTAGGAACGACTTTTTGTTGCTTTGGAAAACTTATGCTGCATTCCTTAGAATGACTTTTCTAATGCTTCGACAAAACTTGTAATGTGATTGTGAACCCCGCGCTCTCTTGAGAGCATCTTTCGTGCTTTACCAACTTTTTGGACTTCGTGAGTCTGTAAAAGAGATACATTTGCACTATGGCCAAAACGAAGCTATTACAAGGAATTAAAAATGACAGGAAAAACTTAGGCTTTTAATGATTGTTCTCTATTGAAAAAGGAAAAATGATAACGAATGCCAGAACTATTTCAGAAGTAGGATATCCTCATAGTAGATGTGCTTCGATTCTGGCACAGTACGGTTGACTATGCGAGCTTCGGACTCCTCTCTGAAGTCTCGTTGCTGATGAGTGTGGTGGCTCCCTTCTAGCTGCTGGCCTCGTTGCAATGGTGATGGAGGTGGAGGCTGTTGCCAAGATGCCTGAGGTTGGCTTGCCGAAGCAACAGAGGCTGCAGGATGGTTACCCACATACTCTGGAATGTACGGTGAGTGGTACGAAGCAGTATGCATGACTTGCTTCCGCTAATTCTGTTGGGCTGCAGCTTCTGCTATCTCTTTTTGTTTCTGGATGGTGACGTGGCACATCCTGGTAGTGTGGCCCTTGTCCTCACCGCAGAATTGACAATAAATTTTCCTGGGCTGATCCCCAAACCTTCCTTCGAAGCCCCTAGCGCCTCTGCCCCTTGGAGCTGGGGGCTGAGGATAGCTCTGTTGCTGCCCCGAAGCCTGGGAGGAATATTGCGGCCTCTGTTGTTGACCTCCTCTGTCGTCATTCTGAGTGGAATGAATTGATCTGATGTGCCTGGGGTGAATTCTCCCACCGAAGCCCCTGGCCATTTCGGAGAACCTGTAAGCTTCCTCCCTTCTCTGTCGAAAATCATTGTCAGCGCGGATGTATTCATCCATCTTCTGAAGCAGTTTCTTCAGGGTTTGAGGGGGTTTCCTGGCGAAGTATTGGGCTGAAGGTCCTGGCCGAAGCCCCTTAATCATGGCCTCAATGACAATTTCATTGGGCACTGTTGGCGCTTGCACTGGAACAAGGCCTATGCGGTAACCGGCTTCGTCTGAAACCCTTGAAAACTGGTGACCAGTATGTCCTTCAGCTTCTGCCATGATGTGATTGTTCCTGGCCGAAGAAGGAGTACCAAGTTTGTGCAACATTTTTGACTGCCATGACGAAGGATTTCACCATGACTGCAGTGTTGCCACCATACGAAGATATAGTTGCTTCGTAGCTCATTAGAAACTGCTTTGGATCTGAGTGTCCGTCATACATGGGAGCTATGGTCGCTTGTAAGACGGGGGCCAGGGCGTAGCCTACAGTTCTGCTGACAGAGGTGAAGCATCATCAAAAGCAAAATTTCCATGATGCAAATCCTCATACCAGTCATCTTCGTTGAAGAAGCCCTCTTGGTGCAGCTCTCTGTGGTGGGGCCTTCAGTGCTGCTCATCTTGAGCAAGATGACGCACTTCTTCGATGGCTTCATCAATCTGCCTTTGCAGGTCAGCTAACCGAGCCATCTTCTCCTTCTTCCTCTGTACCTACTGATGAAGCATCTCCATATTTCTGATTTCTTGGTCCAACTCATCCTCTTGTGGTGTTGGACTAGTGGCCTTCCCCTTCTAGCTTCGGGCCTCCTGAAGAGAAAGGGTCTCCTGGTTCGGGTCCAGCGGCTGCAGAACAGCAGCCCCTGTTGCCGAAGCTTTCTTTGGCGGCATGATGAAGGTCGATGGTTGTCGAAGGTGGTCGAAAAGGGGTTCACCGGAGGTGGGCGCCAATGTTGGTGACTTGTTCTCAAATGCTATGAGTTAAGAACAAGGCAACATAAAGAATGTTAAATGTTAAAGTCCTTCGTCCTTCGAAGCATTATTTCCCTTAGGATATAACGACTCTCGGACGAAGGTTACAGAAAGCGTACCTTCGTAAGTACGACGTATATAAAAATGAAGAAGGGTTTACACGAAACATGAACAATGCGAACAATCAAATATGTTATCATTATTGTATTATTTTTGTGCTATTATCATGAATAAGTAAAGATAATGATTTATTACAAGTGTACCTTCGGCTTGAAGGAAGTAAAAATACAAGCGTGACGCAAAAGCAAATGTCCAGTCAGCGTGAACAGTACGAGAGTACTGTTCATCTATTTATAGGCACGAGTCGCAGCCCATGTAAAATTACATCCAGGCCCTTTGCATTTGATAATAACCCTATAGTAATTCATCGAGGTCTAGATAGCCTTTTCCTCTTTAAGTCAGTTTCCTTTTTCCTGTCATCATGCTGAAGCTCCCTTGCGTACAGCTTCGGCTCTTTTCCATCCTTTGTTCCCCTTGTGTTTCTTCATGCAGTGATTTTGACTCAAGTCCGAAAGGTCCATGTCTAAAGGTACCTACTCATGTATTATACTCCAGAAACATTGTTAAATCACGTTTTTGAGGACCTTAGGAAGCCGAAGGCCCCCAACAACTCCCGATACCCCTTCGGCTCGGCCGATTGATTAATAAGCCCCTGCGATTGTTTAAATAGAACCCACCGTCCTCGGCGACAGTAACCTGAGTCTGGGGATTTTTATAGGATAGTCCCAATGATTTCTGGAATTTGATGCCCAGTCCAGAGAAGAATAAAAATATAGAAATAAATATAGAAATTGGTTATTAATACAAAATAAATTCTAGAAACTTGGAAATTCATATTTAATTCATTTTAATTCCAAATTGATCCATTTCAATTTCTATAATTTTATAATATTATTGTTTATCATCTAGTGTCTCTGTTTTGGAATGAAAACAGTAATAAAATTATTTCATAGTTAATCTTGTATCAAATACATAAAACCTTTGAAAATTCATAACTTAAAATCTATAACTCCAAAATTAATGGTTCCTATTCCTAGGTTCTTATTTTAATGTGTAGATTATTATTATGCATTTTGTTTACATGTTTGGTGTGATGTTAATTTTGGCTATACTATGTATGTTTGTATTGATGCGAGTAGACGAGCTAGCCACTATGGATCCTGAGGTTGAGCAGATAGAAGTTGCTGAGCAGAAGCTCATTGAAGGCAAGTTGTGCCCTTGATCACCTCTTTTTACCCAGTCATGTTCTTATTAATCATAGGTTAATTTTGATGGGATACAATAGGTTACCCCAGTTTTGGCTATCTTTACACCTTATTTTACCACTGAATATTTTTGGGTAGTACATGCTATTGCTTTATGTGATTTTGGGTATGGAGATACATTATTCATGATTACACTTTTATTATTAGTTTATTATTATTGTTCATGTTAAGATCATTATGTTAATGGGAACATGGAGCGACCACATGGGAAAACAGTGCTACCACAAGGGTAGTATGGGATGCCCTTGGTTGATTAACTAGGAAAGCTAGTGGATGACTACCTTACCCGATAGGGGCAAGGGCAGTAGGGGAGTGGTCAGTGTAGGGAGGTCCTTGGGTTGATTTTGCTGCGATGGCGGTTAGGCGAGGGATCCCTGCACTGGAGCTTTCTATAAACTGTAGCGGGTTTTTTGAAGCTAGTGGAACTTTGTAAAGGCCTTATAGTGTTACCCTACCTCGCCTCCTCGGTAGAGGTGTATGGGATTGGCCATCTCTTGGTAGATGGGTAACATGACTTGTGGGTAAAGATGCGCAACCTCTGCAGAGTGTAAAACTGGTATACTAGCCTTGCTCACGGTCATGAGCAGCTCGGACCCTCACATCATTAATCTATGGAATTAAAATTCAATTTGTCATTTGCATCGCATTAGGATTATTTTATTATTACTTTTACTTATTATTACTAAGGTTTGGTATTTACTTATACTTAGTAATTGCTAATAAAATTTTGACCAACTTATAAAAGCAATGCTCACCTTCAACCTTTATTTTGTTGATCAGCCTTACACTTCACATGAACTCCCACCTTTGGTGAGTTCATGCACATTATTCCCCACAACATGTTGAGCTATGAACGTATGTGAGCTCACCCTTGCTGTCTCACACCCCCCACAGGAGAAGAATAGGTGGTTCAAGAGGAGCCGCCCAGCGAGGAGTTCGACTTAATCTAGGTGGCATCTCCCAGTCAGCTTTGTGGCGCCAGGGAATAATAATTAGTTCGCTTTATTTTATCATTTATTTTGTAAGACTTCCGCTATGTAATAAGTACATTTATAATATTTATGACATTTATCTCTATGCACTCTGTTATTATGTGTGTTGTTCTTCCTTGGCGCACATATGACATGCACGCGACTTTATCCCTTAAATCCGGGTGTGACATAAGTGGTATCAAAGCAAATGTTGACTGTAGGACAAAACCTAGATAGAAATGGATAAAACCCTTACCTACTTACCTTACTCTGATTCTTTCTATACTTATCTTGATCCTGTCTCACCTTCTACTGTTCTACTCTGATTATTCTTTTCTACTCTAAGACAAGATGGATTTCACACCTTGGAATCCTACGTTTATGACCTTTTTAAGAGATAGGAGGCTTAAGACAAAATTAAAACTATTTTCTATATTTAAAATGTTGGATGATTGTTCTGATGATAATGCCTGATTTGTCTCTTTGATTGATTGGAATAGTGTAGTTGGGCATCTTAGCATGTACCACCATAAGGTGATGAATTAGCTTTAGTAGGCGACACACTTAGCTAATAAATCCCCAAAGTAACATGCTTCATAATTACATGCCTTGTCTACAATCCTTTCTTTCTTACCAAATGTTTCTAACTCAGATGGTCAATACCAAGAAGGGTGGTGGAATTGATCTACCTCCCAATCGACACACTCGGAGGATATTAAGTCAACCACAGCAACAACCTGAGATGGATCCTCCATAGCCTCCACCAGCCGGAGCTGATCCCACAGTTACAACCTAGATGCGGATAATGCAACAAATGGCAGATATCATGGTGGACATGCATGCACTGATGCGGCAGGAACGCCAAGAGATACGCCAGGAGAGAGAGGAGATACGCCAGGAGAGGAGGGTGCAATAGCAACAAGCACCACTGCCACCACCACCACCTCCACTTCCACCCCGGGACAAGCACCGGAAATTTATGAGCCACAAGCCGCCTACCTTCACCAGCTCGCCAGATCCACTCCATGCTGATGATTGGTTGAAGTCAATTGAGAAGATGCTCAACATCGCCCAATGCTCTGACCGGGAGAAGGTTTTATATGCTTCTGGTCGTCTGACTGGTCATGCTGCTGACTGGTGGGATTCTTATGTTGCTACCCATGATGCTGCTAATACTATTACTTGGGCAGATTTCACAGCTCAATTTAGAAACTACCACATTCCTGCTGGATTGATGAAGATCAAGAAGGAGTTTATGTCATTGAAGCAAGGCAACATGTCTGTCAGCGAGTACCGAGAAAATTCATTCAGTTGTCAAGATATGCTCCTGATGAGGTAGCTAATGATGAGAGGAAGCAGGAACATTTCATCGAGGGACTCAATGGGCCACTACAGTATGCATTGGTTGCCCATACATTTCCATCATTCCAGAGGCTGCTAGATAAAGCTCTCGCTATTGAACACAATCGTGTTCAACTGGGAGATCTGAAGAGGAAGGCCATTGCACAGGGACAGGGTAGCAGCAGTGTTCGTCCTCGCTACGTTCCACCTCAGGGTACCATAGCTCGTCCAGGAGAAGGACCACGTCCAGCTCAGTATGCACCATAGGGGACTCCGCAGACAACCCACACTCGTCAGGCTGTCCCCACTGGCACCCCGGCGAGGCCTATAGGACAGAAGACTGGCCCTATACATGCTTCAAGTGCAGTCAGATTGTGCACTATGCTAATGCTTGTCCGGTGGGGAATTTTGGTACACCAGCTCAGAACAAGCAACAGACTCTTGGCAAGGGATACTCTATTGCCAGGGTTAATCAAGTCAGCGCTGATGCTACTCCTGATGGTACTGACATCACACTTGGTATGTTTTATATTGATGCAATTCTTGCAACCATATTATTTGATTCTGGTGCTACACATTCATTTATGTCTGCTCGATATACCAACACAAATGAGATACCACTACAAAATATGAAAACACCAATGATAGTAATTACACCTAAAGGGCCTGTTGAGGCAAATCATATGACACATAGATTGACATTAACAATTATGGGAAGAGAGTTCTGGGCTACCGCTATAATATTAGAGGCAAGCAGTATAGATCTGATCCTTCGTATGTCATGGTTAAGAAAGGCAAAGGCCATTATACTATGTGGTAGGGGTACTGTAGAACTCACTAGCCCTAAAGGAGAAAGATTTCAAGTTGAAATTGCAGTAACTACCTCTACCAGACGTGCGACATTCTTTATAGCCGAGGAGTTTGTTGGTGACAACATCCATGTGGTTAGGGATTTTCCAGATGTCTTTCCAGAGGAGTTACCAGGGATGCCACCTGAGAGGGAAGTTGAGTTTGTTATTGATCTCTTACCTAGGACTGCTCCTATTTCTAAACGCCCCTACCGAATGTCCATAGAAGAGTTACAAGAACTTAAGAAGCAGTTAATGGAGTTGCAGGAGGCAGGGTACATTCGTCCGAGTTCCTCACCTTGGGGAGCACCGGTACTATTTGTATAGAAGAAGGATGGTTCACAATGGATGTGTGTGAACTATAGATCACTTAATGATGTCACCATTAAGAACAAGTACATGTTACCTCGTATTGATGACTTATTTGATCAGATGAGAGGTGCTAGCGTGTTCTCCAAGATTGACCTCAGGTCGGGCTACCATCAAATAAAGATTCGGCCATCTGATATTCCCAAGATGGCTTTCTCAACCCGATATGGTTTATATGAATTCACAGTCATGTCATTTGGCTTAACCAATGCACCAGCTTATTTTATGAATCTGATGAATAAGGTGTTCATGGAGTATCTCGATAAATTCATCGTAGTATTCATCGACGACATTCTTATTTATTTCAAGAATGATAGTGAGCATGAGGAGCATTTGCAGATGGTGCTACAGAAGTTACGGGATAATCAACTTTATGCCAAATTTACCAAGTGTGATTTCTGGCTTGATGAAGTACATTTTCTCGGGCATATCATCTCCAAACGAGGAATTGCTGTGGATCCGGCTAAAGTAACAGTGATAGTTCATTAGAAGATACCAAGTACAGTCTCGGAGATCTGGAGTTTCCTGGGACTTGCAGGCTATTACCAGTGATTCATTGAAGGGTTCTCCAAGATTGCTAAGCCTATGACCTCATTGTTAGAGAAAGGCAAGGAGTTTAAGTGGACTGAGGAATGCTAAGAGAGTTTCGATCAGTTGAGATCTAAGTTGATGGCTGCTCTAGTGCTGATTATGCTAGATCTACAGAAGAATTTTGATATATATTATGATGCAAGTCGCCAAGGCCTGGGATGTGTGCTTATGCAGGAAGGACGCGTCATTGCCTATGCATCTCGCCAGTTGCGGAAACATGAGTTGAACTACCCCACTCATGACTTAGAACTGATAGTCGTTGTGCATGCTCTCAAGGTTTGGAGACACTATATTATGGGAACCAAGTGTCGAATCTACACTAATCATAGGAGCTTAAAATACATTTTCACTCAGAAGGATCTTAACTCTAGGCAATGCCGATGGTTGGAGCTCATCAAGGATTATGACCTAGAAATTCACTATCATCTGGGCAAGGCAAATCTGGTTGTGGATGCTTTGCGTCGGAAGGGCCAGGTCCATGCAGCTATTGTCACCTAGTTACCCGATGAGTTAGCAGAAGATTTTGAGAGGCTCAATCGGGGATAGTTGCTCATACTAAAGGAATTACCTTAGAGCAAGAAATATGAAAGGGTCAGATCGGTGATGCCAAAATTCAGGAGATCAAGGATCTAATAACAGAAGGTAGAGGCACGAATTTCACGGAGGATGAGCAGGGCATGATATGGTTCAAGAACCGGATTTGTGTTCCAAAGATCGACAGTCTTCGTGAGACCATATTGAAGGAGGCACATGACTTAGTTTATTCCATCCACCATGGTAGTACTAAGATGTACCAGGACTTGAAGCAGAAGTATTGGTGGTATGGACTAAAGAAGGAAGTAGCTTCACATGTTGCACTATGTGATGTTTGCCAAAGGGTGAAAGCGAAACATCAAAGACCTGTTGGTTTACTACACCCGCTTAAGATACCTGAGTGGAAATGGGAAGAGATTGGCATGGACTTCATTGTGGGATTACCCCCACATCTGCTGGGTATGACTCTATATGGGTGATTGTGGACAGGCTAACTAAAGTAGCCCACTTTATTCCAGTCAAGACCACGTATTCAGGAGCCATGCTAGCAGAGTTGTACATGGCACGGATTGTATGCTTACATGGGGTGCCTAAGAAGATAGTGTCAGACTGGGGATCACAGTTTACGTCTCGGTATTGGAAGAAGTTGCACGAGTGCTTGGGTACAAGATTGAATTTTAGTTCGGCTTACCATCCTCAAAATGATGGGTAGACCGAGAGAACTAACCAAGTACTAGAAGATATGTTAAGAGCTTGTGCTCTTAAACATGGTGGTAGTTGGGATAAGAGCTTACCGTATGCGGAGTTCTCCTACAATAATAGCTACCAGGCCAGTTTGAAGATGTCCCAGTTAGAGGCTTTGTATGGCAGGAAGTGCAGGACTCCTCTACATTGGGATCAGACTAGAGAAAGATAGTTCTTTGGGCCTGAACTTATTCAAGAGGCAGAAGAACAAGTCTGTATAATTCGGGAGAATTTGAGGGTAGCTCAAACCAGGCAAAAGAGCTACACTGATAATAGAAGAAGACTGCTAGAGTTTAAGGAGGGTGATCACATGTATCTAAAGGTGTCACCGATCTGGGGTATGAGAAGATTTAAAGTTGAAGGAAAGTTGTCCTCTCGCTTTGTTGGACCTTTCTTGATCTTAAAGCGAGTGGGAGAAGTTGCATATCAACTAGAACTACCCGATCATCTTGCGGATGTACATGATGTCTTCCATGTATCTCAACTGAAGAAATGTCTCAGGGTACCTGAAGAGTAGCTACCAATGGAGGATCTTAGTGTTCAAGATGATCTGACTTATGCAGAATATCCTACCAAGATTCTTGATACACAGACTCGAGTTACAAGAAATAAAGTTATAAAGATGTGTAAAGTGCAATGGAGCCATCATGGAGAAGATGAAGCTACTTGGGAGAGAGAAGAAGAGCTTCACTTAGAATTTCCCCATCTTTTCCCTAGTCCTTCCTAAATCTCGAGGACGAGATTCTTGTTAAGGGGGGTAGGATTTGTAATACCCAAATATGTAAACAATGAAAATAGAGTTGATCTCAATGTTGGGTGACCATTACTTATCATCACATGTGACTAATCATGTTTAAAAATGAGTAAAACTTTACTAAAACACAAATAAACCATTGCATCATATTGGATTTTTGTTTGTGCATTTAAAACAATAATAATATGAATAAAAAATAAAATAATAATGAAAAGAAGATTTGAGGAAAAAGGGGAGAAAAGAAAAGGAGAGCATATAAAATATAAAGAAAATTTATATATTTCCCAAATTGGCACTTCATAAGTTCACAATATAATTCAAGGACAAATTCTGCACAAGGTTTGAATTTAAAATTTGAATTCAAATTGAAGTTGGGAATAGAGAAAAGAAAAATAGAAATGAAAAAGAAAAGAAAACGCCGCTTGGGCCAAATCACCAATCTCGACCCACTAAACCTAAACCTAGCGTGGCCCATCTAGCCCACTCCCGCGCAGCCAAGCTCACCGCGGCACCGACAGGCGGGTCCGCCTTGTCAGCCGTGTGTCCAAGGCCCCATTCCTCAACTCGATGCCGACCTGATGGGCCCACCAGGAAGTCATACACATGCGCACGCTGGAACCAGGAATCAGTCACCGATTTGTGGGCCCCACCGGCTAGTCGCCGCTCGCGCTCGCTCTTTCCCCCTTCTCTGGTGCGTGGGCCACGCGCGTCAGCCCTCGCCCCGTCAACGAGCTCACCGAGCATGGCGGAACGCGCGCGGAGCCGCGGACTTCGCGCAAACCGTTGAAGCACCGACCACGTCCGCGTCCATATAGGGTGCAACGACCCCCCGGGCTCGCCTATTCCTCCCCTCATTCTTACCCTTGCGACCGCCACTAACCCCACTGCAAACCACCGCCGTGCCCGCCCGGGAAGAAGCCCGCCGCCGGTGAATCTCATCACCGCAGGTTGCCTGTCCTCGGTGTTGGGCCGGGAAGATCGTCTTCGCCTAGGAAAGCCGTCTGTGCCCTCAATTCGAGTCGAACTCCACCGAGACTCGTGTAATTGCTCGCCAGACTTCGATTTCCACTGTGCGTCGTGGGGAGCTTGGTTCACCTCTTCGAATCGCGATGAGTAGCGTCCTACGCAATGCCCTATTGTTACTGCTTCGTACTACTACGTTCGGATTAGAGTTTAGGGGCGGCAATCGTCGGTGGTGCGTGCTCTGGCAATGGCGCTACCATCCCTGGTATGTGCACCGCTGGTGTTTGAGCCGTGTCCGTAGCGAGGCGGATTGACCATTGGATTCAATCTGAACGGTTAGGATTAGAAGCGGGAGCACCCCTTCGTCCAATAGAACTGCGACCTTAGATCTGTGATCCGAGGGCTGCAAACGAGTTGGGTTATTTTAAATCTAGGCCACAAATCTTGAATCGTGCAGTCAGCATAGGATACTGGTTTGTTTACACCTAAGATCTAATCTCGGCCGCACACTTGTGATCAGACGGCTGTAGACTCCCGATACCCCTTCGGCTCGGCCGATTGATAAATAAGCCCCTTCGATTGTTTAAATAGAACCCATCGTCCTCGGTGACAGTAACCTGAGTCTGGGGATTTTTATAGGATAGTCGATGCGCTTTCTGGAATTTGATGCCCAGTCCAGAGAAGAATAAAAATAGAGAAATAAATATAGAAATTGGTTTTTAATACAAAATAAATTCTAGAAACATGGAAAATTCATATTTAATTCATTTTATTTCTAAATTGATCCATTCTAATTTCTATAATTTTAGAATACTATTGTTTATCACCTAGTGTCTCTGTTTTGGCATGAAAACAATAATAAAATTATTTCTTAGTTAACCTTGTATCAAATACATAAAACCTTTGAAAATTCATAACTTAAAATCTATAACTCCAAAATTAATGGTTCATGTTCCTAGGTTCTTATTTTATTGTATAGATTATTATTATGCATTTTGTTTACATGTTTGGTGTGATGTTAATTTTTGCTATACTATGTATGTTTGTATTGATGCGAGTAGACGAGCCAGCCACCGTGGATCCTGAGGTTGAGCAGATAGAAGTTGCTGAACAGGAGCTCATTAAAGGCAAGTTGTGCTCTTGACCACCTCTTTTTACCTAGTCATGTTCTTATTAATCATAATGATCTGCATAGGTTAATTTTGATGGGATACAATAGGTTACCCCAGTTTTGGCTATCTTTATACCTTGTTTTACCACTGAATATTTTTGGGTAGTACTTGCTATTTCTTTATGTGATTTTGGGTATGGAGATACATTATTCATGATTACACTTTTATTATCAGTTTATTATTATTGTTCATGTTAAGATCATTATATTAATGGGAACATGTAGCGACCACCCGGGAAAACAGTGCTACCACAAGGGTAGCGTGGGATGCCCTTGGCTAATTAACTAGGAAAGGTAGTGGATGACTACCTTACCCGATAGGGGCAAGGGCAGGGGTCAGTGTAGGGAGGTCCTTGGGTTGATTTTGCTGTGATGGCGGTCAGGCAAGGGATCCCTGCACTGGAGCTTCCTATAAACTGTAGCGGGTTTTCTTAAGCTAGTGGAACTTTGTAAAGGCCTCGTAGTTTTACCCTACCTCGCCAACTCGGTAGAGGTGTATGGGATTGGCCATCTCTTAGCAGATGGGTAACATGACTTGTGGGTAAATATGTGCAACCTCTATAGAGTGTAAAACTGGTATATTAGCCGTGCTCACGGTCATGAGCAGCTCGGACCCTCACATGATTAATATATGGAATTAAAATTCAATTTGTCATTTGCATCGCATTGGGATTATTTTATTATTACTTTTACTTATTATTACTAAGGTTTGGTATTTACTTATACTTATTAATTGCTAATAAAATTTTGACCAACTTATAAAAGCAATGCTAAGCTTCAACCTTTATTTTGTTGATCAGCCTTACACTTCACATGAACTCCCACCTTTGGTGAGTTCATGCACATTATTCCCCACAACTTGTTGAGCTATGAACATATGTGAGCTCACCCTTGCTGTCTCACACCCCCCATAGGAGAAGAACAGGTGGTTCAAGAGGAGCCGCCTAGCGAGGAGTTTGACTTAATCTAGGTGGCGTCTCCTAGTCAGCTTTGTGGCGCCAGGGAATAATAATTATTTCGCTTTATTTTATCATTTATTTTGTAAGACTTCCGCTATGTAATAAGTACATTTATGATATTTATGACATTTATCTCTATGAACTCTGTTATTATGTGTGTTGTTCTTCCTTGGCGCACATATGAGATGCACCCGGCTTTATCCCTTAAATCCAGGTGTGACAGAATTGAAATTGAATCTTTCCTCCAAGGCAATTATCCTTCTGATGATGAACTTTACCTAAAAAGGATGCAAGCTAGGACAAGACCATATGTGATCATTGAAGGGGAATTGTTTAAACAAGGAGTTTGTTCTCCATTGTTGAAATGCCTGTCTAGAGCTGAAGGTCAAGAGCTTATAAAAGAAATACATTCAGGAATATGTGGAACCCACATCGGATCCAGACCACTCCTTGGAAAAGTTTTCAGACAAGGATTCTATTGGCCGAAGGCAGCTTTGGATGCGGCGGATCTAGTTCAAAAATGTGAAAACTATCAGAAGTGCACTAGAGATCAGAAGCAACCATAATTCCTAACACAGCTGATTTAGCCCATTGGCCATTGCAAAGGTGGGGCTTAGACATACTAGGCCCACTCCCACTAGCACAAGGGAACCTGAGATTAGGGATGGCAACAGGTCGGGTTTGGGTCGGGTAGAATAAATACCCGCCCGTGACCATACCCGTGGAGATTACTTATGCCCACCCACGACAATACCCACGGGTAAAATTTTATACTCGTGCCCATACCCGTTGGGTATTAGGCGGGTATCGGGTATCTGTCGGGTATAACAGCAAGTTAGCAACATACCTTATTTTCAATTAATACACACAAGTTACTTGGACAAAATTCTAGGCAACATTAAGTTTCACTTCTAATACGTTAACAACATTAAAGGAGCAAGCAGAAAAGTATACAACTCTTAGAAAAAATAGTTGAAGAACATTTGGACATTGTCTCATGTAGGACAAAGAAGATGGGTTACTGCCTTGCTGATTGCTATAAGGCCATGAGAGGAGCATTGTCTCCCAGTCTCTGACACCACAAGACATCTTGCTGCCTTGTTGTAGGGTCGGGCGGCCAATGACTTTGCTGGTGGCTGGCCTAGGGCTGATGCTAGGTAGCTTGTTGTGGCTATGTGAAGTAGAGGAACTATGGAGATGGAGCCATGGAGGGGATTGGGATCGGTGGTGGCCGATCAGGACTTAGGGGCTAGTTGTTGGCAGGTTGGGGTCGCGGGTTGCTACTGGCAGCTAGTGATGGCCTGCTGAGACTGTGAGAGCATGGAACTAGGGTTACTAGGTGAATAATGATGGACCATTATGCCGGTTTCTGGTGGGCTGAAAATACACGTACTGTTAATTTCGGATATCCACCAGGACCCACGGGTGAAAGATACAACCCATACCCGACCCGATTTTATCACGGGTCGGGTATGGGTGAGACCCGTGGGTTAAATTTCGTACCCAAACCCGAATCTGACGGGTCAGATATTCATGGATACCCGAACTCGCGGGTAAAATTTCCATCCCTACCTGAGATATGTCGTGGTAGCAGTGGAGTACTTTTCAAAATGGATCAAAGCTAAACCCCTAGCTACGATCACTTCGGCCATAGTTCAAAAGTTCTTATGGCAGAACATCATTTGTCGTTTCGGTGTGCCATAGGCTATTACAGTTGATAATGGAACATAGTTTGATGCTGAAACATTTAAACCTTTTTGTGATCAAATTGGCACAAAGATACACTTTGCATCTGTGAGACATCTAGAATCCAATGGTTTGGTAGAGCGAGCCAACAGAATCATTATCACAAGAATAATGAAATCAATCTTTAATCTGCCAAAGGGAAAGTGGCCACACGAATTGGTAAAAGTAGTATGGAATCATAACACTGTTGTCTCAAGGTCAACATGGTTCACCCATTTAAGCTTTTGTTCAGGGATGAAGTAATCACACCTGAAGAAGCAAGGACAGGATCTATAAGGACTCTAGCTTCGGCAGAGGACGAAGACAGTTGCAAAATAACTAAAGACACTATAAAAGGGGTTAGGCTTCAGGAAATAGATCACATTAATAAATATCAAACCGAAACAGTCAAGTGGTGAGACAGAAAAGTAAGAATAAAGAATATTAAGCCAGGACATTTGGTGCTTCGAAGAATAACCAATCTAGACACAGTGGGAAAGCTACTACTCAAGACCCGGATCATATAGGCTGAAAGACATGGACAAGAATGACGTTCCAAGATCTTGGAACGCAGTTGAGCTTCAGAGATATTATGTGTAAACCATGTAATTTTCTTTCTTTACCTTATGGCACCCTTTTCCTTTCAAGAGGGGAGAAAGGTTTTTAATGGGGCCATAGGTTGTAAATTTCTTTTTTTTTCTTACACAGCCTAGTGCAATACAAGGGCTAGCTTCCCCCACATGTAAAAGGTAATTATCTAAGATTACACCATTGATTGTAAAAAAAGTATGAAAAAGCTCCAAAGTCATCCCTAAGGGGATGCAGAGCTAAAATGCCACCTAAGTAAAAGGTGGAGAAGCTCCAAAGTCGTTCCTAAGGGGATGCAGAGCTAAAATGCTACTTAAGTCAAAAGTGAAGAAGCTCCAAAGTCGTTCCTAAGAGGATGCAGAGCTAAAATGCCACCTAAGTCAAAGGTGAAGAAGCTCCAAAGTCGTTCCTAAGGGGATGCAGAGCTTAGCTTCAAAGTTGTTCCTAAGGGAATGCAAAGCTAAAATACCACCTAAGTAAGAGGTGAAGAGACTCCAAAGTCGTTCCTAAGGGGATGCAGAGTCTGGGTGTGAATTTGTGTGGGTCTTTATCTTTGGCATACACTTGCATGTTTCATTACATCATCTTCTGCATTCATATGAACATACATTAGACATATGTAGATTCATCGCATTATCGCATATCGCATAAGGCACTAATGAAAAAGAAGGGAAGATTCCTGCCTTCAGCGAAAAAAATTCTTTGTTATGAATGAAGGTGCTACGTTATGAACGAAGATGCTTCGATGTGAACGAAAATAAGGGAAGGTGTTTTTCGCCTTCGGCTCAAAGTAGAGAAGGTGATTTCGTCCACAACAAAGCAAGTGGTAGCAGATAAAGTTAAGATTACAAAGGTAATAGAATTTTACAAGTCAAACTCTTCAATGTTTCTACTTCGATTCATCTACCTAAATACAATTTCTACCACTACACCAAAAAATCTTAGCTTCAAAACTTCTCACTTCGTATCTTCATTTTCGCTGACGTCAGCCTGAAAAATTTAACATGAAAGGTGTTTTAGTGATTCAAAATAGAGAAAATAGAAGTCGAAAGTTAAGGACATTATTACATACTTCGTCAAGAAGAGATCAGGCTTCGTTACCCGCCAGTTCTTGGCCGCCCTTCGCCTAGATCTAGGTAATGAATCTATTCCCACGCTTCGAGCTTCGCTTGGTATATTCTTAATGTCAGCTGGACAAATAGCGAAGGTGGGCTTGTTAACATCTTAAGTGCTTACACCCGGCTTTTGCAAATATGTTAGTCGTCCCCATGCGGCCAATAGGGCACAAAAATCCCCATGCCCCTCCATCATGTAACACCCTGAATTTGGGGGTATAAATTTTCTTTCTAATTATCAACCAAATTCAGGTGTTACTCTTCTCTCTCTCTAGTTCCTCTCTCTCTTTTTTCATTTGGGTAGATTTAGCTTAATTAGTGAGGGATTAATTATTTTATTTTGTCCAAACAATATGGGTCATGCAATGTTGCATCATGCTGAGCTCCAAATATTCTTTGAATTGATGCACATGTTTGATTTAGTTTGAATTTGAATTGAAAACCCTAGAGAAAATAAATAGTAAAGGCATTAGGAATTCCATGAAAAAGGCAAAACCCAATTCGGTCCAGTTAGCCCAAGTCGGCCCAATCCACGAGCGCCCGCCCGCGCTGACAGGCGGCCCCCGCCTGTCAGCCTATTCCGCCCACGCGCTCTCTCCCCTCTCCCCTCCCACTGCCTGGTAGGCCAGTCCTGTCGGTGCTATTTCTCTTCGCACGCGCTTGCTCCCTCTCTCTCTCTGTCCCGCAGACCCCACCCGTCAGCCCATCCCTAACCTCCCGCCCACGACTCCGCCGTGGACGCGCCTACATCTGCGCGTTCTCCATTCACCTCCTCACGCCCTCGCCCCTTTAGAGCACGTGCCCCGCTCGCCCACTTCCCCCTGCTCACTTGCACCCTCGGTCGAGCTCTCTCGCCCCCTCTCTCGCCCTGAGCGCGCAACTAGGCAACTCCATCGCCGCTCACCAAAGGCCACCGCCGTTCCACGACCGCCGTTGAGTCCCCGTCGTGTCCGTCACCCTGGTGAGTTCTGCCTCGCCGTTAGCAACTTGGGACACTCCTTAGTTCGCCTTCTTCCCCTCAGAGGTTTGCTCGGTCCACGCTCACCGGTGTGTTTTCTCGTGCAACCGAAGTCCGTCGCCGTCGACCCGAGACTTCACCGCCTCCCTGCCATCCTTCAGACGCTCTTGGGTTCACACTTGTGGTGAGCAACCTCTCTATGCACTTAATTCGTTCATTACTACCCTAGTGCCCGCGCAATTCCTCACCGGAGTTGATCTGTGCCGCCGTTAGCCCACCTCGCTGTATTCCGCTCTCTCTGGTGCCCCCGTGCCAGCGTGGTGCCCATAGTCGAGTTCGCCATGTAGCCCTAAACGCGCCTAAGCCTTTCCCCAAGCCCATAGAGCCCCGCCATGGCCATCACCCTGGTCTCCAGCGAGACCTCGCAGCGAGGTCGAGCGGCACCACCGCACCCATGACCGGTCGCCGGTTGTTGGATTTTGGGCGTCCATCCGAGATCTGGCGGTCTGGATTTATTCAGAACAGATCTAATCTCATCCGTCCTATGCAGATCTAGCTGCTCAGCCCCGCTCCCCTCACCCGCGCCCTTGCCGCTGGGCCCGGTCTATTAGCCCTACCCCGGGTCGTTGACACCCCAAGCCCACCTATCAGTGCTTGCCACGCGCCCGCGCCCGCGCGCTCGACTTCGAGATCTAATCTCAATCGTCCGCTCGGGATCGTGCGGTCCAGATTACCCAATACCCCTTCGCGTGGCAGTTTTGCGTAAGAGACCCTCGGGTTTCCAATAATCAACCCGTCGTCCTGAGTTTTAGCGCGCAGACCCCTGGTTTCTTTTAAACAGACCCCTGACCTTTTAAATAATCACATAATTAGGCTTAATTTCATATTTTAAACTTTAAAACTTGTTTATTTCATATCTTTTTTATATGAACTCCAAATTTAGTGGTTCAAATTGCAAAATGTTCATGGTAATATTCTTTGTTAAAATAAATTATGTTCATCCACAGTCTATGTCCTCTAATTTTTGGTCTAAGCTATAGGATGGTTTAGGTGTTAATTTATCCATTTAAAGAAACAAATAAAAAGGGAAACCTTAACTATAAATATATGTTTAATATTGTGAAGATAATAATATGTGATGTATGAACTTATCTCTGGTTTAAATTTGATATCTCATTAACATAAGTAGAGTTAGATTATGTAATCATGGACCACACTTAAGGAATAATCAACTACTAAATGAGATTAGTTCACCCTATAATTTAAACTCCCTTTTGAGTTTATACTTTTCCTTTTGAGATGTGTTCCCATGTTTTGTACATGAGTGATGTGCTGTTTATTTATCATTTACCAAATGTATTGAATGCATGATCGCTTTATTTAGACAACGAGCAGCCCATGGTTCCTGAGTGTGTTGCCGAAGATCTCCCTGAGCAACAACCTGGTGAAGGCAAGTGTCCTCAGACCTATCATGTCCTATTTACTTTATATTTCACTGTCCCGCATTACATTATTCAAAACTTAAGGATTGACTAGTTTGTATTGACCTTATCCTTGTTTACCTTTTGGGTTATCATGGTTAGCTTTATGCTATTTCTTTACTTTAATCAATGAACATGATGTGAATATTATGTTACAATGATGTTATCCCAATGATGTCCTTGTGATACTTTAGGGGACTCGGGCTGTTTCCTAAGTACCACTCTGTAAGGACCTGTTTGGGTAGTGACAACCCGGGATAACAGTGCAACCATGAGGGTGGAATGGGACGCCCTTAGCTGATTAATTAGAGGAACCAGAGGAGAAGTTGGCTTCGCTGTAGGGCCGTCAATGGGGTCCGAGCACAATACTTGCTCCGCCGGGGCTAGTTGCAGAGGTTCTCAATTTGGTTTTGTTAGTCACCCTTCCTTTGGGGAGATGTACTATGTTTATCAAACTAGAGAAACCTAACAGGTGACTATGACCTCTGGGAAATCATTGTAAAGGCTACATAGGGAGACCCTGCTAGGTTGCCTTGGTAGTGATCAATGGGGAGGCTAGAACCCTGGGCAGAATGGGAATCACGACTTGTGGGTAAAGTGTGTGACCTCTACAGAGTGTTAGAAACTGGTATATCAGTCGTTCTCACGGTTAAGAGAAGCCTTGGGATCCTCTTTGATTAGAAGAAGTTCGGTTACATTTATGATGATGCTTAATAATGATGGTTATAATTTTGATCTCTGGTATTTCCTCTTGGAGGGAGTACATTTGGGTAATAACTGGGTTTATTACTAAAACTTGGCTTGATTACTAGTAATAAATACTTGACCAACTAAAAGCAACTGCTTAGCCTTAACTCCACATACAGCTAGTCCACTTTAGCCAAACGGGACATTTGCTGAGTACGTTGATGTGTACTCACCCTTGCTTTACATACCAGCCCACCCCAGGTTGTCCCCACTGTACTCAGTGCTCTGGAGGAGATGATGGCAACATGGAGGATTTTGAAGTGTTCCAGGACAACGACAAGTTTTAGTTTATTTTAGTGGCAACCCCCCAGTCAGCTGCCTATGAAGGCCTTGTCTTCCTATTTCCGCACTTTGATGTTAATGACTATGTTATAGACTTAGTGGATGTCTTGGACATCTTGTTGTAATAAAGTACTTTGCTGCTATTTACTTTGAGCAACGTGTGATGATGTCCAATTATGTAATCGCTGTGTACGTGAGTTTCTGATCCTGGCACGTACATGGTTCGCATTCGGTTTACCTTCCAAAACCGGGTGTGACATTTCAAAAGTTGGTCATCTTGACCAATGCAATGTTATTTACTTATCTGTATCTCACTTTCTGTTTACTTTTTGGTCATATAGTTCTACTCTCACTCTTGTGCTTACGATGTCTTTTGTAGATGGCTCGTATTAGATGCACTGCATGTAAGTCAATGACCCCTTTTGCCTTCTCGCCTGGTGGAGCGCCCACTGCGCCGCATGGTGCCAGGTCAGTCTAGTCATCTGGAGAGACTGCATCGTCGCCTGCATGAGGAGCAGGAAAATCGACGCTAGGAGCAGGAGTAGCAGGACTCTTCCACCTCGCCTAAGCAGGAGATGGAGTCTAGGAGGCAGCATTCCCCTCCACCTCAGCCAGAGATGCCCCCTGCACCACCACAGGGCATCCCGACTGCTGGAGGAGACCTTGTCGGAGATGAAGACGATGATGACGCCGGTGGCAGTTCAAGCCACAGCGCAGAGCTCTCGGAGGAGCAGGAGCCAGAGGGATGGATCGCTAGACCCATCACTCGCAACACCGCTCGTGGGTGTCACTTCCACGACACTCTCGACACCTTGCTGCGTCAGGCATTCGACCGACACAATTGGTCCATCGAGTACCGTTGTGTAGTCTACCAGCATCGTCACAGTTTAAACCCGGACCAGTGGGAGGCTACTTGCTTGGTGCGCCGTCCAGACAATGATCTCCGGGGTGCAGAGGCCTTCTCAGCACTATTCTATCACTGAGAGCGATACTGTCGAGGCAGCCATGCAAGATGCAGCACGACGTGCACTTTCGCAGTATTGCTCGTTGTTCAGCGGGGTAGCTGATGGCCTTGACCTGAAGTACTACCCTCGCTGTTCAACCGGCAGTGTTGGAGGTGTGATTGTCTCGCCGGTTGGTGAAGGCAATCCTAGGCTGAACAGCATGGTCAACCTGGCCGTCATGCTCAACACCGAGCTAGACCACACCCTTGATGACTTGGGCAAGGTTCGGGCGGAGGTTGCAGAATTGCATGCTGAGTGCGCAGCACACCACTATTTGGATGGTGGTTCTCCTGCCCCTGTCGGGATTCAGCACCCTTACCGTTCACCGCCCCATGGTCGCTTCGATTATGGTACCCCTAACTGCAGGAACCAGATAGATTTGGACCCATAGATCGACGGAGTCAGAGTCTGTAATAATGCTTAATTCAGTGTCTTCGTCGTAGTCAGTCTCAGTTAGAGTTAGTTTGCTTATTATATGTTGGATGCTTGTTGTGATGAACATGTCATGAAGTTGGATCTTTGTAATGATTGTCACCAAGGTGTGGGTATCCCCTGCAACTTGGTGTAGTTATTAATAAAGTCAGTTATTTAGTTGGGTAATCCCTTTATTTCCACTTTTCTCTTTATCTGAGAAGCTGTCAGTGAAGATGATTAATTGTTCAGTGCTATGAAGATTTCCATATATCATTTCTTATGCTGAAAGACTGTAGAGTCAGATCTGATGTGTGTGTACTTTCTACAGATGTCTGAGAATAGGCGCAGAGGTGCAAGGCGTGCTCAGCTGGAACAGCAGGCACCCTAGGAGGAGGCAGCTTAGTAGCAGCAGTTGCCACCACCACCGCTCATGACCGTTGAGCATATATTCATGATGCAAACTCAAGCAGTCCAAGCAATTGGTCAGACCCTAGCAGCAATGCAGCAAGTTCAGCAGCAGCCACCCCCACCTCAACCCCAAGTACAAGTTCAGATGCCTCAGGTGCCCAGAGACAAGCGCACAGAATTCATGAGGGGCCATCCCCCTGTCTTTGCCCACTCTGCTGATCCCATGGACACTGAAGATTGGTTGCGTACCGTGAAGCGCGAGTTGCACACTGCTCAATGCAACGATCGTGAGAAGGTTCTGTATGGTCCCCGTCTGCTAAGTGGAGCAGCACAGTCCTGGTGGGAGTCTTACCTCGCCACCCATGCCGACCCTGAAGCCATCACCTAGGAGGAGTTCAGGGACAACTTCTGTCGTTACCATGTGCCTAAAGGACTGATGATAGTAAACAAGGAGGAGTTTCTAGCTCTGAAGCAATGTCCCTTGTCTGTTAGTGAGTACAGGGACAAGTTTCTGCAGCTGTCATGCTACGCCCCAAAAGATGTCAACACGGATGCTAAGAAGCAGTACCATTTTCTGAGAGGATTGGTTGACCCCCTTCACTACCAGCTGATGAACCACACTTTCCCCACCTTCCAGCACTTGATCGACAGAGCAATCATGACTGAAAGGAAGCACCGAGAAATGGAGGACAGGAAACGCAAGATTGGTGGATCTCAGATCGGTAGTAGTAGTCGTCCCCGCTACTCAGGTGACCCACCTTAGCACTTCAAGCAAGGTCACCCTCAAGGTCACTAGCATCAACATCAACACCAATACTAGAGGCAGTTTCCTCAGCAGCAGCAACAGCAGTATCATCAAAGCAACCAGCAGGAAGGAAATCAACCAGGCAGATTGCCTTCCTGCCCCAGCAACCAACCAGAGCAACCAAGCAGCTCCAGCGCAAGGAGGAGGCCGTGCATGTTTCCATTGTGGGGAACAAGGCCATTGGGCGAATCATTGCCCAAAGAAAGCAGCTCAGCAGCCACCTCCCAATGCCCCTACCAGGCAGAATGCAGCGCAACAAGGAGGCAACAATCGTGGTCAGGCTTACAACCGTGGATAGGTGAACCACCTGGAGGCCGAAGCAATCCAGGATGCTTAGGACATGGCAGTAGATATGTTTCCAGTTGAATCCTATCTAGCAAAAGTATTATTTGACACTGTTGCCACGCATTCTTTTGTTTCTACATCTTGGGTAGAAGCACATAACATCCCCATAGAACCAATGATTCCACCTTTAAGAGTTAATTCAGTTGGGGGAAAAGTTTAGTCCGATAGGATTTGTCCCAAACTAAGGATTGAAATAAGGGGTATAGACTTCCCCGCTAACCTAGTAGTAATGGGTACTCAAGGGTTAGATGTCATCCTAGGGATGAATTGGCTACACAAAAACAAGGCCACTGTCAGTTGTGACAAGAGAACAGTCAAATTGATGTCCCCATCCGGAAAGGAAGTAGTAACTAAATTGTACTTGCCTGAACTAGAAGGAGCCTGTCACTATTTATCAGTAGATGACAAGGAGGTCAATTCGATTAAGGAAATTAGAATTGTGTTGGAATTTCCAGATGTGTTTCCTAAAGAGTTACCAGGCATGCCACCTAAAAGGAAAGTTGAATTTGCCATAGAGATTATCCCAGGCATCGCCCCTATATCCAAGAGAGCTTATCGAGTGTCCAGACCAGAATTGGTGGAATTTAAGAAGCAGATTGATGAACTGTTAGAGAAAGGCTATATTAGACCAAGTACCTCACCTTGGGCAGCCCTAGTGCTATTTGTGGAGAAGAAGGATGGTACGAAGAGAATGTGTATTGATTATAGATCCTTGAACAAAGTCACTATCAAGAATAAGTACCCCCTACCCCAAATTGAAGATCTATTCGACCAGTTGAGAGGAGCCAGTGTGTTCTCAAAGATAGATCTGAGGTCAGGTTACCATTAGCTCAGAATCTGACCTTCAGGTATACCGAAGACATCATTCATCACCAAGTATGGACTATATGAGTTCATGGTTATGTCATTCGGTTTGACGAATGTGCTAGCTTACTTCATTCATGTACCTGATGAACAGTGTGTTCATGGACTACCTTGACAAGTTCTTAGTGGTGTTCATGGATGATATTCTTGTATATTCCTAGAATGAGCAAGAGCATGAAGAACACTTGAGGAAGGTACTTCAGAGGCTACGAGATTGTCAGTTGTACGCCAAGCTTAGCAAGTGCGAGTTCTGGATCAGTGAAGTTCTGTTCTTGGGTCATATTATAAACCGAGATGGACTAGTTGTGGATCTAAAGAGGGTAGCAGCGATTCTAGACTGGAAAGCACTGAAAGATGTTCGAGGAATCAAGAGTTTCATCGGAATGGACGGTTACTACTGGCGTTTCATCTAAGGTTTATCCAAGGTTGCCAGGCCAATGACAGCCTTGCTGGCAAAGAAGGTTGAGTTCAAGTGGACCCCCGCATGCCAAGAATCATTTGAGATGTTGGAGAAGAAGTTTACAACAGCACCAGTATTGGTTCTACTAGATGTTCACAAGCCATTCTCAGTATATTGTGATGCTTCGTACACTAGACTGGGATGTGTGTTAATGCAGGAAGGGAAAGTAGTGGCATACTCATCTCGCCAGTTAAAGGTTCATGAGAAGAATTACCCCACTCATGATCTAGAGCTAGCAGCAGTCATTCATGCACTGAAGACCTCGAGACACTATTTATATGGTTAGAAGTGTGACATCTACACAGATCACAAGAGCCTCAAGTACATATTTACTCAGCTAGAGCTAAACATGAGGCAGCAAAGATGGCTAGAGTTGATCAAAGATTATGAGCTGGAAAACATTATCACCCAGGCAAAGCAAATGTGGTTGCAGATGCTTTGAGTAGAAAGAGTCAAGTCAATATGTTGGCCACTCACCCGATGCTGTTCGAGCTAGCAAAGAAATTCGACAGGCTGAGTCTCGAATTTCTGAATAACACTCAAGGAGTAACAGTCGAGCTGGAACCCACTCTGGAGCAAGACATCAGGAAAGGTCAGAAAGACGATGAGAAGATCAACGAGATACGATAGCTGATCATAGATGGGAGAGGTCTAGATTTCCGTGAAGATGCAGAAGGAGTGGTATCATTCAAGGATAGATTGTGTGTTCCCGATATCAAATCGATCCAGGAGCTGATTCTCAAGGAAGCTCATGAGATAGCATATTCTATACACCCTGGTAGCGAGAAGATGTACCAATACCTGAAGAAAAGATTCTGGTGGTATGGTATGAAAAGGGAGATTGTAGAGTATGTTGCTAGATGCGACAGTTGTCAGAGGATCAAGGCAAAACATCAGAGGCATGTAGGTCTATTGCAGCAGTTGCAGATTCCTCAGTGGAAATGGGATGAGATTGAGATGGACTTTATAGTTGGTCTGCCCCACACTCATGTTGGTTATGACTCCATCTGGGTAGTAGTGGACCGTTAAACAAAGGTGACTCATTTTATACTAGTCAAGACCACCTATAACAGTGCAGTGTTGGCAGAATTATACATGTCTTGGATTGTGTGCTTGAATGGTGTTACAAAGAAGATAGTATCAGACAGAGGCACCCAGTTCACTTCTCATTTTTGGCAGCAGTTGCATGAAGCTTTGGGCACACACTTGAAGTTTAGTTCAGCTTATCACCCGCAGACAGATGGTCAGACTGCGAGAACCAACTAGATTCTTGAAGACATGTTGAGAGCTTGTGCTTTGCAAGAAAAGTTAGGATGGGACAAGAGGCTACCATATGCAGAATTCTCCTACAACAACAGTTATCAGGCCAGTTTGAAAATATCACCATTCCAAGCACTTTATGGGAGGAATTGCATAACTCCATTGCATTGGGACCAACCCGGCGAAAGGCAGGTGTTCGGTCCAGATATTCTGCTTGAAGCTAAAGAGAATATTAAAATGGTTCAAGAGAATCTGAGGACAGCGCAGTCCAGACAGTGAAGCTATGCTGACACCCGAACAAGAGAATCGAGTTTTGAAGTGGGAGATTATGTTTACCTGAAAGTGTCACCCACCAGAGGAACCAAAAGGTTTGGAGTTGAAGGCAAGCTAGCACCTCGATATATCAGACTGTACCAGATTCAAGTAAGACGTGGAGAAGTGGTATATCAACTCAGCTTAGCAGAGAGTCTGTCAGCTGTGCATGACGTGTTTCATGTGTCTTAGCTAAAGAAATGCTTGCGAGTACCAGAAGAGCAGTTGCTAATGGAGGACCTTGAAGTTCAAGAAGATTTGACGTATATTGAGAAGCCAACTCAAATTCTGGAGACAGCAGATCAGGCCACTCGAAGGAGCACTGTCAGGATGTGCAAAGTCAAATGGGGCCATCACTCAGAAGAAGAAGCAACCTGAGAAAGAGAAGATGATCTGAGAGCCAAGTACCCTAAACTCTTTGCTAGCCAGCCCTGAATCTCGAGGGCGAGATTATTTTAAGGGGATAGGTCTATAACACCCCGAATTTGGGGGTATAAAATTTCTTACTAATTATGAACCAAATTCAGGTGTTACTCTTCTTTCTCTCTCTACTTCCTCTCTCTCTCTTTTAGGTAGATTTAGCTTAATTATTGAGGGATTAATTATTTTATTTTGTCCAAACAATATGGGTCATGCAATGTTGCATCATGCTTAGCTCCAAATATTCATTGAATTGTTGCACATGTTTGATTTAGTTTGAATTTGAAACTTCGGTTTGAATTTGAATTGAAAACCCTAGAGAAAATAAATAGAAAAGGCATTAGAAATTCCCTAAAAATGGAAAACCCCAATTCGGCCTAGTTAGCCCAAGCCGGCCCATTCCGTGCGCGCGCCCGCGTTTAAGCGCCCGCCCGCGCTAACAGGCGGCCCCTGCCTGTTAGCCTGTTCTGCCCGCGTGCTCTCTCCTCTCTCCCCCTCCCGCTGCCCGGTGGGCCAGTCCTATCGGCGCCGTTTCTCTTCGCGTGCGCTCGCTCTCTCTCTCTCTCTGTCCCGTGGACCCCACCCGTCAGCCCGTCCCTAACCTCCCGCCCACGTCCCCGCCGTGGATGTGCCCACGTCCGCATGTTCTCTGGCCACCTCCTCACGCCCTCACCCCTTTAGAGCCTGCGCCCCGCTCGCCCACTTCCCCCTGCTCACTTGCACCCTCGGCCGAGCTCTCTCGCCCTGCGCGTGCATCTAGGCAACTCCGCCGTCGCTCACCGAAGGCCGCCGCTGTTCCACGACCGTCGTTGAGTCCCCGTCGCGTCCGTTGCCCTGGTGAGTTCCGCCTCGCCGTTAGCAACTTAGGACACTCCTTGGTTCGCCTTCTTCCCCTCTGGTTTGCTTGGTCCGCGCTCACCGGAGTGTTTTCCCATGCAGCCGGAGTCCACCGCCATCGACCCAAGACTTCACCGCCTCCTCACCATCCTCCAGGCGCTCCTAGGTTCACACTTGTGGTGAGCAACCTCCCTATGCACTTAATTCATTCGTTATTGCCCTAGTGCCCGCGCAATTCCTTGTCGGAATTGATCCGCGCTGCCGTTAGCCTGCCTCGCCATGTTCCGCGCTCTCTGGTGCCCCCGCGCCGCGAGGTCGAGCGGTGCCACCGCACCCATGATCGGTCGCCGGCCATTGGATCTCGGGCGTCCGTCCGAGATCTGGCGGTTTGGATTTAATCAGAACAGATCTAATCTCATCCATCCGATGCAGATCCAGCTGCTCAGCCCCGCTCCCCTCACCCGCGGCACTGCCGCTAGGACCGGTCTATCAGCCCTACCCCGGGTCGCTGACACCCCGAGCCCACCTGTCAGCGCTCGCTGTGCCCGCGCCTGCGCGCTTGACTGCAAGATCTAATCTCGGCGGTTCACTCGGGATCGTGCGATCCAGATTACCTGATACCCCTTCGCGTGGCATTTTTGCGTAAGAGACCCTAGGGTTTCCGAGAATGAATTCATTGTCTTGAGTTTTAGCGCGTAGACCCCTGATTTCTTTTAAACAGACCCCTGGCCTTTTAAATAATCACAGAATTAGGCTTAATTTCATATTTTAAACTTCAAAACTTGTTTATTTCATATCTTTTTCATATGAACTCCAAATTTAGTGGTTCAAATTGCAAAATGTTCATGGTAATATTCTCTGTTAAAATAAATTATGTTCATCCACAGTCTGTGTGCTCTAATTTTTGGTCTAAGCTATAGGATGGTTTAGGTGTTAATCTATCCATTTAAGGGTTAATTTATCCATTTAAGGGTTAATTTATCCATTTAAGGAAATAAATAAAAAGGGAAACCTTAACTATAAATAGATGTTTAATATTGTGAAGATAATAATATGTGATGTTTGAACTTATCTCTGTTTTAAATTTGATATCTCATTAACATAAGTAGAGTTAGATTATGTAATCATGGACCCCACTTAAGGAATAATCAACTACTAAAAGAGATTAGTTCACCCTATAATTTAAACTCCCTTTTGAATTTGTACTTTTCCTTTTGAGATGTGTTCCCATGTTTGTACATGAGTGATATGCTGTTTATTTATCATTTACCAAATGTATTGAATGCATGATCGCTTTATTTAGACAACGAGCAGCCTGTGGTTCCTGAGTGTGTTGCCGAAGATCTCCCTGAGCAACAACCTGGTGAAGGCAAGTGTACTCAGACTTATCATGTCCTATTTACTTTATAATTCACTGTCCCACATTACATTATTGAAAACTTAAGGATTGACTAGTCTGTATTTACCTTATCCTTGTTTACCTTTTAGGTTATCATGGTTATCTTTATGCTATTGCTTTACTTTAATCAATGAGCATGATGTGAATATTATGATATGATGATGTTATCCCGATGTTGTTCTTGTGATACTTTAGGGGACTCAGGCTGTTTCTTGAGTACCTCTCCGTAAGGACCTATTTGGGGAGTGACAACTTGGGATAACAGTGCAATCATGAGGTTGGAATGGGACGCCCTTAGCTGATTAATTAGAGGAACCAGAGGAGTAGTTGGCTTCGCTGTAGGGCCGTCAATTGGGTCCGGACATAGTACTTGCTCTGCCGAGGCTGGTTGCAGAGGTTCACGATTTGGTTTTGTTAGCCACCCTTCCTTTAGGGAGATGTACTGTGTTTATCGAACTGGAGAAACCTAACGGGCGACTATGACCTCTGGGAAATCTTTGTAAAGGCTACGTAGTGAGACACTGCTAGGTCACCTTGGTAGTGATCAATGGGGAGGCTAGAACCCTGTAAAGCCCAAAATTCATATAAGGGAAAAATAATAAAATAAATAAATATATAAATAGAATAGTAAATTCAGATATCTCAAATTATACTTGAGTTTTGAAAATTGGGGACTGAATTTTGAAGCCAAGAATTATTTTAGAAAAGAAGCAATAGAAAGGTTTTCTATTCAACTAAATGATTATTTATTTCATTAAATGATGCACTATAAGCATTTATATACATGAATATTAAATTTAGATGACTCAAGTAGGGACTAGATTCTCTTTTAAGTCTAACACATAAAATTGAAACTCAGGAAAAAATAATAAATTGGGTAGTTCTTCTCATAAATTATATATACTCTTAAATCAATCAACAAGCCCTTGAATAAAAGTATAATATAACTTCTTTCGAAATAAATAGATAATGAATATTTAATTCCCCCGCCTCGGCCCAGTTGCTGTTCGCCCGCGCGGCCCAACTCAAGGAAACCGGCGCCGACATGTAGGCCCGCTTTGTCAGCCTCTGCTCTCACGCGCGAAACCATCCGCCTCAAGGGTACCTGGGTCACTGCCACGCGGCCCCACCTCGGGCATCTGCCTGGGCGACTGCCAGTGGGCTGTTCTCCACCATCTGGCCTTCATCACCGCGCGAATAGCGCCACGGCGGGCGGATCACAACCACCTCGTGCGGACTCCCCAACTAGGCGCCCACGATTTAAGCCCCAAGTCACTGTCTCTCCCCAGCCATATACTTCGAGGAGTAGCAACGCCCAGAGATTTTCTTCAATCGTAGCTGCCGGTAGGAGAGAGGGTAGCGGAGGATAGTGTTATGGCGAGGGTCATCGTCGGTGGGCTACTGGACCCAACGTGAAGCCACTGCAGACCGCCGGGGCTCATTGTGTGAGTGTGCCGTCCCTCATCCCGCAGTCCATCGTGGTTTTGTCGTGAAGTGGAGCATCATCGCCATAGACCTGCCCTCATCCGTGGACAACGTCATGGCCAAGGTGTCTGAGGGCATAATTCACGGTAGGGACCTTCATAACAGCTTCGTACCATATTCAATTTGGTTTTGCATCATTAGGGAGTCGAGCTTTGCGCTTAGGATCGAGTTCCTGTGGGGATTGGCCATGGCACCGCCGTGCCGGGTTCCAACCACTGCGATGGTTGGGGGGAAGGGTGGCCGAGCTTCGGTGGCCCTTGATCTAACAAGGGACGGCCAGGATTAGATCCTGGTTTGTCGGTTCGGCAAATGGTGTAGTAACCGTCCATCTCAGATCAGATGGATCTGGGTTGATATTCGATACTTTAAATCCGGACCGTAGATCCACCATCTATTGCATCTGGGCAATCGCGATTGATTGCAACCCTCAGCCGTTGATCTCCGATCTTGCGAACAGGAGAGCTTGCCGGAACACTCACCGCCATGACTTAATCTGGACCATGGACCAGATCGGGCAGCTGAAATCGCGCGATACCCCTTCGCCGTGCATCATTTGCATAAGAGACCCTATGGAATTTTGAAACTAACCAGCCATCCTTGGGTATTAAAAGATCAGTGCAATTGGGTCCTGAAATTTATAGTATTGACCCTGAACTTATTTAAAATAGAGGCCGTCGTCCATTGATTCCTGATTATTGATAAAGTTAATTCAACAAATAGTTTTCAATGCAAAAGTAATCCTAAAAACCTTAGAAAATGCATAACAAATCCATTTTAACTCCAAATTGATCCATTCCAGTTGCAATAATTTTGTTTTAATATTGTTCATCATCTAGTACCTTTGTTTAGCCATAAAACTTGAATTAAAATTATTCACTTGAATTACTCTATTCTAGGTACCAAATAACTTCGGAAAATCAAAATTAATTCATTTTAACTCTATTTCAATCCATTCAAGTTGCGCTAGTTTCATATGGATATTTATTATGCAATAACAGTATTAATTATACCATATTGCATAATTTTATAGTTAGAAATATATTTAACCTATGTGTACTAAACTAACTCTTCTAATCCGAGGTTGACATATTTATAATTATAATTTTACTATAATATGATTTCTAGACAAGTTATAATCTGGATTAAAGTTTACTTAACTATTTGGAGTATATTTTCTCATATGATGTATATTGACCAATTTATAATATAGTTTAATATTTAAAACACATAGAACTTCCATAAATCACAACTCCTCAACCATAGCTCCGAATTTAGTGATTCTCGATCCCACGATCTCGTAGCGACGCATAGATTATTATTATGCAGTTTATTCTTATGTTTGGTGTGATGTTAATTTTGTCTATACCATGTTTGTTTGTATTGCTACGACTAGCGCGAGGTCACGAGTCATTGAAGATCATCCTGGTACCTGCAATCTCAAGTCTCAGGTAAGTTGTGCCCTTGACCACTTTTATTTACCCAATAATGTTCTTTATAATTATTTATTCATGCAAAGGCTTAATTTTTATGGGACCCAATAGGTCACCCTAGTTTGGTTATCTTTACACTTTGTTTACCCTGAACTATTTGGGTAGTTTTTGCTATTGCTCTATATGGTTTTAGGATTAATATTACATTATGTTCATGTTCCAATTATACTGTTATTTTATTTATTATTCATGATAAGATCATTATTTTAATTGCAACATGGAGCTTAACTTGAGAAACACGTGCCACCACAAGGGTGGAATGGGACGCCCTTGGCTGACTAACTAGGGAAGCTAGTGGAGGAATACCTTACCCAATAGGGGCAAGGGCAGTAGGGGAGTAGGCGTGTAGGGAGGTTTCCGGGTTGATTTTGCTGTGATGGCGGCCAGACGAGGGATTCCTGCATTGCTCTTCCTAGAAACTGTAGCGGGTTTTCTGAAGCTAGTGGAACTTTGTAAAGGCCTCATTGTGGATCCCTAGCCATTCACCTCGGAAGTGTCTAAGGGCCTTGCAAACCCTGGCGACATGGGATACACGACTTGTGGGTACAGGGTACAGAACCTCTGCAGAGTGTAAAACTTGTATACTAGTTGTGCTCGAGGTCATGAGCAGCTCACGACTCTCGCATGATTAAATTATGGAACCAAATTCAATTTGTCATTTACATTGCATGGGATTTATTATTAATTTTGTTCTATTATTATTATGGTTTGGTATTTACTTACATTTAGTAACTGCTAATAAAATTTGACCAACTTATTAAAAGCAATGCTTAGCTTTAACCCCTATTATTGATCAGCCTTACATATCACATGAACTCCCACCTTTGGTGAGTTCATGCACATTATTCCCCACAACTTGTTGAGCGATGAACATATGTGAGCTCACCCTTACTATCTCACACCCCCCCACAGGTCAAGAATAGGTACCATAGGATGAGGCGCATGGAGGATGCTACGATGTGTTCGTGAGAGGTCTAGGTCGTCGTCTCCCAGTTAACATTGGGTTGCTGGATCGTTGTCTCCTTACGATGTAATTATTTATTTATTTTATAGAGGTCTCCTATTATATAGTAAAGTTGTAACATTCGTTTCTGTACCATGATTCATCATATGTGTGAGACTTGATGCTAGCACACCTGGTGATTGTGTTCGTGCCCGGGTCGCTAAAACCCGGGTGTGACAGAAGTGGTATCAGAGGAATGTTGACTGTAGGACGAAACCTAGATAGAACTGGACAACCATTGTCTACTTACCTTTGCTACTCTGATTCTTTCTAAACTTTTCTTAATCTTTTCTCATCTATTTCCGCTCTACTCTGATTATTCTTACCTTTTCTCTTCTAAAGACAAATGGGGATTTCACACTTTGAAATCTTGTGCCTAAACTGACCTTTAGGAATAAGAGACCTACTCTTAGGAACCAAATCAAATCTATTTTTGTAAATATCTGTATGCTTGAATGTTTGTTCTTGTGATACATGTCTGATTTGGATCTTTGATTGAGTGTGATGAGTTGTGGAGTAATGTCCACAATTACATCTGCATATACATATAGGCATAAATATAAATAAATAAAATTCATAAGATAACTAAATAACCTAGATTATCCTCCGTTAAAGTGTATCTATTTTAAATAAATCCCTCTTAACTTAAAGGAATCTACATATCCTAATAGGTTCATCTTATGTTAAAAAAATTTATCTTATCCTCATAAATTGGTTATAAGATAAACTAGACCAACTAAGAATACCCCACTAGAATATATCAAGCCTAATAGATCCATCTTAAAAAAAGACTCTCTCTTATCTTAATAGATTCATCTTACCTAGAAGGAATCATCTTATCCTAACCACTTTACTTATCTCATCCTAAAGTAACAACCAGGATCTAATCCAGAATAATGAGATCTTATTTAGCCTAATCTAGTCACACAAATATAACCTAGATATGATCTAATGTGATAGATTAATCTAACCTAACGAAGACTAACCTCAAGTTGAGCTAATCTAATGTAAGTTGCTTAACAAAAAGGATAGTACTGATGGAATAGATTAGACTCTACTCCTATAAATTATGTTTTAACTTAATTCACTCTGCACTAAGTTAAGAATGACCGACCAACTCGGCCATATGCAACTACCTTAACCAACCGATGGTTGCATAACCCCTCTGATTTAATCTGACAGAGATTCTGACCTATCTACACCATATAATCCATCCCATTTCAAAGGATTCTAACATATCCTAATAATATAGATCTATCTAACTTAAACTAGTTTAATCTAGTTATATCCAATCTAATCTAAACCCTACCTAATCTAATATGATCTAATCTAAAGGGAGTTACTTAAACAAGTTAGTTAATACTGGTAAGACCATATTCCTATAAATGGGTTTTAAACCTAAATTGGTGTCTTAGACCAACTCGTCCGTGGAATCACAACCTAGCCTATGTTATAGGTTGCCCAACACATTTATCCCAAAGCAAAGTAAAACTCTACCTACCCCATGTACTCGCAATTGTTATCCCAGCTCAGATAATGGCATCTAACACCACGACCGATGGTCCCTAAATCAGACCCCAAGAAGAATATGAGTAGAAACAGATCTTCAGATGAATCAAGATCCACCACCTGGAATAAAAGTCTCCCTTACCTAACCTTCTCTTACCGCCAAATCTTCTCTACACTCACCTAATAGCTAGAACCTGAGGTGCCCTTGTTTTCTATGCCACACCTGCTAATGGCATGAAAATTTTAGGTGTATAAAAAATACTAATTGGAAGTTCCAAAAAAAGGATACTAGAATTTCATAAAGATAAAGTCAGCTTGATATGCTTAACTAAATGATATTCTTAAATAGGATTATAGAATCTAATGTGTAATCTAATCTAATGTGGTCTACTTAAACAAATTAGTGATACTGGTAGAAGAGATTAGATCCTACTAGCCAGGTGTTAACTTAACTTAGCACATTACACCAACTCAACCATGAGCAGAAGAGCTAACCCAACCAATAGAGTGTCACACCCGGGTTTTAGGGGTCCAAAACTCGGGCTTGAAATAATCACCAAGTGTGCTGGGACCAAGTCTCACACATATGATGACTCATGGTACAGAAACGAATGTCACATTTTTACTATATAATAGGAGTTTTGTACAAAATAAATAAATAATTACATCATATGGAGACAACGATCCAACAACCCAAAGTTGACAGGGAGACAACGGCCTAGACCTCTCACAAACTCATCACAACATCCTCCATGCGCCTCATCCTGCGGTACCTGTTCTTGACCTATGGGGGGTGTGAGACAGCAAGAGTGAACTCACATATATGTTCATCGCTCAACAAGTTGGGGGAATAATGTGCATGAACTCACCCAAGGTGGGAGCTCACGTGAAGTGTAATGCATACCAAAGAGGATGGTTGAAGCTGAGCATTGCTTTTATAGTTGGTCAAAATTTTATTTGCAATTACTAAGTATAAGTAAATACCAACCCAATTAAGTAGTAGAACAAAAGTTATAACAACACCCTCAATGCAATGCATATGACAAATTGAATTTAGTCCCATAAATTAATCAAGCGAGGGTCCGAGCTGCTCATGACTGTGAGCACGGCTGATATACCAGTTTTACATTGTGCAGAGGTTGCGCATCTTTACCCACAAGTCGTGTTACCCATTTGCCACAGGGTTGATCGGACCCCATACACCTCTTCCAAGGAAGCGAGGCAGGGTACCTCTACGAGGCCTTTACAAAGTTCCACTAGCTTCAGAAAACCCGCTACAGTTTCCAGAAGCTCCAATGCAGGGATCCCTCGCCTGACCGCCATCGCAGCAACATCAACCCAAGGACCTCCCTACACTGACCACTCCCCTACTGCCCTTGCCCCTTTTGGGTAAGGTAGTCCTCCAATAGCTTTCCTAATAAGTCAGCCAAGGGCATCCCATACCACCCTTGTGGTAGAACTGTTTTCCCGGGTGGTCGCTCCATGTTCCAATTAACATAATGATCTTACCATGAACAGTAAATAACAAACTGATAATAAAAGTATGATCATGAATAATGTGTATCTCCATACCCAAAACCACATAAAGCAATAGCAGGTACTACCCCAAAATTCAGTGGTAAACAAGGTATAAAGATAGCCAAAGTAGGGTAGCCTGTTGGGTCCCATCAAAATTAAGCTATGCAGATCATTATGATTAATAAGAACATGACTGGGCAAAAAGAAGTCATCAAGGGCACAACTTGCCTAGGACTTGAGATTCCAGGTACCAACTTGCTCTTCAGGTGACTCGTAACCTCGCTGCTAGTCATAGCAATACAGACAAACATGGTATAGGCAAAATTAACATTACACCAAACATAAGAACAAACTGCATAATAATAATCTACGCGTTGCTACGAGATCGTAGGTTCGAGAATGACTAAAATCAGAGTTATGGTTATAAAGAAATGATTTTCTGAAGTTTTAGGTGATTAAATGATAATAATATATTATGTGCTATAAATCATGTGAGAAACATATTAGAAATAACTGATTCAACTTTAGGCTAAGTAATAACATAATCCTGTTCCAGTAAAATTATAGATACTCCGAATTGAAATACTATATTAACATGTTAACCTAATAAACATAGGGTGAACAAATTAGTTAACTATTTTGAGAACATGTTATATGATAAAATAATGTTACTAAAGTGTAGACAATTTTATTACGAGGCTAGCGCAACTGGAACGGGTCAATTCGGAGTTAAAACGTGGAAGATATGCATTAAATAAGATTTAGGATCACTTAATACTAATTTTACTAGCTCCAAGGATCAATTTGTAAATTTCCAGAGCATAAACTGAATTACTTTTACACTCCCCTACACGGCGGGTTGATTCTGATAAAACAGAGGGCTATTTATGAAATTACCGAGGTCGAAGGGGTATCCATCGGCAGGGGTCGTTCGATCTCTTTTTAACACCTGAGATTAGATCCACAAAGTCGTGAACCGGAATCCAGTGTCAGCGGTCAGATCTCGATCCAATGCTCGAGATTAAAGGATCCCACGATCTGATCTCGACTAGTAGATTAGAGATCAACACCTATGCTTTTCGATCACGATGGGGTATTTGAGATTCAATCGTGAGCGCTCATCACCGGATCGATGGCCAGGGTCGTTTCTCCCCCGCATGATCCTGTTCATGCCGGAATGCGGCTGCGACATCCTACTCGTGGTGACAGGCCCACCGGCGAGCCGTGGCTATTGCGAGGCTATGGATGAGATGAGTCTTTGATTGATGACTTGAGGTGTTATGGTGGCATGTATTTATATAGGCTAGGAGGTGGGCAGTTACATGATAGATCTAATCTGGTACTTATCTGTTACAACCATATCCTATATTAGGAATTGTTAATTTGTACTAATCATATTAGTCCTTCATTTTAAATAAATCTTAGAATACATTTTTATTTAAATTTTTAAATTAATTTTTCTGGGTGTTACACGCGAGCTCAAAAGAGTATTTTCTTAAATATCTTATTGCGATACCCTAATTTGTATCAACTTTACCTAAAGGACGTCCTATACAAACAAACCAACCAAACATACATCAATTCATTATATTAGTTTATATTTATAACTTTTGCTTTCTATTTTAAGTTTAAAATTCAAGTCTAACTTAGAGATGAGTTAAATTTTCTACTTTAAGCATAAATTGCAACAAACAAAAACTCAACATGAATGCAAAGCATTTTTATTAATTAATTTATCCATTTAAGCAAATGAAAATTAGTAGGAATAATTCATGTAAGATGTTTTACAATAATAATTATTAAAGAAAATATTTCAAACACATAGCCATATTTTAGAAGTACAATAAAATAAATTTACAATATTCCCATATTTATTTAAAAGGATATAATTTCTTATGTAAAATCTATATTAAGAGATAGTTTAACTTAATTTTTTTGACGAATAAATCTTTAACACATAGGATAGTTTACATAAGAATCTTTTAGGTAATCTTTTATTTGAAAACATATTTATTTAAATCATGAAATGATTTTCCTAATTTATTCATAATAGGATTTTGGAGTGTTACAAATTCTACCACCCTTAAAAATAATCTCGTCCTCGAGATTAGTAAGAAAGGGATGTAAGAAGCCTTATTTATAGTTTAGCTTTTCGTTTCTAATTAGTTTAAGAATAAGAAGTTTCATGTTAATTATAAAGTGATTAGGAAACCATGGGTATCTTCTATGCCTAGCTACTTTTTAGGCAATATGAGATTTGGTTAGAGCGAGGATAGGTGATGGTAAGAAGTACTGGTTAACGAAAGACTTCATTCTGGTGGGTGGATCATGAATACTTTCGCGTTTCACAACCCAGTTGTCTCCTTTATCCATTGTTGATGAGGTTAATCTCTTTCCATCTTGGGTCTTGGTGTCTCCATCCGAGTTACGAACATGTAGTTAACATAGCTGGGGTACATGGGTAGGTCAAAATCTTATTTATCAATAGGTTAGAATAGATGGATTATGTAACCTATTAGGAGTGCATGGCCGAGTTGGTCTAGGGCACTAATTTAGGATTTAATGAATTAGGTGAAAAAGGTTTTTTTAGGTGTAGAGTTCAAATTAGCTAAGCGGTCTATCTTACTAGTATTAATGATCTGGGTTAATCAATTCTAACCTTTAGATAGGAGCAAGAGAATGAATTAGATAAGAGATCTAGATTAGATTAGATTTAACTAGGTCTTATTAGAACATATTAGATCACATTAGTTTTCATTAGATTGGATGGGACCTAGATTAGATTGGTATGACTTGATTAGAATAGATGAGATTTAAGTAATTTGGATTAGATCATGGTTGTTACTCTGGGTGAGATAAGCAAAGTGGTTAGGACAAGATGAATCTATTAAGATAAGATAGAACCTTTCAAGATAAGATGAATCTATAGAGCTAGATATATTTTAATGGGGAATAATCTAAGTTGTCGAGTTATCTTATAACATTTTTACACCTATATGTATATGCAGATGCAATTGTGGATATTACTCCACAATTCATCACACTTAATCAAAGAACCAAATCAGATAGGTATCATAAGGACAATCATTCAAGCATATAGATACGTACCAAAAATAGTTTTATTTTTGTTCCTAAGATTAGATTTCCTATTCCTAAAAGTCACTTTAGGTACATGATTTTAAGGTGTGAAATCCACATTTGTATTTAGAAGGAAAAGGTAAGAATAATCAGAGTAAAGCAGCAGTGGATGAGAAAAGTTTAGAAAGAATCAGAGTAGCAAAGATAAGTAGATAAGGGTTATCCAGTTCTATCTAGGTTTCGTCCTACAGTGAACATCGCTCTGATAACACTTCTGTCACACCCGGGTTTTAGAGGTCCAAAACCCGGGTGTGAAATAACCACTAAGTGTGCTAGGACCAAGTCTCACACATATGATGACTCATGGTACAGAAACGAATGTCACATTTTTACTATATAATAGGAGTTCTGTACAAAATAAATAAATAATTACATCATATGGAGACAACGATCCAGCAACCCAAATTTGACTAGGAGACGATGGCCTAGACCTCTCACGAACTCATCACAGCATCCTCCATGTGTCTCATCCTGCGGTACCTGTTCTTGACCTGTGGGGGCGGTGTGAGACAGCAGGAGTGAGCTCACATATGTTCCTCGCTCAACAAGTTGTGGGGAATAATGTGCATGAACTCGCCAAAGGTGGGAGCTCATGTGAAGTGTAAGGCTTACCAAAGAGGATGGTTGAAGTTGAGCATTACTTTTAAAGTTGGTCAAAATTTTATTAGCAAGTACTAAGTATAAGTAAATACCAACCCAACTAAGTAGTAGAACAAAAGTTATAACAACACCCTCATTGCAATGCATATGACAAATTGAATTTAGTTCCATAAATTAATCATGTGAGGGTCCGAGCTGCTCATGACCGTGAGCACGGCTGATATACCAGTTTTACACTTGCAGAGGTTGCGCATCTTTACCCACAAGTCGTGTTACCAATTGCCACAGAGTTGATCGGACCCCATACACCTCTTCCAAGGAAGCGAGGCAGGGTACCACTACGAGGCCTTTACAAAGTTCCACTAGCTTTAGAAAACCGACTACAGTTTCTAGGAAGCTCCAATGTAGGGATCCCTCGCCTAACCGCCATCGCAGCAAAATCAACCCAAGGACCTCCCTACACTGACCACTCCCCTACTGCCCTTGCCCCTTTCGGGTAAGATAGTCCTCCACTAGCTTTCCTAATAAGTCAGCCAAGGGCGTCCCATACCGCCCTTATGGTAGCACTATTTTCCCGGGTGGTCGCTCCATGTTCCAATTAACATAATGATCTTACCATGAACAGTAAATAATAAACTGATAATAAAAGTATGATCATGAATAATGTGTATCTCCATACCCAAAACCACATAAAGCAATAGCAGGTACTACCCAAAAATTCAGTCGTAAACAAGGTATAAAGATAGCCAAACTAGGGTAGCCTATTGGGTCCCATCAAAATTAACCTATGCAGATCATTATGATTAATAAGAACATGACTGGGTAAAAAGAAGTGATCAATTGCACAACTTGCTTGGGACTTGAGATTTCAGGTACCAACTTGCTCTTCAGGTGACTCGTAACCTCGCTGCTAGTCGTAGCAATACAGACAAACATGGTATAGGCAAAATTAACATTACACCAAACATAAGAACAAACTGCATAATAATAATCTACGCGTTGCTATGAGATCGTAGGTTCGAGAAAGACTAAAATCAGAGTTATGGTTATAAAGATATGATTTTCTGAAGTTTTAGGTGATTAAATGATAATAATATATTTTGTGCTATAAATCATGTGAGAAACATATAAAAAATAACTGATTCAACTTTAGGCTAAGTAATAACATAATCCTGTTCCAGTAAAATTATAGATACTCCGAATTCAAATACTATATTAACATGTTAACCCAATAAACATAGGGTGAACAATTTAGTTAACTATATTGAGAACTTGTTATATGATAAAATAATGTTACTAAAGTGTAGACAACTTTATTACGAGGTTAGCGCAACTAGAATGGGTCAATTCGGAGTTAAAACGTGGAAAATATGCATTAAATAAGATTAGGATCACTTAATACTAATTTTACTAGCTCCAAGGATCAATTTGTAAATTTCCAGGGCATAAACTGAATTAGTTTTACACTCCCCTAGACGGCGGGTTGATTCTGATAAAATAGAGGGCTCTTTAGTAAATTACCGAGGTCGAAGGGGTATCCATCACCAGGGGTCGTTCGATTAGTTTTTAACGGCCAAGATTAGATCCACAAAGTCATGCACTGGAATCTAGTGTCAGCGGTCAGATCTCGATCCAACGCTTGAGATTAAAGGATCCCATGATCTGATCTCGGCCTAGATCAGAGATCAACAGCTATGCTTTTCGATCACGATGGGGTATTTGAGATTCAATCGTGAGCGCTCATCACCGGATCGATGGCCAGGACCGTTTCTCCCCCGCACGATCCGGTTCACACCAGAACGGGGCTGCGACATCCTGCCCGCGGTGGCAGGCCCACCGGCGAGCCATGGCTGTTGCTAGGCTATGGATGAGATGAGTCTTTGATTAATGGCTTGGGGTGTTATGGTGGCATATATTTTTATAGGCTAGGAGGTGAGCGGTTACATGATAGATCTAATTTCGTACTTATCTCTTACAACCATATCCTATATATTAGGAACTCTAACAAACTCGAACCTAAATTTGTTACATGATAGATCCAATCTGATACTTATCTATTACAACAATATCCTATATATTAGGAATCCTAACTTATCTCTTTTATTTCAATAATATTTTTGTTAATTTGTACTAATCATATTAGTCCTTCAATTTAAATAAATCTTAGAATACATTTTTGTTTAAATCTTTAAATTAATTTTTTTGGGTGTTACACGCGAGCTCAAAAGAGTATTTTCTTAAATATCTTATTGTGATACCCTAATTTTTATCAACTTTACCTAAAGGACGTCGTATACAAACAAACCAACCAAACATACATCAATTCATTATATTAGCTTATATTTATAATTTTTGCTTTTTATTTTAAATTTAAAATTCAAGTCTAATTTAGAGATGAGTTAAATTTTCTATTTCAAGCATAAATTGCAACAACCAAAAACTCAACAAGAATGCAAAGCATTTTTATTAATTAATTTATCCATTTAAGAAAAATGAAAATTAGTAGGAATAATTCATGTAAGATGTTTTACAATAATAATTATTAAAGAAAATAATTTAAACACATAGCCATATTTCAGAAGTACAATAAAATAAATTTACAATATTCCCATATTTATTTAAATGGATATAATTTCTTATGTAAATTCTATATTTAAAAGGATGTTTTACAATCTGTCTATCCCCACCTAACATCAAACAAACTCTTGACCTACATCATGTAGTCTATCCCATCTTGACAAATTCTATCTTACCTTTGGATATTCACCTTATACGATGAGTTATCCTAAGCTTGATATAAAACAACAGATTAAGCCCTGCCAAAGAATCTTCAGTTCATAACCAGCTACTATCCTATTCGTTCTGTCTACCAAATAATTTTCCTTGCAAAACTATCTTACCATATGCTTCTAACTTAGATGGTCAATACCAGGAAGGGAAAAGGAATCGATCTACCAACCAACCCCCCACAACGGGAGGATTATCAGGGAACAACAAACAGAAATGAATCCTTCAAATCCTCCACCGGCTGGAACCGATCTAGTGGTTACTGCCCAAATGCTGGTACTACAACAAATGACAAACATGGTGAACAAAATGCAAAATCAGATAAGGCAAGAACACCAGGAAATGCGTCAGGACCGGCTCGAGATGCATGAAGAAATGAGGCAAGCACGGTTGGAAAGACTACAACAACCACTACCTCCACCAGCCCCACCCTATATATATATATATATATATATATATATATATATATATATATATATATATATATATATATATATTACTATTTGTAAGACCTAAATGTTACTTTAGTTGGTAGTTAGTATTTTACTATTTTAGGAATAATAATAAGGTCTAATTGACCCTATGTGTTGCTAATAAGTTACACATCATGCCGAGATTTTTGTTGGTGCATATGTTCTGAGACAACATGGTTATACACCCTTTTCTTACAAATGTCGAGGACGAGATTTCTGTTAAGGGGGTAGGATTTATAAAGTCCAAAATTCATATAAGGGAAAAATAAATAAATAAATAGAATAGTAAATTCAGATATCTCAAATTATACTTGAGTTTTGAAAATTGGGGACTGAATTTTGAAACCAAGAATTATTTTAGAAAAGAAGTAATAGAAAGGTTTTCTATTCAACTAAATGATTATTCAACTAAATGATGCACTATAAGCATTTATATACATGAATATTAAATTTAGATGACTCAAGTAGGGACTAGATTCTCTTTTAAGTCTAACACATAAAATTAAAACTCGGGAAAATAAATAATAAAAGATACTCCATTGGGTTGTTCTTCTCATAAATTATATACTCTTAAAACAATCAAGAATCCTTTGAATAAAAGTAAACTATAACTTCTTTCAAAATAAATAGATAATGAATATTTAATTTTAAAGTATCTTTTAATTATTATCCCACATTCAAAATGCTATCTTCCTAAAAAGAAAGGAACAATATGAGTGTGTTTCATATTTCAAACATTTATCAAACAAATAAATTAGTTAAAATAAATAGATATCTACTGCATCATGATTGATTTTGAGTGTGTATTAAATTTGAATTCTTAAACTTTATCTTGGATTGGAATTTGAATTTTGTAAATCAAAGGGAATAATTTGGGAATATCTCATTTGACTAAGTAAATAATGGGCATATAAAATAAAATAAACCACGTATAACAAGTTGGAGTTTTTGTTTGAGCACTTAAATATAATTTAAATTTGAACTCTGTTTGCATCTAATTCAAAATTCGAATTTGAATTCAAAATGGAAATAAAAAATATAAAAAATGGAATATAGAAAAGAAAAAGAAGAAAGAATACAGTTTGAGCAGCGTGACTGAAATTCCCCCGCCTCGGCCTAGTTGTTGTTCGCCCGCGCGGCCCAACTCAAGGAAACCGACGCCGACATGTAGGTCCGCTTTGTCAGCTTCTACTCTCACGCGCGAAACCATCCGCCTCAAGGGTACCTGGGTCACTGCCACGCGGCCCCACCTCGCGCATCTGCCTGGGCGACTGCCAGTGGGCCGTTCTCCACCATCTGTCCTTCATCACCGTGCGAATAGCGCCACGGCGGGCGGATCACAACCACCTCGCGCGGACTCCCCAGCTAGGCGCCCACGATTTAAGCCCCAAGTCACCGCCTCTCGCCAGACGTATACTTCGAGGAGTAGCAACACCTTGAGATTTTCTTCAATCGTAGCTGCCAGTAGGAGAGAGGGTAGCAGAGGATAGTGTTACGACGAGGGTCATCGACGGTGGGCTGCTGGTCCCAACGTGAAGCCACCGCAGACCGTCGGGGCTCATTGCGCGAGTGTCCTTTGAAACTGGTGAGTTCTACGGTTCCCTTAGCACGATGTATATACTGCCTATGCCTTTCTTAACCATGATATACCAAGAATCACGTCTATAGTGCTCTCTTCTAACACTATAGGGGTAGCTCATGTGGGTTAGAAACACAGGGTAAGAAAGGAAGGATTGTAGACAAGGCGAGTAATTACGAGAAATGTTACTGCGGGGGATTTATTAGCTAAGTAGATTAGTGTGTCACCCACTAAAGCTAATACATTACCTTATAGTGGTACATGCTAAGATGCCCAACTATAATGTTTCAATCAACCAAAGAAGCAAATCAAGCATTTATCATCAGAACAATCAACCAACTTTTTTTTAATAGAGAAAATAGTTTTAATTTTTTTGTCTTAGGTCTCCTATCTCTTAAGAAGTTCATATATGTAGGATTCCAAGGTGTGAAATCCATCTTGTCTTAGAGTAGAAAAGGTAAGAATGATCAGAGTAGAATAGCAAAAGGTGAGACAAGATCAAGATGAGATAAGTATAGAATGAGTCAGAGTAAGGTAAGTAGAAAAGGGTTTGTCCATTTCTATCTAGGTCTCGTCCTACAGTCAACATTTCCTCTGATACCACTTCTGTCACACCCGGCTTTAAGGAACAAAGCCAGGTGCATCTCATACATGCGCCAAGAAGACAACATATATAATAACAGAGTGTATAGAGATAAATGTCACAAAACATCAGAGTACTTATTACATAGTGGAAGACTTATTACAAAATAAAAGAATAAACATAAAATTAATAACAAACCCATGCATATGCGAATGACAAATTGAATTTAAGTTCCATAATTTAAACATCAGAGAGTCCTGAGCTGCTCATGACCGTGAGCTCGGCTAGTATACCAGTTTTACACTCTGCAGAGGTTGTACCCTTTACCCACAAGTCATGCTACCCATCTGCCAAGGGGTCGCGAATCCCATACACCTCTACCTAGGAAGCGCGGCAGGGCAACACTACGAGGCCTTTACAAAGTTCCACTAGCTTCCGAAAACCCGCTACAGTTTATAGGAAGTTCCAATGCAGGGTTCTTGGCTGACCGCCATCGCAGCAAAATCAACCAAGGACCTCCCTACACTGACCACTCCCCTACTGCCCTTGCCCCTTTTGGGTAAGGTAGTCTTCCACTAGCTTTCCTAATTAGTCAGCCAAGGGCGTCCCATTAAACCCTTGTGGTGGCACGTGTTACTCAAGTTAAGCTCTATGTTCCAATTAACATTAATGATCTCAACATGAACAGAAATAGAATAACAAAAGAATTGGAACATAGAGGTAATAAATGATTATCCCAAAACCATATAAAGCAACAGCAAACTACCCAAGTGATTCAGGGGTAAACAAGGTAATGAGATAAACAATCTAGGGTGACCTATTGGGTCCCATCAAAATTAACCTATGCATGGATAAATGATATTAAAGAACATTATTAGGTAGAAAGTGGTCAAGGGCACAACTTGCCTTCAATGAGCTCCTGCTCAGCTACTTCAACCTGCTGCTCACCAGGATCCTCAGCAACGGGCTCTTCTACTCGCCACAATACAAACAAGCACAGTGCATATAGAGAAATTAACATTACACCAAACATATAAACCAAATACACAGAAATGTTCTACATATTAAAATAAAATTCTAGGAACAGGAATCATAATTTTTGGAGTTATAGAATTTAAGTTATGGATTTTCAAAGGTTTTTTGTGTTTAGAATAGGATTAAGTGTGGGATTAATTTTCTTACTGTTGTCATGATAAAACAGAGACACTAAGTGGTAGAGAACAGAATTACAAAATTTTAGAAAGTGGAATGGCTCAATTTGGACCAAAAATGGATTTTCTATGAATTATTGAAGTTCTAGCAATTATTTTCCTATTAAAAACCCATTTATAAATTATTTTCTCTGGTTTTATAAGGTTCTGGACTGGGCATCCATTTCTGTGAACTACAGGGGGCTCGGTGCAAGTTTTCTAAGACACAGGAACAGGGTCCCTGGACGGCGGGTTGATTCCAGAAATCCCCAGGGTTTCTTTTACAAAACTGACCCGCGAAGGGGTATCGGTGAATCTGAGCCGTTAGATCTCAAATGAACGGCCCGGATTAGACCGCCTACTACTGAACCGGTATGCAGCGAGGATCGCAGGATCAGAGATCGACGGCTACGGTTTTATGAGCACTAGATCTGTTCTGCACCACCCGATTCCCATCGTGCGGCGCAGATTGCAACCCGCGAAGGGGTATTACCTCGATCTAATCGGAGCCGTGTAAATCACATCCAATGGCTCGAGACGAAACCCCCAAACTTACACCCATGGCCGGAACACGCGGCGGCGCTGAACGCCCAGGCGGCGGTGCTCTCGCCGGACTTCTGGGTTTCGACGCCCTGCCGCCCGATCGACCACCCCCGAGGATGCTACACTATGCGCGGAGTACCGCGAATCGCTTGGTAGCGCACCCGCCCAAGGGCAAGATCTAGGATTCCACGCCCACGTAGATCACCGCACCATGGCGGAGGTTCTGCTCTATCGAGTAATGGCCGGCGAACAACCACCTATCAACGAGCAAATCCGGGTGCGAACGAACGTGGAGTACCAAGAGTAGGCTTAGAAGAGGACTCACGATGACCGACGCGGCGAAAGTGGATCTCCACGATCCCCCGGCGGCATAGCTTGAGCTCCCAACAGCGCCCACTTGTCCTCACACGAAACGGGGAAGAAGAATGAACCATAGCTACCTAGGCGGTTAGATAGGCTCCCATATTGCGGTGCACTAAGCTTTATACTCGGACGTGGCTAGGCTCCGCGCGCTGACCACGGTGGAGGCTGTTGCGGAAGCAGGGGCGTGCGATTCCGTTGGGGAGGAGGCTCTGGCGTCCTGGGCCTGAGCGACGGTGACACGCACCGAGAGCGAATCGCGCCACTACCGCGTAGAAATCGGCCATGGCGGCCCGGCTGTCAGCTGCGTAGCAATGCTGGTGCGCGCGGTCTTCACGGCGAGATCCGCTGAGCTCGGCGAAGCCGTTGCAACCGACAGCGCAGGGAAGACGGACATATGACAGTGCGGGACCGACCACCAGTGACTGGCTGAGGAGCGTGGGTTTTCTTTTGTTGGTGACTGGCGACCCAGGCCCACGTGTCGGTGACCTCGTGTGTGAAGAGTGGTGCGGCGCGGATGAAGTGGTTTTGGGCGCGGAGGGAAGTGGTTGTGGGCTAAAATGTGAATCTGAGGCCCAACAGCGGGTTTTCTTTTCTCTTTTTTTCTTTTCTATTTCAAATTCAAGTGTTCAAACCGAATTTAAATCCCTGTTTTGAGCTTCAAATTCCAAGGGCCAAATATTCTTTAATATGAATATAACTTTAGTGTTTTAAAATATTATGATTCATTCTCTTCCCTTTTATTTATGGGAAGAATAAAAGGGTTTCATGAACTTTTCCTTTCCCATTTATTTGTTCATTTGACTTTCTAATTTCTATTTTAACTTCAAATCAATTTCAAGTTTGAGTTCCAACTTTTACCTTCAGATGCACAAACAAAAATCCCAATATGATGCATATTTTATTGAAGTGTCTTATTTAATTTTTTAAATGTGATTATTTCCATGAGTTAATAATGTGTGGATGGCACAACACATAACGAGATCAACTCTTATATAATTTTGGGTATTACACCGGCGGAGGGGTGCAACCGGGCTGCATGATGAAAATCCTTGAAGCCGAACGATGGCTGAAAGGTACCAACTCCCGCGGAGTTGCGTTCCTCCGACGACGAGGCGGAAAGACGGCGGGTATCCCCCATCCGGGGGCTTGGAAGGTGGAAAGACACGATGCATAAGGGAGCGCGAAGACATGGTCGCCTTCCGAGAGGGTCACCCTCCTTTTAAAGGCGACTCTCCCTACTTGCGTCCCCAGTCGTCGTGGGCTGAGTCTTCTCCAACACACTCCAAGGTCCTCCCCTACGGCGCGGGGGCTGGGTCCCACGCGCCATGCAAGCCGGCTCAGAGCAGAAGAAGCCAAACCGTCGTGCGCGGTGCATGCAACCGCCCAGCGGTTACAAGCGGCTCTCCACTTTTGCCCAGACCAACAGGCGAAAGGGCGGGCAGCCATGCAGGCGGCATGCAACCGCGCCAAGTGGGCGCACTTCTCCGACTCCCAACACGCCCAGCATGGAGGCCCAGGCCCACGCGTCATGCAACCGGCGCGCCGAATGCTTCGTGCATGCAACTGCACCGCCACTTGCGCCACCACCGCGCCTCCTCGACTGCGGAACCAATACCGCGACTCGAGGCGACCCAGCGCACGACCCAGCAGCGCCAGCCTGGCGCGACGGTCAATACGGCCAAAAACGGGCCGGCAGTAATGGTAGTGGCAGGCGGGCAGGAGCAGCGGTCACGTCGTCAGCCAAACTTATGTCCCATCCGGGGGCAGCGAGAGAACCCTCTCCCACGGCGTGAAGACAACGCGCCCGTGTTCCGTTCCTCGAATGGCTCGCGCACGCGCAACGGCTGCCCCGCGAACCACTCGCCCCGTCGCATTAACTCCGCGGCGGGACAGGCGGCGCCTCTGGCAGGAGAAGCGAGCGACGCTTCGCCTTCGCCATAATGACCGCATCAAAAAAGGTACGCCGCGTCGTTCGATTTCGTATCCTTTTCCTTTTTTCCTCTTTCTCTCTCTTGCAACAGGGACCGGGAAAGGGGGATACCCCGAAAAGGATCCTTCCCCATGAAGGAACCAGGCTCCGAGCCTCCCTACTGATCAGAGGTTCGAAGGCTGGCCCCTCGGAAGGGTTCAACAGCCGCCTCAGAGCACGTGGGCTCCACACCCACTACTGGTCAGAGGTTCGAAGGCCGGCCCCTCGGAAGGGTTCAACGGTCGCCTCAGGCTACTCGGGCTCCGCGCCCACTACTGATTAGGGGTTCGAAGGCTGGCCCCCGAAGGGTTCACAGCCGCCTCAGACATAGAGCGAGGGATGACCATGGGTACGTTCGATACATAACCAAGGCTCGGGCTGCGCTCCCGAGGTACCCTAGGACATTTCTGAGACCAGCGGGAACGATCTTGTAACAGAATCCCATCAGAGGGAGGCATCGAGCCCTCGGACCCCGTCGCCAGGGGACTGGGTCCGGCAGATCACCCACAGGTACTTTTGGACGCGCCTCTGGGCCTCTAGCCGACCCCTAACGAATGGGGCACGGATGTCCGCTCGGATCACCCGCCTGCAGCTCACCGGAGACACCATGTTCGGCGCCCACCGAGGGCAACATGGCGCTCTCCCCCCCCCCCTCCTCCTTGCGGAAAGGCAACGCAGGGGCGTATGTAAAAAGTCGAGTCTGTCCCTGATCGCCCTCTTGCCCTGTGCAGAGGCTCGGGGGCTGCTCTCGCAAACACGGCTCTGGCCAAACCGTTGACAGCGTCAACATACCAGCCCGAGAACTTGGGACCCGACCGTACACCCGGGCTACGGCCATCTCGCATGAGGGAACGACCAGACCAGCCGAAGCATTGTGCGAGGCATTAAGACCTCGGAGGAGTCAAACCACTCCTCCGAGGCCTCAGGGGCTACACCCGGTGGGTGCGCTCGCACGCACCCACCGGAACAAAACGCAACCGAGAAAGGCTGGTCCCCTTGCAAAAAAGTGCGACGAAAGCCTCCAAGCGAGTGCTAACACTCCCTTCGAGGCTCGGGGGCTACTGTCGGGGACCATAATTAGGGGTACCCTCAAGGCTCCTAATTTTCAGCTGGTAACCCCCATCAGCATAAAGCTGCAAAGGCCTGATGGGTGCGATTAGGTCAGGGATCAGCCCATTCGAGGGACTCGATCACGCCTCGCCCGAGCCTAGCCTCGGACAAGGGTAGCCGACCCCGGGGGATCTCCGCCTCGCCCGAGGCCCCCCTCCAGCGGCGAACATATTTCCGGCTCGCCCGAGGCCCTGTCTTCGCCAAGAAGCAACCCTGACCAAATCGCCGCATCGACCAACCAAATCGCAGGAGCATTTAATGCAAAGGTGGCCTGACACCTTTATCCTGACGAGCGCCCCTCAGCCGACAGAGCCGAAGTGACCGCCGTCACTTCACCGCTCCACTGACCGGTCTGACAGAAAGACAGCGCCGCCTGCGCTGCTTCGACTGCGGTGCCTCTTGACAGAGTGAGGCTGACAGGCAGTCAGGCCCGGCCGCAGGCACCATAGGAAGCTCCGCTTCGCCCGACCCAGGGCTTGGACTCGGGCTAAGCCCCGGAAGACGGCGAACTCCGCTCCACCCGACCCAGGGCTCGGACTTGGGCTAAGCCCCGGAAGACGGCGAACTCCGCTCCGCCTGACCCAGGGCTCGGACTCGGGCTAAGCCCCGGAAGACGGCAAACTCCGCTCCGCCCGACCCAGGGCTCGGACTTGGGCTCAGCCCCAGAAGACGACGAACTCCGCTTCGCCCGACCCCAGGACTCGAACTCCGCCCTGGCCTCAGCCAACGGCCTCCGCCTCGCCCGACCTAGGGGCTCGGACTCGACCTCGGCCACGGAAGACGGACTCGACCTCAACCTCGGAGGAGCCTTCGCATCGCCCAACCTAGGGCGCGGGCCGGCCACGTCAACGGGAGGCGCCATCATTACCCTACTCCAAGCTGACTCAGGCTACGGGGAACAAGACCGGCGTCCCATCTGGCTCGCTCCGCCAGATAGGCAATGATGGCGCCCCGCATGCTCCCTGACGATGGCGGCTCTCGACCCCCTTACGGAAGCAAGAGGACGTCAGCAAGGACTCGACAGCCCCGACAGCTGTCCCTCCGCCAGGCTCCAGCGCTCCTCCGACGGCCACGACATCACACAAACCGGGCGCCAAAATCTCTCCGGCCGCCACGATGGCGTGTACTTAGGGCGCTAGCTCTCCCCCGCTAGACACGTAGCACTCTGCTACACCCCCATTGTACACCTGGATCCTCTCCTTACGCCTATAAAAGGAAGGACCAGGGCCCTCTTAGAGGGGGTTGGCCGCGCGGGGACGAGGACGAGACAGGCGCTCGCGTGAGGCCGCTCGCTCCCTCCCCCGTGTGGACGCTTGTAACCCCCTATTGCAAGCGCACCCGACCTGGGCGCGGGACGAACACGAAGGCCGCGGGATTTCCACCTCTCTCTCTCGCCCATCTCCGGCCACCTCACTTCCCCCCTTCGCGTTCCGCCTCGCGTCGACCCATCTGGGCTGGGGCACGCGGCGACATTTCACTCGTCGGCTTAGGGACCCCCCGGTCTCGAAACGCCGACAATAGTATAAAGGCACTCCCTAAGAAGCCCTATTGAAAGTAAAATAAGAAATTGGAAAGATTAGTGGGATGCAACCTTAAATCTTCCAAGAGCCAAGACAACCTCTAAAGGGTGACTGAAAGTTTAAGTTTATTCAAGACCCTGAAATGAAGGTATAAACCCTTAAGGCAACCGAAGGAAACCCTAGTGTATCCCTAATTTAATACTGTTTTATTATGCATAGCATTTACAAATTGCCATATCATTAATATGCATATATCTCATTCATTGCATTCGATAGACTGTAATTTCACTGACGGAGAATACATCCTTGTTCCAGAGCAAGGAGTTGCTTAGGAGGTAGCACAGGAGCCAGCACCAGAGCCTGCCATCGAGGATCTGCCTGCCCCAACCTTGGAAGGCAAGCCTCGGTTTTATGCATAACCGTTATATATATATGCTATTTTACTGCACTTAATGTTTGTAGCCTTGTACTGTGCACTTAAGTGTAGGAGTTGACTGAAACCCTAGTTGCATGAACTCAGGGTTCCTTTTGAGATGGATACTAGTATGCTAGGTCGAGTAGCTGCTTTACTAATTAGGAATCTCGGTAGAAGTCGAGTGATTTTTCTAGCACTCGCGCGAGGTTAGGACTTGGTTGTATCCATTTTGATAATAGAATAATGATGGTCTGTGGACACGGATGCATGGGGATGCGTTGTTTACGAGACAAAAATTGGAATAAGGATTAATGTGCAGATACCTGTGTCAAGCGTTTGAATGTACTAAGCACATGCCGAGAAATATGGTAAATTGGTAAGCCTAGTACCTGAGTGAACCTGGCAGCAGATTGCCCTCCTCACATGACCTGAGACGTGGTCTCCCATTCCGGTTATGGTGGGTACAAGTGCAGTCACTGCACGACCGCAGTTGGGGTCAGTGAGGCATTGTACGCCAAGGCGGTGAGCCCCTCTCTGCTGACGGGGAATCGATGGGGACGGTTGATGTGTGTGGGGCCGGAGTGCCTCGCCACGTCATGTGTTTAGGTTTACCTTGCAAGGATAAAAACTCGATTCGAATCGTCTGCTTCTTGCTGCTAATGAGACTGCTTGATCCATTGTACTGCATTGAGTAACAAGTGGAAATGTGTATGGCAAAAGATGTTGATTGCTAAATGCTTGATACCATGTGTGATTAGATAGGTGCACATTTAGTCTTAAGAGAGTCACACTAAAACTTCAAAAGCTAAAATTTAATTTTAGACTCAGCTAGTGCTTTTGGCAAACCAAACCCCTCAGCCAAACAGTTGCATGTCTAGAGGTAGAGGAGTAGACTCCTCACACCGAGTAAGTCTAGCTGAGTATTAGTGTACTCAGCCTTGCTTGTGGCATAATTTTTTACAGGTTCTCTAGAGGACATGGTTGCTGGTGTGACTTGGTCGTCCATCTTGCCACCGGGTTGGACAGTCGAGTAGGACCCTACCTCGGCAGAGGAGGAGTGATGGGCCAGGCTTCCCCATCCCTCTACTTATTTACCTTTAGTTATATTCCGCTGCATTCTGAACAATGATCACTGCTTTTGATAAACTTTGATGATGTTGTAATAAATTAAATACTCTTTGACGTATGGTTTTATGCTTTATTGTATTTGCTCTTTGCCTTACCTTCGAGTGAGTACGTGGTACTTGATCCTGTTTGTGGCCTCGTCAGACTAGATCTGAGGGACTGACATTTTATTCCTATCTAAGTGTGGTCTAGCCTTTAAGGTGGGACTTAGGCACTTGCGTTGGAATAATTCAGGCGGTTCTGCCACAGTTGTATGCTATGTTAATGGCCTCCAGAAAGCTTCGGCATTATTTTCAAGCATATCATATAATTGTTCCTTCATCAGCTTCGGCATTATTTTCAAGCATATCATATAATTGTTCCTTCATCACAGCCTTTGAAGGATATAATGAGGAACAGAGAAGCTACTCGAAGGATTGGAAAATAAGCTGCAGAGCTCAATGAATTCAATATTGACTATGTACATAGATCCTCAATTCAGTCCTAGGCGTTAGCAGACTTCATTGTTGATTGGATGCCAGGGGCTCAGGAAGAAGAAACAAATAAAGACGCCGAAGCCTCGACAGTATTTTGTGACAGTTCTTGGGGAACCTTTGGTGCAAGAGCGACTACTATTCTAGTAGCGCCCTCTAAAGTCAGAACATGCTATGCAGCAAGGCTTGACTTCAGTTGTACGAACAATATTGCTGAATACAAAGCTCTTCTGTTAGGGCTTCGGAAGTTAAAGGCAATAGGAATAAGAAGAGCAATCCTTAAAACTGACTCCCAAGTCATTTCTGGTCATGTAAACAAAAGCAGCAGGGCTAGAGATCCGAAGGTTGAAAAATATCTGGATACAATTCAAAGGCTGGAGGCTTCTTTCGAAGGATTTTCTGTCAAGAATATTCTAAGAGGGGAAATGAGCATGCAGACCTCTTAGCTAAGTCAGCGGCACAGGGGATCCCTCTAGCTTCGGACGTATTCTTTGAGACAATAAAAGCACCTTCGGTTGAACTTATGGAGAGAGCAGTGCTCACAATATCTCCTGTACATAGTGAAGATTAGAGGACTGAAATTATATCTTTCCTCCAAGGTAATTGTCTTTCGGATGATGAAGCTTATAATAAGAGAATGGAAGCAAGAACAAGACCATATGTGATAATAGAAGGGGAATTATATAAGCATGGAGTCTGTTCTTCGCTCCTCAAATGTTTATCCAGAACCGAAGGTATAGAGTTAATGAAGGAGATACATGCAGGTCTATGTGGCTCTCATATTGGGTCTAGGCCTTTGCTAGGGAAGGTTTTTAGACAAGGATTTTATTGGCCAAAGATAGCTTCGGATGCAGCAGAGTTGGTCCAGAAATGTGAAAATTGTCAAAGATGTGCAAGAGACCAGAAGCAACCTTCATCTCTCACCCAGCTAATACAGCCTACTTGGCCATTGCAAAGATGGGGCCTGGATTTGTTAGGTCCACTCCCACCAGCACAAGGTAACTTGAAATATGTTGTGGTGGCAGTAGAATATTTCTCCAAATGGATTGAAGCAAAGCCCCTGGCTACAATAACTTCGGCCACAGTCCAAAAATTCTTTTGGCAGAATATTGTTTGTCACTTTAGCGTGTCGAAGGCAATAACTATGGATAATGGAACACAGTTTGATGCCAAAACATTCAAAGATTTCTGTGATCGAATTGGAACGAAGATTCATTTTGCATCAGTAAGGCACCCAGAATCAAATGGGCTAGTAAAAAGAGCAAATGACATTATAATGACAGGAATAATGAAGCTAATCTTCAACCAGCCAGGAGGAAAGTGGCCGGATGAGTTGACTAAAGTGGTGTGGAGCCACAACACAACTATGTCAAGGTCGACAGGATTTACACCCTTCAAGCTCCTATTCGGTGACGAAGCAATAACACCAGAGGAAGCAAAGGCAGGGTCAATAAGAACAACAGCTTCGACAGAAGACGAAGCTGATTATCAAGTAACGAAAGATACCATAGAAGGGACCAGACTTCAAGCCATAGAACACATCAATAAATATCAGGCTGAAACAATAAGGTGGCAGGATAGAAAAGTTCGATTGAAGAACATTAAGCCAGGGCATCTCGTACTTCGGAGAGTGGCCAATCTAGATACAGTGGTAAAATTACAACTGAAGTGGGAAGGTCCTTTTCTAGTAGTATCTTCGTCAAGACCCAGTTCTTATAGATTGAAGGATATGGACGGCAACGACATACCCAGATCTTGGAATGCAGGCGAGCTTCGGCGATACTATGTGTAATTTGATGTAATCTTTTTTCATTTTTTCTATGGCACCCTTTTCCTTTCAAGAGGAGAGAAAGGTTTTTAATGGGGCCATAGCTTGTAATTTTTCACTCTTATTTAGCCCTACGAGGGCCAAATCCCCCAAAGATGTAATATGTAAAATCTGAGCCTGCACCATCGAGTGCAAAAAAGGAAAATAGGGAGAAGCTCAAAAGTCGTTCCTATGGGAATGCAGAGCCAGCAGCATGACGAAGCTACAAAAAGCCATTCCTAAGGGAGCGCAGCGTAAGTTTTCTGCTCAAAAGTCGTTCCTAAAGGAATGCAGAGCCAGCAGCATGACGAAGCTGCAAAAAGCCGTTCCTAAGGGAGCGCAGCGTAAGTTTTCTGCTCAAAAGTCGTTCCAAAGTGAATGCAGAGCCAAATACCACCGAAATATAAGGTGAAAAAGTTCAAAAGTCGTTCCTAAGGGGATGCAGAACTTATACCACCGAAATAGAAGGTGAAGAAGCTCAAAAGTCGTTCCTAAGGGGATGCAGAGCTTAAAGACTCAAAAGTCGTTCCTAAGGGGATGCAGAGTCTGGGTATGGCTTCGTGTGTGCGTTCGTGACATTCATTTGCATATTACATTACATCATTCATTACATTCATACACATTCATTTAGACATTTGTAGGATCATCATCATCATAACATGATACTTCAGCTTTAACGAAAATGCTTCGATGAGCATGAAGAAGCAAAAGATATGCTTCGTTGTGAACGAAAAGAAGGGAAGGTGTTTTTCGCCTTCGGCTCAAAAAATACAAATTTCGTCCACAGAAAAGCAATTTACACATGGATGAAAAGGTAAAAATATATTACAAAGTATGGATAAGTGTACATAAATTGTTCAGTTCTCGATTACAATTTCTTTTACAAACATAATGCAAAGTGCTTCTAAGTTCTATACAGGCAAGTCTAAGGAATAGCTTCGGCGATCTTTGGAATATGCTTCGGACTATTGATCTTCGGCACCATCATCCTACACACAACAAAAGTTGTATAAGGTAAAAAGTAATTACAAGAAAAGGTAAACAATAGGTGTAAGTTTCATACTGGCTTAAGCAAGCTTCGTGCCTCATCACCAGCCAATTCCCGACCACCCTTCGCCCAAATTTGTGTTATAAATCTACTCCCTATGCTTCGGGCTTCGTCGGGAATATCAACTAAATCTGTTGAAGATAGGCTGAAGGTTGGTCTATTCACAATCTGCGTGCATACAGCCAGCTTTCAGAAATGTTGTAGCTGTGCCGCGAGAAGCTAGCAGAGCACAAAGGTCACTGTGCCCCGCTATTACTTCATCAAGCGCGTCGACTTCGCCTTCAATGTGTTCGAAGGTGCTTGATATATTTTCGGCCAAAGGAGTAAACTTTTCAGCGCTGACTCCAACTGAGTTAAAAACCTTTTTTAGTCGCTCTACGCAGCGGCGACCAAAACCTAAACACATGTCCCGAAGCTCTTTCAAAGATTTCCGCAGCTTCTTGTTTTCGACAGTTTCAGCTTCGTAGTTTGTCTGCAAGTTCTTCTTCTCTTGTTCGAAGCTTTCTAATTTTTGGAGAAGCTCCCCATTTAATCTAGTATTTTTGTCTTGGGCTTCTGCAAGGGAACCCTCCATTGCCTGAAGTAAGAACTCTTTCTTCTCAAGAGAGGCTTCGTACTCTTTGATTTTGTTTTCTAAACCCTCGATTATGATTTTGTTCTTTTTATCCTCGAGGTCTTGTTGCATTTGCAGTGCTTTGCTTAGTAGCATGCTCTGTACAAATAAACCTTCGTTAGCAAACTTCAAAAATAAAAAAGTAAAATTTTGCTTCATCATAAAAATTTTACCTTGAAGTTGGAATAAAACAAACTGCTGACGATATGCTGTCGTCGATAGCTGCTAATATCAGCTTCGAGCTTTGGAAAACCGACACTCTTCGATAGAGTGCCGATCACCTTTGCCTCGGTACGGTTGCGAACGCATCCCAAGGCCTCTTCATCAATCCCACCAAAGAGCATGGCTCCTAGCTGGTAGCCACAGGAAATGCCATATTCCTGTAGCTCCTTCTTTTTAGCCTCAGATAGTTTTTGTCCAACCAGGTTCTGAAGGTCGAAATCTCTTTCCTCTGAAGCAGCATCGGCAAATTTCTTCCCTTTGTCAGGCACCAGGGCCATGACCTTTTCTGCGGCTGCAGCTGTTTCTTCTGTAGGCATACCCATTATCAATCTATCAATTTCAGATAGTGTGCTCTCCAAGTTGGTAGTTTCGATGGCAGTTGTAGCTTCGGCAGTTATGTTTGCTTCGGCAGCGGCCTCGGCGCTTGCAGTAGGTTCTATTTTAGATGTCGAGGTCGACGGCTGCGTCCGTTCAATGGCTTCCATTACGGTACCAATCCTTTGCTTTTTCTACCCATCCACCTTAGCCGAAGGCTCCTCTTTCTTCTGTAAAAGCTTCGTCAGTTTCGGTCCCAGTGGACTTAGCAGCTTGAAAGGTAGAGATTCAGTCATTACCTTAAAATTTCTGCCACTTCGGCAGCAGGAGGTGTCGAGGGAGTCTCCTCTTCTACCTCAGCCACTTTCGGCTTGGGGCTGGATTTTTTCTTCTTTAAAATTTTCTCATCTTCCTTTACCATTCTGGCAACTTGTCTATTCAGAATGCTAACAATCCTTTTCCTTTTTGTCCCTTCGGCACCCTTGTTGAGTTGCTCATAATCAGGGTATTCAAAATTTAGAGCGTCCATTACCCGATTCAACCTTCATTTTGGCCGGGTGCCGAAGGCTGCTATCATTAATTGGTCTTCTTTTTTGGTATAGTTTCCCAAAATTTCATTACACATAGTTTCAATCATTTCTAGCCATTTTTGGCAAGGTTGCTTGAATTGTTTTTCAAATTTGAAGCGATAAGGTAATTGAACAAGTTTATATTTCTTGTTTGTTCCCTTCATCTTCGGCATCACCCAGTCACTTGACGTTGGGTACATCCGGTTGGCTAGGTATTCCTGCACCAAGTCCCTGGTGCTAATTTGCTCAGCCACCACCCTAAATTCTACTTTGGCTAGCTGGCACGCTGACCCTAGCTACATGTTGCATAGGGGCCTAGTCATTCTGAAGTTTAGGGACAGCGGACACATGACCATCGTCATCAGTTTCCCCCTCTTCTTCTCATCGGCCTTGATATAAAACCATTCACATTTCCAGCTGGTTGGCCATTTGGTGTGGTAATTGAGAACTGGAGCCTTCGTATCCTTGCGATACATAAAATTGTAGTAGCCAAAATTTTCATGCAGACCGTCTGTTGTGCTTTCGTCTGGTAGTGCAGCTCATGCACTCGGCAGAATGCTTCGGCATCTGGGCTCATCCCTTGGCTTCAGAGGGCCCAAATGAAGACACTAAGCCTAACAATGGCGTTAGGGGTCAGCTGTTTAAGATATATCTCGAAATTTTTCAAGACTTCCCCTATCATCTCATTTAGAGGAAGTCATAGTCCTGCTCTGAAAAAACTCTTGAAAACTACTACTTCATCATTCTTCGGCGCTGGGGTGGTTTCTTCTCCGGCAAATCGTACAAGTTTCCTTTCAGCCTCCCCAAAGTAGCCCAGCTTCATCATCATGGGCATATCAGCTTCGGATACAGTAGATTTCCCTAAACCTAGATGGCTGGGTTTGGTTGGGATCAAAATACTATAATCTTCTTCATCCTCTTCAATATCTTCTTCAGCAACGGTCTATTCAGCTTCGGCAGCACGGGTGCCTTCCTCAGTAGTTCCCTCGGTTACAACTAGACCTAATTGTTTCATAACTTCGGAAATTGGTGCTGTCTCGGTAACCTCAGCTTCTTGTCCCTCATGAGTCACCCTTGCGGTCGAACGCACTCTGGCCATTTTTGATGGATTTTCCACTATTTGACAAAGCTAACGTATTTTTTGCAATTTGATGAAGTCAGTCCGTTTGACGAAGCTAATCTCAGATGACGAAGCGCTCGCTCGAGAGAGCAATGAAAAAGCTTCAGCTGTGGTCAAATTTTTTAACAGCACAACAGTGCGATGGCAATAAATGTTGTGGTAACTCCTCACCAACCCGTCTGTTTATATAGTGCTGTAGGTCGGAAGGTGAACCGTCAGACTGCCCCTACATGCTGAGCAGTGGACCACTCGGCGCTCGGAGGGCGAACCGCCAAATTGCCTGTATTCGCTGAACGGTGGACCACCTAACGCCTGGAGTATTTTAATCGTTTTTCGGCAACGAGCTCAGGGAAGGTGTTTTTCGGACCTTCGGCATTCCGAAGCCTTCATGATTTTCACGGATCGAGATCGTTACGAAAAACGATCTAGCACCGCGAAGGGGCTACTGTTGGGGGGCCTTCTTCTCTACCGAAGGTCCTCTGAGCAGAAACACCTTCAGCAAGACGATATGCTGAAGCTATTATTAAGGAAGCTTTGGCACAGTGACGCGCTTAAGACGAAGGGCAGCACCGACTCAAAGAGGAAAGGACAGCCTAGTCCCTAATATTTTGTGTCATGAGTATGATTAATTGTCAAGGAAACAAATGTAATTTTGTCCGAGCTATGTCCTATGACTATAAATAGGTGAACGGTACCCCCATACTATTCACGCTGGCTTGTAATCTCTCGCACGCCACTCTTGGACTCATTGCCTTCTGCCAAGCCGAAGGTACAAATGTAATTTCATATCATTAATATTTGTTCATGATGAGAATATTAACAATCTGATAGTATTATACAAGTATTCATGTTCTTTTCTATGCCTTATATGCTCTAGCTTTTATTCTTACGTATTGAAATGATGAAGGTATGTCCTTCATAACCTTTGCCTGAAGATCATTATATCCTAAGGGATATAATGCTTCGAAGGACGAAGGTCTTTAACCATTAACCTATGGGTCTCTGATGTTCTACCTTGATTCTCTAACAACTGTCGCATCTGGCCACATACTCTGCTATCTCTCTTTTCATTCCATACCACCAGAATCTCTTCTTTAGGTCTTGGTACATTTTCTCGCTACCAGGGTGTATAGAATATGCTGTCTCATGAGCCTCCTTGAGAATCAGTTCCTGGATCAAGATGATGTCGGGAACACACAGCCTATCCTTGAACCATACCACTCCTTCTGCATCTTCACGGAAACCTGGACCTTTCCCATCTATGATTAGCTACTGGATCTCGTTGATCTTCTCATCATCCTTCTGACCTTTTCTGATGTCTTGCTCTAGGGTGGGTTCCAGCTCAATTGTCACTCCTTGAGTGTTGTTTAGAAATCCAAGACTTAGCCTATCAAATTCCTTCGCTAGCTAAAATGGCATTAGGTGAGCGGCCAACATATTGACTTGACTCTTCCTGCTAAGAGCATCTGCAACCACATTTGCTTTGCCTAGGTGATAATGAATCTCCAGCTCATAGTCTTTGATCAATTCTAGCCATCTTCGCTGCCTCATGTTTAACTCTGACTGAGTGAATATGTACTTGAGACTCTTGTCGTCCGTGTAGATATCACACTTCTGCCCATAAAGATAATGTCTCCAGATCTTCAATGCATGAACCACTGCTGCTAGTTCCAAATCATGAGTAGGGTAATTCTTCTCATGAACTTTTAATTGTCGGGACGAGTATGCCACTACTTTCCCTTCCTGCATTAACACACATCCCAGTCCGGTATACGAAGCATCACAGTATACTGAGAATGGTTTGTGAACATCTGGCAGAAACAACACCGGTGCTGTTGTCAGCATCTGCTTCAACATCTCAAATGATTCTTGGCACGCTGGGGTCCACTTGAACTCAACATTCTTTGTTAGCAAGGCTGTCATTGGTCTGGCAATCTTGGAGAAACCCTCAATGAAATGTCGATAATAACCGGCCATTCCAATGAAACTCTTGATTCCTCGGACATCTTTTGGTGCTTTCCAGTCCAGAATCGCTGCTACCTTCTTTGGATCCACAGCTAATCCATCTCGGTTTATAATATGACCCAAGAACAGAACTTCGCTGATCCAGAACTCGGACTTGCTAAGTTTGGCGTACAGCTGGCAATATCGTAGCCTCTGAAGTACCTTACTCAAATGTTCCTCATGCTCTTGCTCATTCTAGGAATATATAAGAATATCATCAATGAACACCACCACGAACTGGTTGAGGTAGTCCATGAACACACTGTTCATCAGATATATGAAGTAAGCTGGTGCATTCGTCAATCTAAATGACATAACCATGAACTCATATAGTCCATACTTGGTGATGAATGTTGTCTTCGGTATACCTGAGGGTCGGATTTTGAGCTGATGGTACCCTGACCTCAGATCTATCTTTGAGAACACACTGGCTCCTCTCAACTAATCAAATAGGTCCTCGATTCGAGGCAGGGGGTACTTGTTCTTAACAGTGACTTCATTCAAAGATCTGTAATCGATGCACATCCTCTTCGTGCCATCCTTCTTCTCCACAAATAACACTGGGGCTGCCCAAGGTGAGGTACTTGGTCTGATGTAGCCTTTCTCTAACAACTCATCAATCTGCTTCTTGAGTTGCAGCAACTCTGGTCCGGACACTCGATAAGCTCTCTTGGAAATAGGGGTGGTGCCTAGGATAAGCTCTATGGAAAATTCAACTTTCCTTTCAGGTGGCATGCCTGGTAACTCTTTAGGGAATACATCGGGGAATTCTAACACAATCCTAATTGCTTCAATCAGATTGGACTCCTTGTCATCTACTGATAAATGGTGACAGGCTCCTTCTTCTAGTTCAGGTAAGTACAGCTTGGTTACTACTTCCTTTCCGAATGGGGACACCAACTTGACTGTTCTCTTGTCACAACTGACAGTGGCTTGATTTCTGTGTAGCCAATTCATCCTTAGGATGACATCTAACCCTTGAGTTCCCATTACTACTAGGCTAGCAGGGAAGTCTATCCCCCTTATTTCAATCCTTAGATTCGGACAAATCCAGTGAGACTGAACTTTTCCCCCAACTGAATTAACTCTCAAAGGTGGGATCATTGGTTCTATGGGGATGTTATGTGATTCTACCCAAGATGTAGAAACAAAAGAATGTGTGGCACCAGTATCAAATAGAACTTTTGCTGGGTAGGATTCGACTGGAAACATACCTACTACCACGTCCTGAGCATCCTGGATTGCTTCGGCCTCCAGGTGGTTCACCTTTCTGTGGTTGTAGGCCTGACCATGGACTCCTGGTGCTTGCTGTGGCGCTCCTTGTCTTGCTGGGGTATTGACTGCTGGCGGCTGCTGAGCTGCTTTCTTAGGACATTTCTTCGCCCAGTGATTCTATTCTCCACAGTAGATGCATGCACGACCTCCTACTTGTGCTGGGGCTGCTTGGCCATTCTAGGTGTTTGCTGGGGCAGGAAGGCGAGCTGCCTGGTTGTTCTGACGTTGGAACTCATTTCCTCCAAATTGGGTGTTCTAACGGTATTGCTGCTGCTGCTGCTGAGGAAACTGCCTCTGATACCGGTGCTGGTGCTGATGCTGATGCTGATGTTGGTGCTGATGACCTTGCTTCAATTGCTAGGGCGAGTTGCCTGAGTAGCGGGGACGACTACTACTCCCGGCCTGAGGTCCACCAATCTTGCGCTTCCTATCCTCCATCTCCTGACGCTTCCTTTCTATCATGATTGCTCTGTCTATCAAGTGCTGGAAGGTGGGGAAAGTGTGGTTCATGAGCTAGTAATGGAGGGGATCAACCAATCCTCTCAGAAAGCGGTACTGCCTCTTAGCATCTGTGTTGACATCTTCTAGGGCATAACGTGACAACTGCAGAAACTTGTCCCTATACTCACTGACGGACAGGGGACCTTGCTTCAGGGCGAGAAACTCCTCCTTCCTCACTATCATCAGTCCCTCGGGCACATGGTAGCAAAGGAAGTTGTCCCTGAACTCCTCCCAAGTAATGGCTTTAGGGTTGGCATGGGTGGCGAGGTAAGACTCCCACCAAGACTGGGCTGCTCCCCTCATCTGTCGGGGACCATACAACACCTTCTCCCGATCGTTACACTGGGCAGTGTGCAACTCACACTCCACGGTACGCAACCAATCTTCCGCGTCCATGGGATTAGCAGAGTGGGCAAAGACAGGGGGATGGCCCCTCATGAACTCTGTCCGCTTGTCTCTAGGCACTTGTGGCATTTGAACTTGCACTAGAGGCTGTGGTGGGGGTGGCTGCTGCTACACTTGCTGCATCGCTGCTAAGGTCTGGCCAATTGCCTGAACTGCCTGCGTTTGCATCATGAACATCTGCTCGACTATCATCGGGGTTGGCAGTGACAACTGCTACTGCTGAGCTGCATCCTCTTGGGGTGCCTGCTATTCTGGCTGAGCACACCTCGCACCTCTGCGCCTGTTCTCATACATCTGTAGAAACCACATACATATGTCAAATCTGACTCTGCAGTCTTTTAGCATAAGAAAAGATATACAGAAAACTTCACAGCATTGAACAAATGACCATCTTCACTGACAGCTTCTCAGATGAAGAGGAAAGTGGAAACACATGGATTACCCAACTAGATAACTGACTTTATTAATAACTACACCAAGTTGTAGGGGATACCCATAGCTTGATGAAAATCATTACAAAGATCCAACTTAATTATATGTCCATCATAACAAGCATCCAACATAAGATAAACAAACTAATTCTAACTAAGACTGACTAGACTATGACACTGAATTAAGCATTATTACAGACTCTGACTCCGTCGATCTATGGATCTAAATCTATCCGGGTCCTGCAGTCTGGGATACCATAGTCGTAGCGACCACGGGGCGGTGAGTGGTAAGGGTGCTAAATCCCGACAAGGGCGGGAGAACCACCATCCAGATAGTGGCGTGCTGCGCACTCAGCACACAACTCCGCAACCTTCGCCCGAACCTTGCCCAACTCGTCAAGGGTGTGGTCCAACTCTGTGTTGAGCACGGCGGCCAGGATGACCATGTTGTTTAGCCTGGGATTGCCCTCACCAACTGGCGAGACAATCACTCCTCTAGCATTGTTGATTGAACAACAAGGGTAGTACTTCATGTTAAGGCCATCAGCTACCCCGCTGAACAACGAGCAATACTGAGAATGTGCCTATCATGCTGTATCTTGCATGGCTGCCTCGACAGTATCCCTCTCAGTAATAGAATAGTGCTCTGAGAAGGCCTTTGCACCCTGGAGATCATCGTTCGGACGACGCACCAAGCAAGTAGCCTCCCACTGGTCCGGGTATAACCCGCGACAATGCTGGTAGACTACACAATGATACTCGATAGACCAGGTGTGTCGATCGGAGGCTCGACGCAACAGGGTATCGAGAGCGTCGTGGAAGTGACACCCGCGAGAAGCGTCACGAGTGATGGGTCTAGCGATCCATCCCTCCAACTCCATAGGCTTGGGGCTAGCTCAGGCGCGTTCAGGGCAGTCTGGCGGACTCGGCCATTGCCCTCACGCTGGTGCAGGGGCACCAGAGAGCGCAGACCACAGCAAGGCGGGCTAACGGCGGCGCTGGATTGCTCCGGCGAGCAATCGCGCGAGCAACAGAGCGGGGATGACCAAATTATGGGTATGGGTGGGTTGCTCACCTTGAGGGGAAGCGCTGGTGTCGTGAAGCAACGGCAAAGGCACAGAGACTCGACGGGGCGACGGCGGCGAGGCTCCGGCTGCGCGAAGATTGCTCCGATGAGCGCAGACCGGACGCAGCAGAGAGGGAAAGGGCACACCGAAGGGTGTCCCGAGCAGCTGATAGTAAGGCGGAGCTCACCGTGGCACTTGATGGGACACGGACGCGACGGTGGCCACAGAACAGGCGGTGGTCGATGGTGGGCGGTGGCAGAGCTCCCTGCACGCGTGGGCAGAGCGAGAGAGAGGGCGAGAGGATTTGGCAGAGGGCGCAAATGAGCGAGGGGAGGTGGATGTGCAGGGCACGGGGCTCATAAGGGGCACGGGCTTGAGGACGTGGCTGGAGAACGCACGGGCGTGGGCGCGTCCACGGCGGGGAGATCATGGGCAGGAGGTTAGGGACGGCTGACAGGTGGGGACGGCGGGACAGAGAGGGAGAGCGGGCATGCGCGAGGGAAACAGCACCGACAGGTTGGCCCCACAGAGCAGCGAGAGAGAGAGAGAGAGAGGGAAGTGAGCGCGCTCAGGTTTGCGCCGACAAGCGGGGCCCGCCTGTCAGGCACAGGGGGCACGCGGGCGCGCGCGCGAGAGCTGGGCTTATTGGGCTGGCATGGGCCAAAATGGACTTTTCCTTTTTCCTGGAATTTTCTATTGCCTTTTCTATTTATTTTCTCTAGGGTTTTCAATTCAAATTCAAATCAAGTTTCAAATTCAAACCAAATCAAATATGTGCAACAATTCAAAGAATATTTAGGCTCAATATGATGCAACATTCCATGACCCATATGTTTTGGGCAAAATAAATTAAATAATCCTTCACTAATACAACTAACTCTAATTAAAAGAAAAAGAGAGAGAGAAACTAGAGAGAGAGAAACTAGAGTGAGATAGAGAAGAGTAACGCCTGAATTTGGATGATTATAAGAAAGAAATTTTATACCCCAAATTCAGGGTGTTACACCCCCTCTTTCGAAGGACACCGCTATTAAGGCAGAGAAGAAGCAAAAGTGGAAGGCGGAGCAATCAGTCGCGACAACACGTAATAATGTCGCCTTGAGCTGAAGGCGAAGACTAAACGGGCACGCTTGGTGTGAGCTAGGTCAGGGAGAAGCATCACCCCATCCACCGACATGGAGGACGTGACCTCCACTGACATCGAAGCCAGCTCCAGCGTCCAACCCTAGGGGGCGGGGGACACTGTAGAGGCCGTCCCACCTGCTACACGCGGGGAGCATCCTAGGGGAAGGCTAGGGGCGCCGGCTCTTCCTCCTCCCCTATCAAGATAACTGAGCACGGTGGCATTTGTGAGGCGAACACGCCACCTCTGGTGGTTGCAATAATGGTGGAGCGCTGTGAGGAGGCCAGGCCGACGACCATGCCACCTCCTGCTCCTTTCGCACCACTAGTAGCGATGTCCTGAGCACGGACGGCAGTGGTCGCCCGGACGCGCTCCTCCTGGTACGTTATCGTTGTCCTCTCCTTCATAATGTTGTCCTCCATGTGTTCTTAGTCCACTTAATCCCATCCAGCGTATATGTGTCGGGCAAATCAGTGAAGAGCGCAATCCTTATCGCAAAGGGGGTGCATCGTCCTCTCAGCTTCCTTTGGTGGCTACTAGCGTGGTCCCTTTGGCTCCTTCCAGCCATGTGGGAACGTCGGGCGCGTCCATCCTAGATACGAGGGCGGGCCCTGCCATAGTTGACGTTGTCACCGTTGAGGCCCCCATGGCGGACACGACGGTCACCGTCCCCCGTGCCCGCCTCCGGCTCCTGCCATAGCTGAGGCCACTATCAGCGGGCTCCCAACAACGGATTCGGTGTTGATCGTCCGTCTACCACCACTATCGACTCCTTTATCACTGGGCTCTATGGCAGTGATGGGTTCGCCCGCTGAGGAATCCTTGCCGATGGCGATCGCTGAACCTCAAGGGCGGCAACTATCGTGGATTCAGAAACTGAGGGACAATAGATTTGTGTTTGATGGGGATACAAGTGTGGACTCACTCTAAATGGTGGATCATGGTGACCCGAGCAAGGAGATGAGACACTAGGATTATACTGATTCAGGCTTTCACCCTGGTACAGTGTAGTGTTGATCGTATTATTGCTTTGAGGCGTGTTACAGTAGTTGTGCCTATGTCTATATGAGGGGAGAGGGACTCCCTTTTATACTTCATGGGACGGTCCTTACACAAGAAAGAGAGTGTGTATTCTTTAGCTAATCCTCGATGTTGAAATGCACGGTGGGCCCCTCTTGGGCTAGTCTTAGGGCATGCCTGCATGCAGCATGACTCCTCCTGACAGGTCATGTGTTGTTGTACCCTTGGCACGATGTTTGTCTCATCCATCCGGCATGCTAGTTCCTATAGCTTGCGCTACGCCCATGCTGCCATACCTGATGTGTCCCATAGAACGTGCTCTCGGGAAGGTTGACATTCGTGTTCAGTAAGGCTTCATCTTCCGTCAATGTCCTTACGTCACCCTCCAGCATGTGCGAGCATGCACTAGGTGTGTCGTTCTGTCCTTTCTAGTACGTGGGTGAAGAATTTGTTGCCGTGACCCCCTTGGTACTGTACACATGGCATGGACATGGTTTGGTGACAATGTGTCATGTTACAGCTACCATGGACCGACAACGTCGGCCTAGACTCCCTCCTTGCAGGTCCGCTTGGTCGCTCGTCCCGCCTCACAGACTTGCTTGGTGGGAACTTGGTCGCTCGCTCTACCTCGTAGACTTGCCCGGTGGGGACTTAGTCGCTCGCCCTACCTCGCAGACTTGCTCGAGGACTTGGTCAGTTGCCTCGTCACGCAGACTTGCTTGACGGGGACTTGGTCATTTGCCCGGCCTCGCAGACTTGCTCGAGGACTTAGTCGTTCGCCCTGCCTCGCAGACTTGCTCGGCAGGAAATTGGTCGTTCGCGACGCCTCGCAAACTTGCTCAGTGAGAACTTGGTCGGTCGCCCCGCCTCGCATACTTGCTTGGCGGGGACTTGGTCGCTCGCCCTACCTCACAGACTTGCTCGGTGGGCGGGTTAGGAAGAGGTTTATGAGCCTTGCTATGGGTACCCTGTTTCTAGGTACCTGGCACTATGCCTTGTTCGCAAACATCTTGTTGACAATCGACTAGAACTGAGAGTCTCTCCAGCCAACTGCACAAAATTCTCGCACTCCTGTCAATACATCTCTAATAGTCTGGTCTTTACATGATCATTGCCCTCATGGAATCCCTTGAGGGTGGACCAGATCTTATGAGCCATAACCAAATGTCCGACTTGCTCAAACTCAACAAGCAAGAGACACGAGAACAAAGCGTTTTGAGCTTTGTTGTCCGAATCATGGAACTCCATCTAAATCAAAGTGATCTGAGCACTCGCAACATTGAGACAAATCTCCTATACGCGGTACCCAATACTCTCAAGATATGCCGACGTGCGGATCTTCCGGTATGGGTAGTTTGCCCCATCAAAAAACAGAGGTTTGCCAACACCTCATTCCATGTTGCCTTTATGGATTTCAGACTGATTCGGGTAAGAAAAAACTCAACCAGTTCTGATAACAATTGAAGGACCGGTGAGGCGACCAGAGGGGGTGAATGGGAGCCAATCAAATTTTTGATGCTAAAGATTGGAATTGAGTACTTCAATTCAATTGAGATGAAGAAAGTGTTCAAACCAAAAGCACATTAGAAAACTAGTGATCTCATGATTTCAAAATGTTCCTAAGACTCACATGAGACCAGCAAAATGAATGGATCAAAATCGGACACAGAAGAGTCTGAATCGACCCAAAACTCGAAATTTAGTTCTTGAATGCGAAACTGAACCAAACAGACTTCGATTGAGCTATACTTTTACACAAACCTTGACAAATGTGTTTACAAGGCTTTCACAAATTTTTACCTCAATCGGATTTGTAGATCAATCGCAGATCTGGAAATACGGTCAAAATTGTAGTTTTATTGGGGTTTTCTCAAACAAACTCAAACTGAGATTAACGTGGATCACGACCAAGAACTGCACCAAGGGGCATATTTAGCGATCCAAAGAGCATATCTCAGCACCCAACAATCACCAAATGAGTCCCAAACTCAAGAACTCATGGTTCTTCACAAAACCACAAATAGAGGGAAAGGAAGAACACAAGAACATAATTGACTCAAAATTTCAGCAGAGACAAAACAGAGTGAATCGAGTTGAACTAGCCACATGGATGGATCTGGCCACCCTTCCTTTGAATAGAGTAGTGAAGATTACAAACACAGATGCAAGTCCAAAATATTTTTGGATCTCAGGCTAAACTAGGGAATGAAAGCTAGTGTTTTCTAAACAAGAGACTAATGTGTAAGCCAAAAAGTTGACTGAAATAATCAGCCCACCCTTCTATTTATAGAGGGTTATTACTACTTTATAAATTACCCCTAGATACATAGAGCCTAACCACTTAGCCGGGGGCAAAATGGACCAACTTTTTGGATTTTGGTCTAACGGTCACGTGCTCCACACGAAGTTGCTTCGCCTTGACACATCCTTCACGATGACGCCACGTGTCGCCTCTGATTCCCGTTGGAACTGCCACCGCCAAGTTTTGAGCCCAAACTCAACAAAACCCAACATTCGTAGTGTTGGGTGGTTTTTCATGGCTCAACCACCAAACCACCATGAGTAGCACACCACATGCGCATCTCCCACGTTCTAGACACGTGTCCATTAGTCTTCGATTGCGCCGACAACATGGTACACTCTGCCACGTCCTCGCATGACTGTGTCCTAGGTGTCAGCCACCATGGGCAACTCAGGTCCCTCGATCAATTCCTAGCGCTCGTCCTTTGCCGCTCCCGGTCCATCGGCACGAACCCGCATGACCTTCACCTTCGTCGTTGACCACCGTACCTATGCTCCACACCTGCACACCACAAACCCAGACACATGGTTGCACACACATAACTCATGTCTCGGTTAGTCCATGAGTCAACCCGAGACGCTACCCCATTGACAATCACTCATCATCAACCCGAACCATAAGGGACAAATCAACCTTGTGTTCGCAATTGCTATGCCTATGAAGTTGTATTTCCTTTACCTTCATCTTGTAAATCCAAGGAATCAAAGGTATACCTGTAATCTTTTGTTAAATAACAATAGATGAAGAAACAATGTCTTATAATGTTGATTTCATGTGCTTCACCTTCTTTATTTTGCACAGATTTGTCTTTAATGTCCTTTATTTTCTTTGTTTATTTCTCATATCTTCATCCTTTAATCAACCCCTTTTTAAGAGGGGAAAATTAAAGGATGAACATGAAGCTCGATTTATTTGTATTGCCTTATTGGCTATCAAGCACAAATTTAGATATTTTTTCACCTTTTTTGTTGTACAGAGCAAAAAAATACATAAACCAATTTATACAAACTTTTATTCTTATTTATAATAATGTGCTTGATAACATAAACAAATCGGCATCAAATTTCTTACATATATACTTTAAAAAATTGAATTTATCTTAATAATTCGAATATCCACACTAAGGGCCTGTTTGGTTCAGCTTTTTCTGACTAGCTTTTCTGAAAATCTGGCTATGGGGAAAATCTGGCTGTGGGGAGAATCTGAATATCATTACGATTACGTGTGGAGGAAGATAAAGTTGTTCATAGGGCTCAGGATCTAGAAAGTGACGGATTCCTACTATTACAACGACTCAATCGATTATGTGTTTATGTTGATTTTGGATGGTTTTTGTCCCAACGAATTTTATAGAAGCTGACTAAAAAATTGAGCATTTGTCAGTCCACAACAGCTTTTGGTGGCCAGAAGCTGCCAGAAGCCGAAACAAAAAGGGGCGTAAGATCATACCGCAAGCACCGTCGGCCCATGGAGGCGTTTTGTCACATGGGCCGGTCCCGATGACTTGGCTGGCTGGCTTGCTTCTATAAGTAACCACGGCACCACCTGCCTGACTCGCGCTTCCCGCTCGTTTCAATTGCCCCCGTCCATCCTCTCTCTCTCTCTCTGCGCCGCGAAGTTTCCAGAACCCTCTCTTCATGGAATCCACCTCCGGGGAGCATTCAGAGACGGGAGACGAACCGTGCCCTGTCCAGTTTCGATACGCATACAATTCTCCCCGCGATGAAAAGGTAGACCGGCTCCTTCGCGCCGTGTCCGATGGTTACATCCCCAAAATCAAGAGTGAGCTCTCGAGATGGACATGGCGATTACGGTTTCTCTGTGCTCTGGATGTTCTGTTGACTCCTAGTTTTCTGCTTTTGCTTTTGGTTCGCGTTTCGGGGTCTGATCGAATTAAATGTTGTGGGTTGCTGTTGTTGCGCAGGAACGGCGAGACGGCTGATGGAGCAAACTGGGATGACCGTGGACGAGGTGATGAGACGTATCCAGGTCGAGGATGCATTGGAGCAGGGTTACGGTCCGGTGCACATGGCGGCGTCTTATGGGAACTTAAAGGTCTGCAAGTTCCTGCTCAAGGAGCTCAAGCTCGATGTCAACGCTACTGCCAGGGATGGTTCGTATCTTCTTTCTATTTTTTGCTTTTTGCATGACGTTCGTTGGGTCAGCACCAGGAGGGATGGGATGGTTAGACAGTTGGATCAAGTTTCTGAGCATGGGAAGGGAGACTTTGATCTGATTTATGGGATAGGTCGAGGGTTCAGTTTATTTGTTCGCTTCTTTGTTTTGGATAAAATTACTTGAAACTGGCTATATGGTGACTGATGTGAGTTCTGTTACAACATAGGTAATTAGGTATGCATGATAGTACATGAAATGTGTGACCTATGCATGTAATCAGTAATCCTGTCTTCTTCCAATTTGTATTTTATTAAGAGTCTGCCACTGCCAAGGTTGTAGTTCAGCAATCCCTCCAAATTTCTGTGAGGTTGAAGGATGGTTAATGTGAAGATGTTATGCGATTTCAAGTTACTTTTGCATGCAAATAGGTTTTCTGCTCTTAATTTTTTTCCAGAATAAGGGGCCTTTATCTGTTTGACACAAACTTCTGCAAATAGTAATGTCGTTTGTGAAATGAAATGCATGATGATTGATGACTCATGAATTTTGGAGAAAGTAGCTGGAAACTGACTATGGTGACTGTGAGAGGTGGCCATGGCTCTTTCTAGCCCTAAGAAAGCTCTGCTCTAGTTTGATCCTTATAGCTTACGCCATGATACAGGAGGAATACAGGATACACCTCTGTAATACTACTATACGTTTCTATTACATATGACTTCATTTGCTTACACACACAATAAGTGTTCATCATTCTGATTATTGCCACTTTCCAGGTGCGACACCACTAGCTTTCGCAATGTATGGTAATGAATCTTTGGCTATTGTGATGCTTCTTCTCGATTATGGTGCTAATCCTAGCAAAGAAGACAAAAATGGGATTTATCCTCTCCACATTGCAGCGCAGAGAGGTTCTCTTTACCTTTGAATATGCGAATTTTAGACTTCCTTTTGCTGTTCTTCGAGCTTTACTATCATGCCAAATGTGTTCTGTCTCTTATGTACGGTAGATTTCTGGACATAGGTTTATTATTGCCTAATGCCTATTGGACATACATTGTGGTCATCTAAATAGTTGAGTTGGTCACTAGAAGATATATGTTATTATAAACCACCACTGAACCTTAAACATTCACTTTGTGGTAAAAAACTTGTTTGCCTAATAGTTTCCAAAATCGTTTTTCCTGGTGACATATGGTTACTTTAGTTATTTTAGTTATGAAACAGAAATACATGTCATTTAATACCCATAAATGCAACATGGTGTGATTATTTTCCTCTATTTTGACCCAGGTTACTATGAAATAGCAGAATTGTTATTGTCAAGAGGGGCTTATGTTGACCCTCAGTGGGAATCTAGAAGCCCACTATATATTGCTGCCAATTATGGAAATGCAAGAATAGTGGAGTTATTGTTGCATCATGGCGCACAGGTAATAGTTTTTTTTCTTACCAGCTCTAATTTTTTCTTCTTACCAATACACGATATACATGTTTACTACGCCATCCATTCACAAACATATGACGCCGTTTAATTTTTTCTAAAACTTTAATTACTCGTCCTATTCAAATTATTTGTTCGAAAATGTAAAATTTTAAGTCACACTCAAACGACTTTGAGTCATAAAACAAATTACAACAAAATGATAACTCACGGTTTTTATTAAATAAGACGAGTGATTAAAGTTTTAGAAAAAAAATCAATGACGTCATATATATTGGTAGTATTTAATTTGTATCCATGATAAATCAATCAAAGAAATAACCGCTTGACTAATTTGTTCGGAAGTAGAAATGCTCGTGTCTATCTTCTTCACCATATTTCACTTCTCCCATCGAGGCTTTAGGGTTCCACTTGAAACCTTGTTTGTTGGCTGGCTCAAAATCTGATTGGGTTTTCCATCTTTTATTCTATGGTCATTTAATTGAATGTTCCATACGACAACTTGTTGTAAAACAAGATCATATTGCATATTTTCCTAATGCTCAATTATAACTCTGGATCCCACCTTTCAGTCACTTTTCTAGTCTTGCATATTATCTATACCACTATATAATCCAACAGTTTAAACTTTGCAAAATCCACCCAACCAAATTACCCTCACACTCATAACCTCCACTAAATCCACCGAACAAATTGCAACCAGATTTAACACACCATCATAAACAACGGTTCAAATCGTTGGATAACCTCCTCTACCATACTCAAATCTATACCACAATATAATTCATCATTTTCAACTTTGCAAAACTCGCCTAACCAAATTGCCCCCACACTCATAACACCCACTAAATCCACCAAACAAATTGCACCATACTTGACACACCATCAAACCAACGGTTCAAATCGCTAGATAACCTCTTCTACCTTATTCAAATCAAATGGACAATATTATTTGGAGCATCCTCTATCCCGCATCCCTCCTCCCCCAACCCTGCTGCCCCTAGCGTCCCTCTCCCTCCACGTCCTTGTCGCCCCTCCCCCTCCTCCTTACTTGCGCCGCCGCCACCGTCAACCCCTCCCCGCTATTGATCCCTTCCTAGGATCGTAGCGTTAGCACGAGATGTATGCTAGTTGCATGAATCATCTTGTGTTGTTCGAGAAGGTATTTTTATGACATGAGTTTTTAGTTCTTATATAGTTAGGATAGCAGGTATAGTAAAACATCACAATTTATAACAAGCTTTCAATTATTCTATTGGTTATTTTTGAGTTTGGTGGAAACTGGTAAAACCTTTTTTGTAATTTGATTTTAGAAAACTATTTTCCGCTACATTTGTTTTGCTTTGTAAAACATTTTTTTATCTCTATTAATTTAAAGCACTAGTTTTGTACGTTGTGCGTCATGTGCGAAGCGCGTATGTCAGTTTCTCCACTCTGCTTCTCGCCTATCAATGGACTGTTACATCGTAAATGAGCCATGAGAAACCACTCAACCCGAACACGATAAAAAGTCACACGCAACATAACACTCCCACGTAGAGCGAGGTTAAAAAAGGGGTCAGGCTCCTTTCAACTCATACATTTCTCGACCTTTTCGTTAAGATAAAGTGTAATATTTTCTTATCAGTTTAATATTTGATATGTGAATTATATGTTTTACTTTGATACGAAATTTATTCTTTATAAGTATCAAATATGATTGTGTGCTGTCGCAATGCACGGATATTGTATTAGTATGCTTTATATTCCAGATTCTGGATTAAGAAATCGATAAAAAGTGAGATCCAAACAACCTCCAGGCCAGATTATACTGCACAGTCTGTACATAAGCTTATTCATGTTTTAATGAGCATGGGTCCCTAATTTTATTGTCATTTTTGAGGTTCCATGTCATTACTACATTGAGACATGTCAGACTCAATTAATTGAAGCTAGATTTTACTTAAAAATGAAGGGGCATTTACACCCAACGGTATATATGAAAATTTTATCGTAGGCACCAGTGTTTTCTATCTTTGCGTTTATAAAGTAGTCAAATCAGATATAGTACTTTTAGATAACTCTTTTCTTTATTATTCTAAAATTCGTATTGAACTGCTATTTTTTCCCTTCAATATCCATACATTAGCATTGAACTGCTCTTTATTTCCTTTCAGTATCCATGTCATTATTTTTGTACAAATAATGTGTTCTTTTTCTCATCTCCAGCCTAACATAGCGATGAAAGCAGCAATCTCGGATCGTTCATTCATAGGCTTGAAATCACTTATCGAGGTGCAGACTTGTCCTGTTATAGTTTTTATTATTGATTCCTTGCAAAGATCTTACCAAGGGACCTGGATAAATTTGATTTGTCATTTCTAGGATGAGCATAAGTTGAAGGTTTATAAGAAAAGCTGTGTTTAATATTCTGTATCACATGTTCTGTTTTGCAGGCTGGTGCTCCTGTTAATATTGGTCTGCCTGAAACTCCATTGATAGCAGCTGCAACTGCTGGCTTAACTGACTTCGTCAAGTGTTTGGTGCAAGCTGGCGCAGATGCAAACATACCCGATGATGTCAGTTTTATCCTAACACTTAGCTTTCATTGTCACTTTTGATGAGCTTATTTGTTGTCTATGAGTCTATCATACTTTCAAGTTTGACTAGTGTGCAACTTTCTTGTAATAGAGTGGTTGCTACTAACAGTTTACGGTAAAATGCTGCACTTTGAAGTCCTATGTTATCTCTTTTTCCTGAAAAAGAAAATAACAAAATCTGTAATGTTGTTGACACTTAAACTGTATTGTCCCTCCCTGGCACCATTCAGTAAGTAGACATGTGGGGGCACATTAGCCATCATCTCAAAATTTTGGGCCACATTTTTAACTTATTGTGAAACAGAAAGCCTTTAACCTTAAACTCTTTTATATTTATTTTTACAACGTTCTCCATGGTATTCTTTTTTTCAAACAGAATGGTAGGGTTGCGGTAGAGATTGCTGCAATCCAAGGATATCAAGAATGTGTCGAGGTTCTTTTCCCTGTCACGGCCCCTTTGGCTGGAGTTGCAGATTGGAGCATTGGTGGATTACTTCAACATGCAATGTTTATGACTTCAATTCCACAAGTATGGACAAAAACATTTGGATTGCTAAAATCATGACATCGTTTGACTTTAGAGCTTCATATAGTTTCAGTTCATCATATATTTTCATATTTTTATGGCTTTCGGTTATGCATGTGATTCAGCATCCTGTGCTCCATGAAGACAATGAACCAGATTATGAAGCAGAAGTGCTCCATGAAGACAATGAACCAGATTATGAAGCAGAAGTTGAAGCAGAAGTGCTCCATGAAGACAATGAACCAGATTATGAAGCAGAAGGGGATGCCACATTCTGTAAAAGGGATTATTCTCATGCATTGGATCTCTATACTATGGTAATTTTTTCTGTCACACATCTCAATAGACGTGAGAGGAACTTCTGTTTGCTGACAAAAAGCTCACTTTCTGACGTCCACTGTAGCAGATCGTCCTGATCAATCAATAAAGTAGTGTTAAGTTACCTTAACATATGGTCGTTACCTTTTATTTCATTTTAATGAGCATAACATCCATATAAGTTCCAAGAAAGCAAAACTGGTCGTATATCCTTCAGCATGGGGTCATCACCAACTGTTTTGCCTTCTTGTCCTTCTTTGTTAAGGATTAACATGATCTTTGGTTTAGTAAACTTAAATCAATAAATGGATGCAGGCAATGGAAATTGACCCTGATAATTCAACCTTGTATGCAAAGAGGAGCCTTTGCTTTCTGTACACAGGCTATGAAGGAAAGGCTTTGGAGGATGCTACTACCTACAGAGATATGCAACCAGCTCTTGCTCTGGTCAAGGTGGGGAGTGATACAAATAGCATAATCTCTGTCATGTTCCATGGTTATTTATTCGCTCTGTTGTCTTTAGGAGTATTGCATGACATGCGAAGCACTCTTGCCTGGCTTGAACTCGGATTTTTTAAGCAAACCAACTGACGAAGCGTTCGGGTAACCTACACTTGATTGCTTCTATTCTTTGATTGAATATTTATTTGCTAAAATATATTGTTCAAATACGGATATGGAAAGAAAGTTTGTCATATATTAGTACCCTAATAATATATGATTGGCCAATGTTGAAAATCTTTATTTTCCAATTATGTTAGGAGAAATAGCTAATCAGGAAGTTAACACTTAAAAGAGTTTGTCTGCGTGCTTAACTTGTGCTCTAAGTTTCCACCATATTTGCAGGGAAGGACAATCCGTGAAGAAAGGTTATTAGTGTACAGGGAAGAAAGAAGGTTGTTACTGCACAGGAAAAACAGAGGTTCCTAGCTGTTACTGACAGGCAAGAACGGAGATTCTAGTTCTTAGTTGTTGATTCGATTAGATGCCACAGTGGCACGGGCAAGATAATGATGCATGAGCATCCGTTCAAAAACCTAGAGTGCTGTGTTTTGCTTTTTTCTAAACTGTGGAATTTGTTCATGTTTTGAAGGGCAGTTGCGTGTTTAGTACAAATGTACGCGTCATGAGCTATAAATGCGGTCCAATGCTGGGCCCAACATTTAGACTTGATCAAACAGTCCTCGAATAAACCAGATGGTAATGGTAACACTGTGTTCGAACCATAATTGAGCCTGCGGACGGTCCGGCCCTGAGGCCGGACGGTCCGCGGTCCGGACAGTCCGCGCCCATGGGCCGGACGGTCCGCGCGTGCGCAGAACAGATTAGGGTTCCGAGTTTTGTGCCACGGTTGTTAGCTAAAATCATAGGATAAGCTCGGAAATTAGTTTGTAAAGGGTCCAGCCCCCCTCCTCTATAAATAGAGAGGTATACGGCCGATTTGTAATCATGAACAATCGAATCAATACAACTTCTATTTCGCATTTTATCTTAGTAGTAGTTCTAGTCTAGTTTATGTTTAGTCTTCCAATCCCCAAATTCTCCGCCTCTCCTCGACTCTACGTCGATTAGAGGAGTCTAGGTCGGTCTACCCGAGCCTAGACACCACCTAGGATCTCTACTCCCCGACGGGGTCCCTCCCGGGAGCGAGATCCAGGCGCCGTCGGCGATCTTCCGCCGTCCCTGCATACGCGCGGACCGTCCGGCCCCAGGGCGCGGACCGTCCGGCCGTCAGGCAGGAGCCCTACCAGGTCGCGGACCGTCCGGCCCCAGGCCGCGGACAGTCCGCCCCTGCGCAGAGAGCACCACCGCGTCTCGCACCAGGCCGTGGACCGTCCGGCCCCTGCGCGCGGACCGTCCGCCCCTGTGCAGAAGGCACCGCCACGGTTCTTGTTGAGTGTTTGGCGCTCCGAAAGGGCGTCAACATACTTTTTGGCGACTCCGCTGGGGACAACACATCTAAGCTCATCAGATCGGCCCTCAATGGCCGGTTCAAAGGATAGCTCTGATATTTCTCTAAGCAACATCATAGAGCCGACTTGGGAAACCTTGCCGGCTGACGAGCAGCTCCAGTTTGAGGAGCACAAGGAGCGGATGATCCAGGAGGCGAAAGCAAAGTTCTTGGCCAACTTCAAAGTGGACAGGAACAACAAGGTCGTCCGACATCGGGCGACGGATCCGGCTTCGCTCCAACCCACGCCAGATATCCGCAATGTAAGTAATACCAACGATCTGCAATCTCTTAGAAATTATGTAGAAGATCAGCGTGAACAAATGCAGAACATCATAGGGGGTATGCAAAGCGATCTTAAGAGACTAGTACGTGCATTCGATAAATCTAGTACCGCAAATTTTCCTTCGCACGAGGTTGAGTTAGGAGATAACGCGCATAACACATCCGCTACAGGTTGTCACGACCAGTCACAACCCCTTTATGGGATGCCGATGGACACATACCCTAAGCAACCGCAAATCGGCAGCAAACCAGCCGATCTGCACATGCCCGGACCGTCCGCACGTGAGCGCGGACCGTCCGGGCCAACAGCAGTCGGGCCTATTTTTAATGAGTTACCTAGATATGCGCCCGAGCCACCACATATGACACAGAACCCAAACTACCCAGCCGGACGGTCCGCATACAATGACGGACGGTCCGCATATGACCACGGACGGTCCGGGTACGTATCCGGACAGTCCGCGCATAAATCTTTTGAGGAGGATTATTACATGAATCCTCGCCCGTCCCAGCAACACTTCCCATCACACTATGCAATGCACCAGCCCACTAATTCAGGATCCAAAGCCCAGGAAAGCTTTCTGGCCCCACCTGGAAGGCCGGAAAGAAACGATCAAACGTATGAGCCATATAGAGCAAATGGAAATGCACCACGTAACTCAAACCAATGGGGGGAAAGACAACATGCTAATATCCAGCCAACCCCACCTATGTTTGACCAGAGAGCCGGTGGTCTCGCACCGGCTGCCATTGATATAGTAAGGGAAGAAATAGCCGGGGCGTTCCGAGATAAGCTCGGAGTAAGCATGGTCCCTGGGGAGTTGGCCGACGCAGAGGCATTTCGTGTACGTTTGTTTTCATTATCTTTAACAGGAACTGCGTTTGCATGGTACGCCACTTTACCTCCTAATTCCATTTCATCATGGGGGGATTTAGAACAAAAATTTCATGATCATTTTTTCTCCGGTGACTATGAATTGGATTTGGTAGATTTAGCGTCGTTGCGACAGACAAAAGATGAATCGGTTAATGATTACATCCGGAGATTCCGAGATACAAGAAACCGATGCTTTCAAATTCATTTAGCAGAGAAACAGCTAGTAGGATTAGCTTTTAATGGTCTGCGATATTATTTAAAAGAAAGATTAGAAGGCATCCAATTCTTTACACTAGCACAATTACACCAGAGAGCTTCGGCTTGTGAAAGCCGAAGCAAAGAAACTACTAAAACAATTCGTCACAACATACGTGTAGTAGAATGCGACCAAAGTAGCTCAGAAGACGAATCAGCAGAAGTGTATGCTGCTGAAATGGTTTGGCCAAAGCAGGCCAAATCTTCGGCTTGTGCCTCCTTACAGCCGGTTCAAAAGAAACGGCAAGAGGAGGTTAAGTTTACATTTAATGTTGGTAAGTGTGATAGAATATTTGATGAATTACTCAAAAATGGTAACATTAAAATAAATCACACTGTTCCATCCGCCGACGAGCTAAAACGTCGTGCATATTGCAAGTGGCATAACTCATTTTCTCATGCCACTAATGATTGTAATGTATTCCGGCGACAGATTCAATCGGCCATTAACGAAGGACGATTGAAATTTCAGGAAATGCAGGTGGACACGGAGCCCTTTCCAATGAACATGATCGACTTTGAGGGCAAGAAAGTCCTGACTCGGCCAAACACAGCCGATGAAGGCAAAGGCAAAGAAATAGTCATCGGCAATGCAAAAAAGGCCGATGAGGATCATAAAGTTTCTTGCAGGAAAGTGGTAGCCGAGAAGACTCCCGATGGAGGGGAGACCCTAAAGGTGACCATCACAGCCTCCAGTACTGGGGGGCAAGCGCAGACAGGGAGACAGATACAGGAACCCGTGCTGCGTATCCCGGACGGTCCGGCACGTAGGCGCGGACGGTCCGGGACCCCACCGGACGGTCCGGAGAGCTCTGGCGGACGGTCCGGCCATGCTCAGGACTCGCAGCGACCACGTACTTTCAAACCACGACGACCAGAGATAGGTACGTGGAAAACAAATACATTTAAAGCAGCTGGTCGGCTGATCAAGCCTGGCCCGATTTTCGATCAATTGTTGTCTAAATATGTGAAAAAGAAGGCCGGCCCCAGTGACCGGCCACCGAAGCGACCCCGCTCACCCATTCATGAGCAACGTCAGGTCAGGCCGTTTGGACCACCTCACCAATCGGAAGAAATGAAAGGTCCTATTGTACAATTGAGACCTAACATGCCGACATGGACCCCTCCACCTCCTTATCCATCTATGCCATATCCATACACATACTTACCTCCACCATATGTCCCAAATCAAATGTGGGGCATGCCACCATATCCATTTGGGATGCCACAGTACCCTGCCTGGGGGGCACCCCAAACATCCGTTTTTGATAGGTTGGCACCGCCAGTGCAAGACCGATTGAGCACTGCTGAATCCGGTCACCAGGCACAGGCCCCACGAGGTTGCCGGACTACTCGGCCTCCTAGGCCGACCAATCCGGCAGGGGGGCATATGCCTGCAGCAATTCAAAAAACAACAAAAAGGGACACCATCAAAATAGGCACCGCAGATGTTGTCATACAGGGAGACAATAAAGGGCCGATGATTTTCGGCGAATCGGCCAACACAACCGAAAAGGATACGGCTACCATCAAAATAGCCGATCCAAAATACTCCATGCCTCGATGGTGCCCAGCGGGATTGACACGATCTCAAAAGAGAAAATTACAGCGCCTAAGAGCAAAGGAGAGCCAGGAGAAGGAGGCGGAAAAGACATTTAATGACACACATCCGCTATACCCACCACCGCAAAAGAAATGGAGACCGAAGGCCGTTGAGAAAAAACAAACGGCCACAGAAATAGAAAGTCAACCTGCACCAGGTGCGGACCGTCCGGCCCCCGCACACGGACCGTCCGCCGTTCACCAGGAAGGTTCTGGACAACCTGCACCAGGCGCGGACCGTCCGGCCCCCGCGTGCGGACCGTCCGCCGTTCATCAGGAAGCCTCCAATGACACGACAACATCAATGGAAGAGGACGACCTACTAGGAGAAGACCTAGTCGACTACGAGGCTTCTCTAGAACGCCCAGGTATGGATGTAAATATTATTACATTTTCTTCCGATTGCACTATCATTGGCGACGATGAACCTGTTGCTGCCCAGTTTGATTTTGGTCCTAAAGAAGCCGCCTTTACTAAACCAAAGGAATCGGTAAATCATTTAAAGCCGCTCTTCGTGCGCGGTCACATTGATGGAATACCGATTGCTAAGATATTGGTGGATGGAGGGGCGGCTGTAAATCTAATGCCTTATTCATTATACAGAAAATTAGGAAAACAAGATGACGAACTTGTCAAAACCAACATGACCCTCAGCGGTGTTGGGGATAGTTCGATTAAAGCTAGGGGAGTCACGTCCGTTGAATTAACCATCGGGACTAAGACCCTTGCTGCTGCATTCTTCGTCGCTGATGTAGAAGGAAATTACAGTTTAATTCTAGGCAGAGATTGGATTCATGCCAATCAATGTATACCTTCTACATTACATCAAATGTTAATACAATGGATAGGCGATGATATAGAACAAGTACATGCTGATGTATCGGCCTGCATCGCTGTGGCTGATGCTCCTGTACTCTGGACTTATGAGACTGCTACATGTCTCACAGGAGTAGATTTTTCTGATTATCAGTTCATAAGTATAGATAAGAAAGGTTTCATTCCTGTAATGCTAGAGCCGATGGAGAATCGGCTGAATCCTAAATAGAGTTTAAACGATGAATACACACAAAGTTCATGAGTCTTTGATCACGGACAATTCGGCCCTCAAAGCCGGATGGTCTGGTTTATCACAGAACAGTTCGGACTTTAAGACCGAACATCTACCACAGCGAAAAGATAGTGTTACGGATGATCCGGTCCCCGAGACCGGAAAGTCCGCCATCACACAAAGATCATCTGATTCCTCTATGGGGGACATGATAGAGGAATTCAGAGATCTTGATAAACTAGGACAGGGGTTTACATCGGCTGATCCTTTGGAGGAGATTGACATAGGAAATGGTAAAACTCCAAGGCCGACCTTTGTAAACAAGACCCTGGAGACCGATTCTAGAAATGAGATGATCGGTCTATTGAAGGAATATTCAGATTGTTTTGCTTGGAATTACACTGAAATGCCTGGACTAAGCCGAGAGATTGTCGAACATCGGCTGCCCATTAAGTCTGGTTTCAGACCTTTCAAGCAGAAAGCTAGAACGTTTCGTCCAGATCTTCTCCCACGAATCAAGGACGAAATCCACCGGCTGCTAGAAGCTAATTTTATTAGACCTTGCAGATACGCAGAGTGGGTCTCCAATATTGTGCCGGTGGAGAAGAAGGAGTCAGGTAAACTTAGGGTATGTATTGATTTTCGTAATTTAAATAAAGCAACTCCTAAAGATGAATATCCCATGCCCATAGCCGACACATTAATCAATAATGCATCAGGAAATAGAATTATTAGCTTTCTTGATGGTAATGCCGGATATAATCAGATTTTCATGGCCGAAGAAGATGCGTCTAAAACGGACTTTATATGTCCAGGCTTTATTGGTTTATTTGAATGGGTTGTCATGACATTCGGTCTTAAAAATGCTGGTGCTACTTATCAGAGGGCTATGAATCTGATTTTCCATGAGTTGTTAGGAAACACTGTGGAAGTCTACATTGATGATATTGTAGTCAAATCGGCTAAGTTTAGTTCTCATATAGCCGATTTGCGCAAAGCCTTTGATAAAATGCGTCGGTATGGTTTAAAAATGAACCCACGTAAATGTGCTTTTGGAGTGTCGGCTAGTAAGTTTTTAGGATTTGTCATCCATGAACATGGTATAGAAATAGACCCTGACCGAATCAAGTCTATTCGGAATGTGGGGCCTCCGACTTGTAAGGTCGAAGTGCAGAGGTTTCTCGGCAAGGTGAATTATTTACGAAGGTTTATTTCTAATCTAGCCGGGAAGATTGATGCCTTCACCCCTATCCTTCGGCTTAAGAATGATGCTGAATTCACTTGGGGGGCAGAGCAGCAGGAAGCATTTGATCTCATTAAAAAATACTTGTCTTCGGCTCCCGTGTTAAAAGCACCACAAGTAGGAGCGCCATTCAGATTATACATTGCAGCTGAAGACAAGGTTATTGGGGCTGTTCTGACACAAGAAACTGAGGGGAAGGAGCATGTGGTGACATATCTAAGCCGAAGGTTGGTGAATGCTGAAACAAGGTACACTTTTATTGAAAAGTTATGTTTATGCTTGTTTTATGCATGCACCAAATGTAGATGTTATTTACTGTCTAGTCATTGCACTGTTTCTGGTCAAGCCGATGTAATCAAATACATGTTGCATAACCCAATTATGAGTGGTAGAATTGGTAAGTGGGCTTATGCACTCATAGAATATGACTTGGCCTATGAACCATTGAAATCTATGAAAGGCCAAGTCGTAGCGGATTTTATTGTAGAACATCGGGTTAATGATATTCATGAACTAGACATGTCATACCTCACTATTACTCCTTGGACTTTATATTTTGATGGATCGGTTTGCAATGAAGGGCAAGGAATTGGCATTGTGCTTGTTTCACCAAGTAATGTCTCCTTTGACTTCTCTAGCCGATTGAAAACTTATTGCACTAATAATCAAGCCGAATATGAGGCCCTCCTATTCGGCTTAGAACTTTTAAATGGTATGGGAGTAAAACATGTGAAGGTATTTGGTGATTCTCAGCTGGTTGTCCAACAAGTGTTAGAAGAATATCAGTGTTTTGATAGTACTCTAAATAGTTACCTGAGAAATGTTGGAGCATAATCCATTCTTTTGACGAATTCAGTATTCGACATATCTCTAGAGTTGAGAATCATAGAGCTAACGATTTGGCACAAGATGCATCAGGTTATCGGATAAAGAGAGGGAAATTTCACAAAACTGAAATTCCGATAACCAGTGCAGAGCCAAATTCCCAGGTCGCGGACCGTCCGCGTGACGACGCCGGACCGTATGGGTTTCCAGAAATGTTCTCTTAATCGATTCGGCTGACAATGAAGCCGATGTAAGTGATTGGAGGACACCTATACTTAATTATTTACGAAATCCCAATATTAGGACAGATAAGAACATTCGGTGTCACACCCGGCTTTAAGGAACAAAGCCAGGTGCATCTCATACATGCGCCAAGAAGACAACATATATAATAACAGGGTGTATAGAGATAAATGTCATAAAACATCAGAGTATTTATTACATAGCGGAAGACTTGTTACAAAATAAAGTAATGAAGATAAAACGAACTAAGGATCGTCGGCGCCAATGTCGACTGGGAAACGCCACCTAGATCAGATCGAACTCCTCAGTGTTAGGCGGCTCCTCCTGAACCACCTGATCTTCTCCTGTGGGGGGTGTGAGACAGCAAGGGTGAGCTCACACATGATCATAGCTCAACAAGTTGTGGGGAACCAGTGGACATAAACTCACAAAGGTGTGAGTTCATGTGATGTGTAAGGCTAATCAATGATAGGGGTTAAAAGCTGAGCATTGCTTTTAAGTAGTTGGTCAAAATTTTATTAGCAATTACTAAGTGTAAGTAAATACCAAACCATAAGTAAAGTAATAGAACAAAATTAATAATAAACCCATGCAATGCAAATGACAAAATTGAATTTAAGTTCCATAATTTAAACATCAGAGAGTCCTGAGCTGCTCGTGACCGTGAGCTCGGCTAGTATACCAGTTTTACACTCTGCAGAGGTTGTACCCTTTACCCACAAGTCATGTTACCCATCTGCCAAGGGATCGCGACTTCCCATACACCTCTACCGAGGAGGCGAGGCAGGGTAACACTACGAGGCCTTTACAAAGTTCCACTAGCTTCCGAAAACCCGCTACAGTTTATAGGAAGTTCCAATGCAGGGTTCCTGGCTGACCGCCATCGCAGCAAAATCAACCAGGGACCTCCCTACACTGACCACTCCCCTACTGCCCTTGCCCCTTTCGGGTAAGGTAGTCTTCCACTAGCTTTCCTAATTAGTCAGCCAAGGGCGTCCCATTAAACCCTTGTGGTGGCACGTGGTTCTCAAGTTAAGCTCTATGTTCCAATTAACATTAATGATCTCAACATGAACATAAATAGAATAACAAAAAGAATTGGAACATAGAGGTAATAGATGATTATCCCAAAACCATGTAAAGCAATAGCAAACTACCCAAGTGAATCAGGGGTAACAAGGTAATGAGATAAACAATCTAGGGTAACCTATCAGGTCCCATCAAAATTAACCTATGCATGGATAAATGATATTAAGGAACATTATTGGGTAAAAAAGTGGTCAAGGGCACAACTTGCCTTCAATGAGCTCCTGCTCAGCTACTTCAACCTGCTGCTCACCAGGATCCTCGGCAACGGGCTCTTCTACTCGCCACAATACAAACAATCACAGTACATATAGAGAAATTAACATTACACCAAACATATATACAAAATACACAGTAATAATCTACACCTTAAAATAAAACTCTAGGAACAGAAATCATAATTTTTGGAGTTATAGAATTTAAGTTATGCATTTTCAAAGGTTTCATGTGTTTTAAATAGGATTAAGTGTGGGATTAATTTTCTTACTGTTGTCATGATAAAACAGAGGCTCTAGATGATAGAGAATTAAATTACAAAAATTTAGAAAGTGGAATGGATTAATTTGGAGTTCATATGTATTTTCTATGAATTATCTAAGTTCTAGCAATTATTTTGTATTAAAAAGTAATTTCTATAATTAAATAACTGAATTTAAAGAGCTATGGACTGGGCCTCAATTTCTGGAAATGCCAGGGGCTTCGGGGTAAAAATCCAGAGACACAGAGAACAGTGCCAGAGGATGGCGGGTTTGTTTTTAGAAAATCCGGGGGCTCTAATGCATAATAGGCGGCCGAAGGGGTATCTAGGGTTTTCAGCCGTCCGATCACCCATGTGCGGCCCAGATTAGAACGGACCAACCCGAACCGGTATGCGCCCTGAGCGCTCAGATCCATATCCAACAGTCCAAATTCTAAATAACCGAGATCGATTCGCACCCATCAGATTATGGATCTACGGCTCACATCCCTTCCCTGACTCGGTATGGCTCGGCCTAATCCTAGCCGTCCATCAAAGATCGAACGGCCACCAGCTTTCTCCCTCGCCCAGCACAGGTCACGGCGGCGAGCCATCCGAACCGCGGTGGGAGTTCGCCGGCGCACACGATTCTCCGCCCAAGCGTCCCCAACCCTAGAATTGATTGCTTCTACGCGACGAGGAGGACAAGGCGAGTCGATTGGATGGGTTTCTTACCGACGGAATGGGGCACAGGAGCTCGGCCACGACGCTATGCGGGTCGGCGGGGAAGGATCCGACTACGGCGAGGAATTCCCGCCCAGTCGATGTCGCGCCCCCCCGGTCACTGCCCCGCGCGTGTTCCGTGCGACCTCCCGAACGCCCAGGACGAGGCAATCGGAGCAGAGGGGCGATGATGGCGCGGTTCAACAACGGCGGCGATGGGCTATCAGTCTTCCCTCTGGCGACGTTTGGAAGGGGCGCAGAGGAAGGATGCTTCAGCGGAATGAGGGGAGGGAAGGGTTAGCCGAGAGTCTTATTCCGCCCAGCCTGGTAGTGGGCCGTTCACGGAAGCCGAGAACTCCGGCGACCATCAGCGGTGGGCGCGGTTCGCGCGGAGGGAGTCGTTGCACTCCTGACAACTGGGTCCCAACGGTAGTGGTGCGGCGCGCGTGCGAGATGGCTGACGAAACGGGCCCGCGGTCAGTGACGAGGAGGAGGCACAGGCGCGCGCGTGGCTTACAGTCATGGCCCACCTGTCGGCGCCGTCTCCAGGAGCTGGGCCGAGCGGCATGGAGTAGAGATGGGCCGAATTCAGGTTCGTTGGCCCATCCAGGTATAGTATTCTTTTTTCTTTTTATTTTCTTTTATTTCTTCTTTCTCCATTCTTTCACAAATTCAAATTTAAATACTAATTTAAATTCAAACTTGTGACTAGTTCATTCTCAAACCATATTTGTGCAATTAAAAGTATTAGGTTTGAGAATATTTATTCAAATATAGTATTCATGTTTTCATATTCCTTCTCTTTTCTAGATTCAAGAATTTCTTTTAGGATTTAATTTTCCCTTTTTGGTCTTTAATTTTTTTCTTTCTATAAAATGCACACAAAAATAAAATATTCAACATGATGCATGGATTTAGTAGCATATCTTTTTATTAATTGTTCTTGGACATGGTGTTCACATAGGATGATGCATGAAGATCAAACTCACATAAAGAGAAAATATTTCTCTATTGGTATTATTTCTAGCAATTTACAAAGTGGGTGTTACAAATCCTACCCCCCTTAAAAATAATCTCGTCCCCGAGATTTAAGAAGATCTAGGGAAAAGGTGGGGAAAATCTATGCGAAGCTCTTCTTCTCTCTCCCACGTTGCTTCATCTTCACCGTGGTGACTCCATTGCACTTTACACATCTTTATCACCTTATTCCTTGTAACTCGAGTCAAAGTATCCAAAATCTTGATCGGGTATTCCGTGTAAGTCAAATCACCTTGAACACTGAGCTCTTCCATCGGTAACTGTTCCTCAGGGACACGGAGACACTTCTTAAGTTGAGACACGTGGAACACATTATGCACATCCGACAGAGTCGCAGGTAACTCGAGTTGGTATGCCATCTCCCCAACTCGCCTAAAGATCAAGAATGGTCCAATATAGCGAGGGGACAATTTGCCCTTAACTTTGAATCTCCTCATTCCACGAAGTGGTGACACCTTGAGATACACATAATCTCCTTCTTCAAATTCCAGTGGCCTCCTTCTATTATCAGCATAGCTCTTTTGCCTGGTTTGAGCCACTCTCAAATTCTCTCGAATTATACGAACTTGTTCTTCTGCTTCTTGAATCAGTTCAGGCCCAAAGAACTGTCTCTCTCCAGTCTGATCCCAATACAAAGGAGTCCTGCACTTTCTCCCATATAAAGCTTCAAAAGGTGACATCTTCAGACTGGCCTGATAACTATTATTGTATGAGAATTCAGCATAAGGCAGACTTTTATCCCAACTTCCTCCATGCTGAAGGGCACATGCTCTCAACATATCCTCCAATACTTGATTAGTCCTTTCAGTCTGTCCATCAGTCTGAGGGTGATAAGCTGTACTAAAATTCAACTTCGTACTCATGTTCTCATGAAAGCTTCTCCAAAATCTTGAGGTAAACTGCGAACCTCGATCAGACACGATCTTCTTCGGTACTCCATGCAAACACACAATCTGAGCCATATACAACTCTGCTAGCTGAGAACCTTTGTATGTAGTCTTCACAGGAATAAAGTGAGCCACTTTAGTAAATCTATCCACAATCACCCATATAGCATCATATCCTTTCTAGGTGCGAGGCAATCCAGTAATGAAATCCATACCAATCTCTTCTCATTTCCACTCGGGTATCTTCAGTGGATGCAATAGTCCAGCTGGCCTCTGGTGTTCAGCCTTAACTCTTTGACATACATCGCACATAGCCACATGGGCAGCTACATCTCTCTTCAATCCATACCACCAATACTTCTGCTTCAAATCCTGATACATCTTAGTACTACCAGGATGAATAGAATAATCCGAATCATGGGCCTCCTTTAAAATAGTCTCTCGAAGGCTTTTAGTATCAGGAACACACATCCTGTCCTTGAACCATATAGTGCCTTGCTCATCTTCCGTAAATTCCGAAACTCGACCTTCAGTAATCAGATCCTTAATCTCTTTTATTTTAGCATCACCAATTTGTCCTTTGCGGATCTCTTGCTCCAAAGTAGGTTCCACATCAATAGTAACTCCCTCAGTATGAGCAACTATCCCCAGGTTAAGTCTCCTGAAGTCCTCAACAATCTCATCGGGTAGCTGGGCAACAATAGCTGAATGAACATGCTCTTTGCGACTCAAGGCATCTGCAACCAAATTTGCCTTGCCCGGGTGATAGTGAATCTCCAAATTATAATCCTTAATAAGCTCCAACCAACGGCGTTGCCTAAGGTTGAGATCCTTCTAAGTGAATATATACTTCAAACTCTTATGATCCGTGTACACTTGGCACTTGGTCCCCATGATATAATGTCTCCAAATCTTAAGTGCATGCACAACGGCTGCCAATTCCAAATCATGAGTAGGGTAGTTCAATTCATGTTTCCGCAACTGACGAGAAGCATATGCAATCACATGACCTTCCTGCATGAGCACACATCCTAAGCCTTGGCCACATGCATCACAATAGATATCAAATCCTTTCTGTAGGTCTGGCATAACCAATACGGGTGGCGACATCAATCTTTTCTTCAATTGATCAAAGCTATCTTGGCACTTCTCGTCCCACTTAAATTCTCTTCCTTTCTCCAAAAGCGAAGTCATAGGCTTAGCAATCTTAGAAAATCCTTCAATAAATCTCCGATAATATCCAGCAAGTCCCAAGAAACTCCGAATCTCAGTAACTGTAGTGGGTACTCTCCACTCCATTATCTCCTTAACCTTAGCAGGATCCACTGCTATTCCTCCATTAGAAATAATATGTCCAAGGAATGGTACCTTGTAAATCCAAAACTCGCACTTGCTGAACTTGGCATATAGCTGGTTATCTCGTAGCTTCTGTAGCACCAATCTCAGATGTTCCTCATGATTGCTATCACTCTGAGAATAAATAAGAATATCGTCGATGAACACCACGACGAATCTGTCCAAATACTCCATAAACACCTTATTCATCAAGTTCATAAAATAAGCTGGTGCATTGGTTAATCCAAACGACATAACAGTAAACTCATATAATCCATATCGAGTCGAGAAAGCCGTCTTGGGAATATCCGATGGTCTAATCCTCATCTGATGGTAACCGGATCGGAGATCAATCTTCGAAAATACTCTTGCACCTCTCATCTGATCAAATAAATCCTCGATACGGGGCAACGAATACTTGTTCTTCACTGTAACATCATTAAGAGATCTATAATCCACACACATCCGCTGTGACCCATCCTTCTTCTGTACAAACAAGACCGGTGCTCCCCAAGGTGAGGAACTCGGACGAATGTACCCGGCCTCTTGTAACTCAGTTAACTGCTTCTTAAGTTCCTTTAACTCCTCTACGGACATCCTATATGGCCGTTTAGAAATAGGGGCGGTTCCAGGTAAGAGATCAATAACAAACTCAACTTCTCTATCAGGTGGCATCCCTGGTAGCTCCTCCGGAAAGACATCCGGAAAATCTCTAACCACCCGGATGTTGTCACCAACAAACTCCTCCGGTATAAAGAACATTGCACGCATGGGTGAGGAGGTTACTGCAATATTAACTTGAAATCTTTCTCCTTTAGTGGTAGTGAGTTCTACGGTACCTCTACCACATGCTATAACGGCCTTTGCCTTTCTTAGCCATGACATACCAAGGATCAGATCTATACTGCTTGACTCTAATATTATAGCAGTAGCTCCAAATTCTCTACCCATAATGGTCAATGTCAATCTACGTGTCATTTGATTCGCCTCAACAGGCCCTTTAGGTGTAATTACTATCATTGGTTTTCTCATATTTAGCAGTGGTATTTCATTTGTGTTGGCATATCTAGCAGACATGAATGAATGTGTAGCACCAGAATCAAATAATATGGTTGCAGGAATTGCATTAACATAAAACATACCAATTACGAGATCCCCACCATCCGGGGTAGCATCAACGCTGACTTGATTAACCTTGGCAATAGAATATCCCTTGCCAGAGCTTGGAGTTTGCTGCCTGTTCTGAACTGGAGTAGTAGCCACCCTCTGTGGGCAAACATTTGCATAGTGACCAGTCTTCCCACACTTGAAACATGTGGTGCCTGGACTCTATCCTGAAAACTTCGTCGGGATGCCAGTAGGGGTAGCCTGTCGAGGAGGTGGAGTCCTCAGTGGTGATTGCTGAACTGGGCGCGGTCCTCCTGGTCGAGTTGGTGTACCCTGTGGTGAACTATAGCGAGGACGAACACTGCTGCTTCCTTGTCCTTGAGATATTGCCTTTCTCTTCAAATCTCCCAGCTGAACACGCTTGTGTTCAATAGCCAGGGCCTTATCAAGCAGCCTCTGAAATGACGGAAATGTGTGTGCCACTAGAGCATACTGCAGTGGTCCATTAAGTCCTTCAATGAAATGCTCCTGCTTCCTCTCGTCTTCAGCAACTTCTTCAGGGGCATATCTGGATAACTGAATAAACTTGTCACGGTACTCGCTGACTGACATACTTCCTTGCTTCAGCGACAGAAATTCCTTCTTCTTGATCTTTATCATACCAGCGGGAATATGGTAGTTCCTGAATTGTGTACTAAACTCTGCCCAAGTAATAGTATCCGCAGCATCATGGGCAGCAGTATAAGAATCCCACCAGTCAGCAGCAGGACCTGTCAGACGTCCAGAAGCATAAAGAACTTTCTCCCGGTCCGTGCACTGTGCAATATTCAGCATCTTCTCAATGGACTTCAGCCAATCATCCGCATCCAGTGGATCAGGTGAGCTAGCGAATGTAGGTGGCTTATGACTCATGAACTCCCGGTGCTTATCACGAGGTGGAACTGGTGGTGGTGGTGGAGGCAGTGGTACTTGTTGCTGTTGTTGCTGCTGTTGCATTTGTTGTTGCAGCTGCTGTTGTTGTGCCCTCCTTTCCTGGCGTATCTCATCTCGCTCCTGGCGCAACTCCTGGCATATATCTTCTCTTTCCTGACGCATCTCCTGGCGTTCTTGCTGCATCTGGGCACGCATATCAGCCATAGTGTCCGCCATTTGCTGCATCACCGCCATCTGAGCAGCAACCAGTGGGTCAACTCCGCCTGGTGGAGGATTAGGAGGATTCATCTCTGCAGGCTGTGGCTGAGGTTGTCTATATATCCTTCGAGTGTGTCGATTAGGAGGCAAATCAATTCCACCACCCCGCCTGGTATTTACCATCTGAGTTAGATACATATGGTAAGAAAATAGTAGACAAGGCAGGTATTTACAAATCAGGTTACTTTGGGGAATTTTATTAGCTAAGCAGATTAATATTTTACCTACCCTAGCTAATTCAATACCTTATGGTGGTACATACTAAGATGTCCATCTATAATTCAATCAATCAAAGAAGCAAATCAGGCATTTAGCATCAGAACAATCAACCAACATTTTTATAATAGAGAAAATAGTTTTATTTTCATCTTAGATTCCCTATCTCTTAAAATGTCATAAGGGTAGGGATTCCAAGGTGTGAAATCCATCTTGTCTTAGAGTAGAAAAGGTAGGAATGATCAGAGTAGAACAGTAGAAGGTGAGACAAGATCAAGACGAGATGAGTATAGAATGAGTCAGAGTAAGGTAAGTAGGAGAGGGTTTGTCCATCTCTATCTAGGTCTTGTCCTACAGTCAACATTTCCTCTGATACCACTTCTGTCACACCCGGCTTTAAGGAACAAAGCCAGGTGCATCTCATACATGCGCCAAGAAGACAACATATATAATAACAGGGTGTATAGAGATAAATGTCATAAAACATCAGAGTATTTATTACATAGCGGAAGACTTGTTACAAAATAAAGTAATGAAGATAAAACGAACTAAGGATCGTCGGCGCCAATGTCGACTGGGAAACGCCACCTAGATCAGATCGAACTCCTCAGTGTTAGGCGGCTCCTCCTGAACCACCTGATCTTCTCCTGTGGGGGGGTGTGAGACAGCAAGGGTGAGCTCACACATGATCATAGCTCAACAAGTTGTGGGGAACCAGTGGACATAAACTCACAAAGGTGTGAGTTCATGTGATGTGTAAGGCTAATCAATGATAGGGGTTAAAAGCTGAGCATTGCTTTTAAGTAGTTGGTCAAAATTTTATTAGCAATTACTAAGTGTAAGTAAATACCAAACCATAAGTAAAGTAATAGAACAAAATTAATAATAAACCCATGCAATGCAAATGACAAAATTGAATTTAAGTTCCATAATTTAAACATCAGAGAGTCCTGAGCTGCTCGTGACCGTGAGCTCGGCTAGTATACCAGTTTTACACTCTGCAGAGGTTGTACCCTTTACCCACAAGTCATGTTACCCATCTGCCAAGGGATCGCGACTTCCCATACACCTCTACCGAGGAGGCGAGGCAGGGTAACACTACGAGGCCTTTACAAAGTTCCACTAGCTTCCGAAAACCCGCTACAGTTTATAGGAAGTTCCAATGCAGGGTTCCTGGCTGACCGCCATCGCAGCAAAATCAACCAGGGACCTCCCTACACTGACCACTCCCCTACTGCCCTTGCCCCTTTCGGGTAAGGTAGTCTTCCACTAGCTTTCCTAATTAGTCAGCCAAGGGCGTCCCATTAAACCCTTGTGGTGGCACGTGGTTCTCAAGTTAAGCTCTATGTTCCAATTAACATTAATGATCTCAACATGAACATAAATAGAATAACAAAAAGAATTGGAACATAGAGGTAATAGATGATTATCCCAAAACCATGTAAAGCAATAGCAAACTACCCAAGTGAATCAGGGGTAACAAGGTAATGAGATAAACAATCTAGGGTAACCTATCAGGTCCCATCAAAATTAACCTATGCATGGATAAATGATATTAAGGAACATTATTGGGTAAAAAAGTGGTCAAGGGCACAACTTGCCTTCAATGAGCTCCTGCTCAACTACTTCAACCTGCTGCTCACCAGGATCCTCGGCAACGGGCTCTTCTACTCGCCACAATACAAACAAGCACAGTACATATAGAGAAATTAACATTACACCAAACATATATACAAAATACACAGTAATAATCTACACCTTAAAATAAAAACTCTAGGAACAGAAATCATAATTTTTGGAGTTATAGAATTTAAGTTATGCATTTTCAAAGGTTTCATGTGTTTTAAATAGGATTAAGTGTGGGATTAATTTTCTTACTGTTGTCATGATAAAACAGAGGCTCTAGATGATAGAGAATTAAATTACAAAAATTTAGAAAGTGGAATGGATTAATTTGGAGTTCATATGTATTTTCTATGAATTATCTAAGTTCTAGCAATTATTTTGTATTAAAAAGTAATTTCTATAATTAAATAACTGAATTTAAAGAGCTATGGACTGGGCCTCAATTTCTGGAAATGCCAGGGGCTTCGGGGTAAAAATCCAGAGACACAGAGAACAGTGCTAGAGGATGGCGGGTTTGTTTTTAGAAAATCCGGGGGCTCTTATGCATAATAGGCGGCCGAAGGGGTATCTAGGGTTTTCAGCCGTCCGATCACCCATGTGCGGCCCAGATTAGAACGGACCAACCCGAACCGGTATGCGCCCTGAGTGCTCAGATCCATATCCAACGGTCCAAATTCTAAATAACCGAGATCGATTCGCACCCATCAGATTATGGATCTACGGCTCACATCCCTTCCCTGACTCGGTATGGCTCGGCCTAATCCTAGCCGTCCATCAAAGATCGAACGGCCACCAGCTTTCTCCCTCGCCCAGCACAGGTCACGGCGGCGAGCCATCCGAACCGCAGTGGGAGTTCGCCGGCGCACACGATTCTCCGCCCAAGCGTCCCCAACCCTAGAATTGATTGCTTCTACGCGACGAGGAGGACGAGGCGAGTCGATTGGATGGGTTTCTTACCGACGGAATGGGGCACAGGAGCTCGGCCACGACGCTATGCGGGTCGGCGGGGAAGGATCCGACTACGGCGAGGAATTCCCGCCCAGTCGATGTCGCGCCCCCCCGGTCACTGCCCCGCGCGTGTTCCGTGCGACCTCCCGAACGCCCAGGACGAGGCAATCGGAGCAGAGGGGCGATGATGGCGCGGTTCAACGACGGCGGCGATGGGCTATCAGTCTTCCCTCTGGCGGCGTTTGGAAGGGGCGCAGAGGAAGGATGCTTCAGCGGAATGAGGGGAGGGAAGGGTTAGCCGAGAGTCTTATTCCGCCCAGCCAGGTAGTGGGCCGTTCACGGAAGCCGAGAACTCCGGCGACCATCAGCGGTGGGCGCGGTTCGCGCGGAGGGAGTCGTTGCACTCCTGACAACTGGGTCCCAACGGTAGTGGTGCGGCGCGCGTGCGAGATGGCTGACGAAACGGGCCCGCGGTCAGTGACGAGGAGGAGGCACAGGCGCGCGCGTGGCTTACAGTCATGGCCCACCTGTCGGCGCCATCTCCAGGAGCTGGGCCGAGCGGCATGGAGTAGAGATGGGCCGAATTCAGGTTCGTTGGCCCATCCAGGTATAGTATTCTTTTTTCTTTTTATTTTCTTTTATTTCTTCTTTCTCCATTCTTTCACAAATTCAAATTTAAATACTAATTTAAATTCAAACTTGTGACTAGTTCATTCTCAAACCATATTTGTGCAATTAAAAGTATTAGGTTTGAGAATATTTATTCAAATATAGTATTCATGTTTTCATATTCCTTCTCTTTTCTAGATTCAAGAATTTCTTTTAGGATTTAATTTTCCCTTTTTGGTCTTTAATTTTTTTCTTTCTACAAAATGCACACAAAAATAAAATATTCAACATGATGCATGGATTTAGTAGCATATCTTTTTATTAATTGTTCTTGGACATGGTGTTCACATAGGATGATGCATGAAGATCAAACTCACATAAAGAGAAAATGTTTCTCTATTGGTATTATTTCTAGCAATTTACAAAGTGGGTGTTACATTCGGCGAACAGCTTTCAAGTATGTTTTGATGAGTGATGAACTTTACCGCCGAACAGTCAGTGACGTCCTGCTGAAGTGCTTGGGCCCAGATGATGCTATATTAGCCATGGCCGAAGTACATGAAGGAATTTGTGGTACTCATCAATCGGCTCCAAAGATGAAGTGGTTGTTGCGAAGGTCTGGTTTTTATTGGCCTAGTATGATAGCTGATTGTTTCAAGTACTACAAGGGATGCCAAGTGTGTCAAAAATTCGGCGACCTACAGTTGGTCCCTGCAGCCGAATTGCATCCTATCATCAAGCCTTGGCCGTTCAGAGGATGGGGATTAGACTTTATTGGAGAAATTCATCCTTCATCATCAAAGGGGCATCGGTTTGTGTTAGTTGCCACTGACTATTTCACCAAATGGACTGAAGCCGTTGCTCTGAAAAACATGACGCACAAGGAGGTAATTGAGTTCATAACTGAGCATATTATTCATAGATTCGGCATTCCCCAGACCTTGACTACAGATCAAGGGACTTCTTTTATGTCAAAGGAGGTACGTGAATTTGCTGAATTATACAGAATTAAGCTGCTTAATTCATCTCCATATTATGCTCAGGCCAATGGACAGGCCGAGTCTAGTAATAGGACATTGATTAATTTGATAAAAAAGAAGATATCTGATAATCCTAAACATTGGCATAAGATTTTGTCCGAAGCTTTATGGGCTCATAGAATATCTAAACATAGTGCTACTAAAGTATCTCCTTTTGAGCTTGTCTATGGGCAGGAAGCAGTATTGCCTGTGGAAATAAGTTTGAATGCTGTCAGGTTCGCCAGACAAAATGATTTAATTGTCACTGATTATTATAATTCAATGATGGATAATATTGATGAGATGACCGACAAGAGGGTGATAGCTTTGGGAGCAATAGAAAAGGACAAGATTATGGTAGCCAGGGCCTACAACAAGAAGGTCAAAGCAAAGTCATTTCAAGTAGGAGATCTGGTGTGGAAGACCATCTTACCTCTAAGGAATAAAGACCGGAAGTTTGGAAAATGGTCGCCAAGCTGGGAGGGTCCTTATAAAGTAAAACAGGTGATGTCTGGCAACGCCTATTTGCTACAAACATTACAAGGCAAGGATTTGCCTAAGGCTTTGAATGGGCGTTTCCTCAAACAGTACCATCCTAGTATGTGGCAAGATGCCTAAGAGAACCGATGTGAGCACATCGAGTTAGTTGCTTTTGGTTCGCCCAGCTCCACCAAAAGGCAGGGGGGCATATGTTCGAACCATAATTGAGCCTGCAGACGGTCCGGCCCTGAGGCCGGACGGTCCGCGCGTGCGCAGAACAGATTAGGGTTCCGAGTTTTGTGCCACGGTTGTTAGCTAAAATCATGGGATAAGCTCGGAAATTAGTTTGTAAAGGGTCCAGCCCCCCTCCTCTATAAATAGAGAGGTATACGGCCGATTTGTAATCATGAACAATCGAATCAATACAACTTCTATTTCACATTTTATCTTAGGAGTAGTTCTAGTCTAGTTTAGGTTTAGTCTTCCAATCCCCAAATTCTCCGCCTCTCCTTGACTCTACGTCGATTAGAGGAGTCTAGGTCGGTCTACCCGAGCCTAGACACCACCTAGGATCTCTACTCCCCGACGGGGTCCCTCCCGGGAGCGAGATCCAGGCGCCGTCGGCGATCTTCCGCCGTCCCTGCGTACGCGCGGACCGTCCGGCCCCAGGGCGCGGACCGTCCGGCCGTCAGGCAGGAGCCCTAGCCGCGCATCAGGCCGCGGACCGTCCGGCCCCAGGCCGCGGACAGTCCGCCCTTGCGCAGAGAGCACCACCGCGCCTCGCACCAGGCCGCGGACCGTCCGGCCCCTGCGCGCGGACCGTCCGCCCCTGTGCAGAAGGCACCGCCACGGTTCTTGTTGAGTGTTTGGCGCTCCGAAAAGGCGTCAACACACTGATATTGTGAGTTTTGATATGGTATTGTTACGGTAATCTGGTGTCCATCATATTGGTTGTAGAGACACTATTTTATAAAGAAAAGCATAGGGCGAGCGATTCGAGGCAGACTACTTTCTCGCTTCTCCTTGGTTAGGCCACTCTAGATAGAGTTTTTTTTTTTTGCTATTTTGGCATTTAAAACTAAACGCTTCTTTTTAATGGTACTCTTAATATTAGGTTATTTATAATAATATTTTTAAGCAGAGTGTTTTGCTAAAATGATATTTAGAGTACTTTTATTTTTCTATTTTTCTTTTCAGCTTTTTTCTTTTAGAATTGACCATTCTACCATACAATTTGTACTGTCTGTGTGGCATCCATACAAGCTCCAATCTTTAATAAAATCGTCTTGTTCATCCATGGCTAGCGGCTAACAGAATCGTCCTGTTCATCGATGGCTAGCGGCTACACCTAGGGATTGAACACATTCTGAAAATTATTCAAATGCACCCCAAAATCATGGTTGTACTTCTTGCCACTAGGATGTCTTTGACGTTGGGAAACTGCCAGAACATCCTAAGGCTATGCACAACGCTGCTCCCTTGGCAGCCCCCTCCCCTTGCATGCGACGCGTAGGGGGCACTCTACGGCCGCAGCGGTGCCCCCTATGGCGCCCCCTACGCGCCGGCCCCCTTTTCTCTCCCTCAGATATAGCGTGTCACTGTTCATCCCCCAAACACTGTGTTGTGGGTCCACGAGTAATTGTTAGTAGATAAAAATTGATAGTTGATATAGAAAATGATATTTTATAGTGGTAGTGGGATATAGGGAGAGTATTTAGGGGGAACCGTTACGGGAGATGAAAAAATAGGGGGGGAAAAAGGGGGAAAAGTGATATAGGGGAAAAAATTTAAGGATAACGGTTGCGGATAGCCTAAGAAGGGACGACAATGACAAAAAGGATAGGAGAGCAAACAACCCAGTACATGGATTCCTCTGTTACATGGTAAAATAGTTAATTCTGGAAGAAAAAACTGAAAAGATAAATAAAAGGAGTTAAAAACTCTGTAAATACAATTTTAGCAAACCACTCCACTTGAAACGTACTATTATAAATAATCTAATATTAAAAGTACCATTAGGGAGAAGCTTTTAGTTTTGAATATCAAAATAGCAAAAAACTCCTCTAGGTAACATTTAGGTGCAATTGCACAGAGCCAACTATAAAGTAGACTCGTTCGATATTAGAGGTCACAAGTTCGGTCGGATATGAGATACATGTTGTAAAATATGGCAAGTACTCGATAGTTTAGGCTGGATTTGGATCAATAGGATTCTAGTAATTTAGATAGAAAAAATCTTAAGATCCTAGAATTTCATCTAAATGCTCTAGGATTCTAATACACCACATACAATCCAAAAAAATATTAGAAAATATTTTTTATCTAACATCTAAATTCTAGAATCTCATCCAAACATGCTCTTATGTCAACAGAGTAGCGTGTGGGTTGAGTTGTGTGAACTAACTAGGGCGTGAGTGTGTGTGAAACATATCTCTTGGCTTATGATGTGTAGGTGTCACATAACCTCCCAAGATATTAGGCCCACCTACTGATGTCCTTGTCCTAAGGACCTCAGACAGTCATGCAGGTGCGCTCAATGGCTCGGCAGGTCCAATTACATGTATCTCCATCACATCACCCAAGAGCGCTTATCCCATAACACAGACATTACACACCATTGGAGTAAGCGGAAAGGATTACAATAACATTGTTGGGGGCCTTTCTCTTCCGAAGGTCCTAAAAAACGTGACTGACCATATATTTTCAGTATGTCATGGATCATTACAGGGGGGCTCCGGCTTCGGGATGAAGGTTTTCTCTCGTGACAGGGTAAAGATGTAGCCCGAAGGTGATAAGAATGGACGATGAATCTATAGCCGAAGAGCTTCGGCTTGATGTGATGACGAAGACCAAGTATGATGATGACCGAAAAGGGACAAAGACTATTTAGTCCTTAATGATTCGTGTTATGGTTATAGATGAATATCAAGGGCATAAATGTACTTTTACTTAGGCTGTGTCCCGTGCCTATAAATAGATGAACAATAGCACAGTACTGTTCACGCTGATTTGTAATCACTCTCGCGTCTTCACCTTCGAACAAAACGAAGGTATCAATGTAATATTAATACTGTAAATACTCATATATGTTTTATAGAATGCAAAAATAAATGAATTAATGAAATGCAGTTACTGTCTTTATCCTTTCACATTCCTATTCACATATTAAATGATGAAGGTATGTCCTTCTTGACCTTCGTCTGATGAGCATTATACCCATGTGGAAATAATGCTTCGGGAGACGAAGGTCTGTAAAAATTAACAATTGTGTTGCCTTGTTCTTGATCTACATCATTTGAGAACAAGTGACTAACATTGGTGCCCACCTCCGGTGAACTCAAACGACCACCTTCGGCAAGCATCCACCCTCACCATGCCGTTGAAGAAGACAACAACGCCAGGGGCTACCCTACAGCCACTAGACACAAATCAGGAGACACTCTCCCTGCGAGAAGCTAGGAGCCAAAAGAGAAAGACTACTAGCCCAACACCTCAGGAGGAGGAGCTGGACCAAGAGATCAGGGACTTGGAGGCTATTCACCAACAGGTGCAAAGGAAGAGGGAAAACATGCTTCGGCTCGCCGACCTTCAGAGAAAGATCGACGTGGTTGCCGAAGAAATGTGTCACCTTACTCAGGATGACCAAGACCGAAGGCCCCAACATAGGGAGCTTCGTCAAGAAAGCCCAATCAATCATGATGAATGGTACGATGACTTTCATCATGGTAACTTTGCTTTTGATGATGCTTCTCCTCTAGCAGCAGAGTTGCAGGCTACCCTATGGCCACCATCTTACAAGCCACCTCAGCTCCCCATGTATGATGGGCACTCAGATTTGAAGCAATTCCTGATGAGCTACGAAACAACCATATCCTCATATGGGGGCAACACTGCCGTCATGGCGAAATCCTTCGTCATGGCAGTCAGAAGTGTGGCTCAAACATGGTATTCTTCTCTTCGGCCGAGAACAATTATGTCGTGGTAGAAGCTAAAGGATATGCTAGTCACTAGCTTCTAGGGTTTCCGACGAAGCCAGTCACTGCCCAAGCCCTGTTCCAGTGCACACAGGACCATGAGAGTACCTGCAGGCGTATGTCCGAAGGTTCTTGCGACTGAGAGCTCAAGCGCCTACAGTGCCCAATGAGATTGTCATTGAAGCCATGATCAAGGGGCTCATACTAGGACCAACGACGCAATATTTTGCAAGAAAACCACCGCAAACCTTGGAGAAGCTTCTCCAGAAAATAGATGAGTACATCAGAGCCGATAATGACTTTCGGCAAAAAAGAGAAGAAGCCTACAGATACTCCGAGATGACCAGGGGCTTTGAAGGAAGACTCCACCCTAGGCATGTCAGGACGATCCATAACCCCAGCTCAAGCGACGACAGGGGGAATCATACACAAGGGCAACAACATAGCTCTCAATCATCAGGGGCACAACAAAGTTCTTTTAGGCCACCAACTCCAAGAGGCAGAGGGGGCAGAAGCTTCGGAGGAAGATATGGTAATCAACCTGTAACACTATAAAAATCATCAAATAAAAACAATACATTTAGTTATTAAAGGTAATTATGGTAATAAATTTTCTTTTAAGTGTTTGTGGTTTATTTGCAATTGGAATGATTTTTGATTTCTCATAAGTGATTTTTGGATATTTAATAGCATTTCTTCTTAAATGAAAATTCACATAAATAATATAATAAACATTAGTCTAAAAAATATTTTATTTATAAATAATTTTGATTTAATTATTATGAATTTTAGGATTATTTTAAAATGTATTTCGAATTTAGAAAAGGAATAAAAAACTAACTAAACCCTAGTGGCCATTTGGCCCATTAGGCCCACCAGCCGCGCGCCCCCTTGACCTAGCCGCCGCCCCCTGCTCCCTGGCAACAGCCGCTGCCACCCCTGGCTCCTCCTCCCTTCCCCGAGCCGCAGGACCCGACGCCCTGCCTGACCGACTACCTCGACCCGCGCTGCGCCAACACCGCCATCCACGCGCCCGCGCGCCCCGACCCCGCGTTCAGCCGGCCGACCGCGCCAGCAGCCGAGCGCCCCTGCAGCCCGTGCCCCTGCCGCGACTAGGCGACCCGAGCACCACAGCCACGTGCCCCCGTGCTCCAACCGCCCGACGCACCCGTGCCATGCGCGCTGCGCCCGACCCGAGCTTCGACGCGCCACCAGAGACCAAGCCCAGCCGGCCAACCCCAACCGCGCCCAGCAACCGATGCCAAGCCGCCCGCGTCCATTTCCCCCGCGTTATGGAGTTTAATGGAGCCATTTTCTCTCCCTCCATTCAAGCTCCATGAACGCCATCAATGGAATTCATGGCTGCCGGCCACCATTTCCTACTCCTGGCGCCCCTCTCTCTCCCTCTCCTACCCTCTCTCTATAAATTGGAGCCGAGCCCTCTCCCTTCCTCCCATCGCCGAGCTCGCTCTCTTCTCGCGCCCTTCTTCCTTGCTGAGACCTCGCCGCCGGAGCTCACCCACACCCCCTCGCCGGAGCTCGTGCTCGCCGGTCGGACCGTCTGCGCCCACCCCAGCCACCTCAACCGAGCTCCCTTCCGCTCCTCTGCCTCCGTGACCGACCACCAAACCCGTCGTGCCGAGCGTTCGTCGCTGCTCTACGCCCGTGTCGGGAGCCGTCCGCCGTGCCTGTCGCCGTCGTTGCCCGCGCTAGAGCTTGCCCGCACAACACCCTGGCGACCGTGCCCACACCATTCGTCGATCGTCTGCCATCCGTCGAGCCTCATCAGAACTCACGCCCCACCGTCCGAACGCATCGCCGGAGTTACGCCGTCCACCGTCGACGTGACCGCGCAACACACCAACTGGACCATCCGCGCCTCGCCGTCCGAACGCCTCGCCTCACCGTGATCAAATCCCTCCATTCACCACAAAGTTGAAGACAATCCAAATGTTTTTATTAACTCCAAAATCACAATTTGAATTAATTCATGAATTTGGTAATTATTTGTTGTGTTTTGGAATATTGTGATTTGGAATTCATGTATGGGAACGATTGATTTTTAGTATTCGTGCGATGAATTAGTATATTAACATCATTCATGTTATTTGTTTCCAACTGTTTTAGAATTTAGGATTTAAAAGAAGTATGACAAAATTTGGTAGACACATGTTGGTAATAAAAACACTAGATAAGTAATATCATAGTTAATTTTGTTTATGACGAATTTTAGAATTTATCTAAAAGTTTATATACATAAGTCCATTTAAACCCACTAAATAGATAATAAAAGCTTTTCTTAACATATAATTAGTAAGTGGTATAGAATTCATAACAATGCAAATATTATAGTATAAACAGTGGTTTAATGTATTATTAGATGTTTTCATCTCTGATTATTAATGGCATTTTTTTAGAAAGAAAAGATAAAACTAAAATGAGATCACTATTCATAGTATAAATAATTAGGTAATAATTTATTTATTTCTATTGAATTGGTTAAGTCATTACACCTAGGCCACGTATGTTTAGTCAGATAAAAATATAAAGTTTACTAGTCATGATAAATGTAAGTATAACACTTAATTACTTAGAATTAGTAAAATACTGGTTTATGTCATAATAACCATGAATATGTTATTAAAAGTTCAATTAGTAATTTACAATTAATTCTTAGAATATTAATGTTAGAAGAATTATAAATAAATATTTTTTTTGTTATACGTATAATTTCTATTTAGAAAAGAAAGGAGAAAACAGAAAGAATAGAGGTTTCTAAAGATACTAAAATAATAGAATTGGTGTTCACATCTTTAAAATGATGATCTATCGGTTTGAATGTAGTTTTCTCAACAAATATAGATTTAGTGTTTTCTTAATAGAATGATAATTATTTATTATCCCTTCACATAAAACTCATTTAGTCTCATATTTAAGTATCCGTAATTATATGCTTTACAATAGAAATATGTCATATAACTTTTCTAATAATAATATAATGGCTTAATTAAGTGCTCACACCGTCGTAACTAAAATGATAGTTAATAATATACCCATGAATATAGTATTCATTTTAAATATCTAGGTTATATGTTCCTAAACTAAAGGTAAAGATAAGTAATAGATTAATTATGTTTTCTCATAATCTAGTTAATTAGATTTATATTTCAATTTGTTCACAACTGGTTATACAGGCTTAATAAAAATAGAGGCTAGTGTTTTCTTAAGCAAAAGTAAAGATAATTAATTGTTTCATTATCTCTCATAAAAATCTATTAGACCATGTATTTTCTTAATGAAAATTAATATAACTATTTGTTTAATGATCTTTTCACATAAAACCTGTTAAGACTTGTATCTTAAGGTCTTTTCAAATAAATGTTGTATTATATGTTCCATAATGCTTCATAAATTAATAATGTATTTCATAACGCATTAATCTTAGATATATAACACATATCTTCTCTAAAAAGTTTAAAAGGTTTATATTGTTATAATGTGTTCTATCATCCTATAAACCCTTAATCTTAGACATATCACATATGACGATTTATAAAAGATTAAATTGGTGAACTTAATATTTGTAGATTTTAATTAATATACTTTTAAGCTCATGTCTTGTTTTATAAAGTATAGATCACACATTTTTGAAAAGAATACATTTTTATTATAACCCTTGCGTGTAATGTTTTTGAAAAGCAAATGCTCTTTTCGTTAGGCTTTCTTTTAGATTTACGTATGGTGAATGTTGTATGTTATTGAGTGGTGTTTGTTCTTCTTGTTTGTTTGTGTGATATTCAGTGGTTGATCTAGTAGTTAAGAATCAAGATCTATTCCTATCCGTGGAAGAACCTCAAGTTTTCAATAAGCAAGGCAAGTGGACTTCTCCCTCTGCATACTCTAGTTGATCCCAAACAATTCATTTAATAAAGTTTATTCTTTGATATATATGCATAATTTGATGGGTTACCTATTCAGACACACCTAACCTTTCCAACCATATTCCTTGTTAACCAGGGTTTTGATCTAATCAAGTAGCTATGCTATTGCTACAACTTTAAATTTATGCTGGTACTCCTACTGATGATATTAATGTTCCAAATGGTAAGTTACATTATTGTTGTTAATCTGATGATTAAGCAAGATCATACTGTGATAATTGGAACATGGAGTGACCACCCAGGAAAACAGTGCAACCGCGAGTGCTATCATGGCTCTGGCTTTGGTAATTAGCTTTATATGCTTAGTGCCTAGCAACCTTACCTGAAATATGGGCAAGAGGGGGAGCGGCAGTGGTGGCAGCTCACGTTAACATGGGGACGTATTCTTGGCTAAGGTACCTCACCCAGAGGGTCACCACACCGACTTAGAAACCTTAGCGGGTTGCTTAGTATTAAGAGTATTATGTGAAAGCCTCATAGTGGATCCCTAGCCACTCACCTCAGAAGTGTTTACAGGTTTTGGCTGACCCAGGCTAGAGGGGATACACGGCTTGTGGGTAAAGTTGTACCACCTCTGCAGAGTGTAAAATTGATATATCAGCCGTGCTCACGGTTAAGAGCAGCCTAGACTCCTCACATGATAATTGAACTTGAAGATGGAAATAAATCGAGATCCGATGATCTACCAATGGTTTGCTTAAGTGGTTTCACTTAAATGTTTTTGATATACTCTTATACCTTTGTTTAAAGGGAATACTTGGGATTCACACTTATTAGTAAGACAGGTGTTGTTAATAAAATGTTGACCAACTAAAATGCTTACTGCTCAACCTTAGCCTCACCTTGTTAAACTTGCATTAATTTTCCCTCACTTGCTGAGCCCCGATCATAAGTGAACTCACCCTTGCTTAAATTTTGATCAGAAGCTTGTAGATGAAGATATGATGCTGAACTCCATGGATGCTAGTCTAGTGATACCCTCGGTCATCTTCCTGTGGAAGGATGTCCATGTTTCGTTGTACTTTGATGAATAAAGGTTAAGACATAATGTCAGTTCGAAGTGTAATATGTTAATATAATCTTTATTTATGCTTTTATGCATTGTTCCTTTGATATATTACACTTGTGACATCAACATATGTGTGGAAATAGATCCTGGCACACATATGCTATGCACCCAGCTCTGCCCTTTAGAAACGGGTGTGACACAGCCCAAGAGACTGTTCTGCCTATTTTGTGGCGAAGATAAGGGACACACCACAAGGACCTGCCAAGTCATGATCCAGAAGCAGAAGGAAATCGCTGAAGCCGAAGCACGGTAGAACCCGCTGAAGCAGGTCTTGCATACTGCTTCGTACTACTCTCCGTATATCCCGGAGTATGTGGGCAATCAACAGCCTACGACTTTCGTTGCTTCAGCAAGTCACTCCCAAGCTTCCTGGGCTCAGTTGCGACCACCGCCACCACTGGCGCCTGCCATGATTCATAATCAACAGCCAGAAGGGCATCGTCAGGCTCAGCAATAGCGTGACCTTCGGGAGGAGTCCGAAGCTCGCATAGTCAACAACACTGTGTCCGAGTCGAGGCATATCTACTGAAGGTGGCACAACATTTCGGCTAGAGAATGCCTTGATCCAATGTATTTTTACTCCTTTTTTGCCTTTACATTTTCTTTTAAAAAGACAATACAAGAAGGTTTAACTTTCAGTTTGATGTAATAAGCCTGTGGTTACACCATCGAGTGTAACAAAAACAGATCAAGAAGCTCCAAAGTCGTTCCTAAGGGAATGCAGAGCAAGTTACGAAGCTCCAAAGTCATTCCTAATGGAATGCAGAGCAAAGATACCACCTAAGTAAAAGGTGAAGTAGCTCCAAAGTTGTCCCTAAGGGGATGCAGAGCTTAAATGTCACCTAAGTCAAAGGTGAAGAAGCTCTAAAGTCGTCCCTAAGGGGATACAGAGCTTAGCTGCAAAGTCGTTCCTAAGGGAATGCAGAGTTCAAAAACCACCTAAGTCAAAGGTGAAGAGACTCCAAAGTCGTCCCTAAGGGGATGCAGAATTTGGGTGTGTACTCGTGTGGGTTTTTATCTTCCGCATAAACATCATTTTGCATCATACCATCATATCATATCGCATAGCATCATATCATACATCATTTTGCATCAGCAAAAAGCCGTGGAGAAGAAGGAAAATTGCTCCTTCGAAAATATCTGTTGGATCATGAAAGAACGTGTTGTAACACAAAATATGCCTTCGGCAGATATATTTTTACACAAGAGAGGAATCTTCATCAGTATTACTATGTAGCAATCGTGGCAAAATACGCACTATCGAATTGATAGAAAGGGAATATTTTTCTTCGTGAAGCATGAAAAGAAGGGAAGGTGTTTTTTCGCCAGCGGCTCAAAAACGGTATGTACGGAAGTTTCATGCATCACAAAGAAATATATTACATCAATATACACACAAATTGTTTACAAGTGTTTCTTGCAAGACTAGAGATCATGTTCAACGATATTAAACTAGCAACAATAAAAGTTCTAGCCTTCCTTCAGGACCTTCTCGACAGCTTCGTTTAACAGCTTATTGACAGCTTTGTCAACAACTTCATTGCAATTTTGATAGTCTCGAGTGCCTCCTTCAGGAACGGGTCGGCCTCTAGATCATATGGCTCCAGAGGGGGAGATAGTTCAGCTGCACTGAAGTATGTTTGTTAGTTCCGAAGCTAAAACAGACTATGAAGCTAAAACACAATAGATGTACCTATAAGCCTAGCCCGCTCGGCAGCTTCTTCAGCCCTTTTCGCCGCTTCTGAAGCATCATGTGATTCCTTTTTGTTCCTTTTGATGGCTTCATCAGTGACTTCTCGTCCGCCCTTTAGCCATATCTCAGAGTAAAATTTCCCACCTAGGGTAGTAGCTTTGGCTGAAGGATTTTTGATATCATCAACTGAGAAGGCGAAGTTTGACAGAGCTACAACCTTAGCATGCTTGCAACCAGCCTTCTCCAAGATGGACGTGACCCCCTGGGCACCAGTAAAGGCACAAAAATCTTCTCGATCACTAAGAATTTCTTCAAAAGCTTTAGCTTCCCCGCTGATCCACTGGATAACTCCATCGGGGTCACCGTGGATAAATCTTTGCTCAGAGGAATAGGCTCCAACCTTAGCGAAGCTGTTCTTTAAGCTCTTAGCACATTCCAAGGATACTTTGTAACATTTTTCTTTGATAGCACGAAGCTCATCAGCATTCTTTTGTGCTTTTAATTTTTCGATCTCGCATATCTCATGTTTCACCACCTCAACTTCGAATTTTTCAGTTGCTTCAGCAGTCTTCCTCTTTAATTCTTGTACTTCAGCTTTATGAGCTTCGGCTTGGGCAGCAAGCTTAGCTTTATTAGATTTCAATCTATCCACTAAGGAGAGTAATATTTTACCCTTTTCAAGAGCTTTGTTCCTTAGTGTGGTAACTTCTGAGCAAAGATTCCTAAGAGTTATTCGGCAGCTCTCATCCTCCACATCTTTCTGGGCCTTCAAAGCCTTACTTAGAATTAAACCGTGAAAAACGAAGTGTGAGCACGTTACAACGGCAAGAAAAACCATAACAGTAGATAAATCAAAAGTATACACACCTTCAGGCTGTTATAAGCAAGATTGTCTGCAAGTTGATCTTTCGACATTGCAGATAGGCCAAGTTCAAGCTTCGGATATCCTATGTTGTCCATTATTTCTCGACACACATGTATTTCTTTACTGTTTGGTAGACAGTAAAGGAAGTCATCTTCATCATTTTCACCATATACCAAGGACCCTCGGGGGTACTTCAGATCCTTGGCATAGTGTTGCACCTTGGCAATCTGCTCTTCTATTAGTTGCTTTCCCGAAACATGTTGAACGATATAGTTTGGGTCATCCTGGGGAGGTGCTTCCGGAGCTGGCACTGAAGGTTTCTCTGGAAGGCTCTTTTCCGTGCGATTTTCTGGTACGACTTCTGAAGGCCCCGCTTCGGCATGGGCAGAAGTGCTGGTAGTAATCATCTTTGGAACTTCTTCAGTTTTACCCCTAGAGGCTTCGACAGAAGAAGAAGGTGGTGTCTTCATAGATTCTAAAACAACTTCCAAAACGCTTGCCATCCTCTATTTCCTTGGAGTGCCTGTGGCGATTGGCGGCTTCGGCAATATTGTCGCTTTCATCTTCGGCTGCTCTAGTACTTTTTCTGTTACTAGCTCTGGCTATCTGGCTAGGTCTGCAGTAACTCTAGTAGGCACAATAGGAATGGCGTCCATAGCCAGGGGGTTGTTTCCACCCTTTCACTTAGCTTCGGCACATCGGCCGTCTCAATGTGTCTGGGTCGATGCGTCAAAACTTTAACCTTCTTCGACCTTGACACACTAGAAGATGTCGAGGTAGCGGCTTTCCTTTTCCTCCCTTGCTTTCACGTGGGATAGCAGTAGTCTGGGTACACAAACCCGATAACATCAAACACCCTATTCAATATCTTCTTGCCGTGAGCACCAAAGACAGTTGTCATAACTTCATCTTCGGCCTTCGAATACACTCCAAGCAGCTCATCGCTAGTTGCCTCTATAGCATCTAGCCAGTCATCATTCGGTTCATCAAATTGGCTTCTATATCGAAAGGTATACTTCAGATAGACCAAGCCATTTTGACTGGAGCCAGCGGTAGCCTCCTTCGGCATTTCCCAACCATTTTCAAGGGGCCACACTCTGTAAGCAATATGCTCTTGGACCAAGTCTCTTGTGCCGATATAAGTGCACACTGTGTTGAAAGCTGCCTGACATGCTTGCACATCATTTCTAAGTGCAATGAGTGGCCTCCTAATGCCAAAGCGAGACCATATAGGGCACTGAATAATCCCTTTCATACCCTCCCTCTGACTCAGGTCAACTTTTACATAAAACCATTCCTGCATCCAAGAGTCTGGCCATCTTTTCTGAAAAGTCGGCATGAGATAACTGGCCTCAAAGCGGGGCACGAAGCTGTAACAGTCGACGTTGTTGTGGTATTGTTCTTTCCCAGTCGCTTTTGTCTGATAGGATAATTCGTGAATATTATAGAAGCACCTAGCGTCTAGCTCTAACCCTTGGCTCCTCATGGCCCATATAAAAACCCTACTTTGATAAAAGCTTCGGGGGTAAGTTGATGAAGATAAATTTTCAAAAGTTTTTAAGACTTTGATCGACATCTTATCGAGGGGGAACCGAAGTCCAGCTTTCATGAAGCTTCTGAAAATCACCACTTTGTTAGCTTTGGGAAGAGGAACAGTACTCTCCCCTTCGGCCCTCACGATATAAATATCACGAAAGTATCTGCCTTTCATCGCTTTGATCTACCATTGCTTAACAGTCGACTTTCCAAAAACAACATGGCTCGACCTCCATGGCCGGTCTTCGGCATCTTAATTTTCCACTTTCTATGTCAAAACTCTCACTATCGCTGGAGTTTTCAGATAACCTAGCCAGCATCTCATTGGTGATTTTCTTCGTGTTGGTTTTCTCCATAGCTTCGTAAAAACTCGGCCAGTGCGGGGTCTATGATCTTCTTCTCCTCAGCCATTCAGACGGTGGTTGCGCAAATGTTGAAGCTCAAAAGTTAATCGAACTAGACAAAGCAAAGAAGGTTAAAATGGCATGCACAGTATAAGCAGCTAGATAGCACGAAAAATACTCACGACACAAGTCTCTATATATACACTCAGGACACCGCAGCGTGGTGGGTCCCATGGGTCAGAATGATTCGCTATTCTAGCAAAGGGAAGGTGTTTTTTCGAACCTTCGGCTAAAGGCCTTAGTTCACGTTGCAGTATAAATTTGTTACAAAGAAACAAATCAATACTGCGAGGGGCTACTGCTGGGGCCTTCCTCTTCCGAAGGTCTTCAAAAACGTGACTGACCATATGTTTTCAGTATGACATGGATCATTATAGGGGGCTTCGGCTTCGGGATGAAGGTTTTCTCTTGTGACAGGGTGAAGATGTAGACCGAAGGTGATAAGAATGGACGACAAAGCTATAGCCGAAGAGCTTCGGCTTGATGTGATGACGAAGACCAAGTATGATGATGACCGAAAAGGGACAAAGACTATTTAGTCTTTAATGATTCGTGTTATGGTTATAGATGAATGTCAAGGGCATAAATGTACTTTTACTCGGGCTGTGTCCCATGCCTATAAATAGATGAATAGTAGCATCGTATTATTCACGCTGATTTGTAATCACTCTCGCGTCTTCACCTTCGAACAAACCGAAGGTATCAATGTAATATTAATACTGTTAATACTTATATATGTTTTATGGAATGCAAATATAAATGAATTAATGAAATGCAGTTACTGTATTTATCCTTTCGCATTCCTATTCACATATTAAATAATGAAGGTATGTCCTTCTTGACCTTCATCTGATGTGCATTATACCCATATGGAAATAATGCTTTGGGAGACGAAGGTCCGTAAAAATTAACCATTGTGTTGCCTTTTTCTTGATCTACAGCATTTGAGAACAAGTGATGTAATACTCAAATTGTATAAAAGGAGTATATAGAGGTTCCCTCATTTTATGTGCCTTATTTGCATCATGAAAAGAGCATACATATAATTATGAGGGATTAATTAAAACAAAGGATACTAAGATAAAAAAATATGTGCATCATGCTGGAGTTATATGTTTGTGCATTAAATAAAAATAAGAAGAATAATAATAATAAGATAATAATTCTAAGGTTGGATTAAACCCTAGATTGAAATTAGGGTTTTGAAAATAAGAAGAGAAATGATATAAAAATATAAATAATATAATTATAATCCCAAAATTGGTATTTTTAATTTCACAATATGATTTGAGAATAAATTTAACACAAATTTGAATTTAAAATTCCAATTCAAATTGAAATTAGAAATAGAGAAAATAAGATAAAAGATAAAAAGAAAAAAAGGCTACATGAGCCGACTGCCACCTTTCCGACCCACTCCCCTAACTCCTCCCCTGCGCAGCCCACTCGCGACTTCACAGCACGCCTGGTTGGCTGACTGACTTGTGGGTCCATTCACCATCTCACTGCCGCGTGGGCCACCATAGTCAGCTGTCTATCCGCTCTGCGCGTTCGCCCCACGGAATCCCGGCCATGGCGGAAGCGGTCGCGGGACTCGGAGCTCCGTTACCTAAACCTGCGCACCATCTCGCGACCATAAAGGAGCCAAGCCGCCACGACCTATCCCCCTTTCCTGATCTAACACCCCCGAGTCAGACCTTCACCGTCGTAACACCGAGAGAGAGAAGGTTCTTCGCCACCGCCGCTGCGAGGATTGAGATTAGGGGAGACTCTGCCCCTGAACCGTGTCTCGGGGGCATCGCCGAAGGTGGGCGGAGTTGGGGATGGAAGCAATCGCGCTAAGGATATCTGGTTGCGGTTGAATTCCTCACCGGAGCAGGAGGGCTGCCGTGAACCGCGTCTCGCCATGGGTAGCTTCCCTCGGGCCGTCTCTTGCCCTGGTAAGTCGTCCACCCTCTTGGTAGCACGTGTGGCATCGCGTTGGTCGACTGAATTAGGGGATTAGTGACCCTAGCACTAGATTTGGCCGAACGCCAGCCATGAATCGCCGACACTCCGGGCGGCGCCGCCGCTCAGACTAGGAGGAGGGGAGAGAAGCACTTGCGCTGTAGGATCCTGGGTCGATGGCTTTGATTAGACCTAGGTTACCGGTTTAAGGGGAATAGATCTGGAGCGTTGATAATCGATCAGGCGAGTGTGGTTTAATCTCACTTCATAAAATCATGACCATCGGATTAATATCGGACGATCGTAGCTTCATACCAATTCAGTATTAAAAACTTCTAATCAGTGCCTTCCGGATCATATCGTGCGGCCCTGATACGCCGATACCCCTTCGTGGGTACAATTTGTTAAAAAGACCCCGCCAAACCTTGGAAACAACCCGCGGTCCTTAGAGTACTATTCACTGTGTCTCGGGGATCTTGCACCGAGGCCCCTGACCTTCCTAAAATTTGGCGCCCAATCCAGAACTTATTTAAAATGAATAAATGAATTAGTAAATGCATTTTTAATACAAAAAAATTGCTAGAACTTGTAAAATGCATAGAAAATTCATTTTAGCTCCAAATTGAACCATTCCAATTTCTAAAATTTTGTAATATTATTGTCTATCGTTTAGTGTCTCTGTTTTAACATGAAAATAGTAAGAAAATTAATTTTTCCTTTAATCCTATTTCAAGCACGTTAAACCTTAGGAAATTCATAACTTGAAATCTATAACTCCAAATTTAATGATTCCAGTTCCTATGATCTCATTTTAATGTGTAGATTTTTATTGTATATTTTATTTATCTGTTTGATGTGATGTTAATTTATGCTATACTATGTATGTATTGTGTTGATGCGAGTAGACGAGCAAGTCACTGTGGATTCTGAGGTTCAGCAAGTAGAAATAGCTGAGCAGGAGCTCATTGAAGGCAAGTTGTGCCCTTGATCACTTACTTTTTCCCAGCCATGTTCTTATTAATTATAATGGTTTGCATAGGTTAATTTTGATGGGATCCAATAGGTTACCCCAGTTTTGGTTATCTTTATACCTTGTTTACCATTGAAATATTTTTGGGCAGTACCTGCTATTGCTTTATGTGGATTTGGATATGGAGATACACTATTTCATGATTACACTTTTATTATCTTTTTATTATTACTGTTCATGTTAAGATCATTATGTTAATGGGAACATGGAGCGACCACTTGGGAAAACAGTGCTACCACAAGGTTTAATGGGACGCCCTTGGCTGATTAACTAGGAAAGCTAGTGGATGTCTTCCTTACCCGAAAGGGGCAAGGGCAGTAGGGGAGTGGTCAGTGTAGGGAGGTCCTTGGGTTGATTTTGCTGCGATGGCGGTCAGGCGAGGGATTTCTGCACTAGAGCTTCCTATAAACTGTAGCGGGATTTCTGAAGCTAGTGGAACTTTGTAAAGGCCTCGTAGTGTTACCCTGCCTCGCCTCCTCGGTAGAGGTGTATGGGATTGGCCGTCTCTTGGCAGATGGGTAATATGACTTATGGGTAAAGTTGCGCAACCTCTGTAGAGTGTAAAACTGGTATACTAGCCGTGCTCACGGTCATGAGCAGCTCGGACCCTCACATGATTAATTTATGGAACTTAAATTTAATTTGACATTTGCATCGCATTTGGGATTATTTTACTATTACTTTCTTTATTATTATTAAGGTTTGGTATTTACTTACACTTAGAAATTGCTAATAAAATTTTGACCAACTTATAAAAGCAATGCTCAGCTTCAGCCTCTAATTTGTTGATCAGCCTTACACTTCACATGAACTCCCACCTTTGGTTAGTTCATGCACATTATTCCCCACGACTTGTTGAGCTATGAACGTATGTGAGCTCACTCTTGCTATCTCAGACCCCCCCCATTGGAGAAGAATAGGTGGTCGAAGAGGAGCCGCCTAACACTGAGGCATTTGACTTGATCTAGTTGGCATCTTCCAGTCAGCTTTGTGGCGCTAGGGAATAATATTTAGTTCGCTTTACTTTATCATTTATTTTTGTAAGACTTTCGCTATGTTATAAGTACATTTATGATATTTATGACATTTATCTCTATGCACTCTGTTATTATGTGTGTTGTTCTTCCTTGGCGCACATATGAGATGCACCCGGATTTGTTCCTTAAATTCGGGTGTGACAAGTGACCAACAAACATAATTTACATTCATAAGTACAATATAGAAAGAGTTGATATTACATAACCGGGTTCTGAGTGCTTAAACTTATTACATCACAGGAAGGCAAAACACCTTCCAAAGGTAGTTCTTAGTTTTCTTCCTCCTATTTCGGAACATCCTTGGAGCAAAAACAACAAAACTCAGCAGTTTCATCACCTACAACAACATGGGTTTGAAAACCCTGAGTACGGAGTGTACTTTTGCAAGTCTTACCCGTCTAAGGAAAAAGACTCTAAAGGATATGCTGACCTTTGGGAATCAAGGTAAAGCTTATCAAGATTTAAAGACTCTTTTTGCAGAAAAGCTTACTATGAGTGGATCCTTAAGAATTCATTTTACTTGTTAGGTTAAGTAGTTACCTACATCTAGATTTCTTTCTATTCTAGATCAAACACTTGGCCTATACTAGCCATCTTTTATCATCCCTTAAGTTTACTTGTCACTACGTGTAGGTCAGTGACCAAGTCTTCATGTCCAAGAAGTAACAGCAATCCGAATCGATTAATACCTCGTTGGGGATCTCCAACCACACAACATATGTAGCACTTAACCCTTGCATATGTCAACTCGCACCCGAGTTTCTCAAGACCAGAATGAGTTCACGCCAACCGAGAGCACAGATACTCTGTCGTCTAGCCTCTTGCCATGAAGGGTACATGCTACTCTCGCTAGCTCTCCACTGCCACTACGTGGTAGCCTTTCTGGTATTGGTCTGACCGAGGTAAAGCTTACCCATGACGAGGCATGTGGCCAGTTAAAAGGTCCTCGATCAGCAGGCCTACATCGGCTCGATCCTTAAATGACTCAGATGGAGACACTACACCGAGACTCTCTTCTCGTGCAAGTCATCTGCCCGGTCTCGTCTTTATTATTTAAAACCCAAAGTTTGGTACCTGACAGAGGTATGCTTTTCAGATGTCGAACCCATCACGATCGTGATGGATTCACCATCATAAATCTTTTCTTTGTAAAAATTCCCATCCAATGTGAAGCATCACCTTTTGTTTAAAACAAAACATTTTGTTTTCTAAAGCAAGACTAATCATCAGAAAACTTGTTTAAATAAACGGGTAACAAGTACTGGTAACCAATTTCGAAGGAAGGAAATGCATCAATTGCTTAGCACATGTAACACCCTGAATTTGGGGGTATAAAATTTCTTTCTTATGATCATCCAAATTCAACTGTTACTCTTCTCTATCTCACTCTAGCTTCACTCTCTCTCTAGTTTTCTCCCTCTCTTTTTCTTTTAATTAGAATTGGTGGTATTAGTGAAGGTTTATTTATTTTATTTTGCCCAAAACCTATGAGTCATGGAATGTTGCATCATATTGAGTCTAAATATTCTTTTAATTGTTGCATATATTTGATTTGGTTTGAATTTGAAACTTGATTTGAATTTGAATTGAAAACCCTAGAGAAAATAAATAGAAAAGCAATTAGAAATTCCCTAGAAATAGAAAAGGCCATTTCAGCCCAAGTCGGCCCATTTAGCCTAGTCTGCGCACACGCCCGCGCGCCCCCTGTGCTTGACAGGTGGGCCCCGCCTGTCGGCGCCAACCAGCGCGCTCTCTCCTCCCCTCTCTCTTGCTGCCCCGTGGGCCAGAGATGTCGACGCCATTCTCCCCCCCCCCCGCGCCCACTCTTTCTCTGTCCCACCGACCCGACCTGTCAGCCGTCCTCAACCTCCCGCCCACAATCTCCCTGTCGTGTGTGGCAGAACCTCCCAAGTTATTGGGCTCACATGCACCTGTCCTTGTCTCAAAGACCTCATATGGCTATGCATGTGCACCAGATAACATATCAGGATCCGTTTGATTGCCCCAAGGACATCGGATAAACCACTTACAACCAGGACCACAAGATTAAGTAACACAAATCACACACATCAATATTTTTGCAGCGGAAATCTTATTACCAAATTTTACAAGTTACAAAATTTTTACTTTGTACATGATCGAGAAATAACTTTAAACTGTTATAAATTATTTATAAGTTTGAAATATATGCTAGCTCAAGTGACCATCCTCAAAAAGAAGTATAGAAGAGTTACTTAGACTTATAAGAAGGCCAAGCCCACCGACACTTAACACCATCATCAGCAGCACAAAACTATAACCTGAAAAACAACAGGGAATAAAATCCTTAGTACGGAATTACTCAGCAAGACTTACCCGACTAAAGAAAAGACTCTCAAGGGTATGCTGGGTTTGGGAGTCAAGGAAAGGTTTTTAGCAAGAATCAACATTAATAGTTTGCAAAAAGCTTACTAAAATGATTCCTTACTTTCAACATTTTAATGCTACATTAAGTATTAATAGACCTTGTTTGCATCTAGTCTAATTTCGTCATTACTTTAATCAATACAACATGGTTTTTGCTCATTATGATTCCATCCATGACTTAGATTGCAAGTCAGTGACCAAGTCTTCATATCCGAGAAGTAACGGCGATCCAGAATCAATTAATACTCAGCTGAGGATCTCCAATCACACGACATATGTAGCACTTAACCCTTTCATATGTCAACTCGTCACCGGGGTTCTTAAGACCAGATCAGGTTCACGCCAACCGAGAGCACAGATACACCACCGTCCAGCATCTTGCCACGGAGGGTACACGCTACTCTCTCCATCTCTCCACTCCCATTGCGTGTTATCTTATTCTGGTATTAGTCTGCCCGAGGCAAAGCTTACCCATGATGAGGCATATGACCAGTTAAAAGGTCCTCAGTCAGCAGGCCTACATTCAGTATAATCCTTAATCAACCTGGGTAGAACATCACCTGTTCCTAGCCCAAGTCCCGATTTAAGTACTTCCATCCTTAGGATTGTTTGTATTCCTTAGGATGAAAAGAGCATCAAAGGGAACTTTGCAGTAAGATCCCACCACTGCTCCCAATGAAAATATTCTTGCAGGCAGAAGCCATCCTTCATCAGGATAACCCCTGAGCTAGGCATTAACGCAAAGGACAACCTCTATCCACAAGATTTACCTCTAAGCAGGGCTAAGAAATTTTTCAAAAAATACTTGATACTTCACCAGAAGTATCTATAAAAGGAATGGATTTCAAGGTAGCCAATGCATCAAAGGGTTTCCAAGCAACTCCTATAAACCTAATGCACATTCACTAGACTTAAAGTGTGTAAAAGTAATTTAAAAACACAAGGAAGGGGTTGCATGCACCGGGGCTTGCCTGAATAACACTGGGTTAGTGTTTGTTAGGCGACCACTTGGCGAGTATCCTTTGGCTTGGCACTCGTTCAGATCTCCATCTTCTGGTTTGTCCATCAGCATCATCCTGCGTAACGGGTTGACTTGGCTTGTCTTCCGCATCACACGATTAATTAACGTACCTAAATGAAATGCATTATGCATATGAATGCATATCAAGACGGGTATCGCAAGATAATATTACGATTAAGTCATCATCATAATCATGACAACCTAATTCTTATGTATGTACCAACATAATCAGACATAATATAAATGGAACTCGAGCATTCTACAAAATACTAACTTCATCCTATTACCGTATGAACAGAACATTTTACCAATATTTAAGACCACTACTCATCACATACGTGGAACCTATTTAATTATATTTAACATATACACCTATCAAGGCACTACTCACCTGACCTACCCATCGACGATCACTATACAATGTGATTAATTCACCATTGCACACAAGCACACCACAACATCAGATCAATCCAATTACACTAGACATACATTTCCATGTTGTGAATTAAAATGCATAAGATATAGGTCGATGGTGCTAACCACAATCGACCATAACCATACTTAAACTAATTTAACTAGTTTAAATATACTCGACAAGTATACTTATCGAAGCTCTATTCCCATAACCTGCATCTCAAACTGGCGATTCACTACTCGACTTTGACCAAATCGCTGCAAGCGACTCGGGTATCCTAATAAAAATTATATCTACTACCACAATACACATATGCTACGAGCAAAAAGAACCGACGTAATTAATATATCCAAATCATCAATCAAACACTATCTGAAATAATAAATCGGCTTATCGTTACCTAAACCCGATCTGAATTTGTGAGATCGACGATGATGTCCGATGGGAGCATTTCTCAGCACACCATGGAAGTGACGGATGGGGTTCGCTTTTTCTTTACCCAGATTCCCTATATTTCTTTCTCGCAAAGTACAGAACAATAATGAATGAACGTGGCTATTGACGGAATTGATGGTCGACGATGCCGACTACCAGAGCCGACCACCACGAGCACGACATCTGGGGCACAATAGGGGATGATGGCGTTGTGGTGAATAGAAAATCGACGACTAGCACAAAAGGCACAACGCTGGGCATAATGAAACGATGGCGTGCCTAGATCTCGCGTCGCCCGACCATGCCCACTACCAATGCCCACCACGCTTCCACTGCGCACAGCGATGCGACGACCAGGGCCATGGCGAGCAAGGAGCTGGGCGAGTTCGACGGCCACGGACGAGCGCCATGGGGATGAGCAGATGCGCAGAGTGGAGCAGGGAAAAGGGGCAGCGACGACGAGACGCCATGGTCGATGAAGGCTCTGCGCGGCCGAGCGCCATGGAAAAAATTGGAACGCGCGCGGGAGGGACGGCGTCAGCAAGCTGGAAGCTTCACGCAGGGGAGTTTGCGAAGGGGAGCAGGAGGAGGCAAGGATGAGGCACTCTATGCCGTTGGGCCGAGCCGTGCTGCGCGACGCTGGAGAGCGAGCTGAGGGGCACGGCCGAGCGAGAACCAGAGAAGGGCGACGGCGGCCAGCGCCATGGCGAGCAGACGCGTGGACAGGCGGGACTCCGGCGGGGCGCGCGCTGGACGCCAAGGAGAGGAGGCGCTTGGGCAGAGGGAGCTGACGCGCGCGCAGGCGAGCCAGGAAGCAGGCGCGCCATAGCTGGGACCAGGGGCATGGCGAGCTGGAAGGTCGCGTGCCATGGGCGAGCTCGGATAGAGGGGCCAGGGCGCTAGGGGAGACTGCAGCAGGGAGCTCGGCGCGCGGCCAAGTGAGGCAAGCCCACAGAAAAATTCCGGCGCCGAGAGCTTGGAGCAGGGCGAGCGCCATGGGAGCTAGAAGAAAGCCAACTGCGCGCGGTGTTGGGACTGTCTCTCGACAGCAAGGAGATCCAACACGGGAGAATGGTGATGGCAACAGGGCACTCGCGCGTGATGGCAAAAGCTCTGTTAATCTGGCCTCTCACGGGCACTGTGCGGGGGTATTTATAGGTATCCGAGTGCACGGCGCCTTGCGTTAAGGACGCATGTGCCCTCAGGTACCTAGTTTATCCCCAGAATATTCCCATAAAGCGGGGTTACAAGCTGTAATTACAAGTACACCTTTACAAATTAGGCCCGTAACACAAACGCGGCCACGCAGGGCCCGTTACAATGGGCCTGATCTCATGTGGGCCTCGGAGCTGACCGAGGCCGCGCCGTGGAGAGGCGTTGCCGCAGGCCTTCGTCTGGTGCCGAACCGAGCGAAGGGTCTCCATGTTGTCTCTGGTGCCGATGAAGCGAAGGGTGTCCCTGCCTGCTTTGTCTGTCAGGGCAGTGGCTAAGCGGTGGAGACTTCGGGCGAAGGGTGGCGTTTCTGCCTTCGCTCCAACATTTGCCCTCCGAGGGACCAGTTCGACAAAGTCACCTGGTGCCGAAGACGTCGCTAGATGGCGGAGACGCTGCCCTCGCTCGAAGTGGTTCCGCGGGGGTTTTTGATGTGACCGTTGATGGACATCGTACTGTTGGACTGCGGGTTTTCCGAAGCGTCGTGCCCTGTGGGATTGCGGGTTTCCCGAGGAGCCGCGCCCTGCCTATAAAGGGGGGCGGGGGATGGCGCTGTTTGCACTTTGCCTTCCGCGCTCCGTGAAAACCCTAGCCGCCCGCCGTCTTTCTGCTCCTCTTCTTCTACTGCTCCCTTTGCTCGTCGGAGATCTGGCTCGAGTGAAGCAAACCGCCCGCCGCCGCCGACGGTACGTAGCAATGCCATCCTCTTCTTCTTCTTCCGCCGACGCCACGCCGCCGGCCGCCGCCTCGTCTGAGGAGACGTTGAGTAGCGTGATGGTGGAGGAGCTGCGCGCCGGCGACTCTGTTGATTTTGGTGTGTCACGGATGACGTCGGCCCGCGTCGAAGAGATGCAGCGCTTGGGCTACTTTGGCGGCGGAGTCGCTCGTGCTCCGGGGACGGAGGAAGTCCCCGAGCCGGAGGGTGAGTTGGTTGTTTTCGAGGCGTTCTTTGTCGCCGGTCTCCGCTTGCCTGCGCACCGGTTTGTTGGCGAAGTCCTGCGTAGATTCAACGTTCCAATTCATCAGCTGACACCGAACACCGTGGTGGCGCTGGCGAAGTATGTCTGGGCGACGACTTCGTACGACGGACAGCCGTCGGTTGAAGTTTTTGCGAAGAATTACTGCTTGCATTGGCAGAAGAGGGTGATTGAAGACGGAGTTGCCCAGTTTGGGTCGTGTACATTCACGCCGAAGACCGGCAAGACCACAATGCCAGTAGTGGAGTTGGTTCCGTGCGCCCGCAACAAGTGGGGCAATTGGAATGAATTTTGGTTTTACGTTGCTGAGGCTACTGTCGAAGGCCATGAAGGACTCCCCGTGTCTGAGATGTGCTCTCACTATTACTCTGCGTATCCGCCTTTTGAAGTGGCAGAAGAGGATGCAGACGAAGGGGCCCTTCGGTGTGCCGCCGGCCAGAGCAGCGGTCGTGATTTAGTTGAAGAGTTTGTGGCGTACGGGGTCTGGCCCTTGGCGCACGGCTGGACGCTGGGCGAAGTGTGCCCTCGTCAGATGCCTTTTCACGGAGGAAGGGTGGTGCGAAGTCCTGCCTTTGCACTGAACTTGCGAAACCGTGACCCGGCCGCCTTTGTACGTGATGCGGAGGACTTGGCGGTGCGGCTCGTGGGGCGGTACGTGGCGAGGACGGAAGGCCAGCGCAGCTTTGATATTCGCGGGTCAAATGAACGTTTGAACAGGGTCTTCGAGTTAAATCAATTGCCGTACGACGGCTACCCTGGTCAAGATGAAGCGGACCGCCGTGGGAAGAAGCCGGCGGTGGAGACTGGAGGCGACCCTGCGCTGACGGCCGCCCCCTCCTCAAAAAAGAGAAAATTAGGTACTGCGATGGGAGGAATCGGGGTGTCTGATAGTTTTGCTAGAGAGTTAATGAGGACGTGTGCGGCCCCGGGGGAGAGGATGTCTTCGCCCGAGCTCCGGGAGTCTTCGGCTCGGATGCTGAGGGTTACCGGGGGCTGCTGGCCTAGAAATGTTCCTGTCCCCTGCGCGGCTGAGGAAGACTGTTTTACATCTCGTATGGCTCGTCGGTGGAGAGTTTTTCCTTACGGGCGAAATATCGGTGCTGTTGTGTGGGCAGTGATGGACAAGGATCGCCAAGGGGCGGCGCAACAACGCCAGGCGACCGTCAGGATTCACGAGGCCCGGCCGAAAAGGCAGCGGGGGACGGCGAAGGCTGCGGCCTCCAGCGGAGGCAAGCCGCCGTTGCCGGCGAAGGCGGGCGCCTCTGCACCCAGCAAGGCGCCGGAGACAACGGCGGGCGCCGGAGTCTCCAAGCTGACGAAGGTGGTGCCGCCGGCCAGCGGAGTGGCGGAGGCTTCGAAGGCGGCTCGAACGTTGCCGCCGCCGGGCAAACGCGTTGCCGACTTTGGCACGGACATTAGTGTGGACGATTATCTTGGGGGTAGGTCACCCGGCCGCTTTTTTTTTTTTGATCGTTGATGCGTTGCAGGGTCGGACGAAGGCCGGCTTGCTATAGCTGTGCCTGCCGGGGCAATCGCGACGGCTACGCTGTCGTCGAAGGCGAGGGGCGGGACCCTTGGCGCCGGAGGCGAGGTGTCGGCCCTCGCGTTGGTCAGAGACGAGGCTGGCGCGGCGACCCGCCGGCTGAAAGGAGTGACGGAGGCGCTGAGTCAGATCCGCGGAGTTTTTTTTTTTTTACGGCCAAGGCCTTACGTGTGCTCTGCAGGTGGCTGACTTCACCAGCCGTACTGCGTCGGGGGCACTTACGGCAGCCTTATCTGCCGAAGTCGAGGGACTTCGGACGCAACATGCTGACGCTGTCCGTGAGAAGTCTGCCTCCGACAGCAGGTGTCGTAAACTGGCGGACAAGGTGGCCGCCCTGGAGGAGGAAAAGGCTGACCTCCGGCGCCAGCTGGCGGGGGAGAGGAGGGAGACCAACGAGGCCGTCGCCAAGGAGCAGGCCGCGCAGGCGGAGGCTAGGCTGGCACAGGCGGAAGCCAATCTTGCCAAGGATCTCGCCGAAGACCTGCGGGGGCGGCTCACCGCTCTGGAGAGCCGCGCGAAGGGGGCCGAAGCCGCGGTGCGAACGGAGGCCGAACGGACGCGCACACAGCTTATGGCCACATATCGCGAGCTGGGTGCGCGGACCGGTGACTTCGTGGTGCCGGAGCGAGAGGCCGGGCTTCGCTGTTTGGAATGGGTGCAAGAGGAGCTGCGGGAGCTCCCCACCGTCCTGGGGGGATTAATGTCGTTCGCCTCCCTGGTCACCTGCGAGGGGGCGATGAACGCACTCTCTCGCGAAGGGTGCCGGCACTATGAGGCCTTCGACCAGGCAGATGAAGATTTTGGGCGAGACATCTATAAGGTCGAAGACCCCGTGGTGAAGGAGTCCGCCGGCGCCCTCTATGACCGGATGTGGGGTCTGTATGGTGGTGAAGTGGTCAGGGAGCGGGCCGAGGCTGCGAGGGCTCAGGTAACGTTGTCGTTTGTTCTGCATTTGCTGAATGTGGTCTGTGCGTGTGTTTGCTGACTTTTTGTATGTTTTGTTTTAGGCGGAGCGAGGCGAGCGGGTGGACGACTTCGGAGCACTGAACGACGCCCTGCCTGACCCGGAGCCGACCCCGGAGACCATGGAGGACGCACCAGGCGCCCCCACATCTGCTGCGATAGTGGAAGACCTGCCCCTGAAGGTGGCCGAAGGCGCTCCCGATGCCCTCGCAGCAGCTGCGCCGACCGTCGAAGATCCGGCGGCGGAGGCGGTGGAAACAATGGCGGAGGTGGCAGTGGAGCCAACGGCGGAGGCCCCCGCAGCGTCAGGGCCCTCGCAGGTGGCATAGTGGTTGTTTAGGGTAGAGGGTTTTTGGATGTTGTACTGAATTTTGGTTGCTGCGCAGGTTCAAGATTTTGGGCCTGCGCACGCAACCGCTGCTACTGAGTTTTTGGCGGCTTCGACCGCGGAAGGTGGTAATGAATATAGTGGGTCTGCATCTGAGTTTTTGGATTTTACCGACTCCGGGAGCTCGGTTGAGTGGACTGAGGAGTCGTTGGAGGAGAATTTGGATTATTTTGCGGCTTTGGACGTGGCTGCGGCGGAGGCTTCGCCACACGCCGCGGACGCGTCGGACGTGCCAGGCCCTAGCACTGGGCGCCGTCGACGAAGGGCGGTTGCAAAACGTAGGGTTAGCGCGGAGGAGCGGGCTCTGCTTCGTGTGAGTGGGGCTGGTCGGCAGGAACTGTTGTCCCTGCCGACCGCCGAGGGTGTAGGTGAAGGGGAACTGCGAAGGCTTTTTGCGGGTGAGGAGCTTAGGATAATGTTATTTAATTATAGGGAGATGGGAATTATTCCTAAGGTTGAGCCGATGTAGAGTGTGGTGCCCTCGCTTGTGTACGTCGAGGCTTGTATGGTGGAATTGTGTGCCCTCGTGTGCATGTGTGCGTGCGAAGGCGTTTTGTACTTACTGATTTGTTTTGCTGCGCTGAGTTGGCTTGATTATAGTTGGTCTTGGTGCGGATGGTTTGATGTTGTCGTTTCGGCCGTTGCTGTGCTAGTCCAGGTGTATCCTTAGGTGTCTTCTGCCCAGATAGTCTTCGGTTTTTTCGCACTTGTTGTGCTAATCCGGCTGCACTTTTAAGCGACTTCTGCACGGATAGCCTTCACGATAGACTCAGATTTTTTTTCGCACTTGTTGTGCTAATCCGGCTGCACCCTTAGGCGACTTTTGCGCGGATAGTCTTCGCGATAGACTTAGATTTTTCTCCTGCACTTGTTGTGCTAATCCGGCTGCACCCTTAGGCGACTTTTGCGCGGATAGTCTTCGCGATAGACTTAGATTTTTTTTCTGCACTTGTTGTGCTAATCCGGCTGCACCCTTAGGCGACTTTTGCGCGGATAGTCTTCGCGATAGACTTAGATTTTTTTTCGCACTTGTTGTGCTAATCCGGCTGCACCCTTGGGCGACTTTTGCGCGGATAGTCTTCGCGATAGACTTAGATTTTTTTCCTGCACTTGCTGTGCTAATCCGGCTGCACCCTTAGGCGACTTTTGCGCGGATAGTCTTCGCGATAGACTTAGATTTTTTTCCTGCACTTGCTGTGCTAATCCGGCTGCACCCTTAGGCGACTTTTGCGCGGATAGTCTTCGCGATAGACTTAGATTTTTTTTTTTCGCACTTGTTGTGCTAATCCGGCTGCACCCTTAGGCGACTTTTGCACGGATAGTCTTCGCGATAGACTTAGATTTTTTTCCGCACTTGTTGTGCTAATCCGGCTGCACCCTTAGGCGACTTTTGCGCGGATTTGTCGCACGCGAGGGTAGCTAGCGCTTAGCCTCGCGGTGACCTCGTGGTGGTCGAATGTCGAAGACCGTCATCGCGGTCTTTTTCGACGCATGTCTTTTTGCGGGGGATTTTTTACGCATATATTACATGGCTCCGCCTCGTTAAAAACCTCACCCCCCGGGAGGAAAATAGTGCGGGCCGGTGCAAGATTGTTTTTGCGAATTACAAGGGCGAAGACGGCCCTGAGGAATCAAACAAAAAATTTGCGGAGGTTGTCAATGTTCCAGGAGTGCTCCAGGTCCTCGCCGGTTGGCGTTGTGAGCCTGTAAGCGCTGGGGGAAGCTTTTGTCTTGACGATGAAAGGGCCCTCCCACCTGGGCTCCAGCTTGCCCTTGGACTCCGTTCGAGCTGTCCGAATGAGTACGAGGTCCCCCTCGCTGAACTCCCTCGGGGTGACTGAATGGTCGCGCCATGCTTTGGTCTGGGCTTGATACTTGTTCAGGGCCTGTAGGGCGAAGACACGGTCTCCGTCGATGAGATCCTTTGAAGTTGGCTCGTCTACATCTGGGACGGCCGCCGGGACTGTTCGCGGGGACCCGTGCTTTATTTCTTGCGGGGTCATGGCCTCCGATCCGTATAAAAGACGGAAGGGAGTGAATCCGGTCGCCCTGCACTCAGTCGTGTTTAGTGCCCAGACTGCCTCAGGTAAAAAATCGCTCCATCTGCCCTTTTTTTCATCGAGGAGCATTTTTTTGATAGCTGTGAAGATTTTTCCGTTGGCGCGCTCCACGACCCCGTTGGACTGCGGATGATAGACTGAGGCGAAGGCAAGCTTGGTGCCAATGGAGAAACAAAAATCCTTGAAGCCTTGGTTATCAAACTGCTTGCCGTTGTCGACTGTTAATTCGGACGGTACTCCAAAGCGGCAAACAATGTTCTGCCAGAAGAATTTTTGGGCAGTCTTTGATGTTATTGTGGAGATAGCCCGTGCCTCGATCCATTTGGTGAAGTACTCGACCGCGACGAAGGCGAACTTAAGGTTCCCCTGAGCGGTGGGCAAGGGTCCAACAATGTCGAGACCCCAGCGCTGGAGAGGCCATGTGTGGGCGATCAGCTTTGTATACTGCGAAGGGCCGCCTGACCGAGGAGAGAACTTCTGGCAGGCTTCGCAGGACCGGGTGACCCGATTCGCAGCGCAAATCATTGCGGGCCAGTAAAAACCCTGGCGGATCACCTTAGCAGCTAGGGCTCTTGGCCCCGCGTGCGAGCCGCACGTGCCACTGTGGACTTCACGTAGAATCTGCATGCCTTCGGCCTCGGTGACACACTTAAGCATTGGTTGACTGACCCCTTTTTTATAGAGTTGGCCTTCAATCAGAGCGAAGTCTCGGCTTCGATGTCTGAGGCGCTTGGCCTCACTGATGTCGGCTGGGTGATAATACCCCTGCAGGAACAGGGTTATGGGTGCGCGCCAGTCTTCGGTCATGATGAGGTTGACTGTACGGTGGCCCTCGCTGTCATTGGTTATTTGGAGCCCTTCGGGGCTCCGGACTGCTGGTGTGCCGATGACGTGGAAGAACACGTCGGAGGGCAGAGTGTCGCCCCTGGCCGCGGCCTTGGCCAATGCGTCGGCCTCCTCATTCTTGGCCCGGTCCACATGCTGCACGGTGAACCCCTTGAACTGCCTCTCGAGACTTCGGATGGCCGCGAGGTATTGCATGAGTGCGGGGTCCTTGGCTGCATAGTCTTTTTCGACCTGGCCGGCAACTACCTTGGAGTCTGTTTTGATGATGCAAGTGGTGACTCCGAGGGCCCTTAGCTTGCGGAGGCCGAGGATGTCTGCTTCGTACTCTGCTATATTATTTGTGCATCTGTCGGAGTCCAGATTGAAGCTGAGTCGTGCTGCATATCTGTGCTTGACCCCGACTGGTGAGGTTATGATTGCGGCGACGCCTGCCCCCGCATGGCACCATGCGCCGTCGCAGTGGATCGTCCAGACCCTCTCTGTGGTCGGGTCCGGCTGTGTTACTGGCTCGGTCCAGTCGACGACGAAGTCTGCCAGGACTTGCGATTTGATGGCTGTCCTGGGCTCGAAGCTGATGTGGTAGCCGGAGAGTTCGGCTGCCCACTTGGCGATCCTCACCGATGCCTCCGGGTTTCTAAACAGTTCGCCGAGCCCCCTGTCTGAGGTGACGCGGACCTTGAATGCTTCAAAATAATGGCGCAGCTTGCGCGAGGACATAACGACTGCGTAGGCGATCTTCTCCAGCTCTGTCATGTTACATTTGGACGGTGTCAGGACCTCGGAGACGTAATAAACAGGGCACTGTCTGACAGCGCCTTCGACTGTCTGCTCCTGCACTAGTGCCGCGCTGACCGCGTGCGGCGAAGCCGCGACATAGAGCAATAAGGGGAGCGAGGAGTCGGGGCTCGTGAGGGTGGCCAGCTCCGTTAAGTACTGTTTTAATGAGGCGAAGGCCGCTGCTTGCTCTGGCCCCCAAGCGAAGTCTTTTGCTCCGCGGAGAGTTTTGAGGAAAGGAAGACTTCGCTCGGCCGACCTGGAAATGAATCTGTTGAGAGCGGCCAATCTGCCTGTCAGACGCTGGACATCCCTGGTGGACTGCGGAGGCGACATGTCGATGATGGCCTGGATCTTGGTTGGGTTGGCCTCGATGCCGCGGTGCGACACCAGGTAGCCCAATATCTTGCCCTGGCGAACACCGAAAACGCACTTTTCCGGGTTTAAGCGGAGTCGTGCGTCTCGCATGTTTGCGAATGTCTCGGCCAGGTCGGCGAGATGGTCCTCCTTATTTTTGCTGGCGACGACGATGTCGTCCACATATGTAAATATATTTCTGCCGACCTGCCCTTCGAGTACTGTTTTGGTGAGTCTGGAGAAGGTGGACCCGGCATTCTTGAGACCCTCCGGCATTCTGACGAAGCAATAAGTGCCGAAGGGTGTTATGAAGCTGGTGCTGGCCTTGTCTTCCTCCTTCATGTATATCTGGTGATAGCCGGAGAAGCAGTCGAGGAGAGACATGACCTCGCATCCGGCCGCGCTATCGACTATTTTGTCGATCCGTGGCAACGGGAAATTGTCTTTTGGGCAGGCCTTATTGAGACTGGTGAAGTCTATGCACATCCGCCATTTCCCGCTTTTTTTCTGCACCATTACAACATTGGAGAGCCATGTGGGGTAAGCCACTGGCTCAATGAATTTAGCCTCTAGGAGGCGGTGCACCTCCGCCTTGGCGGCCTCTGTCTTTTCGTCGGACATTTTGCGGAGCCTTTGCTTTCTTGGCCGCACCGAGGGGTCAATTCCCAAACTGTGCTCGATTATAGATCGGCTGACTCCGACCAGGTCGAGGGCGGACCAGGCGAAGACATCTTTATTCTTGGCCAAGCAGCAGAGGAGCTTTTCTTCTTCATGCGAAGTAAGGTCTTCGCTGATAGTGACTGTCTGCTTGGGCGTGGCCGGATCGAGGGGGACAGTCCTGGTCCCATCCTGACTCTGCAACTGAGCCTTGTCGTGCTGCTTGTCAGTTGGGCTGGCGGGCGCAGAGACCTCGCACTGTGTCGTGAGACAGTGCACGTTCCTCTGACCCGGCACGAAGTCTCGCTCTATGTTGCGCGCTGTCTGCTGGTTACCGAAGACTGTAATTACGCCTAGCGGGCCTGGTATCTTCATGCACAAATACAGTCCGTGGATGGCAGCTTCAAACTTATTGATGGAGCCCCGGCCCATGATGGCGTTGTATGGATATACCATATCCACAATGTCAAAAGTCACTTGCTCACTTCGGGCATTGGGTGCTACACCGAAGGAGAGGGGCAACTCTATTTTGCCGACGGGGAAGGTGCCTTTGCCGCCGAAGCCATACAACGGGTTGTCCGAAGGCTTAAGCAGGCTGTGGCTGATGCCCATGCGATCGAAGGCGTGGAGGAAGATGATGTCTGCCTGGCTGCCGTTGTCAACGAGGACCTTGTGTAGGTCCCAGCCTGCCACGCTGCAATTGATGACCATGGCATCGCAGTGGGGGGCGCTGCGCAAATCGACGTCCCGTGCGTCGAAGGTGAGCGGTACGTGGGACCACTTTGTCTGTACAACTGGGCCCGTGACGGCTACATGGTTTATGCTGCGGTAGTGGTCCCGCTTCTGCCGCTTGGTGTCGAAGTCGGTGCTGGACCCCCCAGTTATCATATGAATGACTCCGCGATAAGGTTGATCGGCGAAGTCCTCCTGCTTTGGGGCGTTGGGGATGTTTTGTTGTTGCTGGTGTGGTGGTGGAGGCGGAGGATGTACGATTTGTACTTCCTGATGATGTTGGTAAGCGTGGTGCGGTGGATGCGGGGCGGGAGCGTGGATATATGGTGGAGGGGGTGGCTGGTAGTTATGCGCGACAATTCTGGGGTTGTCGGCTGGCTGCGCCCTCGCCATTCTGTCTCTGGTGGCCTTCACTTCGGGGCAGTCTTTGGTTGGGTGGGCGCAGTCTTCGCCATGGAAAAGGCAGTAAAATCGGCGCGGTGGAGGGGGTGGCTGCGCACGCCCTCGGCCCCTGCCGCGAGTTCCACTTCCGCGGCCCTGGGGGGGATATTCCTGGCGGCGAAGGGGGTCAGCGGCCGGCTGCTGGTTGGCAATGTTGTGCACTTGCGGCTGACCGCGGCCATCTCGACCGGAGTTTGGTTGCGGAGTTCTTGTCCACGTGCGGCTGGACTGTGGAGCGTCTTTTGGCTTCCGCTGGGACTCAATCTTGCGCTGGTGGAGCTCCTCGGATCTGGCATACTTTTCAAACAGCTGGTACAACTCTTGGAGGTTCTTCGGCGGGTCTCTGATGCAGTGGCTGTAAAGTACGCCGGCGCGAAGACCACTGATAGCATAGTGGATGGCAATCTGGTCATCGACTGAGGGTAGCTGTGACTTGAGTGTGAGGAATTTGCGGTAATATTCCCTCAGGGTCTCCCTCTCTAGCTGCTTGCAGAGCGAGAGCTCGGCCAGGGCGTCGGTGTCCGGGCGGTACCCTTGGAAGTTGAGGAGGAACTTGTCCCGGAGACTTCTCCAGGAATCGATGGACAGCGGAGGCAACCTGGTGAACCAGGTGAGCGCGGGGCCCTCGAGGGCGATGATGAAGGACTTCGCCATTGTGGCGTCGTCCCCCCCGGACGATGCGACGGCGACCTGGTAACTCATTATGTATTGAGCCGGGTCGGTGCTGCCGTTGTACTTGGGGTAGGTCCCAGCCCGGAAGTTAGCTGGCCACGGCGTCACTTGCAGGTGAGGCGCCAGGGGACTTCGCTCATCGAGATAATTGACCCCTTGGAATGGCGCGGCGTGCGGGAAAGTGAAGTCGCGCTGGGGTAAACGCGGGTCCTCCGGTTGCGCGCGGTGTTGTAGGGGTGGCTCATGCTGCAGGCCGGGGTGGCCTTCGCGCGTGTCTTCGTTTTGTGCGCGCTGCTGGAGGGATGACTCGTGCTGCGGGCCGAGGTGGCCTTCGCGCTGCATCAGCGCGATCTCCCGCTCGAGTTCCTGGGCCTTGTGCTCTTCGTCGCGTATCATCTGCCGCACTTTGGCGAGTGCGGACACACGCTGGCGCTTGGCCTCCAATATCTCCTTCTGCCTCTGGAGGTTGCGGTTCTTGAGGCGCAGAGCGCGCAGCTGTAGCTGTTCTTCTGCGAAGATGCCGAGGACCTCACCGTCCTCGGCGAGGTCCGCGCCCTCCGGTGGTGCGAAGCCTGAGGGAGGTGCGAAGCCTGGGGGAGGTGCGAAGCCTAAGGGTTGTCCCTCAGGGTTGCAGGTGCGGAGGGTGTCGTCTTCAGTGGCCTCTTGGTGGGTGGATTGGGTGAGGGCGAGGGCCTTGCCCTTTCTTGCGGCGAGCAGTGCTGCCTTCGCAGCCTCGTCAGCCTTCGGGTTAGCTCTCTTGGGTGCCATCGCGGGTGGTTGTCTCGTAGCACGAACGGTGGGCGCCAAATGTTGGGACTGTCTCTCGACAGCAAGGAGATCCAACACGGGAGAATGGTGATGGCAACAGGGCACTCGCGCGTGATGGCAAAAGCTCTGTTAATCTGGCCTCTCACGGGCACTGTGCGGGGGTATTTATATGTATCCGAGTGCACGGCGCCTTGCGTTAAGGACGCATGTGCCCTCAGGTACCTAGTTTATCCCCAGAATATTCCCATAAAGCGGGGTTACAAGCTGTAATTACAAGTACACCTTTACAAATTAGGCCCGTAACACAAACGCGGCCACGCAGGGCCCGTTACAATGGGCCTGATCTCATGTGGGCCTCGGAGCTGACCGAGGCCGCGCCGTGGAGAGGCGTTGCCGCAGGCCTTCGTCTGGTGCCGAACCGAGCGAAGGGTCTCCATGTTGTCTCTGGTGCCGATGAAGCGAAGGGTGTCCCTGCCTGCTTTGTCTGTCAGGGTAGTGGCTAAGCGGTGGAGACTTCGGGCGAAGGGTGGCGTTTCTGCCTTCGCTCCAACACGCGGCTTGGGAAGAAGCAGGGGGCGTGCAAAAGGAGAAGCCGGGGAGGAGCGCCGGCGAGCTCGGGAACTGGAGAGGGCGAGCAGGGAGCTCCGTCGGGCGCTGGTCAAAGACGACGGCCAGAGAGGGACGACAGGCATTAGAGGAGCCAGCGTCTGTAGATGAGCGTGAGAGAGTAGCAAATAGAGGGCGGCGGTGACCAAATATAAGGGAGCAGTGTGGTGTCTGAGATAAAAATCCAACGTAGAAAGACCCATAAGCGGTGGCAGGAGATAACTCCAGGGAAGTAAGCACCGTGTAGGAGGAAAAATCAACGTCGTGCATGGAAAAAAATCAAAGACCTCTAGGCGGCGGCATATAAGGCCAATGGGAGAAAAATCAGAGAGAGAAATTCTTTCTTTTTTTAAGATAAATGAACATGAGAATGCATATGTATCTGGTTCAGAAATTTGCCTTGATGAGATATGAACGAACCAACACCAAAACAATTTCGGGTACAATCTTCACACAATGTTTTGATTTAGTGAATATTCCAAGAATCAGATGATTTTTCTACCCGTTATTTATATTTAAAGATTTAGATCAGGACAAGAAACACATGGACCCAATCAAACAAGATCGAGAACGATACTTTAAACTGTATCAAACCACGTCATTATCTTCGATATCTTAGACTGTACTATATTTGATTTAATTTGAAATCAGAAAATTTTATCCGCAGTTTGAACAGAGAAACAAATTATTTATGAATACTCAATATCAACTCTAATTATCTCGATCCAATTTAATTTTGCGTTAATACTTTTGTCGTTGAGTTCTAACTAATTTGTTTGAGATGAACTCAGAGAATTGAACTAAATTTTCAAAATCGTATTTGCGCGAGCGATGAATATTAAATAATCACCAGACTCGCCAATCTCCGGAACAAATATGTTTCGAACAGCATGAAAATTTAAGAATAGCCTGGATAAATAAAAACGATGTCGAACTCACGACAGACGAAATAGATGCGATATTAAAATCGCGATAGACGAAGATGATTAAAGTTTAGCATCTGTTTTATCCACTGATATTACGTGCTTAAATCCATACTCGTTGTCGAGCAGAATATAAACACCAGGGGTGTTACAACCCTCCCCCTTAAAAGAATCTCGTCCTGAGATTCGGAGCGAAAGACTTTTAAGAGTAGAGAAGTATGTAACCCATGTCCATATCAGCGATAATCATGAGACAGTTCTAAGCAAAGGCAAGTGTCTCAGGATATTGTTTCTCTAGTGGACATAACATGTATCGCCTTAGGCTAATTTAGAAATGTCCACCAATAGAGACACGGTCTGCCAAAAGAACACATAAGGTTCCTTGTGTGCAGTTTGCTTTTTCTGATGACACAGTATTATCTGAGTCTGTTGAGCGAGTGGTGGATATGCGACTTTACCCAAACAGAATCAGATGCAACCTCTTGGGTAAAACACACAGAAAGAGGTTTACCAACCAGTGGTTATGGTGAGTTCATAGCACATGAGATGAGTGTGGATGTCGAATACTGTCACAGTTAACATATGGCTAACCAGAGAATTCAAGTCCACGAAAAATGATAGAGATTCGAGAAAATATCAATGAAGAGATCCATTGATGTTGACTGCACGACCAACCCATTTCATCAAATACTTAGCACGGCTCGACTTGATCACACATGCTAGAAAAGCACACGTGAGGCGATCGAGGCGTGACTAGAATGATGATTAGGTGGTTACTAGCCGACTTAACCTCGATTCTCATAAACACGTCCTTAGGATGGGTCGAACCAAAGCGAGTTTAGACAACACGATAAAATGATCTCTAAACTCAACCTTCGTTCATAAGGCAGTTACAAGTTAGTAAAACCAACTTGTTGAACTACTTTTGACATTGGGCATGTCCTCTCAGTACCATTGGTAAGCCAAGGGTTGAGAGTTCATTCTTGTTAACAGTTGATCATGCATTTGGATCATTTGGTCAGGTTGTTCTTTCGTTTCTTCATGCGAGATGAATTATCCACATGGTTAAGGAATACATGGATTAAATAAAAGAGGGAATGAACAAACTCCTGCATCTCAGCAGCAGGGAAAATCAATCTCCATTTTGAGAGCTAATCAGCTGTCTCTTAACACTAAAAAGCTTCAAGGCTTCACCTTTACACAAAGGACGTAAAGGGAACTTGTATGCGTGCAGTCACTATCAAGATCAAAAGAAAAGAAACCACATATGAAAGGGGTATGCCTTTTGATCCAACAGAGATGATAGATGTTGCTTGATCACTTGACAAACAACATAGAAATTGTTTCAAGGAAGTAGTTTACGGAAGATAACACATCAGTGTAGTTCCACAATGGATCATGACCAGAGACCTTGATACCAGCATGCGCCAAGCAGCATAACCTTGCGTGTACATTCACAAGGGGCTCTCAGTTTCACTGCAACACCATAAGTCTTTAATCATGACACCATTACCGAACTGGCACCAATAAAGAATCTCACGTAGCACAAACAGATTGTGCCAAGCTAACACATTGATATAGTCTCATAATGGATTACAACTACAAACCATGATACCAGCGCGTGCCGAGTAGCACAACCGTGTGTGCGCACACACAGAAGGCTCTCGGTTTCGTCACAACACCATCAGTTTTAGTCATAACACCATTACTAGACATAACCAATAAGAAATCTCACGCGACACCAATGGATTGGGCAAGGGTGACAATATACAAAGAGATACTCCACCTGTAAGAATGGTTACAAGTAGAGAGCCAAATAGATCAAGGCCCAATGAAATGAACAAGGCATGGCCATAACCTAAATTTGATGAAAGGAGTACGATGGGAGACTGTTAATTCAGCCCCGAGCATATTTATATGCCCATCGCAAAGCTCACAAAACCTAATGCACATTCACTAGACTTAAAGTGTGTAAAAGTAATTTAAAAACACAAGGAAGGGGTTGCATGCATCGGGGCTTGCCTGAATAACACTGGGTTAGTGTTTGTTAGGCGACCACTTGGCGAGTATCCTTTGGCTTGGCACTCGTTCAGATCTCCATGTTCCGGTTTGTCCATCAGCATCATCCTGCGTAACGGGTTGACTTGGCTTGTCTTCCGCATCACGCGATTAATTAACGTACCTGAATGAAATGCATTATGCATATGAATGCATATCAAGACGGGTATCACAAGATAATATTACGATTAAGTCATCATCATAATCACGACAACCTAATTCTTATGTATCTGATTAGTATCTAATTAGATACAGAGGGAGAATAATCATAAGATTAAGTTGGTATGCCTTTGATAGATATGGGAAAGCCAAAGGCATCAACTCAGAAAAAAATAATAATCAGACATGTCTTTCCTGGGTTGGGTTGATAAAGCGATATGGCGATCTTCAAGAACAGGCAAATTGAATAGAGAGGAAGGAAACATGACTCGATATCCTTGTTTTAAGCCCGGGTACACTTTATGTCCAACAAAGAGATTATCTAAGTATTTATTTGCATGGGCTTGGTCATGGAGTGATACTGGAGAATTCAAATTTGGGTCATGATTCATTAAATAAGAACATGGCCTAGTTCTGGGTTTAGGCAAATAAGTCACCAACCTTCTCTCGACACATCAAGTACAAGAGCAAACACATATAACCCCTAAACATATTACCTAAAGAACGAAGGGCAGCTATTTCATCGAAGTTCATAATTCAACATTACACTACATTATTTACAATCACTAGTTACTGGAATAAGGACGAGAGAAGCATTTTCAGTGTATAGGTGACAAACATAATGCAACAATCAGGATGCATGCTCGTCTTATGCGTCCTGACGAGTTTTGCCAACATACTGTGGCAATAGTGTTCTATATCGGTGGCATACTAATGACTCTCACGGTATTTTGCTAGTCATCAACTACACATACGTTTTCGAGGTTAGTGTACCTACAGAAAATTCCATCACAGCCCTATTTCCCCAATGATGCAGTTCACATATGACAGTTTATCACAGTTTATACTCCATATATTGCTATATGGAGGCCAGCTCATCATTAAGCGCCGAGCCACGAACCTAATGCACATTCACTAGACTTAAAGTGTGTAAAAGTAATTTAAAAACACAAGGAAGGAGTTGCATGCACTGGGGCTTGCCTGAATAACACTGGGTTAGTGTTTGTTAGGCGACCACTTGGCGAGTATCCTTTGGCTTGGCACTCGTTCAGATCTCCATCTTCCGATTTGTCCATCAGCATCATCCTGCGTAACGGGTTGACTTGGCTTGTCTTCCGCATCACGCGATTAATTAACGTACCTGAATGAAATGCATTATGATAATGAATGCATATCAAGACGGGTATCGCAAGATAATATTACGATTAAGTCATCATCATAATCACGACAACCTAATTCTTATGTATGTACCAACATAATTGGACATAATATAAATGGAACTCGAGCATTCTACAAAATACTAACTTCATCCTATTACCGTATGAACAGAACATTTTACCAATATTTAAGACCACTACTCATCACATACGTGGAACCTATTTAATTATATTTAACATATACACCTATCAAGGCACTACTCACCTGACCTACCCATCGACGATCACTATACAATGTGATTAATTCACCATTGCACACAAGCACACCACAACATCAGATCAATCCAATTACACTAGACATACATTTCCATGTTGTGAATTAAAATGCATAAGATATAGGTCCATGGTGCGAACCACAATCGACCATAACCATACTTAAACTAATTTAACTAGTTTAAATATACTCGACAAGTATACTTATCGAAGCTCTATTCCCATAACCTACATCTCAAACTGGCGATTCACTACTTGACTTTGACCAAATCGCTGCAAGCGACTCGGGTATCCTAATAAAAATTATATCTACTACCACAAAACACATATGCTACGAGCAAAAAGGACCGATGTAATTAATATATCCAAATCATCAATCAAACACTATCTGAAATAATAAATCGGCTTATCGTTACCTAAACCCGATCTGAATTCGTGAGATTGACGATGATGTCCGGTGGGAGCATTTCTCAGCACACCATGGAAGTGACGGATGGGGTTCGCTTTTTCTTTACCCAGATTCCCTAGATTTCTTTCTCGCAAAGTACGGAACAATAACAAATGAACATGGCTATTAACGGAATTGACGATCGACGATGCCGACCACCAGAGCTGACCACCATGAGCACGACATCTGGGGCACAACAGGGGATGACGGCGTTGTGGTGAATAGAAAATCGACGACTGGCACAAAAGGCACGACGCTGGGCATAATGAAACGACGGCGTGCCCAGATCTCGCGTCGCCCAACCATGCCCGCTACCAATACCCACCACGCTTCCGCTGCGCACAGCGATGCGACGACCAGGGCCATTGCGAGCAAGGAGCTGGGCGGGTTCGACAGCCACAGACGAGTGCCATGGGGATGAGCAGATGCGCAAAGTGGAGCAGGGAAACAGGAGCAGCGACGACGAGACGCCATGGCCGATGAAGGCTCTGCGCGGCCGAGCGCCATGGAAAAAATCGAACGCGCGCGGGAGGTACGGCATCAGCAAGCTGGAAGATGTGCGCAGGGGAGTTTGCGTAGGGGAGCAGGAGGAGCCAAGGACGAGGCACTCCATGCCGTCGGGCTGAGTCGTGCTGCGCGACGCTGGAGAGCGAGCTGAGGGGCACGGCCGAGCGAGAACCAAGAAGGGCGACGGCGGCCAGCGTCATGGCGAGCAGACGCGCGGACAGGCGGGACTCCGGCGGGGCGTGCGCTGGACACCAAGGAGAGGAGGCGCTTGGGCAGAGAGAGCTAACGCGCGCGCAGGTGAGCTAGGAAGCAGGCGCGCCATAGCTGGGACTAGGGCGCGGCGAGCTGGAAGGCCGCGTGCCATGGGTGAGCTCGGATAGAGGGGCCAGGGCGCTGGGGGAGACTACAGCAGGGAGCTCGGCGCGCAGCCAAGGGAGGCAAGCCCACAGAAAAATCCCGGTGCCGAGAGCTTGGAGCAGGGCGAGCGCCATGGGAGCTGGAGAAACCAACTGCGCGTGGCTCGAGAAGAAGTAGGGGGCGCGCAAAGGAGAAACCGGGGAGGAGCGCCGGCGAGCTCGGGAACTAGAGAGGGCGAGCAGGGAGCTCCGTCGGGCGCTAGTCAAAGACGACGGCCAGAGAGAGATGACGGGCATCAGAGGAGCCAGCGCGTGTAGATGAGCGTGAGAGAGTAGCAAACAGAGGGCGGCGGTGACCAAATATCAGGGAGCAGTGTGGTGTCTGAGATAAAAATCCAACATAGAAAGACCCATAAGCGGTGGCAGAGATAACTCCAGGGAAGTAAGCACCATGTAGGAGGAAAAATCAACGACGTGCATGGAAAAAAAATCAAAGACCTCTAGGTGGCGGCATATAAGGCCAATGGGAGAAAAATCAGAGAGAGAAATTCTTTCTTTTTTAAAGATAAATGAACATGAGAATGCATATGTATCTGGTTCAGAAATTTGCCTTGATGAGATATGAATGAACCTACACCAAAACAATTTCGGGTACAATCTTCATACAATGTTTTGATTTAGTGAATATTCCAAGAATCATATGATTTTTTACCCGTTATTTGTATTTAAAGATTTAGATCGGGACAAGAAACACATGGACCCAATTAAACAAGATCGAGAATGATACTTTAAACTGTGTCAGACCACGTCATTATCTTTGATATCTTAGACTCTACTAGATTTGATTTAATTTGAAACCAGAAAATTTTATCCGCAGTTTGAACAGAGAAACAGATTACTTATGAATACTCAATATCAGCTCTAATTATCTTGATCCAATTTAGTTTTGCGTTAATACTTTTGTCGTTGAGTTCTAACTAATTTGTTTGAGATGAACTCAGAGAACTGAACTAAATTTTCAAAATCATATTTGCGCGAGCGATGAATATTAAATAATCACCAGACTCGCCAATCTCCGGAACAAATATGTTCCGAACAGGATGAAAATTTAAGAATAGCCCGGATAAATAAAAACGATGTCGAACTCGCGACAAACGAAACAGATGCGATATTAAAATCGCGATAGACGAAGATGATTAAAATTTAGCATCTGTTTTATCCACTGATATTACGTGCTTAAATCCATACTCATTGTCGAGCAGAATATAAACACCAGGGATGTTACACTGTGGATGCGCCCACGTCCGCGCGTTCTCCGGCCACGTCCGTGCCCCGGCGCCCCTTTTGAGCCCCGCGCCCTGCTCGCCCACCTCCCCTCTCTCACTCGCGCCCCCTGCCCAACTCTCTCGCCCTCTCTCTCGCTCTACCCACACGAGCAGAGAGCTCTGCCACCGCCCACCGACGCCCACTGCATATTCCATGGCCGCTGTCGCGCCCGTGTCCCGTCCAGTGCCACGGTGAGCTCCGCCTTACTGTCAGCTGCTCGGGACACCCTTCGGTGTGCCCTCTCCCTCCCTGCTGCATCGGGTCCGCGTTCACCGGAGCATTTCTTACGTAGCTGGAGCCCCGCCACCGTCGACCCAAGGCTCCATCGCACCCCCGCCGTTCTCCAAGCGTCCCGGAGTTCGCACTCGAGGTGAGCACCCTTCGCATGCCTTTATTTCGCCAAGTATCGCCCCAGTGCCCGCGCAATTGCTCACCGGAGCTAGCTGTGCCGTCGCGGAACCTTTCCCACCACGGTCTGCGTTCTCTGGTGCCCCCGTGCCGGTTCTGCGCCCACAGTTGTGTTCGTCGTGTCACGTTGAGCGCGTCTGACCCTTTCCCTAAGCCACTAGAGCCCCACCATGGCCAGCCTCCTCGTCTCCAGCAAACTCTCGACACGGGACCGAGCGGCGCCACCGTGCCCAAGTCAGCCCCTGGCCGTTAGATCTCGGCCGTCCGTCTGAAATCGGACAGTTCAGAGCCAACCCGAGCGGATCTAATCCTAACCCTCCGATTTGGATCTGACCGCCCCTCTCTCTTCCCCCTCACTCGCGTCTCTGCCTCTAGGCTCGGCTGGTCAGCCCGCCCTGACCCGCTGACGCCCTGGCCCCGCTTGTCAACCGCGCCCGTGCCCGCACGCGTGCCCGCGCGATCTAATCTGGGCAGTTGATCTCTGATCCGATGGCTGAGGTTACCCCGTACCCCTTCGCATGTGAGTTTTGCTTAAGAACCCCCTGGTTTTAGGAAATCAACTCGCCGTCCTCTGTTTTAGCGCATAGGTCCCTGGTTTCTTTAGAATAGCCCCCTGGATTTTTATTTAATTATAGATTTAGCCCTAATTTCATATTTCAAACTTCAAAACTTGTTTGTTTCATATCTTTTTCATATGAACTCCAAATTTAGTGGTTCAAATTGCAAAATGTTCACAAGATTATTATCTGCTCAAATAAAATATGACCAACTGTAATCTGTATACTTTAATTTTTACACTTAGAATATAGAATTAAAGTATATGTTGATTTATTTATTTAATGAAATAAATAAAAGGAGAATCCTAGGAATAAAGTATATTTAATCTTGTGAGATTAGTGTTATGCATTTCATGAATTCATTTTTGGTTTAACCTTTAGGCCTTAATGAGATAAATAGAATTAGGTATGTAATTATGGATAACATTTAAAGGATAATCAAATTCCTAAATGAGAGCAGTTTATCTTATAATTTAATCTTTTCTTTGTTTAATTATTACTTTACCTTTTTAAGTTATGTTCCAAACACTTAGAGAGTAATCAATTCCCCAATTAGGATTACTCCATTTTATAACTTGATATCATTCCCCTGTACTTAATACTATACCTCTTTGAGTTGTATGCCAATGATTGTTCATGTGTGATGTGATGTTCATTTTTACCTTCCAAATATATTGAATGTATGCTCGCTTTATTTAGACAACGAGCAGCTCGTGGTTCCTGAGTGTGTTGCCGAAGATCCCTCTGAGCAACAACCTGGTGAAGTCAGGGTTAATCAAGTCAGCGTCGATGCTACTCCTGATGGTGCTGACATTGTACTCGGTTTGTTTTACATTAGTGCAATTCCCGCAACCATATTATTTGATTCTGGTGCTACACATTCATTCATGTCTGCTCGATATGCTAACACAAATGAGATACCACTGCTAAATATGAGAAAACCAATGATAGTAATCACACCTAAAGGGCCTATTGAGGCAAATCAAATGACACGTAGATTGACATTAACAATTATGGGAAGAGAATTTGGAGCTACTGCTATAATATTAGAGGCCAGCAGTATAGATCTGATCCTTGGTATGTCATGGTTAAGAAAGGCAAAGGCCATTATAGCATGTGGTAGGGGTATTATAGAACTCACTAGCCCTAAAGGAGAAACGTTTCAAGTTCAAATTGCAGTAACCACCTCTTCCAAACGAGCTATATACTTTATACCTGAGGAGTTTGTTGGTGACAACATCCGTATGGTTAGAGATTTTCTGGATGTCTTTCCAGAGGAGTTACCAGGGATGCCACTAGATAGGGAAGTTGAGTTTGTCATTGATCTCTTACCTGGGACTGCTCCTGTTGGGGGCCTTCGTCCTCCGAAGGTCCTCAAAAACATGATTTGACAATGTTTTCCAAGTGGATTATATGAACAGGTACCTTCGGACTCAGAATTATGAACATGAAGTACGGTCAGGACGAAGCCTGAACCAGACGAAGGGGGATTGAAATGGAGGACGGGCTGATTACCAAGCTCTACGAAGGATGGTGCACAGCCGAAGCTGTGTGCAGGAAAGCTTCGTCGCGATAGCAAGAAGGGGAACCGACATAAAGATGAAAAGACTACTTAAGCCTTGACAGATTTCCATAAGTCATTAGCAAGTGTAATGGACATGAATGTAATTTTACATGGGCTGTGTCTCACGCCTATAAATAGATGAACAGTACTCCCGTACTGTTCACGCTGACTTGACATTTGCTTTTGCGTCATCCTTGTACTTTTGCCTTCCTGCTGTCCGAAGGTACATTTGTAATTTGAAGTCATTTCTATTTTTACATAGTAATAAAATAGAAATGACATCGTGACAAAATTTAAATGTTTACATTACTATTTATGTCATGCATAAGTTCTTCGTCATAACTTATCGTGCTTACGAAGATATATTGTTTATGACCTTCGTCCGGAGCACGTTATATCCCGAAGGGAAATAATGTTTCAAAGGACGAAGGACTTTATCATTTAACACCTTTTTATGTTGCCTTGTTCTTAATCCGAAGCATTTGAGAACAAGTCACCAACATTGGCGCCCACCTCCGGTGAACTCACTTCCACTTTGAGTTTTTTGAACACCTTCGGAAGCCATAGACCCTCGCTATGGCGCCGAAGAAAGCTTCAGCGACTGGGGCTGCAGCATTGCAACCGCTAGACCCCAACCAGGAGACCGTCTCTCTTCGGGAGGCCCGAAGCCAGAAGAGGAAGGCCGTCAGCCCGACGCTTCAGGAGGATGAACTAGACCAAGAGATCAGGGATATGGAGATGCTTCATCAACAGGTGCAGAGGAAGAAGGAAAAGATGGCCAGGCTAGCTGAGCTACAGAGGCAGATAGACGAAGCTTCTGAAGAGGTTCGCCATCTTACTCACGATGAGCAGAACAGAAGGCCTCAACAAAAAGACCTTCATCAGGAGGGCTTCTTCAACGAAGATGACTGGTATGACAATTTCCATCATGGAAATTTTGTTTTCGATGATGCTTCTCCCCTGTCCACTGAGCTGCAGGCTACACCTTGGCCTCCATCCTACAAGCCACCCTAGCTTCCCATGTTCGATGGCCATTCAGACCCGAAGCAGTTTTTGATGAGCTACGAAGCAACAGTGTCTTCGTATGGTGGCAATGCTGCAGTCATGGCAAAGTCTTTTGTTATGGCTGTCAGGAATGTTGCTCAGACCTGGTATTCCTCCCTTCGACCAGGAACAATTACTTCATGGCAAAAGTTGAAGGACATGTTGTTAACCAGCTTTCAAGGGTTTCAGACGAAGCCGGTTACTGCTCAAGCCTTGTTCCAGTGCACTCAGGATCATGAAGAATACCTTCAGGCGTATGTCAGAAGGTTCTTACGTTTGAGGGCGCAGGCACCAACGGTGCCCAATGAAATCGTCATCGAAGCCATGATCAAGGGGCTTCGACCTGGACCTTCAGCTCAATACTTCGCTAGGAAGCCACCTCAGACTTTGGAGAAGCTACTCCAGAAGATGGACGAGTACATTCGTGCCGACAATGATTTTCGCCAAAGAAGGGAGGAGGCTTTCAGATTTTCTGAAATGACCAGGGGCTTCGGAGGAAGATTCTATCCGAGGCATGTCAGGTCCATCCACAACTCTACTCAAAATGATGATAAGGCGAGTCAGCAGAACAGGCCGCAGTGCTCCTCACAGGCTTCGGGACAACAGCAAAGTTTCTTCCGGCCACCAGCTCCAAGAGGCAGAAGCGCCAGGGGCTTCGGCGGAAGATTTGGAGATCAACCAAGGAAAATGTTTTGCTTGTTCTGTGGAGAAAACAAGGGCCATACCACCAGGATGTGCCATGTTACAATCCAGAAGCAAAAGGAAATAGCCGAAGCTGCAGCGCAACAAGCTCAGCCGAAGCAGGTCATGCATACTGCTTCGTACCATCCGCCTTACATCCCACAATACATAGACAACCACCCTGCAGTTTCTGTAGCTTCGGCAAGTCAACCTCAAGCTTCCTGGCAACAGCCTCCGCCTCCACCTCCACTGCAACAAGGCCAACAGCCAGAAGGGAGCCAATATGCCCCGCACCAAAGGGACTTCAGAGAACAATCCGAAGCTCGCACAGTCAATAGCACTGTGCCAGAGTCGAAGCACATTTATTGACACATATCCTACCTTTGATAGCAGTCTTTTCTATTCAGTTCTATTTTCTGTGTAACAAAGAACATTGTTAGTTTTCATATAATAATTTCGTTGTTTCCCACGAGGAAAACCTATTTTCTCCACAGGCTTAAGTTGCTGAAGCTTAAAAAATTTGCGTTAACAAGGAGGACCTTCGAATTATTAAAAATCCTTCGAAGCAACAGAAAGTCGTTCTAAGGAACGCAGAGTAAGTTGATGAAGTCACAAAAAGCCGTTCCAAAGGGAGCGCAGTGTAAGTTTTCTGCTCAAAAGTCGTTCCAAAGGGAATGCAGAGCTTACAGCGAAAAGTCAACGCTGATACCGCCTAAGTAAAAGGCGAAGAAGCTCAAAAGACGTTCCTAAGGGAATGCAGAGCTTACAGCGAAAAGTCAACGCTGATACCACCTAAGTAAAAGGCGAAGAAGCTCCAAAGACGTTCCTAAGGGAATGCAGAGCTTACAGTAAAAGATTGTGTGTTTCACAGGGATATGTGTGTATCTTCGGAATCAAATTCATCTACATAACATAACATCATCACATCATTTTGCATAGCATAAGCATCATACATCATATTGCATATGGCAAAAGAAGGGAGGACAGTATCAACCTTCGGAAGAATGCTTTGAGAAAGTAAAAATCTTCGGAATATAGCTTCGGAAGATGTTCTCACGAAGTTTGGATATTTTCCATCAGAGTGCTATGGGTTTTGTGATGCATAAAAGTTTTTCTATCTTCACGAAGCATGAAAAGAAGGGAAGGTGTTTTTTCGCCGAAGGCTTAAAAACGGTACGTATGTAAAGTTTCATGCATCGTAAAGAATTGAATAATGAAAAGAAACTTATATATCACATCCAAATGTACAAAATATTACACAAATCACATTCCAAATGTTTTTTCTAATACCATCTAGTCTTCTCTTAGTACTACTTCGGCAGCCTCATTTAGAAGTTGTTCAACAACTTTATCCATGATAGCTTCGGCCATTTGTTTAATTTCGTCATCCTCTTTCGTGTGAGGGTCAGCAGACGATCCAGTAGGTTCTGAGGGAGGGGAATATGTCTACATTACTATCACAAACCGCGAACAAAGTTTGAAATAAAAATTACAGCACAACAAGTACGACTAATTAATACCTATTTGCCCTTCGGGCTCTGTACTTTTTTCGGCAGCTTCTGTCACTTTCCTAGCATCATGGATGCCTTTTTCACTCCTTTGAATAATCTCTTGCGCCATTTCTCGGCCGCCGTTGTCCCAGATATCAGTAAAGAATTTACCGCTAACCATGCTTGCTTCGGTCGAGGGGTCTTTGATGTCTTCGGAGGACAAGGCAGCTTCGGACTGAGCTAAGGATTTTACATGATCACAACCTTTCTTCTCCAAAACAGTAGCAACTCCTCTGGCGCCCGAAAAAGCGCAGATGTCACCGCGGCTACTTAAGATTTCCTCGAAGGCCTCTGCTTCGTGACTGATCCAATCCAGTGGACCTTCGGGATTGCCTCTTGAAAAATTCTCTTCACTAGAAAATGCGCCAACGCTGGCGAAGCTGGATTTTATCTTTTTGACGCATTCAATAGATTTAACATAGCATTTCCTCTGGGATGCACGAAGCTCTTTAACACTTAACTCTAAATGATTGACCAACTGATCACTAAGCTCTCGTTTTGTTTCTTCAAGCGCACGCTCCTCTTTAGCTCTAGCTAGCTGTTTCTGAAGATCTTTAATCTCACGTTTTTGGGCTTCGGCTTGGACCTTTGAGGCAGCTTCGTCCTTTTTTACCTTGTCTACCAATGTAAGCAGAATTTTATCCTTTTCTAGAGCTTCGTTTCTTAGTTTAATAACTTCTGATCGTAGGTTGTTGAACGCAATTTCATAGCTCTCATCTTCGGCACTCTTTTGTGCTCTTAATGCGTTGCTTAGGATTAAACCCTATATGTAAAAAAGTTGGTATAAGAATAAAAGAATGAGTTACGAATTCAAAAAAAAATTTCAAGTGCCTAAACCCCATACCTTTAGGCTATTGTACGCAAGACTGTCCGCGAGATCCTCCTTCGTCATAGCACATAATCCAGCTTCGAGCATCGGGAACCCCATACTTCTAGCCATCTCCCGGCAGACAGATAATTCTTTGTTATCAGGGAGGCAGTATAGGAAGTCATCTTCATTTGTCCCATTGAACACTACTGCCCCCTTCAGATACTTTAACTCTCTAGCATAGTGATTGGCTTCATAAGTCTCTTCTTCAGATAATTTCTTCCCCGAAGCATGTCGCACGATGTAATCGCATATGTTGGAAGGAGTTTCGGGGGCGGCAGTGTCAATTTCTTCAACCAAAACTGGTTCTGATATTTTTATTTTCTCGGTTTCCAAAGATTGTTCCTTGGTGGGCTCTGAAGGCCCAGCTTCAGCTTCAGGTTGTTGCTTCGAAGTTTCAGTAGACGCTTCAGCAAGTTCAACAGTCTTCTTTGGTGTTGTGCTTGAAGACTTAATTGTCTCCAAGACATCTAGCACGTTCACCATTCTTTTTCTTTTTGGGGTCACCGATGGGCCCTTTTGATTTTTTATTACATTTGTTGAAGGACTTAAGATTTCCAATATTTTTTGTCCTTCAATCTTCGGTTTTTCTGCCTTCTCTGCTGAAGGCGCTTCAGTTTTTTCTTCTATCTTTGGCACTGGAGCTGGTTCTGTAGCTTCAGTGGCCAAAGAGACTTCACCAATAAATTCAGGCACTATGGCTGGCTCAATAAAACGCGCCCGGTGGGTGAGCACCTTCATCTTTTTCCTTTGCGGCGTTGGCTCACTAGTGGCACTCGTAGCAGCTTCTGTTGCAGGAGAAGTATTTTTTCTTTTGCGGCCCAATACCGGATAGTGATAGTCAGGGTAGACAAACCCGACTGTGTCAAATACCCGGTTGAGCCTTTTCTTCTTTCGGCCCCCGAAGGCTGCTGATAACGCAGTGTTCTCGGCCTTCGAGTATGCCCCAAGCAGTTCGTCGCTTAATGTTTCAATGCTTTTCAACCAGTCGTCATCAGGTTCAACAAACTTATCCCCGTATTTGAATGTGTATTTCAGTCTAACCAGTCCGCCTTCGTCGGACTCCTTGATGGTCTCCTTCGGCATTTCCCACTTTCCTGCAAGTGGCCACACCCTGAAGGCGATATGCTCTTGGACCAAGTCCCTTGTCCCAATAGAAGAGCAGATTACGCCGAAGGCTCTTTGGCATTCCTCGGCTGCTTCATCCATTTCAACCTTCGGTCTTCGAAGTCCGAAGCGTTGCCAGATGGGGCGCATAATGATACTCTTAACATCTTCCTGCGCTGTTAAGTCATTCTTTACATAGAACCATTCTGTCATCCAGGCTCCGGGCCACCTCTTCCGAAAGGTTGGCACAGGGCGGCTTGACCCGGAGCAGGCACCGAAGCTGTAGCACCCAAAGTTGTTGTGATATTGTTCTTTCCCCCAGGGCTTCGTCTCATATAACAACTCATGAATATTGCAAAAGCTTTTAGCATTTGGTTCTAAACCTTGGCTTCTCACAGCCCAGACAAACATTCCCATTCTTATGATAGCTTCGGGAGTAATTTGATGAAGGTAAACTTGAAATGTCTTCAGGACTTCAACAACAAAGCTGCTTAGGGGGAATCGAAGCCCAGCCTTGAGAAAGCTTCGGAAAATTACGACTTCATCTTCTTCGGGAGTGGGAGAAGTTTTTTCTCCAGCATCAGCCCTCACAATAGATATATCTCGGAAATACCTCCCTCTCATATTATCAATATGGCTCTGCTTAATAGTGGTTTTCCCAAAAACCGTGTGACTTGGCCGCCATGGTCGATCTTCGGACTCTTCCCCACCACTTTCTACATCATAACTGTCGCTGTCACCAGTATCTTCAGACAAACCTTCCAGAATCTCCTTAGTAATTTTTTCCGTATTGGTCTCCGCCATCGCAATAAGGAACCCCAAGTTCTTCTCTTCGTCAAGGCTCAGCTTCATCTCAGCAGCGACCTTCTTATCTTCAGACATCTTCGGAAACACTAAAAAATTGTTTTCAAAGCCGAAGCTTCAAAACCAAAATATCAGCAAATCTTAGCGCGCAAGAGCTAAAAATTTAGTGAGCGGAAGCAGATGGCAAGTGTGCGTACCAAATGAGTTTGCGGTATGATCTTATTTATACGCCCAGGGCGTTGAAAATTGAAAGACCCCGCTTGTCAGTGAATATTGCTATTCTAGCAAAGGGAAGGTGTTTTTTCGGACCTTCGGCTCAAGGCCTTCGTCCATATCGCAATCTGAATTTATCATTAACAAATTAATATTGCGAGGGGCTACTGTTGGGGGCCTTCGTCCTCCGAAGGTCCTCAAAAACATGATTTGACAATGTTTTCCAAGTGGATTATATGAACAGGTACCTTCGGACTCAGAATTATGAACATGAAGTACGGTCAGGACGAAGCCTGAACCAGACGAAGGGGGATTGAAATGGAGGACGGGCTGATTACCAAGCTCTACGAAGGATGGTGCACAGCCGAAGCTGTGCACAGGAAAGCTTCGTCGCGATAGCAAGAAGGGGAACCGACTTAAAGATGAAAAGACTACTTAAGCCTTGACAGATTTCCATAAGTCATTAGCAAGTGTAATGGACATGAATGTAATTTTACATGGGCTGTGTCTCACGCCTATAAATAGATGAACAGTACTCCCGTACTGTTCACGCTGACTTGACATTTGCTTTTGCGTCATCCTTGCCTTCCTGCTGTCCGAAGGTACATTTGTAATTTGAAGTCATTTCTATTTTTACATAGTAATAAAATAGAAATGACATTGTGACAAAATTTAAATGTTTACATTACTATTTATGTCATGCATAAGTTCTTCGTCATAACTTATCGTGCTTACGAAGATATATTGTTTATGACCTTCGTCCGGAGCACGTTATATCCCGAAGGGAAATAATGTTTCAAAGGACGAAGGACTTTATCATTTAACACCTTTTTATGTTGCCTTGTTCTTAATCCGAAGCATTTGAGAACAAGTCACCAACAACTCCTATTTCTAAGCGACCTTACAGGATGTCTGTAGAAGAATTAAAGGAACTTAAGAAGCAATTATCTGAGTTACAGGAGGCAGGGTACATTCGTCCGAGTTCCTCACCTTAGGGAGCACCGGTACTGTTTGTACAGAAGAAGGATGGATCACAACGGATGTGTGTGGATTATAGATCACTTAATGATGTTACTGTGAAGAACAAGTATCCATTACCTCGTATTGAGGATTTATTTGATCAGATGAGAGGTGCTAGGGTATTCTCGAAGATTGATCTCCGATCGGGATACCATCAAATGAAGATTAGACCATCGGATATTACAAAGACGGCTTTCTCAACCCGGTATGGATTATATGAGTTCACTGTTATGTCATTTGGATTAACCAATGCACCAGCTTATTTTATGAATTTGATGAATAAGGTGTTTATGGAGTATTCCGACAGATTCGTCATGGTGTTCATCGACGATATTCTTATCTATTCTAAGAGTGAAAGTGATCATGAAGAGCATCTAAGGTTGGTGCTACAGAAGCTACGAGATAATCAACTCTACACCAAATTTAGCAAGTGCGAGTTTTGGATTGACAAGGTGCCATTCCTTGGACATATTATTTCTAATGGAGGAATAGCAGTGGATCCTGTTAAAGTAAAGGAGATAATGGAATGGAGCGTGCCCACTACCGTCACTGAGATTTGGAGTTTCTTGGGGCTTGCAGGATATTATCAGAGATTTATTGAAGGATTCTCTAAGATTGCCAAGCCTATGACCTCGCTTCTGGAGAAAGGAAGATAATTTAAGTGGGACGAGAAGTGCCAAGAAAGCTTTGATCAATTGAAGAAGAGATTGATGTCACCACCAGTGTTGGTTATACCAGATCTACAGAAGGGATTTGACATTTATTGTGATGCATGTGGCCAAGGATTAGGATGTGTGCTCATGCAAGAAGGACATGTGATTGCCTACGCGTCTCGTCAGCTGCGGAAACACGAATTTAACTACCCCGCTCATGATTTAGAACTGGCAGCCGTTGTGCATGCACTTAAGATTTGGAGACACTACATTATGGGAACTAAGTGCCAAGTATACACGGATCATAAGAGTTTGAAGTACATATTCACTTAGAAGGATCTCAACCTTAGGCAACGCCGTTGGTTGGAGCTTATTAAGGATTATGATTTGGAGATTCATTACCACCCAGGCAAGGCAAATTTGGTTGCAGATGCCTTGAGTCGGAAGGAGCACGTTCATTTCGCTATTGTTGTCCAGCTACCCGATGAATTAGCAAGAGATTTTGAGAGGCTCAACCTGGGAATTGTTACGCATACGGAAGGAGTTACCATTGAATTGGAACCTACCTTGGAGCAAGAAATTCGAAGAGGTCAGATTGGTGATGCCAAAATCCAGGAGATCAAGGATCTAATAACAGAGGGTAGAGGCCCAGATTTCACGGAGGATGAGCAAAGCACGGTATGGTTCAAGAATCGGATTTGTGTTCCTGATATCGATAGTCTTCGGGAAACCATATTGAAGGAGGCACATGACTCAGTTTATTCTATCCACCCTGGTAGTACTAAGATGTACCAGGACCTAAAGTAGAAGTATTGGTGGTATGGACTAAAGAAGGATGTTGCTTCACATGTTGCACTTTGTGATGTTTGCCAAAGGGTGAAAGCGGAACATCAAAGACCTGCTGGTTTACTACACCCGCTTAAGATACCTGAGTGGAAATGGGAAGAGATTTGTATGGACTTCATTGTTGGATTACCCCGCACATCTGCTGGGTATGATTCTATATGGATGATTGTGGACAGGCTAACTAAAGTAACCCACTTTATTCCAGTGAAGACCACGTATTCAGGAGCCAAGTTGGCAGAGTTGTACATGGCACGGATTGTCTGCTTACATGGTGTGCCAAAGAAGATTGTGTCAGACCGGGGATCACAGTTTACTTCTCGGTATTGGAAGAAGTTGCACGAGTCCTTGGATACAAGATTGAATTTTAGTTCGACTTTCCATCCCCAGACTGATGGGCAGACAGAGAGGACCAACCAAGTGCTGGAAGATATGTTAAGAGCTTGTGCTCTTAAACATGGTGGAAGCTGGAGAAGAACAGGTGGTCGAAGAGGAGCCGCCTAACACTGAGGCATTCGACTTGATCTAGGTGGCGTCTCCCAGTCAGCTTTGTGGCGCCAGTGAATAATATTTAGTTCGCTTTACTTTATCATTTATTTTTGTAAGATTTCCGCTATGTAATAAGTACATTTATGATATTTATGACATTTATCTCTATGCACTCTGTTATTATATGTGTTGTCTTCTCTGGCGCATATATGAGATGCACCCGGCTTTGTTCCTTAAAACTGGGTGTGACACATATCATGTCCAACTTTACTTTATAATTCACTGTCTCGCATTACATTATTGAAACTTAAGGATTGACTAGTCTGTATTTACCTTACCCTTGTTTACATTTTTGGGTTAATCATGGTTAGCTTATGCTATTGCTTTAACTTAATCAATAAACATGATGTGATCTTTTATGATACGTTGATGTTATCCCGATGAGGTTCTTGTGATTCTTTTAGGGGGCTCAGGCTGTTTCCTGAGTACCTCTTCATAAGGACCTATTTGGGGAGTGGCAACTTGGGATAATAGTGCAACCATGAGGGTGGAATGGGACACCCTTAGCTGATTAATTAGAGGAACCAGAGGAGTAATTGGCTTCGCCGTAGGGCCGTCAATGGGGTCCGGGCACAGTACTTGCTCTGCCGAGGCTGGTTGCAGAGGTTCTTGATTTGGTTTTGTTAGTCACCCTTCCTCTGGGGAGATGTACTGTGTTTATCAAACTGGAGAAACCTAACGAGCGACTATGACCTCTGGGAAATCTTTGTAAAGGCTACGCAGTGAGACCCTGCTAGGTCACCTTGGTAGTGATCAATGGGACGCTAGAACCCCGAGCAGAAAGGGAATCATGGCTTGTGGGTAAAGTGTGCAACCTCTGCAGAGTGTTAGAAACTGGTATATCAGCTGCGCTCACGGTTATGAGTAGCCTTGGGATCCTCTTCGATTAGAAGAACTTTGGTTATTTTTATGATGACGAATAGCAATGATGGTTATAAATCTAATCTCTGGTATTTCCTCTTGGAGGGAGTGCCTCTGGGTAATAACTGGGTTTATTACTAAAAACTTGGCTCTACTTATAGTAATAAAACTTGACCAACTAAAAGCAACTGCTTAACCTTAACTCCACATACAGCTAGTCCACTTTAGCCAAACGGGACATTTGCTGAGTACGTTGATGTGTACTCACCCTTGCTTTACAAACCACCCCGCCCCAGGTTGTCCCCACTGTACTCAGTGCTTAGGAGGTGAAGTTGGCAACATGGAGGACTTTGAGGAGTTCCAGGACTACGACGAGTTCTAGTTTACTTTAGTGGTAAACCCCCAGTCAGCTACCTGTGTAGGCTTATCTTCTACGTTTCGTTACTCCGCACTTTGATATTATTGTTGAACACTATAGATATGTATTAGACTCTGTGGATGTCTCAGACATCTTGATGTAACTATGTACCTTTCCGCTATTTAATTCAAGCATTGTGTGATGATGTCCAATTATGTAATCGCTGTGTACGTGAGTTCTGATCCTGGCACGTACATGGTCCGCATTCGGTTTACCTTCCAAAAACCGGGTGTGATATAAGTGGTATCAAAGCCTTGTTGACTGTAGGACTGCTAACCTAGGCTAGAATGACCACCCTAAGGACTATAGACCTCTACTCTTACCTTGATCTTAGTGTCTTTTCAAAAGTTGGTTATCTTGACCAACTCTATGTTATTTACTTATCTCAAAAAGTTTTGTCTCACTTTTCTTTCTATTTACTTTCTAGTCTCATAGTTCTACTCTTACTCTTATTCTTACGATGTCTTTTGTAGATGGCCCGTATCAGGTGCACTGCACATAAGTCTGTGATCCCCTTTTTGCCTTCTCGCCTGGCGGAGCGTCCACTGCGTCGCACGGTGTCAGGTCAATCCAGTTACCTGGAGAGACTACATCGTCACCTGCACGAGGAGCAGGAGCGCCGACGCCAGGAGCAGGAGCAGGAGTAGCAGGACTTTTCCCCCTTGCCTTAGCGGGAGGTGGAGTCTGAGAGGCCGCCTTCCCCTGCACCTCAGCCAGAGATGCCCCCTGCACCACCTCAAGGCATCGCGGCTGTTGGAGGAGACCCTGACGGAGACGGAGACGACGATGACGTCGGTGGCAGTTCGAGCATATTTGAGGCACTTGAGAGGGTGCCCTATAATCCTTTTACCAAATGTTATGAAATGAGGCACTGTTGGAGTAGTTTTTCCTATGTAGAGCCTCATATTTCAATTTAAGGCGTCAGTTTGAGACATTGTTGGAGATGCTCTAAGCCTCCAAAGCAACTTTGTCAAGTAAGCATGACTGTAGATCATCGTATTAGGAGTATTAGGAGTTGGTCCGATTTGCTCCTAACTGAGTGGATAAGATCTATGTATCTAGGGGTAGTTTGGGAATGTGAAAAAATGGGAAATGGTAATGAGTAAATCCCCACTAGATGTTGCTATCCCATGCCCATCTATACCCATGACAAAAAGACAATCCTGACAGGTCACCCTTATCTACTAGTGGGTACAAATTGTCAAGGCACCTTTACCCACTCATTTTAAGTGATGCCCTTAAGCATCATAATAATCATTTGCCACTTAATGAAACACTCATGTGTGTTTGAATATTAACTTGTGCTTCATATGGCTTGATGATGAGTAAATATGACTATGAAAACCTCATGATTGCTATGAAGGTGTGGCTACCTTAAATATGCTCATATGTGGTTAAGGTCAATTTGTTGCTCCATTTTATTGATTGATTGAATACGATTAAATTTAGATTTGCGCCTTGAGTTTTGAGTTGCTCGGGTTGGTACTCCACGAATCATCTTCTTTCCCTCGCGCTATCTTTCTACAAAGTTTGAGGCAAATCTGGGCATTTTTCATTGCCCGTCACTACCGCTCTAGTGCCCAGCACTACCACTGCTCGACACTACCGCTCCCTATGTTATGTGTTTCTGACTCTGAATTTTGGCAGAGAGTTTGGTTGATCTTTTAGGTTTTTGGTATATTCAAACGACACTAGTTTGAATTAATATGGTGCTTTGTGTCCCTAGAGGTTTTGGGTCAAGTTTGGGAATCAAGTCACGATGTTGTTCTCAAAAGAGATTTTTACTGGCTCCCATTCGCCCCCTATGGTCACCTCAACGGTCCTTCAATGGTTCTCTTGTCACAACTGATACCCGCTTGGTGTTTTTCCAGTCAATTCATCCCTAGGATGACATCTAACCCCTATGTACCCATTACTATTAAGTTAGCGGGGAACTCTATTGTTGGGGGCCTGCCTTGCCGAAGGTCCTCAAGACGCCTGTATTTCGATATAAACAAATGTGTTTCAGGTATACAGAAACGAATGGACGAAGCTAGCCTTCGACCAAAGTAGTGAATAAAGAAGCTCCATCTGTGTATGTGCACATCAAGGGTGCAAGACGATGGTTACTAGCCTCGGCATGAAGAAAGATTAAACCGCGAAGCGGGGAGAAGCTAAAGTCTTGTGCAGCAAGAAAAGAAAGAAAAAAAGACAGCAATGCCCTTACATCATTTGTAAATCATGTGTGTAAACTTTGTGGGCATGCTTGTAATTTCATACGATGTTGTACTTCTCTCCTATAAATAGGTGTAACACCTCTGGTGTTACGAGAATTAAAAACTTTGACATGTCATCATGTGCATTAGCATCGTCTTGTGGTGATACACCTAGAATGCATTCACTAGGATAAAGATCATGCTAAGTGTAAAGTTGGGTTTAGTAGAAAATGGGAAACCTAGTTGAAAAATCCTGATTTAGAGCCAAAGGTCAACTTGGTGAAATACCGAAGTGTGAATTTTCTAAGCCCAGCAACTTTCAGGTGTTGAGATTTCAGACTTAATGCAATATCTGAGTTTTTGTGTTTTTGGTGCAACTTTGGAGCTCTTTACTTTTTTGTCTATGAAGTAATGGACGATGGCTACAATAGTAAAGTTGGGGACCATAGAAGATTGAACAAGTTTCTCAAAGAAAGTTTGTCCTGGTGCTGTACAAAAACTGGAGGAAAGTGTGCCAAAACATACACTGTCAGATATGGGTTCTCTGAATTGGTTTTCCGCAAACTAGAGCTGTGTGCAGTGCTATTTAGTCAGTTTTGGAGTTCCCTAGATTTAAATTGGTTGAGGGTTACTCAATGGTCATCACAGAAAACTTGAAGATTAGAGTGAGGAGAGCAATACTTGTTGAGTGTTTGGACTCTAGAGTTATTTAGAACTGGGAGAAAAACTTGCCCAAAGATGGGTTGTGTCAGATTTTGGATTTACGGACTAGTGAGTTTTTGCTAAAACTGAATTTCAGTGTAATGTGCTAGACTTTGGAACACTATAGCTTGTGATTCATGCTCATTTGGCCCTGGAGTGCTATAGAAAGATTAGAGAGCCATGATGGATGAACAAGTTTGATGAAGAAGGGTTGTCTTGGTACTGCTTAAAATCAGGAGAAAAACTTGGTTCAAGTCGTGCTGCCAGGCAAGTGAGGCACTGACAATGTGCAGTTAACTGCAAGACTGAAACCAGTGAGTTGCTCGACTTTAGGGCATTGTAACTTGTGATGTTTGCATCTATGGACTAACGTTTCTATAACAAGATTAGATACCGTATATTAGTGAGTAAGTTATGTTAAATAAGATCGGATCGGTGCTATGTGAAATCAAGAGAAAAGTGACCTTGAAATGTCTCTGTCAGTCGAAGAAGGGTAACTAAACAGGATCAGTTAACTGATTCAGAGAACTCGCCGCTGGTGTTCTAGGAGCTGTGATCCAAACTCCCAGTTAAGATTCATGCACAGTCATGTATGCATAACCAAGTGAAGGTGAAAATATCGTAGGGGAGGCGGTTTTGGTCTCGGTGAATGCACAGTCATGTATGCATAACCAAGTGAAGGCGGCCGCGTGGCCTGTGCCGCGTCTATGTGAGTGTCGCCAGAGAATAACCCACCGTTTTCACGTTGTGGCACGCAGCTGCCTGCTTCACCGTGGGACAACTTGGACTCCACGGTGAGTTTTCCAGAGCCGCTCCGTCGTTGCATCGGCTACCGTTCTCACCCAAATTAGTGACGACCTTAGCCGATCACTATAAATTGAATGTCTACACACTGTGCTCCCTCTTTACGACCACAGCCCACTACCAACCGTTCCTTTCCGTCCACCATAGCTTAAGAATTCTTCCTTGCCCTGGAATTGGTCGTGAGTGCCGCCGAGTGGTGCTTCCCCGTGGCCAGCTCCTTCTAAGGTGTAGCTTGCCCGCTCGGTTTGTATTTCATGGTCTCTGCATGCCAGTGAAGCTCACCGAGCTTTTGATTTAAACTCTACTGCAGTGTAGCGCCTGGAACGTCATCATGTCTCTAGTGAACGCCGTCGCGGTTTACCTCATCGTCGACTGATCAGCCCGCGTGTTTAATCGAGCTCTATCGTGTTGTTACCTCAGGTGTGACCTCGCGGGAGTTCGGTTTGCCGCCTCCATTGTGGGCAGGTGTGACCTAGGGTGGTTTTGATCCAAGGGAGTAGTGTCTTCATGGCTCTGGGGTTGTGTAGAGGTGTTTGTTCTCTCTAGAGAAAGTCTTCGACGGCAAGCCTAGCCAAAAGTAGGCCGGCGGGAAGGTTTAGAGCTTCTGCAGGGGTCTTGGTGGGATGTCACTTACTCATTAGAATAGTGTTGCGGATCTCCTTTCATTTATTCGAAACGCTGGGGGCTCCATGCTAAATGTAAGCGGCGGGCACGGGCGGTTGGCTTCGGGCCGGTTTCCAGTGCGTTCGTGAGCCCGAGTGGGTCGGTTTGGGCCTAGTCCTATTCATTGTCTATCTTTTTTCTTTTTTTCCGTCAGCTTGTAAATTCCAAAAAAAAATATAGAAAAATATTAAAATTGTGAAACCAAATTTCGTGAGGTCCATAACATCATAAAGTTTCCGGTTAAATAGTTATAGAACTTTTGTAGTAAATAACAGATTTTTAGTATTTGAAAAGTATGTTTAGAATGCTTGTATGATTTTTTTGAAATAAAATCTAAGCTCCAAAAATGCTGAATTTTTTTGGATAAATATTGTATATTGTCACACCCGGATTTAAGGGGTAAAACCGGGTGCGTCTAATATGTGCGCTAAAGAAAAAACATATATAATAACCAAGTGTATAGAGATAAATGTCACAATCATTATTACTATTACATAGCGGAAGTATCTTACAAAAATAAATGATAATAATAAAGCGAACTAATAACTATAATTATTTCTTGGCGCCATAAAGCTGACTGGAAGACGCCACCTAGATTAGCTCGTACTCCTCGTTGTAGACCTCCTCCTGGGCTACCTGCTCTTCACCTGTGGGGGTGGGGTTATATATCACAAGAGTGAGCTCATAAAAGATCATAGCCCAACAAGTTGTGGGGAATGATGTGCATGAACTCACCAATGATGGAAGTTCATATGTAGTGTAAGGCGGATCAACAAATAATGGTTAAAGCTCAACATTGCTTTTAATAAGTTGGTCAAATTTTATTAACAGTTACTAAATGTAAGTGTATACCAACCCAAAGTAATAGTAGATCAAAATTAATAATAACCCACACTGCGATGCAAATGACAAATTAAGTTTACTTCCATAAATTAATCATGTGAGTGTCCGAGCCGCTCATGACCATGAGTACAGCTGATATACCAGTTTTACACTCCGCAGAGGTTGCATATCTTTACCCACAAGCCATGCTACCCATTTGCCAATGGGTTTAAAAGTCCCATTCATCTCTACCGAGGAGACGAGGAAGGGTAGCAATATGAGGCCTTTCCAAAGTTCTACTAGTTCGAGAAAACCCGCTACGGATTCAGGAAGATGGAAGCATAAGAATCCCCGTCCGGAAAGCTAGGCAGTCCGACCTAAGAACCTCCCTATACTCTACAGCGACGCCTCTCACTTGCCCCTTTCAGGTAAGGTAATCTCTCTCTAGCTTTCCTAATTACTTGGCCAAGGATATCCCATTCCACCCTTGTGGTAGCACTGTTTTCCCGGGTGGTTCTCCATGTTCCAATTAACACAATAACCTTATCATGAATAATAAATAATCAACAGTAATAATAAATAATGATCATGTGTCAAATTTATCTCAACACCCAAAACCACATATAGCAATAGCAGGACTACCCAAAAGTTTAGTGGTGATCAAGGCATAAGGTAAAGCAGACTAGGGTGACCTATTGGGTCCCATCAAAATTAAGCTTAAACATACCAAAATGATTATAGAGAACATTATTGGGTAAATAAAAGTGGTCAAGGGCACAACTTGCCTTTAACGAGCTCCTGCTCAGTATTTTACACCTGCTGAACACACCAAACATGAGATCATGCTGCATAATAATATTCTACGCATCGTAACGAGATTGTAGGTTTGTGAATCACTAAATTTGGAATCATGGTTAAAGAGTTGTGATTTTTTTGAAGTTTTAATTGTTTGGTATGGAATAAACTACGTGGATAATTTTAATCTATGTTTCATGATAAAACAAAGTTACCAGGTGATAAACAATATTAAAACAAAATTAATGCAACTGGGAGTTAAAATGAATTACTTATGAATTAAACAAGTTCCTAGAATTATTTTTATACTAAAAATCATTTTCTGATTTAATTTCTGAATTTCCCTAATGATTCTGGACCATGGACATTAATTCAGAAAAGCCCAGGGTTCGAATCATAAATTTCAGGGCCCTTCCGCAATTATTCTACCATTACTATGGACTGCGGGTTTACATCAAGAAATGATAGGGACTCTTTAGCAAAAGGTCGGGCTGAAGGGGTATGAAGGATCCCTGGCCATCGGATCAAGAAGTGCACTCCAGATTAGATCAACCTCCCGCCATATCGGCACACAACGGGATCCGTCCGATCTATGCCTAGCGGTCACGATTTAAAACACTCAGATCTAATCTGCACCGCTCACTACGCCATCGACGACCGGGATGTGTCCACCCTTGTTACTACCCCCTAATCCAATCTGAGCCATAGATCAAAGATCTCATGGTAAGCGTGCTCTCGGTCACCTCCACCTAACTCTGACCGCTGGGGCTCAATCCCCCGTGGCGGCGCCATGGCCGGACCACGCAATCCAGTGATTTCTACAGCCATCGCCTAATCCAAGGCATGCTACATGGAGAGGATAATAGTACGAAGCGATGAGGGTCATTCTCACCGAGGTGCGCACAGGAGGTGCAGTAGTCCACGGTGAAGGGCGGACCCACGGCAAACGCGATGACAGCGAGGAATTCACCCGTTCTCGATGCACTGCGACCCCCACCAAGGCCACCAACACACTCCCGATGCCCAACGCAGCACCCAAACTTCATACCGAAGCCCTAACGACAGCGTCAAGGGTTCCACCACGGTGGCCGCACACAACTCACTCCCCTGCTCACGGCGAGACTATCCTAGCGGCGCTTTGATAGTTTCGTGTGCTCGGGTGAAGGTGCACGTGGCCAGGCTTTCCCTCCCCCTATTTGTAGGCAAAGGGCAACGACCACGATGGCCATGTCGGGGTCAGCGACGCACGCAGCGGTCGTTGCGCGAGCTTCGCGCTGGCAGTTGCACAAGGAAGTTGACAACGAGGGCCTAGGGACCAACCACACGACATCGGATGCGCGGTCTCGAGCTGCTGTCATGCGGGGTCCACTTGTCAGTCCCCACGAACCCTAGAGCGCGCGTGACCGAGTGACGGACAGATTGGTCCCACTCGTTAGGACGCCGAGCTCCAGCTGGGCCGTGCGGGAGGGGAATAAGTGGGCCGACCCAGGGTTTCGGCCCAAGCGACGTTTCCGATTTTTTCCTTTTCTTTTCTTTTCTGTTTTATTTTCTTTTTATTTTTGAATCCAAATTTTGTTGTGAATTTTTATACTTAGATTAAATGTACAAATCAAACTACCAGCATGAAAAGATATCTTTATTTATATATTTTTCTTTACATTGTATATTGTTTTCCTTTTCCTCTCTTTTCTTTTCTATTTCATTTCCAAATTCTAGATTTCAAATTAGGTTTAACCTCAATTTCAACATTAATACATTTTTATTACTATTATTATTATCATTAAATGCACAAAAAAATAAACTCTAACATGATGCACTATTCCCTTTATTTAATATAGTTGTTAGTAGTCAAGGTGACCCCATGGTTTGAATATGCAAAAATGAGAAAAACAAAACAAGTAGTCAAATAAACCTTTTATATTTCCCAATTCTTGTACATTCTATAAATTGAATTATTTGGGTATTACAAATCCTACCCCCTTAAAAATAATCTCGACCTCGAGATTAAGATGAACTAGGGAAGAGGTGGGGAAATTCTATTCGTAGCTCTTCTTCTCTCTCCCAAGTAGCTTCTTCTTCACCATGATGACTCCATTGCACTTTGCACATTTTTATCACTTTATTTCTTGTAACATGAGTCAAAGTGTCAAGGATCTTGATGGGATGCTCAATGTAGGTTAGATCATCTTGCACACTAAGTTCTTCCATTGGCAACTATTCCTCCAGGACACAAAGACACTTGTTGAGTTGAGATACGTGGAATACATCATGTACATCAGGTAGATGATCTGGTAGCTCATGCTGGTAGGACATTTCCCCAACTCTCTTAAGGATTTTGAATGGTCCAATAAAGCGAGGGGATAACTTGCCTTTAACTTTAAACCTCCTCATTCCACGAATTGGTGACACCTTTAAGTATACGTGATCACCCTCTTCGAATTCCAGTGGTCTTCTTCGGTTATCAGCATAGCTCTTCTGCCGAGTCTGTGCTATCCTCAAGTTCTCCCGGATCATACAAACTTGTTCTTCTTCCTCTTGAATAATTTCAGGCCCAAAGAATTGTCTTTCACTAGTTTGATCCCAATACAGAGGGGTTCTACACTTTCTGCCATATAAAGCTTCAAATGGAGACATCTTGAGACTGACCTCATAAATATTGTTGTAAGAGAACTCCGCATATGGTAGACTCTTGTCCCAACTGCCACCATGCTTAAGAGCACAAATACTTGAATGGAGACATATCTTCAAGTACTTGATTGGTTCTCTCCGTCTAGCCATCAGTTTGGGGATGATAGGCCGAGCTAAAATTCAACTTTGTGTCTAGGCTCTCATGTAACTTCTGCCAGAACTGAGACGTGAACTAGGATCCTCGGTCAGACACGATCTTCTTAGGTACCCCGTGCAGACAAACTATTCGTGCCTTATACAACTCGGCTAGCTTGGCACCCGTGTAAGTAGTTCTCACAAGGATGAAGTGAGCTACTTTGGTTAGTCTGTCCATGATTACCCAAATGGTAGACCAACAATAAAGTCCATCCCAATTTCTTCCCACTTCCACTTGGTTATCTTTAGCGGATGGAGTAACCTAGCTAGCCTCTGATGTTCAGCTTTTACCCTCTGGCAAACATCACAAACTACCACATGTGAGGCTACATCCCTTTTCAGCCCATACCACCAATACTTTTGCTTCAGATCCTGATACATCTTAGTGCTACCAGGATGAATAGAGTAATCAGAGTCATGAGCTTCCTTCAGAATGGTTTCACAGAGGCTGTCAATCTCAGGAACACATATCCTGTTCTTGAACCATATTGTGCCTTGTTCATCCTCCGTGAAGTCTGGACCTCTACCTTCTGCCATCAGATCTTTGATCTCTTGAATTTTAGCATCACCGATCTGACCCTTGTGTATCTCTTGCTCTAAGGTCGGTTCCACTTCTATGGTGATTCCTTCAGTATGTGCAACTATTCCCAAGTTGAGCCTTTCAAAGTCTTCAACTAACTCATCAGGTAATTGGGTGACTATAGCTGCATGAACATGTTCTTTCTGACTCAAGGCATCCGCAACCAGATTCGCCTTGCCCGGATGATAGTGGATCTCCAAGTCATATTTTTGATGAGCTCCAACCAACTGCGTTGCCTAAGGTTGATATCTTTCTGAGTGAAGATATACTTTAAGCTCTTATGATCAGTATAGACTTGGCATTTGGTCCCCATTATATAATGCCTCCAAATCTTGAGAGCGTGCACTATGGCTACCAGTTCTAAGTCATGAGTGGGGTAGTTCAACTCATGTTTCAGCAACTGGCAAGACGCGTAGGCAATGACATGTCCTTCTTGCATAAGAACACATCCCAAGCCCTGGCGGCATGCATCACAGTATATGTCAAATCCCTTCTTCAGATCTGGCATAATCAACACTAGGGGTGACATCAACTTGAACCTTAGTCCACTTAAGCAAACCACTTGTGGATCATCAGATCATAATTTATTTTCTATCTTTAAGTTCAATTATCATGTGAGGGTCCAGGATGCTCTTAACCGTGAGCATGGCTAATATATCAGTTTTACACTCTACAGAGGTGGTACAACTTTACCCACAAGCCGTGTATCCCATCTAGCCTGGGTTAATCGGACCCATAAACACTTCTTAGGTGAATGGCTAGGGATCCACTATGAGGCCTTCACAAAATATCCTTAGTACAAAGCCACCCGCTAAGGTTTCCACGTCAATTTTGATGGCCCTCTGGGCGAGGTAACTTAGCCAAGACTACCACCCCATGTTAACATGAGCGGCCGCCAAACCACTGCCGCCCCCCACTTGACCATCTTTCAGGTAGGGTTGCTAAGCATAAGTCTATAGAGCTAATTACCAAAGCCAGAGCCATTATAGCACTCGTGGTTGCACTATTATCCTGGGTGGTCACTCCATGTTCCATTTAATACAAAATGATCTTGTTTAACCATCAGGTTAATATCATAATAAAAACCTCATTTTCAGAACATTAGTATCAATAACGAGTGACACAATAATTATTAAGTTGAGCGGTAGCACAAATTGCTAAGCATAGTATTTATCCCAGGGTAATCAAGGAATAGGGTTGTAATTCTAGGAAAATCCTATTTAGGCAAATCCCATCAAATTATGCAATATCCAAAAAGTAAACATTATTATATGCATTATTTGGGTACAAATAGAAATGTAGAGGGAGAATCCACTTGCCTTGCTCGAACGTGTCCTGCGGGTCGTCCTCGAACGAGTTTGGTTCGTCTACCTCACAGTCAACTTCTAACATCGATTCACGTATCATACATACAAAAGAATACATATGCCAAATAAATAAACATACACCATTACATGGGTAATATTCACCATTACATAAACAATCACATATCATGGAACTATACTTATAAATAATATCTAAATCATAACTATTTTGTTAATCCACTAAATTTTCCACTTTGAGTTATCATTGGTGAAAATTATATGGGCATGTGACCACGGAGCTATTCTATCTAATATAGCAAGGATAAAATGACTTAACAAATTTTACGGAAAATAACTACTAATTAATTATTTTCTTTATGACTAATAATAGTCTTTTGGGTTTTATCTTTTCCTTTCTAAATAGAAATTATATGTATTACTAAAATGTTTATTTATAAATCACATAACATTAATATTCTAAGAACTAATGTAAATTACTTGTTTTGGACTTGTTGGGGGCTTGTTCTCAAATGCTATGAATCAAGAACAAGGCAACACAGAAAATGTTAAGTGTTAAAGTCCTTCGTCCTTCGAAGCATTATTTCCCTTGGGATATAATGATCTTTGGACGAAGGTTATGAAGGACATACCTTCAGCAGCATAACATATAAAGATGAAAGAATCATACAAAATAACATAAACAATCAAGTACTATTATCAACTCATTTCTATTTTATTACTATGGAAAATAGAGATGATATCAAATTACAAATGTACCTTCGGCTTGAAAGAAGGTGAAAGTACAAGCGTGACGCAAAAGCAAATGCCAAGTCAGCGTGAACAGTATGGGAGCACTGTTCATCTATTTATAGGCACGGGACGCAGCCCATGTAAAATTACATTTATGTCCTTTACAATCAACTACAATAATGACACAAAACATCATGGGCCTTTAAGTCATTTCATTTTTAAGTCGGTTCACCCCTTCGTCTTAAGATCTGCCACTGTGTCGAAGCTTTATAGGTGATAGCTTTGGCGCTGCTTCTGAGAGGATCTACCGAAGGTGTTCTCTTTCTTTAGGATATTCGGCTACGAAGCCTACCCCCAACAGTAGCCCCTTCGCGGTGCTAAATTGTTTTTCGTAATGAGCTTGATTCGTGAAAAGTCTTCTAGGCTTCGGGATGCCGAAGATCCGAAAAACACCTTCCCTGAGCTCGTTGACGAGAAACGATTAAAATAATCCTCGCGCGAAGTGGCCTGATCTTGCAGCAGTTACGCGCGCCCTGGCGATTCACCTTCTCGGACCCTGTGGCCCACCGTTCAGTGAGTGCCGGTCGCTGTTTGTCCGGTGCAGAAGACCTTGACGATTTACCTTCCCACCTGCGGCACTATATAAATAGACAGGTAGGTGTGATGTTATCACAGCATTCATTGCTATTGCACTATTTTGCTGCCAAAATATTGACCAAAACTGAAGTTATTTACTTTGCTCAAGCTTCGTAGCAAGAAAAAGCTTCTGCAAGATAAAGAAAAATTTTCAACTTCAAAAAACAAGAAATTCAATCATCAGATGGCCAGAGTGCGTTCCACAGCTAGGGTTACGCACGACGGAGAGGAAGCCGAAGGTGCTGAAACTGCTCCAATCTCTGAAGTGATGAAGCACTCGGGGCTGGTAGCATCGGAGGATGCACCTACCGCTGAAACAGAACAGGCTGATGTTTAGGAGACTGAGTCTGAAGATGATTACAGCGCGGTGCCAAGTAAACCCAGCCACCAGGATTTTGGGAAATCCTCCATCTCCGAAGATGACTTGCCTAAGCTGTTGAAATTAGGCTATTTCAGTGAAGCGAAGAAAGAACTGGTTCTTTTGGTAGGGAAGAGACTACTTTGAAGCTAGGAAAGGATGAAGTGGTAGTCTTCAAAAGTTTCTTTAAGGCTGGCTTAAGATTTCCTTTGAACAAGATGATTGTTGTTGTATTGAAGAAGTTTGGGATCTACCTTCATCAGCTAACTCCCAACGCTATTGTCCGGCTTAGCGTTTATATTTGGGCTCTCTGAAGCCAAGGGGTGGAGGCATTTGGCGAAGGCTTCTGCCGAGTGCACGAGCTTCATTACCAGACGAAAGCTAGAGGAGATGGGCTACATGAAAATTTTGGCTGCTACAATTTTGCCTATCGGAAGAACACAAAATTTCTAGTGATTAGCTACCGAAGCAAGTGGCCAGCTGGCTGGAAGTCTGAGTGGTTCTATGTCAAAGTTGACGAAGATAAGGATGACCTGTTGTAGAGTCCGCTAGAATTGATCTTCGGAGAGACCAGACCACAGTGCAACATGACACCAGGGAGTCCAAGCCAAATTGCCCTGGCTGAATTTCGAGTTATTGCAGATCATATCGGCACTAGGGACTTAGTGCAAGAATTTTTGGCCTTCAGAGTGTTCCCAACTTTGAAGGAGTGGGACATGCCGAAGCTTAAGGGGGAAAAGAAGAAGGGGGAATTTGTTCGGTTGCCTTACCATTATAAATTCAAGAAACATTTCAAAGTGCCCTACCAAGAGTGGCTGGACACGATTGAAGAAATGTGCAATGAAATTCTCAGCAACTACTCCAAAAAAGAAGATCAACTAATGACTGCAGCCTTCGGCACCCGCCTGAAGCGAAGGTTGAACCGAGTAATGGATGCTCTAGACTTTGAGTATCCCGACTACGAGCGGCTAGACAAGGATGCCGAAGGGCAAAAAAGAAAGAGAGTGGCTAGCGTTCTAAATAAAGACGATGAAAAACAATTGAAAGAGAAAAAGCTGAAGCCTGAGCCCAAAACAGATGCTTCTAACAAGAGAAAAGCTACAGCTCCGAAGCAGAAGGCAATTGACGAAGAAGAAGAAACTACTGCAACACCCTCTACCACCGGCGTGGAAGAAATTTTAAAGGTAATGACTGAATCTTTGCCTGTCAAGCTAAGTCCACTAGGGCCACATGTGACGAAGCTTTTTTAGAAGGAAAAGGAGCCTGCAAAAACAAAGAAGGCAGCTAGGCCAAAGAAGCAAAGAATCATTACAGTGACAGAAGACATCGAAGGGACACCACCAGGAGCTTTAGCTCTAAAGGCGCTAGCTGTTGAGAGCATGACAGCCACCGAAGCTACACCTACGGAAGCCACAACTACCGAAGCTGCCGCTGTCGAAAATATTCATTTAGAGTGCACGATTGCCGATATTGATAAGATACTGCAAAACATGGCCGCAGAAGAAGCTGCTGCAGCCACCAAAGAAACTATCACCCCAGAACCCGGGAAGGAGAAAGAAATAGTCGAAGACACTTTGGAAGACGAAATTTTTAACTTTCAAAACTTAGTTGGTCAAGAGCTGACAAAGGCTGAAAAAGAAGAGCTAAAAGAATATGCTATGTCTTGCGGATATCAGCCGGGAGCACTTCTCTTCGGTGGCATCGATGACGAAAAATTGGTCTGCATCCGGGATCAGACCAGAGCAAAGGTTATCGGTACTCTATCAAAGAGTATTGGTTTCCCTAAGCTCGAAACAGATATCAGCCGGTACCGGCGACAACACATCGTTGGTAGTTTATTCTATTCCAATTTCAAGGTAAACTTCTCTTTAACTTTTGTTATTTCAATAACAAAGATGTTTTCTAACGAAGGTTGTTTGTATGCAGAGTATGCTGCTGAGTAAAGCTTTGAAAATGCAGCAAGATTTGGAAGATAAAAAACACAAAGTTATAATTGAAAACTTAGAAAGCAAGATAATGGACCAATCAGCTGCTCTTGAAAAGAAAGACTTCAAGCTTCAGACAACCGAAGGCTTATTGGCAGAAGCTGAAGCTAAAATAGCAGAATTAAATATGAAGCTTCTCTCCCAGTCAGAAAGCTTCGAACAAGAAAAGCAGAAGCTTAATGCAAAATTTGAGGCCAAGGTCTAGAAAGGTTCAGATTTGAAAAAATCATTGACAAGCCTTCAAAACAAATGTCTGGAGTTCAGTAATCGATGTGTTCAACGGCTGAAGCAAGTCTTCTATTCGGTTGGAGCCAGCAGCGAAAAATTTAATCCTTCGTCTGAAGACCTGCCAAGGGCCTTTGAACATATCGAAGGTGAGATTGATGACCTTGAAGAAGTTATAGCTGGACATGGTGACTTTTGCGCCCTGGTAGCTTCTCGGGGTACAGCTGTCGCCTTCCTGAAATCTGGCTGGGAACATGGAAAGGTTATCAACAGACCCAATTTCAGCTTATCACCAGCAGACCTGGATGATATTCCCAACCTTGCCCGAAGCATAGCAAATAGGTTTATAAAACTAGTATGGACAAAGGGTGGACGAAGCAAAGCTGGTGATGAAGCTCGGAGTCATCTTAAGCCGGTAACAAAAATCATACCTTGTGCTTACCTCTTCCTTCAAACTTGAATTTTGCTTACAATACTTAAATACGTACAGGATGATGAAACTGAGGCCAAAGCTAAAGAGTAAGAAGACGAAGCCGAAGCCAAAGCTCAATAGATGCCAATGAAGCTTGAATAGATAGCTGTAGAAAAAACTCTAAAAACCCTTGTAATAACCTTTGTAAAGAACAATGTAATTAATTTTTACTTTGTAAACTTTGTCCATACCTTGTAATATATTCTTACCTTTCCATCAATGTATAAAGTGCTTTGGTGTGAACGAAATTAGCATTTTGAGCCGAAGGCGAAAAACACCTTCCCTTCTTTTCGTACACAGCGAAGCATAAAGACTGCTTCTTTTTCTTTTTGCCGAAGCCTTATCTTCAGAGCCGAAGAAACTACCTGTGTTATGATGATTATGATCCTATGTATGCCTAAATGAATGTTTATGAATGCAAATGTATGATGTAATGTATGGTGCAAAATGAATGTTCAAACACACACATACGAAGCCACAACCATATCCTTCATTCCCTTAGGAATAACCAGTCTCTTTGCCGTTTATTTTTCGGCTTGACCGCTTATTTTTCGGTGTATCAGCGCTTACTTTTCGCTGTAAGTTCTGCATCCCCTTAGGAACATCTTTTGAACTTCTTCGCCTTCTATTTCAACGGTATCGCGTTGACTTTTCGCGCTTCACCTTATATTTCGACGGAATCAGCGTTGACTTTTCGCTGTAAGCTCTGCATTCCCTTAGGAACGACTTTTGAGCAGAAAACTTACACTGCGCTCCCTTAGGAACATCTTTTTGTAGCTTCGTCGTGCTCTGCATCCCCTTAAGGACGTCTTTCGAGCTTCTCCCTGCTTTTCTTTTCATTTTGCACTCGATGGTGCGTGCTCAACTTTTACATTTACAACTTTTGGGGGATATTGCTCTTGTAGAGCTGAAATAAGGAAAAGAGAAATTACATGCTATGGCCCCATTAAAAACCTTTCTCCCCCTTTGGAAAGGAAAAGGGTGCCATAGGAAAAAAATAAAAAATAAAAAGATTACATTAAGCTACACATAATATCGCCGAAGCTCATCCGCATTCCAAGATCTAGGGATGTGTTGCCGTCCATATCCTTCAATATGTAGGAACCGGGTCTTGACAAAGATACTACCAGAAAAGGTCCTTCCCACTTCAACTGTAACTTGCCTACTGTATCTCGGTTGGCAACTCTCCGAAGTACCATGTGCCCTGGCCTGATATTTTTTAACCGAACTTTTCTGTCACGCCATTTTATTGTTTTGGCTTGGTATTTATTGATGTTCTCCACAGCCTGAAGCCTAATCCCTTCTATAGCATCTTTTGCCACAGAATAATCAGCTTCGTCCTCTGCCGAAGCCACTGTTCTTATTGATCCTGCTTTAGCTTCTTCCAGGGCTATTGCTTCGTCACCAAACAATAATTTGAACGGTGTAAAACCTGTTGACCTTGACACTGTTGTGTTGTGGCTCCACACCACTTTGATCAATTCATCTGGCCACTTTCCTCTTGCTGATTGAAGATTAACTTCATTATTCCTGTCATTATAATGCCATTAGCTCTTTCGACAAGTCCATTTGACTCCGGATGTCTAACCGATGCAAAATGGATCTTCGTGCCAATTTGTTCATAGAACTCTTTGAAAGCTTCGGGCATCAAACTATGTTCTGTTGTCCATAGTAATAGCCTTCGGCACTCCGAAGCGACAAACAATATTTTGCCAAAAAAATTTCTGAACAGTAACCGAAGTTATTGTGGCTAAAGGCTTCGCCTCAATCCATTTGGAAAAATATTCTACTGCCACCACAACATATTTTAAATTTCCTTGTGCTGGTGGAAGTGGGCCTAACAAATTAAGGCCCCACCTTTGCAACGGCCAAGTGGGCTGTATTAGCTGAGTCAGAGATGAAGGTTGTTTTTGATCTCTTGCACATTTTTGACAACCTTCGCACTTTTGGACTAATTCTGCTGCATCCGAAGCTGCCTTCGGCCAATAAAATCCTTGACGAAAGACTTTTCCCAGCAAGGGCCTAGATCCAATGTGAGATCCACACAGACCTACGTGTATTTCCTTCATCAATCCTATACTTTCAGCTCTGGATAAACATTTGAGCAATGGAGAGCAGACTCCATGTTTGTATAACTCCCCTTCTATTATTACATATGATTGGGCTCTTGCCTCTATTCTCTTATTATAAGCTTCATCATCTGAAAGGCAATTGCCCTGGAGAAAGGATATAATCTCAGTTCTCCAATCTTCACTATGAACAGGAGATATATTGAGCACTGCTCTTTCAAGAAGTTCCACCGAAGGTGCTCTTATTATCTCAAAGAATACTTCCGAAGGTAAAGGCAGCCCCTGTGCCACTGACTTGGCTAGCAAATCAGCGTGCTCATTTTCTCCTCGTGGAATATTCTTGATAGAGAACCCTTCGAAAGAAGCTTCAAGCCTTCGAACTGTATCCAAGTATTTCTCAAGTTTCGGGTCTCTTGCTTTGCAACTCTTGTCAATATGATCGGAAATAACTTGGCAATCAGTTTTAATAACCGCCCTTCTTATCCCCATTGCCTTTAACTTCCGAAGTCCCAAAAGCAAAGCTTTGTATTCAGCAATATTATTTGTGCAGCTGAAATCAAGTTTCACTGCATAACATGTTTTGACTTTGGAAGGTGCAACTAAAATAGCAGCTGCATGTAACACCTACTTTGTAAGAGCTAGGAATAATGTCAATAGAGAAACATTTACTCTTTATATGGGTTTGATCTTTATGCATCATCATATGAGAACACCATGTCCAAGAACAATTAATAAAAAAATGTGCTACTAAATTGTTGCATCATGCTGGATATTTTATTTTTGTGTGCATTTTGTGACAAGAAAAATATTAAATATCCAAATGAGAAATTAAATTCCTAAAAGAAATGCTAAAATTTGGAAAGAGAGAAAGAAAAATGCTATGTAATACAAAGAAATAAAACTTATAAATGGGAAGATTTGTTCCACAATGCTTTATCCAAAATCATATACTTAGAAAAATTTGAGTACAAGTTCATCACAAATTTGAAATTCAAAACTTAGATTTAAAAAGTAAAAGAAAAGAAAACAGAAAATAAAAAGGGAAAAAGAAAAAGCCTTACCTGGGCCGCCATACCTCCTTTTCGGCCCATATGCCCTAACCCTACCGCGCGGCCCAACTGGGCACTCCATGCGCGCCGACAGACGGGGTCCACGGCACAGCCTCGCTCGTTCGCTACTACGCTGACAGGTGGGACCACCAGCTCATCGGCTCAGCTGAGTACCTCTCTCGGACACGCGGGCCCTTGCTGTCAGGTCGTCTTCTCTCCCTCGCAACGACGCTCGCGCGATCCTCGCCGCGCTGACCGCGCCAACTCGCGTGGGGAGCCCTCCGGTGATCTCGGAGTCCGCGTAACGGTCGCGCTACTACAAGTAGTAAAGACCCCGCCCCATCGCCTGGAACCCCGACCACTCTTTCATCCCGCAGAGCACAAAATCACCGCCGCCAGGATAGAGCTTCACCCGCCGCCGCGGAACCCCGCTTGTGCTGCCGTTCGGGCCTCGGATTGGGACCTGGGAGCTTCGCCCTGCGGTGTGTGACCCGACCGTGGCCTCAGCGTGCGGGATTGGCGACCAGGGACCCCTGGATTTGTCACCGGAGTACAAGCGCCGCCGCGATTCCGCTCTTCTACGTGGACAGGTATCTCCGCGGCATAATTAGTGGTATGAGCTACCCCATCGCATTCACCATTCTCTGGAGATCGTGTAGACGCACACAATTTAGCTGTAGGAGCCCTGGTGCCGTAAACCGATGTGCGGCGGTGGATGCGCCGCCGCCGTGCTCGCCGTGTTTTGCTCGGCTCGGTCCAGGGGAGGAAGATGGGGTCGCGTCCGTCGATTCGGCGATGAACGGCCGAGATTAGGCCAAGGGATACCCCTTCGCGCTTTAGATCTGAACCGTAGGATCGATCGGACGGCCCGGACTCTATGAATCCTTCATTAAACCCAGACCGCAGATCTCGGATCCGACGGCTGTAGTCGCGTACCGGTTCGGATTGCCCCGAGTCTAATCCGGGCGCTTGATTCCTGATCCAACGGCCCAGATTGCGCCATACCCCTTCGCGGGTTACTTTTATTAAAGAGCCCCTGGGTTTCCTTGAATTAGAACCCGCCGTCCTTCTTCACTGTTCACTGTGTCTCTGTAGTTTTACCCCGAGCCCCCTGGGTTTTCCAGGAATTGACGCCCAGTCCAGTCAACACGAAAACCAGAGAAAATGTTTATTAAATAGATTTTTAATAGGAGAATAATTGCTAGAACTTCAATAATTCATAGAAAATCCATTTTTGGTCCAAATCACTTCATTCCAGTTGCTAAAATTTTGTAATTTTATTCTCTAACACCTAGTGTCTCTGTTTTGGCATAAAAACAGTAAGAAATTTATTTATCACTTAATCCTATTTAAAGCACATAAAACCTTTGAAAATGCATAACTTAAAATCTATAATTCAGAAAATTATGATTTCTGTTCCTAGGATTTTATTTTAATATGTAGAATCTCTCTGTGTATTTTATTTATATGTTTGGTGTAATGTTAATTTCTCTATATACAATGTGCTTGTTGTATTGTGGCGAGTAGAAGAGCCCGTTGCTGAGGATCCTGGTGAGCAGCAGGTTGAAGTAGCTGAGCAGGAGCTCATTGAAGGCAAGTTGTGCCCTTGACCACTTTTTACCCAATAATGTTCTTTAATATCACTTATCCATGCATAGGTTAATTTTGATGGGACCCAATAGGTCACCCTAGATTGTTTATCTCATTACCTTGTTTACCCCTGAATCACTTGGGTAGTTTGCTATTGCTTTATATGGTTTTGGGATAATCATTTATTACCTCTATGTTCCAATTTTTGTTGTTATTCTGTTTATGTTCATGTTGTTATCATTAATGTTAATTGGAACATAGAGCTTAACTTGAGAACCACGTGCCACCACAAGGGTGGAATGGGACGCCCTTGGCTGACTAATTAGGAAAGCTAGTGGAAGACTACCTTACCCGAAAGGGGCAAGGGCAGTAGGGGAGAGGTCAGTGCGGGGAGGTCCCTGGTTGGTCTTGCTGGGATGGCAGTCAGCCAGGAACCCTTTACTGGATCTTCCCATAAACTGTAGCGGGTTTTCGGAAGCTAGTGGAACTTTGTAAAGGCCTCGTAGTGTTGCCCTGCCGTGCTTCCTAGGTAGAGGTATATGGGATTCATGACCCCTTGGCAGATGGGTAACATGACTTGTGGGTAAAGGGTACAACCTCTGCAGAGTGTAAAACTGGTATACTAGCCGAGCTCACGGTCACGAGCAGCTCAGGACTCTCTGATGTTTAAATTATGGAACTTAAATTCAATTTTGTCATTTGCATTGCATGGGTTTATTATTAATTTTGTTCTATCACTTTACTTATGGTTTGGTATTTACTTACACTTAGTAACTGCTAATAAAATTTTGACCAACTACTTAAAAGCAATGCTCAGCTTTAACCCCTATCATTGATTAGCCTTACACATCACATGAACTCACACCTTTGTGAGTTTATGTCCACTGGTTCCCCACAACTTGTTGAGCTATGATCATGTGTGAGCTCACCCTTGCTGTCTCACACCCCCCCCCCACAGGAGATGATCAGGTGGTTCAGGAGGAGCTGCCTAACACTGAGGAGTTCGATCTGATCTAGGTGGCGTTTCCCAGTCGACATTGGCGCCGACGATCCTTAGTTCATTTTATCTTTATTATTTCATTTTGTAATAAGTCTTCCGCTATGTAATAAATACTCTGATGTTAATGACATTTATCTCTATACACTCTGTTATTATATGTGTTGTCTTCTTAGCGCATGTATGAGATGCACCCGGCTTTGTTCCTTAAAACCGGGTGTTACAGAAGTGGTATCAGAGGAAATGTTGACTGTAGGACGAAACCTAGATAGAAATGGATAAACCCTTACCTACTTATCTCATTCTGATTCATTCTACACTCACCTTAATCTGATTCTTTCTATACTTATCTTGATCTTGTCTCACCTTCTACTGTTCTACTCTGATCATTCTTACCTTTTCTACTCTAAGACAAGATGGATTTCACCCCTTGGAATCCTATGACTATGATCTTTCTAAGAGATAGGGAACCTAAGACAAAATTAAAACTATTTTCTCTACTTAAAAATGTTGGTTGATTGTTCTGATGATCAGTGCCTGATTTGCTTCTTTGATTGATTGAAACATTATAGTTGGGCATCTTAGCATGTACCACCATAAGGTACTGTATTAGCTTTAGTAGGTGACACACTAATCTACTTAGCTAATAAGTCCCCCGCAGTAACATTCCTCATAATTACTCGCCTTGTCTACAATTCTTTCTTTCTTACCCTGTATTTCTAACCCAGATGGACTACCCCTATACTGTTAGAAGAGAGCAGTATAGACTTGATCCTTGGTATGTCATGGTTAAGAAAGGCAATGGTGGTTTATACACTGCGCTAAGGGAACCGTAGAACTCACCAGTTCCAAAGGAGAAAGATTTGAAGTTGGAATTGCAGTAACTACTGCCACCAGACTAGTTATCACCAAATGAAGATTAGACCATCAGATATTCCTAAGACGGCTTTCTCGACTCGATATGGATTATATGAGTTCATCGTTATGTCGTTTGGATTAACTAATGCACCAGCTTATTTTATGGATTTGATGAATAAGATGTTTTTGGAGTATTTGGACAGATTCGTCGTGGTGTTCATCGACGATATTCTTATCTATTCCAAGAATGAGAGTGACCATGAAGAACATCTAAGGTTGGTGCTATAGAAGCTTTAAGATAATCAACTCTATGCCAAGTTCAGCAAGTGCGAGTTTTGGATTGGCGAAGTGCCATTTCTTGGTCATATTATTTCTAATGGAGGAATAGCAGTGGATCCTGCTAAAGTTAAGGAGATAATGGAGTAGAGAGTACCCACTACAGTTACTGAGATTCGAAGTTTCTTAGGACTTGCTGGATATTATCGGAGGTTTATCGAAGGATTTTCTAAGATTGCTAAGCCTATGACTTCGCTTTTGGAGAAAGGAAGAGAATTCAAGTGGGATGAGAAATGTCAAGAAAGCTTTGATCTATTGAAGAAGAGGTTGATGTCGCCACCAGTATTGGTTATGCCAGACCTACAGAAAGGGTTTGATATCTATTGTGATGCATGTGGCCAAGGCTTAGGATGTGTGCTCATGCAGGAAGGACATGTGATTGCTTATGCTTCTCGTCAATTGCGGAGACATGAATTGAACTACCCCACCCATGACTTGGAATTGGCAGCCGTTGTGCATGCACTTAAGATTTGGAGACATTATATCATGGGGACCAAGTGCCAAGTGTACACGGATCATAAGAGTTTGAAGTATATATTCACTCAGAAGGATCTCAACCTTAGGCAACGCCGTTGGTTGGAGCTTATTAAGGATTATGATTTGGAGATTCACTATCACCCGGGCAAGGCAAACTTGGTTGCAGATGCCTTGAGTCGTAAGGAGCATGTTCATTCAGCTATTGTTACCCAGCTACCCGATGAGATTGTTGAGGACTTCAGGAGACTTAACCTGGGGATAGTTGCTCATACTGAAGGAGTTACTATTGATGTGGAACCTACTTTGGAGCAAGAGATCCGCAAAGGACAAATTGGTGATGCTAAAATAAAAGAGATTAAGGATCTGATTACTGAAGGTCGAGTTCCGGAGTTCACGGAAGATGAGCAGGGCACTGTATGGTTCAAGGACAGGATGTGTGTTCCTGATATTAAAAGCCTTCGAGAGACTATTTTAAAGGAGGCCCATGACTCGGATTATTCTATTCATCCTGGTAGTACCAAGATGTATCAGGATTTGAAACGGAAGTATTGGTGGTACGGATTGAAAAGAGATGTAGCTGCACATGTAGCTATGTGCGATGTATGTCAAAGAGTTAAGGCTGAACACCAGAGGCCAGCTGGACTACTGCATCCACTGAAAGTACCCGAGTGGAAATGGGAAGAGATTGGTATGGATTTTATTACTGGATTGCCTCGCACCCAGAAAGGATATGATGCTATATGGGTGATTGTGGATAGATTGACTAAAGTGGCTCACTTTATTCCTGTGAAGACTACTTATAGAGGTTCTCAGCTAGCAGAATTGTATATGACTCGGATTGTGTGTTTACATGGAGTACCAAAGAAGATCGTGTCAGATCGAGGTTCGCAGTTTACCTCAAGATTTTGGAGAAGCTTTCATGAGAATATGAGTACGAAGTTGAATTTTAGTACAGCCTATCACCCTCAGACTGATGGACAGACTGAAAGGACTAATCATGTTTTGGAAGATATGTTGAGAGCATGTGCCCTTCAGCATGGAGGAAGTTGGGATAAGAGTTTACCTTATGCTGAATTCTCATATAATAATAGCTATCAGGCCAGTCTGAAGATGTCACCTTTTGAAGCTTTATATGGGAGAAAGTGCAGGACTCCTCTATATTGGGATCAGACTGGAGAGAGGCAGTTCTTTGGGCCTGAATTGATTCAAGAAGCAGAAGAACAAGTTCGTATAATTCGAGAAAATTTGAGAGTGGCTCAAACCAGGCAAAAGAGCTATGCTGATAATAGAAGGAGACCGCTGGAATTTGAAGAAGGAGATTATGTGTATCTCAAGGTGTCACCACTGCGTGGAATGAGGAGATTTAAAGTTAAGGGCAAATTGTCCCCTCGCTATATTGGACCATTCTTGATCTTTAGAAGAGTTGGAGAGATGGCATACCAACTCGAGTTACCTGCTAGTCTATCGGATGTGCATAACGTGTTCCACGTGTCTCAACTTAAGAAGTGTCTCCGTGTTCCCGAGGAACAGTTACCAATGGAAGAGATCAGTGTTCAAGGTGATTTGACTTACACGGAGTACCCGATCAAGATTTTGGATACCTTGACTCGAGTTACAAGGAATAAGGTGATAAAGATGTGCAAAGTTCAATGGAGTCACCACAGTGAAGATGAAGCAACTTGGGAAAGAGAAGAAGAGCTTCGCATAGATTTTCCCCACCTTTTCCCTAGTTCTTCTTAAATCTCGAGGACGAGATTGTTTTTAAGGGGGGTAGGATTTGTAACACCTACTTTGTAAGAGCTAGGAATAATGTCAATAGAGAAACATTTACTCTTTATATGGGTTTAATCTTTATGCATCATCATATGAGAACACCATGTCCAAGAACAATTAATAAAAAAATGTGCTACTAAATTGTTGCATCATGCTGGATATTTTATTTTTGTGTGCATTTTGTGACAAGAAAAATATTAAATATCCAAATGAGAAATTAAATTCCTAAAAGAAATGCTAAAATTTGGAAAGAGAGAAAGAAAAATGCTATGTAATACAAAGAAATAAAACTTATAAATGGGAAGATTTGTTCCACAATGCTTTATCCAAAATCATATACTTAGAAAAATTTGAGTACAAGTTCATCACAAATTTGAAATTCAAAACTTAGATTTAAAAAGTAAAAGAAAAGAAAACAGAAAATAAAAAGGGAAAAAGAAAAAGCCTTACCTGGGTCGCCATACCTCCTTTTCGGCCCATATGCCCTAACCCTACCGCGCGGCCCAACTGGGCACTCCATGCGCGCCGACAGACGGGGTCCACGGCACAGCCTCGCTCGTTCGCTACTACGCTGACAGGTGGGACCACCAGCTCATCGGCTCAGCTGAGTACCTCTCTCGGACACGCGGGCCCTTGCTGTCAGGTCGTCTTCTCTCCCTCGCAACGACGCTCGCGCGATCCTCGCCGCGCTGACTGCGCCAACTCGCGTGGGGAGCCCTCCGGTGATCTCGGAGTCCGCGTAACGGTCGCGCTGCTACAAGTAGTAAAGACCCCGCCCCATCGCCTGGAACCCCGACCACTCTTTCATCCCGCAGAGCACAAAATCACCGCCGCCAGGATAGAGCTTCACCCGCCGCCGCGGAACCCCGCTTGTGCTGCCGTTCGGGCCTCGGATTGGGACCTGGGAGCTTCGCCCTGCGGTGTGTGACCCGACCGTGGCCTCAGCGTGCGGGATTGGCGACCAGGGACCCCTGGATTTGTCACCGGAGTACAAGCGCCGCCGCGATTCCGCTCTTCTACGTGGACAGGTATCTCCGCGGCATAATTAGTGGTATGAGCTACCCCATCGCATTCACCATTCTCTGGAGATCGTGTAGACGCACACAATTTAGCTGTAGGAGCCCTGGTGCCGTAAACCGATGTGCGGCGGTGGATGCGCCGCCGCCGTGCTCGCCGTGTTTTGCTCGGCTCGGTCCAGGGGAGGAAGATGGGGTCGCGTCCGTCGATTCGGCGATGAACGGCCGAGATTAGGCCAAGGGATACCCCTTCGCGCTTTAGATCTGAACCGTAGGATCGATCGGACGGCCCGGACTCTATGAATCCTTCATTAAACCCAGACCGCAGATCTCGGATCCGACGGCTGTAGTCGCGTACCGGTTCGGATTGCCCCGAGTCTAATCCGGGCGCTTGATTCCTGATCCAACGGCCCAGATTGCGCCATACCCCTTCGCGGGTTACTTTTATTAAAGAGCCCCTGGGTTTCCTTGAATTAGAACCCGCCGTCCTTCTTCACTGTTCACTGTGTCTCTGTAGTTTTACCCCGAGCCCCCTGGGTTTTCCAGGAATTGACGCCCAGTCCAGTCAACACGAAAACCAGAGAAAATGTTTATTAAATAGATTTTTAATAGGAGAATAATTGCTAGAACTTCAATAATTCATAGAAAATCCATTTTTGGTCCAAATCACTTCATTCCAGTTGCTAAAATTTTGTAATTTTATTCTCTAACACCTAGTGTCTCTGTTTTGGCATAAAAACAGTAAGAAATTTATTTATCACTTAATCCTATTTAAAGCACATAAAACCTTTGAAAATGCATAACTTAAAATCTATAATTCAGAAAATTATGATTTCTGTTCCTAGGATTTTATTTTAATATGTAGAATCTCTCTGTGTATTTTATTTATATGTTTGGTGTAATGTTAATTTCTCTATATACAATGTGCTTGTTGTATTGTGGCGAGTAGAAGAGCCCGTTGCTGAGGATCCTGGTGAGCAGCAGGTTGAAGTAGCTGAGCAGGAGCTCATTGAAGGCAAGTTGTGCCTTTGACCACTTTTTACCCAATAATGTTCTTTAATATCACTTATCCATGCATAGGTTAATTTTGATGGGACCCAATAGGTCACCCTAGATTGTTTATCTCATTACCTTGTTTACCCCTGAATCACTTGGGTAGTTTGCTATTGCTTTATATGGTTTTGGGATAATCATTTATTACCTCTATGTTCCAATTTTTGTTGTTATTCTGTTTATGTTCATGTTGTTATCATTAATGTTAATTGGAACATAGAGCTTAACTTGAGAACCACGTGCCACCACAAGGGTGGAATGGGACGCCCTTGGCTGACTAATTAGGAAAGCTAGTGGAAGACTACCTTACCCGAAAGGGGCAAGGGCAGTAGGGGAGAGGTCAGTGCGGGGAGGTCCCTGGTTGGTCTTGCTGGGATGGCAGTCAGCCAGGAACCCTTTACTGGATCTTCCCATAAACTGTAGCGGGTTTTCGGAAGCTAGTGGAACTTTGTAAAGGCCTCGTAGTGTTGCCCTGCCGTGCTTCCTAGGTAGAGGTATATGGGATTCATGACCCCTTGGCAGATGGGTAACATGACTTGTGGGTAAAGGGTACAACCTCTGCAGAGTGTAAAACTGGTATACTAGCCGAGCTCACGGTCACGAGCAGCTCAGGACTCTCTGATGTTTAAATTATGGAACTTAAATTCAATTTTGTCATTTGCATTGCATGGGTTTATTATTAATTTTGTTCTATCACTTTACTTATGGTTTGGTATTTACTTACACTTAGTAACTGCTAATAAAATTTTGACCAACTACTTAAAAGCAATGCTCAGCTTTAACCCCTATCATTGATTAGCCTTACACATCACATGAACTCACACCTTTGTGAGTTTATGTCCACTGGTTCCCCACAACTTGTTGAGCTATGATCATGTGTGAGCTCACCCTTGCTGTCTCACACCCCCCCCACAGGAGATGATCAGGTGGTTCAGGAGGAGCTGCCTAACACTGAGGAGTTCGATCTGATCTAGGTGGCGTTTCCCAGTCGACATTGGCGCCGACGATCCTTAGTTCATTTTATCTTTATTATTTCATTTTGTAATAAGTCTTCCGCTATGTAATAAATACTCTGATGTTAATGACATTTATCTCTATACACTCTGTTATTATATGTGTTGTCTTCTTGGCGCATGTATGAGATGCACCCGGCTTTGTTCCTTAAAACCGGGTGTTACACTGCACCTGCCTCGAAGGTTCCCCAGGAACCATCGCAGAACACTGTCCAAGCTTCGGCATCTTTACCTGCTTCTTCTTCTTGAGCCCCTGGCGTCCAGTCAGCGATGAAGTCTGCTAACGCCTGGGACTGGATCGAGGATCTATGCACATAATCAATGGTGAATTCGTTGAGTTCTGTAGCCCACTTTCCAATCCTTCCAGTAGCTTCTCTGTTCCTCATAATATCCTTCAAAGGCTGTGATGAAGGAATAATTATATGAAATGCTTGAAAGTAATGCCGAAGCTTCCTAGAGGCCATTAAGACAGCATATAGCACTTTCTCCAATTCTGTATAGTTTTTCTTTGATGAGCTGAGAACTTCGGAGACGAAGTATACTGGAGCTTGCTTTTTGATTTGTCCTTCAAGCTTTTCCTGAACAAGTGCTGCGCTTACTGCAGAATGCGAAGCTGCCACCTATAATAACAGAGGATCCCCTAGCGTGGGTGGAGTTAACATTGTTAGATCTATCAGGTATTGCTTCAGCTCTTTGAAGGCTTTCTGCTGAGCTGATCCCCATTGAAAGACATCGGCCGACTTCAGCACTTCAAAGAATGGTAAATTTCTCTCTGCTGATCTAGATATGAATCGATTCAGAGATGCCAGTCTTCCTGTCAGCCATTAGGCTCCCTTCTTTGTGCTTGGCGGCTCCATCCGAAGAATAGCTTCGATTTTATTTGGATTAGTGTAACGCCCTGAATTTGGGGGTAGAATTTTTTTTCTTCTTTTCTCTCACCAAATTCAGGCGTTACCCTTTTCTTTTCTTGTTCCCTCGCTAAACCTTGATCTTTTCCAAAGTTAGCGGGGTTTGGTTTGGAATTCCCGTGTAAAGAAAAAACCCTAAATTACGTTATGTTGTTTGATGCACCATGTCGAACTATGCATTCTTTGACTGCTTAGAAATGTAAGTGCATTCATCCAGGAAAAACGGATTTCGAAAAGGAGAAAACCTTTTTTTTCTTTTTCTTTTTTTCCTTCCTTCTCTCTCCTCCCTTTTTCTCTCTCCTGCACCGTGGGCCGCCCCGGCCGGCCCAGCCGCCCCCCCGCGCGCCCCCTTTGGGCCCATCTGGCCCAGCCGCCCCTCCCTCTTCCCCCAAATCCCTCTCTCTCCCTCCCATTCTCCCTCCCTTTCTCCCATTTTCTCTCTAGCCGCCGCCCCCTGCCCTAGCCGCCGCCCCCTGCCCTAGCCGCCGCCCCTGCCCTAGCCGCCGCCCCTGCTCGTCGCCGGTTCGGCCGCCCGTCCCCGTCCCCGGTGAGGTCCCCCTCCCCTTCTCCTCCCTTCCCTCTCCCCTCCTCTCCCCTCTCCCCGGCCCAACCGCCGCCTGGCTCGGCCGCCCCATGGCCGGCTCGGCCGCCGCCGCCCCTGCACACCCAGCTCGGCCGCCCCTGGCCGGCTCGGCCGCCCCTGCGCGCCCTGCCCCGCCCCCTGGCCGGCTCGGCCGCCCCCTGCCCCACGCCCGCGACCTGCCCAGCCGCCCCTGCCCCAGGCCGGTTCAACCGCCCCCTGGCCGGTTCAACCGCCCCCCCTTTTTTTATTTTTTTATTATTTTATTTTCTTTCATTACTGTTATATATTTTATTTTAGGCAGGTTGATCATTGTTCATGTTATTGAAATAGGAAACTTAATTTGGAATTCCGTTACGCTAGTTGATTCTTATAATCAATTGTTTATCCAGTTCACTGTTGATCAACTAAAAATGACTAGGTTTCCATTAGTGCATATAACTAAATTCTTTTGTTAGAACCAATTGTAACTAATCATTAGTGCATAAGCTTTAACCCCCCCCCCCGCGAGACCCTTTCCCGTTTCTTTCTAACCATAACGAATGCGATACCGAATGTCATACTTGATGCATATTTACTTTATTTGTCCCCTTGTGTGGTGTACTGTTTGTTTCCTAATTTGAATGGATGTATGTATGTATGCTTGCAATCGCATAGAGAACGATCCGGTCGAAGAGCCCGAAGAACTCGCAGGAGAAGCCCCTGAGCAGCAGTCGGTTGGTGGAGGCAAGTGTCCTTTGACCTATCTCTGTCCTATTCATTCTTTAATTCACCTCCCGCATTACACATTTATACCTAAGGATTGACTAGCTTTTGTTATCCATGTCCTTGTTTACCTATTTGGGTCGGATTATTATTGTTTAGCTTCATGCTATTGCTCAAACTCTAATCAATGAACATGATGAGATTATATATGATACGCTGTTTTCCCTTCTCTTATTATGATGTTGTACTTGTGGTCTTCAAGGGGGCTCGAGCGGTTTCTCGAGTGCCTCTCCGTAAGGACCTGTTCTATGGATGACCGCCCGGGAAAACAGTGCAACCATGAGGGTGGAGTGGGACGCCCTTAGCTGAATAATTAGAGGAACCGGGGTGTAGTTCGCTTAGCCGTTGTGCCGTCAATGGGGCTCGGTGTATGCGGCTCGCTCTGCCAAGGTTGATTTGTCCCTTGGGGAGGAGTGTGGTACATTTAGGAAACCTAACGGGCGACTACAGCCCGGGGAATCTTTGTAAAGGCTACGTAGTGAGACCCTGCCTATTCACCTTGGTAGTGTTTAAGGGTTTGATCGGCCTGAGGCAAGAGGGAATCACGGCTTGTGGGTAAAGTGCACAACCTCTGCAGAGTGTTTGAAAACTGATATATCAGCCGTGCTCGCGGTTATGAGCGGCCAAGGGAGCTCCAGTGATTAGTGGTACTTGATCAGAGACATTTTGGTTTACAGATGACAATGAGGATGGTTATGATTATGCTTATGGTAATGGTAAGTGGTATTCTTTCCGTTTGGAAAGGGTACTTTGGGTTAATAACTTGGGTTAATGCTAAAACCTGGCTTTCTACTAGTAAATAATAAACTGACCAACTAAAAGCAACTGCTTGACTTACCCCCACATAAAGCTAGTCCACTACAGCCAAACAGGATACTTGCTGAGTATGTTGATGTGTACTCACACTTGCTCTACACACCAAACCCCCCCAGGTTGTCAGCATTGCAACCACTGCTCAGGAGAAGATGAAGCTGTGAAAGGAGACTTCCAGGAGTTCCAAGACTACGACGAGTTCTAGGTGTGGGTTAGCGGCAACCCCCAGTCAGCTGCCTGTGAAGGCCGCGGTTATCTACGTTTCGTTTTCGCACTTTGATTTATTGTAAGGACTATATGGACGTCTCAGACGTATGATGTAATCGACTATTATTTCCCCTTTTAATACTATTTTGAGCACTGTGTGATGATGTCCATCTTATGTAACTGCTGTGTACGTGAATAACTGATCCTGGCACGTACATGGTTCGCATTCGGTTTACCTTCTAAAACCGGGTGTGACATAAGCTGGTATCAAAGCCATGCTGACTGTAGGACCGCTAACCTAGAGTAGAATGGTCGTTCTGAGGATTATAGACCTCTGTCACTGCCTTGACTTTGGTACCCCTTCAAAAGTTGGTCATACTGACCAAACCTATGTTCTACTATATATTATACCTTGCTGAAAATTATGTTTTATTCTAATCCTTCATTTATTTATGATTCATTATTTGCTGGTCATATTAATTCTGTTCTCACCCTTTTGCTTGCGATGTCTTTTGTAGATGGCTCGACTTAGACACACTGCACGAAAGTCCATCATCCCCTTCTTACCCTCCCGCCTTGCTGAGCGTCCGCTTCGCCGTCCCGTGGCCGGACAGTCCAGCCACTTGGAGAGACTGCACCACCGCCTGCATGAGGAGCAGGAACGTCGACGACAGGAGCAGCAGGGCTCTTCTTTCTCGCTCCAACAGGAGATAGAGTCTGTGAGGAGCTGCTCTCCCGTGTTTTTCCTAGAGGTGCCCCCTGCACCACCACTGGGTGCCCCAGCTTCTGGAGTAGCTGCTGGAGGAGACCCAGACGACGGAGGTGGCGATGACAGCTTGAGCCACGACATCGACTTCTCTGCTGACCATGAGCCAGAAGGATGGGTTGCTCGACCCATCACTCGCGACGCTGCTCGCGGGTGTCACTTCCACGACGCGCTCGACACCCTGCTACGTCAGGCACTTGACCGGCGTACTTGGTCCATCGAGTATCGCTGTGTGGTCTACTAGCATAGTCACGGGGTCTACCCGGACCGCTGGGAGGCGACCTGTTTGGTGCGCCGTCCGGAGAACAGTCTCCAGGGCGCGGAGGCTTGCTCAGAGCACTATTCTATCTCTGAGCGGGACTCAGCTGAGGCAGCCATGCAGGATGCTGCACGGCGTGCGCTTTCGCACTACTGCTCGGTTCTCGGTGGGGTAGCTGACGGTCTCGACCTGAAGTATTACCCCCGCCGTCCATCTGGCAGCACAGGAGGCGTGATTGTTTCACCTGCTGGTGAGGACAATCCTAGGTTGAGCAGCACAGTCAACCTAGCCGCCGTGCTAAACACGGAGCTGGACCATGCATTAGACGAGCTGAGTAGGGCTCGTGCTGAGATCGCCCTGTTGCGGGCTGAGCGCGCGGAACATCGTCACCTGGATGATGGTTCCCCCGCTCCCGTTGGGACTCAGCACCCGTACCGCTCACCTCGGCGTGGACTCCAGTCTTATGGCAATCCCGACTGCAAGACCAAGATAAATCTAGGACCATAGATCGTTAGAGTTGGATCTTGTAATTAATACAAAATATATACGTAGAAGCTACAGTCTTAGCGTTAGTCCCGCTTTTAGTTAGTCTTAGTTAGACAGGATAATTTGCTATGTCCTGTGCATCTATGTTTGTCATGATGAACTATGTTTGGTTTGGATTTTTGTAATGACTGTCACCAGAGTGTGGGTATCCCCTGCATTTTGGTTTACATATTATGTTAATGGAATTAGTTATATAGTTGGGAAACCTTTTATTCCACTTTCCTCTTTATCTGAGAAGCTGTGTGGTCTATGTTGGAGATCAGTGAAGATGCTCATCTGTTCAGTGCTGTTGAAGAATTCTATACTCTTTTCTTATGCTGCAAGATTTGCCGGATCAGTTCTAATGCGTGGTTGCATTCTGCAGATGTCAGAGAACAGGCGCAGAGGAGGAAGGCGTGCTCAGCAGGAGCGAGCCGCTCCGCAGGATGAGGTGCCCCAGCAGCAGCACCTGCCACCCCCGCCCTCGATGTCGATCGAGCAGACGTTTCTGATGCAGACTCAAGCAGTTCAAGCTATCGGTCAGACTCTGGCCGCCATTCAGCAGCAGCAGCAGCAGCAGCAACAGCAGCAAGCACCACCCCAGCCTCAGATACCTCAGATGCCCAGAGACAAGCATGCTGAATTCATGAGAGGTCATCCACCAACGTTTGCTCACTCTTTTGACCCCATGGATGCTGAAGATTGGCTGCGCACTGTGGAGCGGGAGTTGCATACCGCTCAGTGTGATGACAGGGAGAAAGTCTTGTATGGTCCCCGTCTGTTGAGAGGAGCAGCCCAATCATGGTGGGAGTCTTATCTCGCCACCCATGCCATCCCCGATGCCATCACTTGGGAAGAGTTCAGAGGTAGCTTTCGTCAGTACCATGTGCCTGCAGGTCTGATGACAGTGAAGAAGGAGGAGTTCCTGGCCCTTAAGCAAGGGTCATCATCTGTCAGTGAGTATCGAGACAGGTTTCTGCAGTTGTCTCGCTATGCTCCTGAAGATGTCAACACCGACGCCAAGCGACAGTACCGTTTCTTGAGAGGCTTGGTTGACCCTCTTCAGTACCAACTGATGAATCATACCTTCCCGACATTCCAGCACCTGATTGACAGAGCAATCATGACAGAAAGGAAGCGTAAGGAGATGGAGGATCGTAAGCGCAAGATCAGTGGACCCCAGCCTGGAAGCAGCAGCCGCCCTCGTTTCTCAAGCAACCAACCTCAGCAGTTCAGGCAGAACCAGCGTCCACCTCAGTAGCATCAGCAGTTCCAAAGGCAGTATCCTCAGCATCAGTACCAGAACCGTCAGAGCAATCAGTCAGGAGGTCAGTTTCAGAGGCAGAATCAGCAGACACCTCGTCTTCCTGCCCCAGCAAACCAGCAGAACAGTCAGGCAGCACCAGCTCAGGTTGGAAACAGAGCATGTTTCCACTGTGGAGAGCAAGGCCACTGGGTGATGCAATGCCTGAAGAAGGCAGCCCAGCAGCAGTCAGGCCCCAATGCCCCAGCAAAGCAGAATGTGTCTCAGCCTGGAGCAGGCAACCGCTCTCAACCGCGCTATAATCATGGGAGACTGAACCACTTGGAGGCTGAAGCAGTTCAGGAGACCCCCGGCATGATAGTAGGTATGTTCCCAGTCGACTCCCATATTGAAGAAGTGTTATTCGATACTGGAGCAACGCATTCTTTCATTACTGCATCGTGGGTAGAAGCACATAATCTTCCAATTACTACCATGTCAACCCCCATTCAAATTGACTCAGCCGGTGGTAGAATTCGAGCTGATAGCATTTGTTTGAATATAAGTGTGGAAATAAGGGGGATAGCGTTTCCCGCCAACCTTATAGTAATGGGTACTCAGGGAATAGATGTCATCCTAGGGATGAATTGGCTAGATAAGTATCAGGCAGTTATCAGCTGTGATAAAAGGACAATCAAGTTGGTGTCCCCACTAGGAGAGGAAGTGGTGACCGAGTTAGTCCCGCCTGAGTTGAAGAAAGAAAGTTGTTATCAGATGGCTGTTGATAGCAGTGAAGCAGACCCAATTGAGAGTATCAAGGTTGTGTCTGAATTTCCAGATGTGTTTCCAAAGGATTTACCGGGTATGCCACCAGAGCGGAAAGTTGAGTTTGCCATAGAGCTTCTTCCTGGAACCGCCCCTATCTTTAAGAGAGCTTACAGAATATCCGGACCAGAGTTGGTTGAGCTTAAGAAGCAGATTGATGAGCTGTCAGAGAAAGGTTACATCCGACCAAGCACCTCGCCTTGGGCTGCCCCTGTCTTGTTCGTGGAAAAGAAAGATGGCACCAAAAGGATGTGTATCGATTATCGAGCTTTGAATGAAGTCACGATCAAGAACAAGTACCCTTTGCCCAGAATAGAAGATCTGTTCGACCAGTTGAGAGGAGCCAGTGTGTTCTCCAAGATCGATCTGAGGTCAGGTTATCATCAACTCAGGATCCGACCTTCGGACATTCCGAAGACGGCATTCACTACCAAGTATGGGTTATATGAGTTCACAATGATGTCTTTTGGTTTGACCAATGCACCAGCGTTTTTCATGAACTTGATGAATAGTGTATTCATGGATTATGTTGATAAGTTCGTGGTGGTATTCATTGATGACATTTCGGTTTATTCTCAAAGCGAAGAAAAACATGCAGATCATTTGAGGATGGTATTGCAGAGATTGCGAGAGCACCAGTTGTATGCAACGTTGAGCAAATGTGAATTCTGGATCAGTGAAGTCCTGTTCTTGGGTCACATAATCAACAAAGAAGGATTGGCTGTGGATCCGAAGAAAGTGGCAGACATTCTGAACTGGAAAGCGCCAACGGATGCTCGAGGAATCAAGAGCTTCATTGGAATGGCCGGATATTATCGGCGATTCATTGAAGGGTTTTCGAAGATTGCGAAACCAATGACAGCGTTGCTAGGCAACAAGGTTGAGTTCAAGTGGACCCAGAAATGTCAAGAGGCCTTTGAAGCGCTGAAAGAGAAGTTGACAACAGCGCCTGTCCTAGTCTTGCCTGATGTGCACAAGCCCTTCTCGGTGTATTGCGATGCTTGTTACACAGGTTTGGGATGCGTGTTGATGCAAGAGGGAAGAGTTGTGGCTTACTCATCCCGTAGCTGAAGGTTCATGAGAAGAACTACCCAATCCATGATCTAGAGTTGGCAGCAGTGGTTCACGCACTGAAGACATGGAGGCACTATCTGTATGGACAGAAATGCGATGTTTACACAGACCACAAGAGTCTGAAGTACATATTCACTTAGTCAGAGTTGAACATGAGGCAACGAAGATGGTTAGAGTTGATCAAAGATTATGAGTTGGAGATTCATTACCATCCAGGCAAAGCAAACGTAGTGGCAGATGCTTTGAGCAGGAAGAGTCAAGTCAATCTGATGGTCGCTCGTCCGATGCCTTATGAGTTGGCCAAAGAGTTTGACAGGTTGAGTCTCGGGTTTCTGAACAATTCGCGAGGAGTCACAGTTGAATTGGAACCTACCTTGGAGCGAGAAATCAAAGAAGCGCAGAAGAATGATGAGAAGATCAGTGAGATTCGGCGACTGATTCTAGATGGCAGAGGCAAAGATTTTCGTAAAGATGCAGAAGGTGTGGTATGGTTCAAAGACCGCTTGTGTGTTCCCAATGTCCAGTCCATTCGGGAGTTGATCCTCAAGGAAGCTCATGAGACAGCCTATTCGATTCACCCTGGTAGTGAGAAGATGTATCAGGATTTGAAGAAGAAATTCTGGTGGCATGGAATGAAGAGGGAAATCGCAGAGCATGTGGCTATGTGCGATAGTTGTCGAAGAATTAAGGCAGAGCATCAGAGACCAGCTAGATTGTTGCAACCGTTGCAGATCCCTCAGTGGAAATGGGATGAAATCGGTATGGATTTCATAGTCGGATTGCCCCGCACTCAAGCCGGCTACGATTCCATCTGGGTAGTAGTGGACCGTTTGACCAAGTCAGCCCACTTCATACCTGTCAAGACCAACTACAGCAGTGCCGTATTGGCAGAGTTGTATATGTCTCGGATCGTTTGTCTTCATGGTGTGCCAAAAAAGATAGTGTCAGACAGAGGAACGCAGTTCACCTCTCATTTCTGGCAGCAATTACATGAAGCTTTGGGCACACATCTGAATTTCAGTTCAGCTTATCATCCGCAGACAGATGGCCAGACCGAAAGAACCAATCAAATTCTTGAAGACATGTTGAGAGACTGTGCGTTGCAAGATCAGTCCGGATGGAACAAGCGATTGCCTTATGCGGAGTTTTCCTATAACAACAGTTACCAGGCCAGTTTGAAGATGTCACCGTTTCAGGCGCTCTATGGAAGGAGTTGCAGAACTCCGTTGCAATGGGATCAGCCTGGAGAAAAGCAGGTGTTTGGGCCAGACATTCTACTTGAAGCCGAAGAGAACATCAAGATGGTCCGGGAGAATCTGAAGATAGCGCAATCGAGTCAGCGAAGCTATGCAGACACAAGAAGAAGAGAGCTGAGTTTTGAAGTCGGAGACTATGTCTATCTGAAAGTGTCACCGATTAGGGGAGTCAGAAGGTTCGGAATAAAAGGCAAGCTAGCACCCCGCTAAATTGGTCCATACCAAATCCTCTCAAGGCGTGGAGAAGTGGCCTATCAGCTCAGTCTGCCAGAGAATTTGTCCGCTGTGCATGATGTCTTTCATGTGTCTCAGTTGAAGAAGTGCTTGCGTGTGCCAGAAGAGCAGTTGCCAGTGGAAGGTCTTGAAGTCCAGGAGGACTTGACGTACGTTGAGAAGCCAGTGCAAATCCTTGAGGTTGCAGACAGAGTCACCCGAAGGAAGACCATCAGAATGTGCAAAGTCAGATGGAATCACCACTCTGAGGAAGAAGCAACCTGGGAGCGTGAAGATGATCTGATGGCTAAGTACCCAGAGCTCTTTGCTAGCCAAACCTGAATCTCGAGGGCGAGATTCTTTTAAGGGGGATAGGTTTGTAACACCCTGAATTTGGGGGTAGAATTTTTTTTGTTCTTTTCTCTCACCAAATTCAGGTGTTACCCTTTTCTTTTCTTGTTCCCTCGCTAAACCTTGATCTTTTCCAAAGTTAGCGGGGTTTGGTTTGGAATTCCCGTGTAAAGAAAAAACCCTAAATTACGTTATGTTGTTTGATGCACCATGTCGAACTATGCATTCTTTGACTGCTTAGAAATGTAAGTGCATTCATCCAGGAAAAACGGATTTCGAAAAGGAGAAAACCTTTTTTTTCTTTTTCTTTTTTTTCCTTCCTTCTCTCTCCTCCCTTTTTCTCTCTCCCGCGCCGTGGGCCGCCCCGGCCGGCCCAGCCGCCCCCCCCCCGCGCGCCCCCTTTGGGCCCAGCTGGCCCAGCCGCCCCTCCCTCTTCCCCCAAATCCCTCTCTCTCCCTCCCATTCTCCCTCCCTTTCTCCCATTTTCTCTCTAGCCGCCGCCCCCTGCCCTAGCCGCCGCCCTCTGCCCTAGCCGCCGCCCCTGCCCTAGCCGCCGCCCCTGCTCGTCGCCGGTTCGGCCGCCCGTCCCCGTCCCCGGTGAGGTCCCCCTCCCCCTCTCCTCCCTTCCCTCTCCCCTCCTCTCCCCCTCCCCGGCCCAACCGCCGCCCGGCTCGGCCGCCGCCGCCCCTGCGCGCCCAGCTCGGCCGCCCCTGGCCGGCTCGGCCGCCCCCTGCCCCGCGCCCGCGCCCTGCCCAGCCACCCCTGCCCCAGGCCGGTTCAACCGCCCCCTGGCCGGTTCAACCGCCCCCCTTTTTTTATTTTTTTTTATTATTTTATTTTATTTTATTTTATTTTCTTTCATTACTGTTATATATTTTATTTTAGGCAGGTTGATCATTGTTCATGTTATTGAAATAGGAAACTTAATTTGGAATTCCGTTACGCTAGTTGATTCATATAATCAATTGTTTATCTAGTTCACTGTTGATCAACTAAAAATGACTAGGTTTCCATTAGTGCATATAACTAAATTCTTTTGTTAGAACCAATTGTAACTAATCATTAGTGCATAAGCTTTAACCCCCCCCCCCCCCCGCGAGACCCTTTCCCGTTTCTTTCTAACCATAACGAATGCGATACCGAATGTCATACTTGATGCATATTTACTTTATTTGTCCCCTTGTGTGGTGTACTGTTTGTTTCCTAATTTGAATGGATGTATGTATGTATGCTTGCAATCGCATAGAGAACGATCTGGTCGAAGAGCCCAAAGAACTCGCAGGAGAAGCCCCTGAGCAGCAGTCGGTTGGTGGAGGCAAGTGTCCTTTGACCTATCTCTGTCCTATTCATTCTTTAATTCACCTCCCGCATTACACATTTATACCTAAGGATTGACTAGCTTTTGTTATCCATGTCCTTGTTTACCTATTTGGGTCGGATTATTATTGTTTAGCTTCATGCTATTGCTCAAACTCTAATCAATGAACATGATGAGATTATATATGATACGCTATTTTCCCTTCTCTTATTATGATGTTGTACTTGTGGTCTTCAAGGGGGCTCGAGCGGTTTCTCGAGTGCCTCTCCATAAGGACCTGTTCTATGGATGACCGCCCGGGAAAACAGTGCAACCATGAGGGTGGAGTGGGACGCCCTTAGCTGAATAATTAGAGGAACCGGGGTGTAGTTCGCTTAGCCGTTGTGCCGTCAATGGGGCTCGGTGTATGCGGCTCGCTCTGCCAAGGTTGATTTGTCCCTTGGGGAGGAGTGTGGTACATTTAGGAAACCTAACGGGCGGCTACAGCCCCGGGGAATCTTTGTAAAGGCTACGTAGTGAGACCCTGCCTATTCACCTTGGTAGTGTTTAAGGGTTTGATCGGCCCGAGGCAAGAGGGAATCATGGCTTGTGGGTAAAGTGCACAACCTCTGCAGAGTGTTTGAAAACTGATATATCAGCCGTGCTCGCGGTTATGAGCGGCCAAGGGAGCTCCAGTGATTAGTGGTACTTGATCAGAGACATTTTGGTTTATAGATGACAATGAGGATGGTTATGATTATGCTTATGGTAATGGTAAGTGGTATTCTTTCTGTTTGGAAAGGGTACTTTGGGTTAATAACTTGGGTTAATGCTAAAACCTGGCTTTCTACTAGTAAATAATAAACTGACCAACTAAAAGCAACTGCTTGACTTACCCCCACATAAAGCTAGTCCACTACAGCCAAACAGGATACTTGCTGAGTATGTTGATGTGTACTCACTCTTGCTCTACACACCAACCCCCCCCAGGTTGTCAGCATTGAAACCACTGCTCAGGAGAAGATGAAGCTGTGGAAGGAGACTTCCAGGAGTTCCAAGACTACGACGAGTTCTAGGTGTGGGTTAGCGGCAACCCCCAGTCGGCTGCCTGTGAAGGCCGCGGTTATCTACGTTTCGTTTTCGCACTTTGATTTATTGTAAGGACTATATGGACGTCTCAGACGTATGATGTAATCGACTATTATTTCCCCTTTTAATACTATTTTGAGCACTGTGTGATGATGTCCATGTTATGTAACTGCTGTGTACGTGAATAACTGATCCTGGCACGTACATGGTTCGCATTCGGTTTACCTTCTAAAACCGGGTGTGACAATTAGCTTCAATCCCTTTTGTTGAAACTAGACAACCAAGGAATTTTCCCTTCTTTACTTCGAAGACACATTTTTCTGGATTCAACTTCAGGCCAGCTTGCCTAAAGTTAGCGAATGTCTCCTGCAGATCAGCAATATGATTTTCTTGCTTCGTGCTTTTTACTATGATATCATCTACATAAGTTAGCACATTTCTGCCTATCTGAGAATGAAGGACTTTCACTGTCATTCTGCTGAAGCTTCCTCCAGCATTCTTGAGCCCCTCAGGCATCCGAAGATAACAATATGTACCACTGGGGGTTATGAAGCTGGTTTTTGGCTCATCTTCCTTCTTCATCCAGATTTGATGATAGCCTGAATAACAATCTAGTAGACTCATGAGCTCTGACGAAGCTGCTGCATCTACTAGATAATCTATCCTTGGTAATGGAAACTCATCCTTCGGACATGCCTTATTAAGATCAGTAAAATCGATGCACGTTCTCCATTTACTATTGGCCTTCTTCACCATAACAGTGTTAGCTAGCCATTCTGGGTATTTTACTTCTCTGATGACTCGTGCACTAAGAAGTCTTTTCACTTCATTCCGAGCACCTTCGGCTTTGTCATCAGACATTTTCCGAAGCCTCTGCTTTCTGGGTCTGAAGGATGGATCGACATTGAGCGAGTGTTCAATGACATCCCTGTTGACACCACAGAGATCGTTGGCGGACCATGCGAAGACATCTTTGTTGTTGAACAGGAACCTTATTAGGTTTTTCTCCTGTTCCTCAAACAATTGAGATCCCAGCAACACCTTCTGCTCCGCTATATCTTCACATAAGAGCATGGGCTTCGGCTGATCGGCCGAAGCAGCCTTCTCCCTTCTATACTTGTATTGCTCACAAGCTTCGGCTCCATCTATATTATGGATTGCTTTTGAATCTGTCCAGTTTCCTTCAGCCTTTCTGGCAGCTTCCTGGCTTCCATGAATAGCAATAGGCCCTTGATCCGAAGGTATCTTCATGCAAAGATATGCTGGATGAAGAATTGCTTCAAAAGCATTGAGTGTCCCACGACCAATGATTGCATTGTAGGGGTACTCCATGTCGACAATATCAAACACAATTTGCTCAGTTCTTGTATTGTTGACAAATCCGAAGGTCACTGGCATCGTGATCTTGCTGAGCGCTACGATCTGTCTTCCTCCGAAGCCGCAAAGAGGGTGTGTAGCATCATGAATCTTATCCTCTGGCTCTTGCATCTGTCTGAAGGCCTTAGCAAATATAATATCCGCTGCACTGCCTGTGTCAACCAGAACATTGTGAACTAGAAATCCTTTGATAACACAAGAAATAACCATAACATCATTGTGAGGGTAATCCTTGAGCTGAAGGTCCTCTTGGAAGAAGGTAATTGGGATGTGGGACCATCTTGACTTGATGAAGGGTCCCTGCACCCCGACATGCTGTACCCTTCTCTGTGCCTCCTTCTTCTGCTTCTTGTTGGCCGGCTCTGAGCATGAACCGCCTGTTATCGGGAGTACCAGCTCGAAGCTGAAGCAGCTCCAGCTTGGTTGTTGAACGAAGCCATCAGCTCAGAAAGGTGGAAGTGAGTTCACCGGAGGTGGGCGCCAATGTTGGGGACTTGTTCTCAAATGCTATGAATCAAGAACAAGGCAACATAGAAAATGTTAAGCGTTAAAGTCCTTCGTCCTTCGAAGCATTATTTCCCTTGGGATATAATGATCTTTGGACGAAGGTTATGAAGGACATACCTTCAGCAGCATAACATATAAAGATGAAAGAATCATACAAAATAACATAAACAATCAAGTACTATTATCAACTCATTTCTATTTTATTACTATGGAAAATAGAGATGATATCAAATTACAAATGTACCTTCGGCTTGAAAGAAGGTGAAAGTACAAGCGTGACGCAAAAGCAAATGCCAAGTCAGCGTGAACAGTATGGGAGCACTGTTCATCTATTTATAGGCACGGGACGCAGCCCATGTAAAATTACATTTATGTCCTTTACAATCGACTACAATAATGACACAAAACATCATGGGTTTTTAAGTCATTTCATTTTTAAGTCGGTTCACCCCTTCGTCTTGAGATCTGCCACTATGCCGAAGCTTTATAGGTGATAGCTTCAGCGCTGCTTCTGAGAGGATCTGCCGAAGGTGTTCTCTTTCTTTAGGATCTTCAGCTACGAAGCATACCCCCAACAAGACTTTAGTAACATAATCATGGTTATTTCGACATGAATAGATATTTTATTAATTCTAAGTGAATAAACGATATATGTACGAATGCTTATATCCTGATTAGTGAAAATCTATATTTTAACCTGACCGACAATACGTGGCCTATTACCTCTTTCATTTTCTTATATTAGTAAAACTTATACTTAAACCACTACTAACATAATATCGTTTTGTGCGCTAAAATGAGATGTTAGTTGCAAACGTTTCTAGTACTACATCACAAAATTAAAGAATCTGACATAACCTATTTATTTTTTAAATATAAAAATAATGTCCATATTAAAAATACTATTGCATGGCTGATCTATAATTAAACGTATACATCAGGGGTCTCTTTTTAATAGTTTATGAACTGGATATTTCAAAATTAGTTGTACACAAGTATAAGGGCTAAAACGCAAAAGTTTATCTTCTACCTTGAGCTAGCTTATGTGCACAGGGAGCTTGACGGGGGAGGGGGGGGGGTTGGCCGAGTAGGGAGCGGGACAGGGGGAATCTCAGCGTCGGGCGGAGTTCCGGTGTGGCGGTGAGCTCCGGCGCAGTCCGAGCACGGCGACGTGGCGAACGGCGAGGGTAGGGGAGAGAGGTTCGGTCTATCGTTTTATAGGGGAAGAGGTGAATGGGAGAGGGCGCCGAGGAGGAGGTAAAGGGGCCGGTGGCTTAACTCCATTGATGCCATTGAAGGCGGCAGTTTCTTCAGTAATGGAGAGAGTAAGTGGTGCAGGGAAAGGAGGAGGTGGTGGCAGCAGTTTCTAGCGCAGCGAGAGGAGGCGTCGGACCGTTCGGCTCGAGGGCGCGGGCAGGCAAGGCGGCGCGAGGCCGACGGGCGCTCTCGCCTGGGAGAAGTGGCGGTGGCGCCGCGTCCGTGCGGTGCGAGGGAGGAGAAGAGACACGGGGCTGGGAGTCAGCCCCACTAGCAGAGAGGGAAGAGGAAAAAATGGGGGCGTATTGCGGTCGGTTAGTGGGCCGGCTGGGCCGATTTCGGCCTGGCCGAGCCATTAGGGTTTCGGCCGATTTCTTTTTTCTTTTTTTTCTTTTTTCATTAAAAATATGAATAAATATATTTTTCAATATTTCTAAAAGAAATCATAATAATTATACCAAAATTATTTATAACTAAAATACTTATTTTTGACCAATGTTTTTATATTAATTAATTGAGCTTTCAATATAAAAGAAATTCTACGAACCAACCATAAATCAAATATGAGCAACCAAAATTTATTCTAAAGGCAAATAAAATCACATACTTGAAGAAAAATTCTTTACTATTATTACTACTATTATTCTAAATGTATTATTTTTAGTTGATGGTTTTGAGGTGTTACAGCCCACGTCGCGCGTCTCCCGGCCACCTCCCCCATGCGCGTGACACCTTTTGAAGTCGTGCCCCCACTCACTCCCCTCCCCTCCCTTACTCGCATACCAGCAATGCTCTTGTCCTCACCTCGCGCTATGCGCACGTCGGAGAAGACACCGCTGTCGTCCGCCATAGCCCGAGCTTGTTCTGTGGTCGCCGTTGAGTCCTCGCCGTGTTTGTTGCCTCGGTGAGCTTTGTCTCAACGTCCGCGACCCAGGACACCACTCGGTTCATCCCGACGCCCTCTGTTTCTCTCTACCCACGCTCACCAGTCCTCCTCCGTGCAGCCATCACGCCATCGCTGTCGACCTAAGCCCTTGCCGCCGTTCAAGGATCCCAGAATCTTCCCTCGAGTTAACCAACCTTCCCCCGCCCCTAATTTTCCCTTTCCTGCCCTCGGTGGTGCGCGGTTGCTCGCCGTAGAGCAGTCGCGCTGCCGAGCCACCTCGCCATGGACCACCTCCCTCCAGCGCCCCTACGCTGGTGCTGTGCCCATGCCCTTGTTTGCCACATTCCCCCGAATCTCCCTGAGCCCTTACTAGTGCCCTAGGGCCCCAGCGTGCCCGCACCCTCGTCTCCAGCGGGCCTCCGCAGTGGGCGCGAGCGGCGCCACTGCTGGCGGCTAGGGAGCCCTGCTCAAGCTGGTTGTTAGATCCCCTGCATCCATCTCATATCGGATGGCCCGTATTTAAATAGATCAAACCTAATCCCGACCGCCCGCTTGGGATCTGACCGTTCGGATTTCCCCTCACCCGTGCCCTTGTCGCTGGGGCCGGCCTATCAGCCCCACTGGCCCTAGGTCACTGCCTGCCCTGGCCTGCCTATCAGTGCGCGCTCGCGCCCCCGTGCGCGCTCGCCTGTAGGATCTGATCTCGGCCGTTGATTTAACATTGGACAGCCGAGAGCACCCGATACCCCTTCGCTTGGTCTTTTTGTTAAAGAGCCTCTCGGTTTTCCAAGAATCAACCCGCAGTCCAGTTTTCTTGCGCCTGAGTCCTTGATTTCTTGCAGAGAGACCCCTGGACTTTATTTTAATCACAGAAATAGGTTTAATTTAGTGTTTTTGAATTCCAAAACTTGTAAATTTCATATCATTCGCATATGAACTCCAAATTGGGTGGTTCAAATTGCAAAGTGTTCATAATGTTATTCTCTATCTGTTTAAATTGTACCCATTCATTGTTTTCATGTCTCAATTTTGTGTCTAGTCTCTAGGTTAATTTAAAGTGATAGAATATTTGTTAAAGGTAAAATAAAAGATAAAACCCTAGGGAATATTTATGTACCTAAATTTGTAGACCTAACCTCATTTAATATATAATCCCATCCCTAGAATACATTTATTTAGGTAAGTAATTTACTGAGATACACTTGGTTAGAAAACAGTAAACCCTTTAGGCATAGTAACGTACCCCAGAACCTAGATTTCACCTGTGTGCCTGTACCTTCTATTGAACATGTGTTTACTTTATTGCATATGTTTGGTGTACTATTCTTTTGTCAATCCCCAAGTGTGTTGAATGAATGATTACTTTGCGTAGACAACGAGCAATCCGAGGTTTCCGAGTGTGTTGCACGAGACTTCCCTGAGCAGCAAGCTAGTGAAGGCAAGTGTCCTCTAACCTATTATGTCATACTTACTTTATAATTCATTGTCTCGCATACCATGATCAACCTAAGGATTGACTAGTGTTCTGTTTTCTTGTCCTTGATTACCCTTTGGGAATTAGTTACTATGATTAGTATCATGCTACTGCTTTACTTTAATCAATGAACATGATGAGAATATTTATGATACGTTGATGATATCTTGATTATGATGATGAACTTGTGATACTTTAGAGGACTTGGGCTGTTTCTCGAGGACCTCTTCGTAAGGACCTGTCCGCTAGATGACTACCCGAGAAAATAGTATAACCATGAGAGTGGAATGTGACGTGTAACACCCTGAATTTGGGGGTATAAAATTTCTTTCTAATTACATACCAAATTCAGGTGTTACTCTTCTATCTCTCTAGTTCCTCTCTCTCTCTCTTCTCTCTTTTTCTTTTTGGTAGATTTAGCTTAATTAGTGAGGGATTAATTATTTATTTTGTCAAAACAATATGAGTCATGGAATGTTGCATCATGCTGAGCTTCAAATATTCTTTGAATTAGTTTGAATTTGAATCTTGGTTTCAATTTGAATTGAAAACCCTAGGGAAAATAAAATAGAAAAGGCATTAGAAATTCTAGGAAAATGGAAACTCTCTTATCGGCCCAAGTCAGCCCAGCAGGCCCAGCCCCCCGCGCATGCGCCCTTGCCCGCACGCCCTTAACCCCTGACAGACGAACCCCACCTATCGGCACAAGCCCACGCCCACGTTCCTTCTCTCCCTCCCTCTCTCCCGCTCGCTGCTAGTGTGGCCGATTTGTCGGGGCCAAACTTCTGCGTGCGCGCGTGCTTTCTCTCGCTGTCCTGTGGGTCCCGCCCGTCAGCATAGAAGCCCGTTCACTCAACCGTTCTCACTAACCCGTCGGTCCCAACGGTCAGTATTGTCCCCCCGAACCGTCCGCACACCTCACCGTGCATGCGCCCACGTTTGCGCATTTCGCGGCCACCTCCGCACGAACCCGACCTCTTTTAGCGCCTGCACCCCGCTCACCCACTCTCCCCTGCTCATTTGTGCCCTCATCCAGACACTCTCGCCCTGCGCGTGCCTGGTGAGCTTCGCCGTTACTCACTGAAGTCCGCCGCCTGTTCTACGGTCGCCGTCGAGCCCCTATCGTGCCTATTGCCTCGGTGAGTTCCACCTCGCCTACAGCAACTCGGGACACCCCTCGGTTTGCCCTTAGCCCATTCGGTTCGCTTGGTCCACGCTCACCGGAGTATTTTCCTGTGCAGCCGGAGTCCACCGCCGTCGATCCGAGGCTTCTCCGCGTCCTCGCCGTCACCCAAGCGCTCCTGAGTTCGCACTTGAGGTGAGCTACCTTCCTATGCACTTATTTCGTCCGTTACCGCCCTAGTGTCCGTGCAATTCCTCGTCGGAGTTGATCCGCGCCGCCGTTAGGCCTCCTCGTCGTGTTCTGCTCCCTTTGGTGCTTCCGTGCCGATATTGCGCCAATGATTGAGTTTGCCAGGTCGCCCTGATTGCGCCTGAGCTTTTCCCCAAACCCCTAGAGCCCTGTCGTGTCTGTTCCTCTTGTCTCCGGTGACCTCACCGCCGAGGAGGAGGAGCGGCGCCACCCGCAGCCGTAAAACCTTCCTGGTGTTGATCTCCACCGTTCGATCCTGATCGCGTGGTCCAGATCACCAGATACCGATTCGCGCCCGCGCGCCCTACCCCCGGGCCCGCCAGTCAGCGCCTGTGCCCCCTAGCGCTAGGCCCGACTGGTCAGCTCGCCTTCCCCTCTAGTCGCTGACATTCGGCCCCCGCTTGTCAGCCACGCTCGCTCGTCTGAGCCACGCTCGTTCCATGATCTAATCCTGGCCGTCCATCTACAATCTAGCGGTTGGAAAAGCTCGATACCCCTTCGTGCGGCCGTTTTGCTTAAAAGACCCCAGTTCCCGGGTAATAGAACCTGTCGTCCCTGAGTATTGCGCGCAGGTCCCTGACTTCTTTTAATCAGACCCCTGACCATTTAAATAATCACAGAATTGGGATTATTTTCATATTTCAAACTTCAAAACTTGTTTATTTCATATCGTTTTCATATGAACTCCAAATTTAGTGGTTCAAATTGCAAAAGGTTCATAAAATATTCTCTGTCCGAATAAATTATGTTCATCCATAGTCTGAGTACTTAAATTTTTGGGTCGAAGCTATAGGCTAGTTTTTGAGTTAATGTATTTGTTTAGTTAAATAAATAAAAAGGAAAATGCTAATGATACTTAGATGTTTAATGTTGTGAGATTAACAAAATGTTGTGTAAGAATTGATCCCTGGTATAATTTTGGTGTCTCACTAAAATTAGTAGAACTAAACTAAATAGTCCATCATATCTAGGGAATCACTGATCTCTAACTATATTAATCCCTAGCATTTAAGTTTACCCTTTATGTTCATAGTGTCTTATCAAACTTGTGTTCACTTGATTGTACATGTTTGGTGTGCTATTCATTTGTACTTTCCAAATGTATTGAATGTATGACGGTTTATTTAGACAACGAGCAGCCCGTGGTTCCTGAGTGTGTTGCCGAAGATCTTCCTGAGCAACAACCTGGTGAAGGCAAGTGTCCTCTGACCTATCATGTCCTACATACTTTATAATTCACCGTCCCGCATTACATTATTGAAACCTAAGGATTGAATAGTCTATATTTACTTATCCTTGTTTACCTTTTGGGTTATCATGGTTAGCTTTATGCTATTGCTTTACTTTAATCAATGAACATGATGTGAATATTATGATACGATGATGTTATCCCGATGATGTTCCTGTGATACTTTAGGGGACTTAGGTGTTTCCTGAGTACGTCTCTATAAGGACATGTTTGGGGAGTGACAACCCAGGATAACAGTGCAATCATGAGGGTGGAATGGGACGCCCTTAGCTGATTAATTAGAGGAACCAGAGGAGTAGTTGGCTTCGCCGTAGGGTCGTCAATGGGGTCCGGGCACAGTACTTGCTATGCCAAGGCTGGTTGGAGAGGTTCTTGATTTGGTTTTGTTAGTCACCCTTCCTTTGGGAAGAGGTACTGTGTCTATCAAACTAGAGAAACCTAACGGGTGGCTATGACCTCTCTGAAATCTTTGTAAAGGCTACACAGTGATACCCTGCCAGGCCACCTAGGTAGTGGTCAATGGAGATTGGCTCTTTCCGGGCAGAATGGGAATCACGGCTTGTGGGTAAAGTGTGTGACTTTTGCAAAGTGTTAGAAACTGGTATATCAGTCATGCTCACGGTTATGAGCGGCCTTGGGATCATCTTTGATTAGAAGAACTTTGGTTACTTTATGATGATGATTAATGATGATGACATAATTATGATCTCTAGTATTTCCTCTTGGATGGAGTACATTTGAGTAATAATTGGGTTTATTACTAAAACTTGGCTCTACTAATAGTAATAAATACTTGACCAACTAAAAGCAACTACTTAACCTTAACTCCACATACAACTAGTCCACTTTAGCCAAACGGGACATTTGTTGAGTACGTTGATGTGTACTCACCCTTGCTTTACAAACCACCCCACCCCAGGTTGTCCCCACTGTACTCAGTGCTTAGGAGGAGATCCTGGCAACATGAAGGCATTTGAGGAGTTTGAGGACTACGATGAGTTCTAGTTTATCTTAGTGGCAAACCCCCAGTCAGCTACCTGTGAAGGCCTTATCTTCTACATTTAGTATTTCCACACTTTGATGATATTAATGTTAATGACTATGTTATAGACTCAATGGATGTCTTGGACATCTTGTTGTAATAAAGTACCTTTTCGCTATTTACTTTGAGCAATGTGTGATGATGTCCAATTATGTAATCGTAGTGTACGTGTGTTTCTGATCCTGGCACGTACATGGTTCGCATTCGGTTTGCCTTCCAAAACCGGGTGTGACATAAGTGGTATCAGAGCCTTGCTGACTATAGAACCGCTAACATAGACTAGAATGGTCGCCCTAAGGACTATAGACCTTGACCCTTACCTTGACCTTAGTGTCATTTAAAAAGTTGGTCATCTTGACAAATTCTATATATTACTCATTCACAAAATTTTGTCTCACTTATCTTTCTGTTTACTTGCTGGTCTTATAGTTCTACTCTCACTCTTGTGCTTACGATGTCTTTTGTAGATGGCTCGTATTAGATGCACTGCACGTAAGTCAGTGATCCCCTTTTTGCCCTCTCGCCTGGCGGAGCGCCCACTACGTCGCACAGTGACAGGTCAGTCCAGCCACCTGGAGAGACTGCATCGTCGCCTGCACGAGGAGCAGGAGCGCCAATGCCAGGAGCAAGAGCAGCTGGACTCTTCCCCCTCACCTCAGCAAGAGGTGGAGTCTAGGAGGCAGCCTTCCCCTGCACCTCAGCCAGAGATGCCCCCTGCATCACCACAGGGCATCCTAGCTGCTGGAGGAGACCCTGACGGAGATGGAGACGACGACAACGCTGGTGGCAGTTCGAGCCACAGCATGGAGGTCTCAGAGGAGCCGGAGCCGGAGGGATGGATCGCTAGACCCATCACTCACGACACCGCTCCCGGGTATCACTTCCACGACGCTCTCGATGCCTTGCTACGTCGGGCCTTCGACCGACACACTTGGTCCATCGAGGACCGTTGTGTAGTCTATCAGCATCGTCGTGGGTTATTCCCAGACCAGTGGGAGGCTACTTGCTTGGTGCGTTGTCTGGACAATGATCTCCAGGGTGCATAGGCCTTCTTAGAGCATTATTCTATCCTGAGAGGGACACTATCGAGGGAGCCATGCAAGATGCAGCACGACGTGCAGTTTCGCAGTATTGCTTGTTGTTCAGCGGGGTAGCTGATGGCCTTGACCTGAAGTACTACCCTCGCCGCTCGACCGGTAGTGCTGGAGGTGTTATTGTCTCACCTGTTTTTGAAGGCAATCCCAGGCTGAACAGCATGGTCATTTTGGTCGTAGTGCTCAACACCGAGCTGGACCACGCCTTGACGAGTTGGACAAGGTTCGGCGAAGGTTGCGGAATTGCATGTTGAGTGCGCAGCACACCACTATTTGGATGGTGGTTCTCCTGCCCCTGTTGGGATTCAGCACCCTTACTGTTCGCCGCCCCGTGGTCGCTTCGATTATGGTACCCCTGACTGCAGGACCTAGATAGATTTGGATCCATAGATTGACAGAGTCGGAGTCTGTAATAACGCTTAATTCAGTATCTTAGTCTTAGTCAGTCTTAGTTAGACTTAGTTTGCTTATTATATGTTTGGATGCTTGTCGTGATGAACTTGTAATGAAGTTGGATCTTTGTAATGATTGTCACCAAGGTGTGGGTATCCCCTACCACTTGGTGTAGTTATTAATAAAGTCAGTTATTTAGTTGGGTATTCCATTTATTTCCACTTTCCTCTTTAACTGAGAAGCTGTCAGTGAAGATGATCAATTGTTTAGTGCTATGAAGTTTTCTATGTATCTTTTCTTATGCTGAAAGACTACAGAATCAAATTTGATGTGTGTGTGCTTTCTACAGATGTCTAAGAATAAGCGCAGAGGTGCAAGGCGTGCTCAGTGGGAGCAGTAGGCACCCCAAGAGGAGGCAGCTCAGCAGCAGCAGTTACCACCGCCAGCCCCAATGACCATTGAGCAGATGTTCCTGATGCAGACTCAAGCAGTCCAAGCGATTGGTCAGACCTTAGCAGCAATGCAGCAGGTGCAGCAGCAGCCACCCCCACCTCAACCCCAAGTGCAAGTTCAGATGCCACAGGTGCCCGGAGGCAAGCGGGTAGAATTCATGAGGGGCCATCCCCCTGTCTTTGCCCATTCTGCTGATCCCATGGACACCAAAGATTGGCTGCGTACTGTGGAGCACGAGTTGCACACTGCTCAGTGCAACAATCATGAAAAGTTGTTGTATGGTCCTTGTCTGCTAAGGGGAGCAGCACAGTCCTGGTGGGAGTCTTACCTCACCACCCATGCCGACCCTAAAGCCATCACCTGGGAGGAGTTCAGGGACAACTTCTGTCGTTACCATGTGCCTGAGGGACCAATGATAGTAAGGAAGGAGGAGTTTCTAGCTTTGAAGCAAGGTCCCCTGTCTGTCAGTGAGTACAAGGACAAGTTTCTGCAGTTGCCATGTTATGCACCAAAAGATGTCAACACAGATGCTAAGAGGCAGTACCGTTTTTTGAGAGGTTTGTTTGACCCCCTTCACTACCAGCTGATGAACCACACTTTCCCTACCTTCCAGCATTTGATCGACAGAGCAATCATGACTGAAAGGAAGCGTCGGGAGATGGAGGATAGGAAACACAAGATTGGTGGGCCTCAGGCCGGGAGTAGCAGTCGCCCCTGCTACTCAGGCAACTCACCTCAGCAATTCAAGCAAGGACACCCTCAAGGTCACCAGCATCAGCGTCATCACCTGCAGCAGTATCAGAGGCAGTTTCCTAAGTAGCAGCAGCAGTACCGTCAGAACAATCAGCAAGGAGGAAGTCAGTACCAGTGTCAGAACAACCAAACACCTCGCTTCCTGCCCCAGCAACCAACCAGAACATCCAAGCAGCTCCAGCACAAGTAGGAGGCCGCACATGCTTCTATTGTGGGGAACAAAACCACTAGGCGAAGCACTATCCAAAGAAGGCAACTCAGCAGTCGCCAGTAGTCAATACCCCAGCAAGACAAGGAGCACCACAGCAAGTACCAGGAGGCTGTGGTCAGGCTTACAACCATGGAAAGGTGAACCACCTAGAGGCCGTAGCAATCCAGGACGCTCAGGACGTGGCAGTATGTATGTTTCCAGTTGAATCTTATCCAGCAAAAGTATAATTTGACACTGGTGCCACACATTCTTTTGTTTCTACATCATGGGTAGAAGCACATAACATCCCCATAGAACCAATGATTCCACCTTTAAGAGTTAATTCAGTTGGGGGAAAAGTTCAATCTGATAGGATTTGTCCGAATCTAAGGATTGAAATAAGGGGGATAGACTTCCCTGCTAACCTAGTAGTAATGGGTACTCAAGGATTAGATGTCATCCTAGGGATGAATTGGTTACACAGAAACCAAGCCACCATCAATTGTGACAAGAGAACAGTCAAGTTGGTGTCCCCATTCAGAAAGGAAGTAGTAACTAAGCTGTACTTGCCTAAACTAGAAGAAGGAGCCTATGACTATTTGTCAGTAGATGACAAGGAGGCCAACCCAATTGAGGATATTAGAATTGTGTCGGAATTCCCCGATGTGTTTCCTAAGGAGTTACCAGGCATGCCCTCTAAAAGGAAAGTTGAATTTGCCATAGAGCTTATCCTAGGCACCACCCCTATTTCCAAGAGAGCCTATCGAGTGTCCGGACCAGAATTGGTGGAACTCAAGAAGCAGATTGATGAGTTGTTGGAGAAAGCCTACATCAGACCAAGTACCTCGCCTTGGGCAGCCCCAGTGCTATTTGTGGAGAAAAAGGATGGTACAAAGAGGATATGCATTGATTATAGATCTTTGAATGAAGTCACTGTCCAGAACAAATAGCCCCTGCCTCGAATTGAAGACCTGTTTGATCAGTTGAGAGGAGCCAGTGTGTTCTCAAAGATAGATCTGAGGTCAGGTTACCATCAGCTCAAAATCCGACCTTCAGATATACCGAAGACAACATTTATCACCAAGTATGGACTATATGAGTTCACGGTCATGTCATTCGGTTTGACGAATGCACCAACTTACTTCATGTACTTGATGAATAGTGTGTTCATGGACTACCTCGACAAGTTCGTAGTGGTGTTCATTGATGATATCCTTATATATTCCCAGAATGAACTTGCATGAAGAGCATTTGAGGAAAGTACTGCAAAGGCTACGAGATTGTCAGCTGTACGCCAAGCTTAGCAAGTGCAAGTTCTGGATCAGCAAAATTTTGTTCTTGGGTCATATTTTAAACCGAGATGGACTAGCTGTGGATCCAAAGACTGGAAAGCACCAAAAGATGCCCGAGGAATCAAGAGTTTCATTGGAATGGCCGGTTACTATCGATGTTTCATCGAGGGTTTCTCCAAGATTGCTAGGCCAATGATAGCCTTGCTGGCAAAGAAGGTTGTGTTCAAGTGGACCCCTGTGTGCCAAGAATCATTTGAGATGTTGAAGCAGAAGTTGACAACAGCGCTGGTATTGATTCTGCTAGATGTTCATAAGCCATTCTCAGTATATTGTGATGCTTCGTACACCGGACTGGGATGTGTGTTAATGTAGGAAGGGAAAGTAGTGGCATACTCATCCCGCCAGTTGAAGGTTCATGAGAAGAATTACCCCACTCATGATCTAGAGTTAGCAGAAGTGGTTCATGCACTGAAGACCTAGAGACATTATTTATATGGGAAGAAGTGTGATATCAACATGGATCACAAGAGCCTCAAGTACATATTTACTCAGTTAGAGCTAAACATGAGGCAGCGGAGATGGCTAGAGTTGATCAAAGATTATGAGCTGGAAATACATTATCATCCAGGCAAAGCAAATGTGGTTGCAGATGCCCTGAGTAGGAAGAGTCAAGTCAATATGTTGGCCGCTCACCCGATGCCATACGAGCTAGCAAAGGAATTCGACAGGCTGAGTCTCGGATTTATGAATAACACTCAAGGAGTGACAGTCGAGCTAGAACCCACTCTGGAGCAAGACATCAGAAAAGGTCAGAAAGATGATGAGAAGATCAAGGAGATCCGGTAGCTAATCATAGATGGGAAAGGTCCAGATTTCCATGAAGATGCAGAAGGAGTGGTATGGTTCAAGGATAGGCTGTGTGTTCCCGACATCCAATCAATCCGTGAACTGATTCTTAAGGAATCTCATGAGACAGCATATTCTATACACCCTAGTAGCGAGAGGATGTACCAAGACCTGAAGAAAAGATTCTAATGGTATGGTATGAAAAGGGAGATAGCAGAGTATGTTGCCAGATGCGAGAGTTGTCAGAGGATCAAGGCAGAACATCAGAGGCCCGCTGGTTTGTTGCAGCCGTTGCAAATTCCATAGTGGAAATGGGATAAGATTGGGATGGACTTTATAGTTGGTCTGCCCCGCACTCATGCTGGTTATGACTGCATCTGGGTAGTAGTGGACCGTTTAACAAAGGCGACCCATTTCATACCAGTCAAGACCACCTATAGCAGTGTAGTGTTGGAAGAATTATACATGTCTCAGATTGTGTGCTTGCATGGCATTCTAAAGAAGATAGTATCCGACAGAGGCACCCAGTTCACTTCTTACTTCTGGCAGCAGCTACATGAGGCTTTGACCACACATTCGAAGTTCAGTTCAGCTTATCACCCGCAGACAGACGGTCAGACATACAGAACCAACCAGATTCTTGAAGATATGTTGAGAGCTTGTTCTTTGCAAGACAAGTTAGGTTGGGACAAGAGGCTACCGTATGTAGAATTCTGCTACAACAACAACTATCAGGCCAGTCGGAAGATGTCACCATTCCAAGCACTCTATGGGAAGAATTGCAGAACTCCATTGCATTGGGACCAACCCAGCGAAAGGCAGGTGTTTGGTCCAGACATTGTGCTTGAGGCTGAAGAGAACATCAGAATGGTTCGAGAGAATTTGAAGATAGCACAGTCTAGATAGTGAAGCTATGCTGACACCTGAAGAAGAGAATTGAGTTTTGAAGTGGGATACTATGTTTACCTGAAAGTGTCACCCATCAGAGGAACCAAAAGGTTCAGAGTCAAAGGCAAGCTAGCACCTCGATACATCGGGCCGTACCAAATTCAAGCAAGACATGGAGAAGTGGCATATCAACTCAGCTTACTCGAAAATCTGTAGGCCTTCACGATGTGTTCCATGTTTCTCAACTGAAGAAATGCTCGCGAGTACCAGAAGAGCAATTGCCAATAGAGGACCTCGAAGTTCAAGAAGATCTTACTTATATTGAGAAGCCAACTCAAATTCTGGAGACAATAGATCGGGTCACTCGAAGGAGCACTATCTGGATGTGCAAAGTCAAATGGGGCCATCACTTAGAAGAAGAAACAACTTGGGGAAGAGAAGATGATCTGAGAGCCAAGTACCCTGAACTCTTTGGTAGCCAACCCTGAATCTTGAGGGTGAGATTCTTGTTGGAACTTGCTCTCAGTTGCAAGGGGATCCAACAAGGGAGAATGGTGACGTCAATAGGGTTCTCGCGCTAGATGGCAATAGCTCAGTTAATCTGCCCGCTCACGGGCACTGTGCAGGGGTATTTATAGGTGTTCGAGCGCCCAGCGCCCTGTGTTAAGGACGCATGTGCCCTCGGATACCTAGATTATCCCCAGAATATTCCCATAAAGCAGGGTTACATACTGTAATTACAGGAATGCCTTTACAAATTAGGCCCGTAACACGCGGGGCCCGTTACAATGGGCCGGATCACACGCGGGCTACTGAGCTGGACGAGGCCGCTTGGCGGAATGACGACGTCGCGGGTCTTCGTCTGGCGCCGTATCGAGCGAAGGCCTGCTTTGTCTCCGTCGGACCAGCGACTGCAGCGAAGGCCTGCTTTGTCTCCATCGGACCAGCGACTGCAGCGAAGGGTGGCGTCTTTGCCTTCGCCCCAACATTTGCCCTCCGAGGGACTAGTTCGACAAAGTCACCTGGTGCCGAAGACGTCGCTAGATGGCGGAGACGCTGCCCTCGCTCGAAGTGGTACCGCGGGGGTTTTTGACATGACCGTTGATTGACAGCGTACTGTTGGATTGCGGGTTTCCCGAAGCGCCGCGCCCTGTCGGATTGCGTGTTTCCCGAAGAGCCGCGCCCTGTCTATAAAAGGGGGCGGGGGTCGGCGCCTTTTGAACTTCACTTTCCGCGCTCGTTGCAAACCCTAGCCGCTTTTTTCCACCGTCTTACTGCTCGTCTTGTTTTTGTTCGCCGGAGATCTGGCTCGAGTGAAGCAGACCGCCCGCCGCCGCTGACGGTACGTAGCGATGCCGACCTCCTCTTCCTCTGCTTCCGCTACACCGCCGGCCGACGCCTCGCCGCCGACCGTCGCTTCACCGCCGGTCTACGCCTCGTCTGAGGAGACGCAGAGTAGTTTGGTGGCGGAGGAGTTGCGCGCCGGCGATTCTGTGAATTTTGGCGTGTCGCGGATGTCGTCGGTCCGCGTGCAAGATATGCAGCGGCTGGGTTACTTTGGCGGTGGAGTCGCTCGTGTCCCGGGGACGGAAGAAGTCCCCGAGCCGGAGGGCGAGTTGGTTGTGTTCGAGGCGTTCTTCACCGCCGGTCTCCGTCTGCCTGCACACTGATTTGTTGGCGAAGTCCTGCGGAGGTTCAACGTTCAGATATATCAGTTGACTCCGAATGCCGTAGTGGCTCTGTCGAAGTATGTCTGGGCGACGACTTCGTACGGCGGACAGCCATCAGTCGAAGTCTTTGCGAAGTATTATTGCCTGCACTGGCAGAAGAGGATGATTGGGGATGAAGTTGCCCAGTTTGGGTCCTGCACGTTTACGCCGAAGACCGGCAAGACCACGATGCAGGTAGTCGAGTTGGTTCCTTGCGCCCGCAACAAATGGGGCAATTGGAATGAGTTTTGGTTTTACGTCGCTGAGGGTACCGTCGAAAACCATGAGGGGCTCCCCGTGTCCGAGATGTGTTCACATTTTTACTCAGCGTACCCGTCCTTTGAGGTGGCGGAGGGGGATGCGGACGAAGGGGCCCTTCGGTGCGCCGCCGGCCTGAGCAGTGGGCGTGATTTGGTTGAAGAATTTGTGGCGTACGGGGTATGGACCTTGGCGCATGGCTTAGCGTTGGGCGAAGTGTGCCCTCGCCAGATGCCTTCCCATGGTGGGAAGATGGTGCGAAGTCCTGCCTTCGCACTGGATCTGCAAAACCGTGATCCGGCCGCCTTTGTGCGTGAGGCGGAGGATGGGGCAGTGCGGCTCGTTGGTCGGTACGTGCCGAGGACAGAGGGCCAGCGTAGCTGGGATATCCGCGGGTCGAACGACCGTTTGAACAGGGTGTTTGAATTGAATCAACTGCCGTATGGCGGCTACCCCGGCCAAGACGATGTGGACCGCCGTGGAAAGAAACCGGTGGTGGAGGCCGGAAACGACCCTGCACCAGCGGCCGCCCCATCCTCTAAAAAGAGGAAATTAGGTACTGCTATGGGAGGACTTGGGGTTTCCGATGGTTTTGCTAGAGAGCTGATGAGGACTTGCGCGGCCCCGGGGGGAAGGATGTCTTCGCCCGAGCTCCGGGCGTCTTCGGCGCGGATGCTGAGGGTTACCGGGGGTTGGTGGCCTAGGAATGTTCCTATCCCCCGCGCGGCCGGCGAAGACTTTTTTACATCTCGCATGGTTCGTGAATGGAAAGTGTTTCCTTACGGGCGGAATATTGCTACTATTGTGTCGGCAGTGATGGACAAGGATCGCCAGGGAGCTGCACAAAAGCGCCAGGCGGTTGTCAGGCTTCATGAAGCCCGGCCGAAGAGGCAGCGGGGGGCTGCGAAGGCTGCTGCCCCTGGCGGAGGCAAGCCGCCGCTGACGGGGAAGCCGGGTGGCCCTGTATCTAGCAAGGCACCGTAGGTGGCGGCAGGCGCCGGTGGTTCCAAAGCGACGAAGGCTGTGCCGCCGTCCGGCAGGGTGTCGGAGGTCGCGAAGGCGGCCCGAGAGTTGCCGTCGTCGGGCAAGCGCGTCGCCGACTTCGCCACCGATATCAGTGTGGAGGACTATCTTGGTGGTAAGCCCTTGGCTCGTTTTTTTTAATTATTCGTTGAAACGTTGCAGGGTCAGACGAGGGCCAGCTTGCTATTGTTGCGCCTGCCGCGGCGACCGTGGCGGCTGCCGTAGTGCCGAAGGCGAAGGGCGGTGCTCTTAGTGCCGGAGGCGAGGTGTCGGCACTGGCGGCCGTCAGGGTTGAGGCGGGCGCTGCGTCCCGCCGGCTGAGGGAGGTGACGGAGGCACTAAGTCAGGTCCGCTGAGTTAGACTCCGTTTTTTTTTCGCGGTCTTACGTGTGTTCTGCAGGTGGCTGACTTCGCCAACCGCACGGCGTCGGGGGCCCTCACGGCAGTTGTGTCTTGCAGGGGGCAGAGGGCAATCTTGCCAGGGAGCGCGCCGAGCAGCTGCAGGAGCGGCTCATCGCCCTGGAGAGCCACGTGGAGAGGGCCGAGGCCGCGACGCGCGCGGAGGCCGAACGGACGCGCAAGCATCTTATGGACTCGTACCATAAGCTGGGCACGCGGACTGGTGACTTCGAAGTGCCGGACCGAGAGTCCGAACTTCGCTGCCTGGAGTGGGTACAGGAGGAGTTGCAGGCGCTCCCCACTATCGTGGAGGGGTTCATGTCGTATGCCTCCCTGGTCACCTGCGAGGGGGCGATGAACGCGCTCTCCCGCGAAGGGTGCCGGCACTTCGAGGTCTTCGACCAGGCCGATGAAGACTTTGAGCGAGATATCTACAAGGTCGAAGACCCCGTGGTGAAGGAATCCGCCGGTGCCCTTTATGACCGGATGTGGGGTCCGCACGGTTGCGAGGTGGTCAGGGAGCGGGCCGAGACGGCGAGGGCTCAGGTAACGCTTGGCGTTTGTTTGGCGTTTGCTGGATGTGGGCTATGTGTGGGTTCACTGAATTTGTGTGTTGTGTCTTAGGCGGCGCGTGGCGAGAGAGTGGATGACTTCGGGGCGTTGAACAGCGCGCTGCCTGACCCGGAGCCGATCCCGGCGGAAGCCGTGTCCGGGGCCGCCCTGGAGGCACTCCCGGAGCCTGCGGAAGGCGCTCCGGATGCCCCCGCATCTGCTGCGGCCGGCGGGGACCTGCCCCCAGAGACCGCCGAAGGCGCGCCTGATGCCCCCGCAGCCGCTGCGCCGAGGGCTGAAGATCCTGCGACGGTGGCGGCGGAGGCGGCAGCGGAGGCAACGGCGGAGGCTCCCGCGGCGGCTGGGTCCTGGCAGGTGGTGTAATGGGTGTAGATAGTTAGGGAATTTTGTATATGTTGCTGAATTTTGGTTGCTGCGCAGGTTCAAGATTTTGGGCATGCGCACGCAACCGTCACTACTAATTTTTGGGCGGCTTCGACCGTGGATGGTGGTAATGAATGTGATGGGTCTGCAACTGAGTTTTCTGATTTTGCTGACTCTGGGAGCTCGGTTGAGTGGACTGAGGAGTCGACGGAGGAGGACTTGGACTATTTTGCGGCCTTGGATGTGGCAGCGGCGGAGGCTTCGCCGCGCGCTGCCGACACGGGTGGTGTGCCTGGTCCGAGCACCAGGCGCCGGCGGCGAAGGGCGGTTGTGAAACGTAGAGTGAGTGGGGCGGAGGGGGACCGGCTTCGTGTGAGTAGGGCTGGCCGGCAAGAACTGTTGTCTTTGCCAGCCACCGTGAGTATGGGTGAGGGGGAATTGCGAAGTCTCTTTGCGGGTGAGGAGCTTAGGATAATGTTATTTAATTATAGGGAGATGGGAATTATTCCTAAAGTTGAGCCGATGTAGAGTGTAGTGCCCTCGCTTGTACATGTGTAAAGGCTTGTGTGATGAGGTTGTGTGCCCCCGCACACTTGGCTATGCTTGCGAAGGCGTTATGTACTTGGTCTGGTGTGTTTTGTTGTGCCGGTCCGGCTGCACCCTTGGGCGACTTCTGCACGGATAGTCTTCGCGGTAGACTTTGGTTTTTTCGCACTTGTTGTGCTAGTCCGGCTGCACCCTTAGGCGACTTCTGCACGGATAGTCTTCGCGGTAGACTTAAGTTTTTTCGCACTTGTTGTGCTAGTCCGGCTACACCCTTAGGCGACTTCTGCACGGATAGTCTTCGCGGTAGACTTAAGTTTTTTCGCACTTGTTGTGCTAGTCCGGCTGCACCCTTAGGCGACTTCTGCCCGGATAGTCTTCGCGGTAGACTTAAGTTTTTTCGCACTTGTTGTGCTAGTCCGGCTGCACCCTTAGGCGACTTCTGCACGGATAGTCTTCGCGGTAGACTTAAGTTTTTTCGCGCTTGTTGTGCTAGTCTGGCTGCACCCTTAGGCGACTTCTGCACGGATAGTCTTCGCGGTAGACTTAAGTTTTTTCGCACTTGTTGTGCTAGTCCGGTTGCACCCTTAGGCGACTTCTGCACGGATTTGTCGCACGCGAGGGTGGCTAGCGCTGAGCCTCGCGGTGACCTCGTATTGGTCGAATGTCGAAGGCCGTCATCGCGGTCTTTTTTCGATGCATGTTTTTGCGGGGGATTTTTCAGTCATATATTACATGGCTCCGCCTCGTTAAAAACCTTACCCCCCGGGAGGAAAAGAGTGCGGACCAGAATAAGATTGTTTTTGCGAATTACAAGGGCGAATCAGCCCTGAAGAGTCAAACAAAAAATTTGCGGAGGTTGTCGATGTTCCAGGAGTGCTCCAGGTCTTCGCCGTTTGGCGTTGTGAGCCTGTAAGCGCTGGGGGAAGCCTTCGTCTTGACTATAAAGGGGCCCTCCCACTTGGGCTCCAGCTTGCCCCTGGACTCGGTCCGAGTTGTTCGGACGAGTACGAGGTCCCCTTCGCTAAATTCCCTCGGGATGACTGCGTGGTCGCGCCATGCTTTTGTCTGGGCTTGGTATTTGTTTAGGGCTTGTAGAGCGAAGACTCGGTCTCTGTCAATGAGATCCTTTGAAGTTGGCTCGTCCACGTCGGGGACGGCTGACGGAACTGTTCGCGGGGACCCATGTTTTATTTCTTGTGGGGTCATGGCCTCCGATCCGTATAGAAGGCGGAAAGGAGTAAACCCAGTCGCCCTGCACTCAGTCGTGTTTAGTGCCCATACTGCCTCAGGTAACAAATCGGTCCATCTGCCCTTTTTTCATCGAGGAGCATCTTTTTGACAGCTGTGAAGATTTTTCCATTGGCGCGTTCCACAACTCCATTGGACTGTGGATGATAGACTGAGGCGAAGGCAAGCTTGGTGCCAATGGAGAAACAAAAATTCTTGAAGTCTTGGTTGTCAAACTGCTTGCCGTTGTCAACTGTTAGTTCGGACGGTACTCCGAAGCGGCAAACAATGTTTTGCCAAAAGAACTTTTGGGTAGTTTTTGATGTTACTGTGGAAACAGCCCTTGCCTCGATCCATTTGGTGAAGTACTCGACAGCGACGAAGGCGAACTTAAGGTTCCCCTAAGCGGTGGGCAGGGGCCCGACGATGTCCAGGCCCCAGCGTTGGAGAGGCCACGTGTGGGCGATCAGCTTTGTATACTGCGAGGGGCTGCCTGACCGAGGAGAAAACTTCTGGCAGGCTTCGCAGGACCTTGTGACCCGGTTTGCGGCGCAGATTATTGCGGGCCAGTAAAAGCCTTAGCGGATCACCTTAGCAGCCAGGGCCCTTGGCCCTGCGTGTGAGCCGCACGTGCCGCTGTGGACTTCGCGTAGAATCTGGATGCCTTCGGCTTCGGTGACACACTTAAGCATTGGCTGACTGACCCCTTTTTTGTAGAGTTGGCCTTCAATCAGTGCGAAGTCTCGGCTTCGATGTCTGAGGCGCTTGGCCTCACTGATGTCGGCTGGATGATAGTACCCCTGTAGGAACAGGGTTATTGGTGCCCGCCAGTCTTCGGTCATGATAAGGTTGACTATGCGGTGGCCCTCGCTGTCATTGGTTATTTGGAGCCCTTCGGGGCTCCGGACGGCTGGCGTGCCGATGACATGAAAGAACACGTCGGAGGGCAGAGATTCGCCCCTGGCGGCAGCCTTGGCCAATGCGTCGGCCTCTTCATTCTTGGCCCGATCCACATGCTGCAAGGTGAACCCCTTGAATTGCCTCTCGAGACTCCGGATGGCCGCGAGGTACTGCATGAGCGCGGGGTCCTTTGCTGCATAGTCTTTCTCGACTTGGCTGGCAACTACCTTGGAGTCTGTTTTGATGATACAGGTGGTGACTCCGAGGGCCCTTAGCTTGCGGAGGTCGAGGATGACTGCTTCGTATTCTGCTATATTATTTGTGCATCTGTCGGATTCCAGATTGAAGCTGAGGCGTGCTGCATATCTGTGCTTGACCCCGACTGGTGAGGTGATGACTGCAGCGACGCCTGCCCCCGCATGGCACCATGCGCCGTCGCAATGGATCGTCCAAGTCTTCTCTGCGGACGGGTCTGGCTGTGTTGTTGGCCCGGTCCAGTCGACGTCGAAGTCTGCCAGGACTTGAGACTTGATGGCTGTCCTGGGCTCGAAGCAGATGTGGTAGCCGGAGAGTTCGGCCGCCCACTTGGCGATCCTCACCGATGCCTCCGGGTTTCTAAATAATTCGCCGAGTCCCCTGTTTGAGGTGACTCGGACTTTGAATGCTTCGAAGTAATGGCGCAGTTTGCGCGAAGACATGACGACTGCGTAGGCAATCTTCTCCAGCTCTGTCATGTTGCACTTGGACAGTGTCAACACTTCGGAGACATAGTACACGGGGCACTGCCGGACCACGCCCTCGACAGTCTGCTCCTGCACTAGTGCCGCGCTGACCGCATGTGGCGAAGCCGTGACGTAGAGCAGCAGGGGGAGTGAGGGGTCGGGGCTGGTAAGGATGGCCAACTCTGTCAGGTACTGTTTTAATGAGGCGAAGGCCGCCGCCTGCTCTGGTCCCCAAGCGAAGTCTTTTGCACCACGGAGTGTCTTGAGGAAGGGGAGACTTCGCTCGGCGGACCTGGAGATGAATCTGTTGAGAGCGGCCAATCTGCCTGTCAGGCGCTGGACGTCCCTGACAGACTGCGAAGGCGTCATGTCTATGATGGCCTGAATCTTGGTTGGGTTGGCCTCGATGCCACGGTGTGATACCAGGTAGCCCAATATTTTGCCTTGGCGAACGCCGAAGACGCACTTTTCCGGGTTTAGGCGGAGTTGTGCGTCTCGCATGTTCGCGAATGTTTCGGCGAGGTCGGCGAGGTGGTCCTCCTTGCTCTTGCTGGCGACAACAATGTCGTCCACATATGTGAATATGTTTCTGCCAACTTGCCCTTCGAGCACTGTTTTGGTAAGCCTGGAGAAGGTGGACCCGGCGTTCTTGAGTCCCTCCGGCATTCTGATGAAGCAATATGTGCCGAAGGGTGTTATAAAGCTGGTGCTAGCCTTGTCTTCTTCCTTCATGTATATCTGGTGGTAACCGGAGAAGCAGTCGAGGAGGGACATGACTTCGCATCCGGCCTCGCTATCGACTATTTTGTCGATCCGTGGCAATGGGAAATTGTCCTTTGGGCAGGCTTTATTGAGACTGGTGAAGTCGATGCACATTCGGCACTTCCCGCTCTTTTTCTGCACCATCACGACATTGGAGAGCCATGTGGGGTAAGCCACCGGCTCGATGAATTTGGCTTCCAGGAGGCGGTGCACTTCTTCCTTGGCGGCCTCCGTCTTCTCGTCGGACATCTTGCGAAGCCACTGCTTTTTCGGCCTTATCGAAGGGTCGATTCCCAGACTGTGTTCAATTATTGAACGGCTAACCCCGACCAGATCGAGGGTCGACCAGGCGAAGACATCTTTGTTCTTGGACAGGCAGCAGAGGAGCTTCTCTTCTTCATGCGAAGTAAGGTCTTCGCTGATAATGACTGTCTGCCTGGGCGTGGCCTGGTCGAGGGGGACAGTCTTGGTCCCGTCGTTGCTCTGCAGCTGTGCCTTGTCGCGCTGCTTATTGGTTGGGCTGGCGGGCGCGAGGAACTCACGCTGGGCCATGAGGCAGTGCACGTTTCTTTGACCGGGCACGAAGTCCCGCTCTATGTTACGCGCAGTCTGTTGATTGCCGAAGACTATGATGACGCCTAACGGACCTGGTATCTTCATACATAGGTACAGTCCGTGAATGGCTGCTTCGAACTTATTGATGGAGCCCCGGCCCATGATGGCATTGTAAGCATATACCATGTCCACGATATCAAAGGTTATTTGCTCACTTCGGGCATTGGGTGCTACACCGAAGGAGAGAGGCAGCTCTATTTTGCCGACGGGGAAGGTGCCCTTGCCGCCGAAGCCATACAACGGGTTGTCCGAAGGCTTAAGCAGGCTGTGGCTTATGCCCATGCGATCGAAGGCGTGGAGGAAGATGATGTTCGCCTGACTGCCGTTGTCAACTAGGACTTTGTGCAGGTCCCAGCCTGCCACGCTGCAATTGATAACCATGGCGTCGCAGTGGGGGGCGCTGCGCAGGTCGACGTCTCGTGCGTCGAAGGTTAGCGGTATGTGGGACCACTTTGTCTGCACGACAGGTCCGGTGACGGCGACGTGGTTGATGCTACGGTAATGGTCCCGCTTCTGCCGCTTTGTGTCAAAGTCGGTGCTGGACCCCCAGTTATCATGTGAATGACTCCGCGATATGGTTGATCGGCGAAGTCTTCCTGCTTTGGAGCATGGGGGATGTTTTGATGCTGCTGGTGTGGTGGTGGGGGTGGGGGAGGTACGATTTTTACTTCCTGATGGTGTTGGTAAGCGTGGTGCGGTGGATGCGGGGCGGGGGCGTGGATATATGGTGGAGGGGTTGCTGGTAAGTGTGTGCGACAACTCGGGGGTTGTCGGCTGGTTGCGCCCGTGCCATCCTTTCTCTGGTGGCCTTCGTCTCTGGGCAGTCTTTGGTTTGGTGGGCGCAGTCTTCGCCGTGGAAGAGGCAGTAGAATCGGCACGGCGGCTGCGCACGCCCCCGACCCCTACCTCGAGTTCCATTTCCGCGGCCCTGGGGGGGATACTCCTGGCGACGAGGGGCGTCAGCAGCGGGGACCTGGTTGGTGATGTTGTGCACTTGCTGTTGACTGCGACCGTCGCGACCGGAATCCGGTTGCGGGGTCCTTGTCCACGTGCGGCTGGACTGTGGAGCATCTTTTGGCTTCCTTTGGGACTCAATCTTGCGCTGGTGGAGCTCTTCGGATTTGGCGTACTTTTCAAACAGCTGATATAACTCCTGGAGGTTCTTTGGCGGATCTCTGATGCAGTGGCTGTAAAGGACGCCGGCGCGAAGGCCACTAATAGCGTAGAGGATGGCGATCTGGTCATCGACTGAGGGCAGCTGTGACTTGAGTGTTAAAAATTTGCGGTAATACTCCCTCAGAGTCTCCTTTTCCAGCTGCTTGCAGAGCGAGAGTTTGGCCAAGGCGTCGGTGTCTGGGCGGTACCCTTGGAAGTTGAGCAGGAACTTGTCCCGGAGACTTCTCCAGGAATCAATGGACAGCGGAGGCAACCTGGTGAACCAGGTGAGTGCCAGTCCCTCGAGGGCGATGATGAAAGACTTCGCCATTGTGGTGTCGTCCCCTCCGGAAGATGCAACGGCGACCTGATAACTCATTATGTATTGTGCCGGGTCGGTGCTGCCGTTGTACTTGGGGTAGGTCCCTGCCCGGAAGTTAGCTGGCCAAGGCGTCACTTGCAGGTGTGGCGCCAGGGGACTTCGCTCGTCGAGATAGTTGACCCCTTGGAATGGCGCGGCGTGCGGGAAGGTGTGGTCGCGCTGGGGGAAACGCGGGTCTTCCGGTTGCACGTGGTGTTGCAGGGGTGGCCCATGCTGCAGGCCGAGGTGGCCTTCGCGCATGTCTTCGAGTTGAGCGCGCTGCTGGAGGGGTGGCTCGTGCTGTAGGCCAAGGTGGCCTTCGCGCTGCATCAGCGCAATCTCCCGCTCGAGTTCCTGGGCCTTCTGCTCTTCGTCGCATATCATTTGCCGCACTTTGGCTAGTGCGGACACGCGCTGGCGCTTGGCCTCCAGTATCTCCTTCTGCCTCTGGAGATTGCGGTTCTTGAGGCGCAGGGCATGCAGCTGTAGCTGTTCTTCTTCTGAGACGCCGAGGACTTCACCGTCCTCGGTGAGGTCCGCGCCCTCCAGTGGTGCGAAGCCTGAGGGTGGCTGCGGTTGTCCTTCAGGGCCGCAGGTGCGGAGAGTGTCGTCTTCGCAGGTGCGGGGAACATCGTCTTCGGTGGCCTCTTGGTGGGTGGATTGGGTGAGGGCGAGGGCCTTGCCCTTTCTTGCGGCGAGCAGTGCTGCCTTCGCAGCCTCGTCAGCCTTCGGGTTAGCTCTCTTGGGTGCCATCGCGGGTAGTTTTCTCGTAGCACGAACGGTGGGCGCCAAATGTTGGAACTTGCTCTCAGTTGCAAGGGGATCCAACAAGGGAGAATGGTGACGTCAACAGGGTTCTCGCGCTAGATGGCAATAGCTCAGTTAATCTGCCCGCTCACGGGCACTGTGCAGGGGTATTTATAGGTGTCCGAGCGCCCAGCGCCCTGTGTTAAGGACGCATGTGCCCTCGGATACCTAGATTATCCTCAGAATATTCCCATAAAGCAGGGTTACATACTGTAATTACAGGAATGCCTTTACAAATTAGGCCCGTAACACGCGGAGCCCGTTACAATGGGCCGGATCACACGCGGGCTACTGAGCTGGACGAGGCCGCTTGGCGGAATGACGACGTCGCGGGTCTTCGTCTGGCGCCGTATCGAGCGAAGGCCTGCTTTGTCTCCGTCGGACCGGCGACTGCAGCGAAGGCCTGCTTTGTCTCCGTCGGACCAGCGACTGCAGCGAAGGGTGGCGTCTTTGCCTTCGCCCCAACAATTCTTTTAAAGGGGGTAGGTCTGTAACACCCTTAATTTGGGGGTCTAAAATTTCTTTCTAATTACATACCAAATTTAGGTGTAACTCTTCTCTCTCTCTTTCTCTCTAGTTCCTCCCTCTCTTTTTCTTTTTGGTAGATTTAGCTTAATTAGTGAGGGATTAATTATTTTATTTTGTCAAAACAATATGAGTCATGGAATGTTGCATCATGCTGAGCTTCAAATATTCTTTGAATTGTTGCACATATTTGAATTAGTTTGAATTTGAACCTTGGTTTGAATTTGAATTGAAAACCCTAGGGAAAATAAAAAAGAAAAGGCATTACAATTTCTAGGAAAATGGAAAATCTCTTTTCGGCCCAAGTCAGCCCAGTAGGCCTAGCCCCCCCCCCCCGCGCGCGCCCTCAACCCCTGACAGGTGCACCCTGCCTGTCGGCGTGACCCACGCCCACGTTCCTTCTCTCCCTCTCTCTCTCTCTCCCGCTCGTTGCGAGTGGGGCCAATTTGTTGGCGCCAAACTTCTCCGTGCGCGCGTGCTTTCTCTCGTTGTCCCGTGGGTCCCGCCCGTCAGCACAGAATCCCGTTCACTCAACCGTTCTCGCTGACCCGTGGGTCCCACCGGTCAGAATCATCCCCCTCGGACCGTCCACGCACCTCGCCGTGGACGCGCCCACATCCACGTGTTTCCCGGCCATCTCCGCACGAACTCGACCTCTTTTAGCGCCCGCACCCCACTCACCCACTCTCCCCTGCTCATTTGCACCCTTAGCCAGACACTCTCACCCTGTCTCTCGCCCTGCGCGCGTGCCCGGTGAGCTCCACCGCTACTCACCGAAGTCTGCCGCCCGTTCTATGGTCATCATCGAGCCCCCATTGCGCATATTGCCTCGGTGAGTTCTGCCTCACCGTCAGCAACTCGGGACACCCCTCGGTTCGCCCTTAGCACCTCCGGTTCACTCGGTCCACGCTCACCGGAGTATTTTCCCATGCAGCAGGAGTCCACCGCCGTCGATCCGAGGCTTCTCCACGTCCTCGCTATCACCCAAGCGCTCCTGAGTTCGCACTCGAGGTGAGCAACCTTCCTATGCACTTATTTCGTCGATTACTGCCCTAGTGTCCGTGCAATTCCTTGCCGGAGTTGATCCGCGCCGCTGTTGGGCTGCCTCGCCGTGTTTTGTGCCTCCTAGTGCTTCCGCGCCGGTATTGCGCCCATGACTGAGTTTGCTAGGTTGCCCTGATTGCGTTTGAGCTTTTCCCCGAACCCCTAGAGCCCTGTCGTGTCCGTTCCTCTTGTCTCCGGCGACCTCACCGCCGAGGAGCAAGAGCGGCGCCGCCCACATCCGTAAAACCTTCCCGGCGTTGATCTCCACCGTTCGATCCTGAACGTGTGGTCCAGATCACCGGATACCGATTTGCGCCCGCGCACCCTGTCCCCGGGCCCGCCAGTCAGCGCCTGCGCCCGTTGGCGCTGGGCCTGACTAGTCAGCCCGCCTTCCCCTTTGGTCGCTGACACCACGCCCCCTGTTGTCAGCCGCACTCGCTCGTCCATGCCAGCGCGCTCATTCCCTGATCTAATCCTGGCCGTCCATCTGCGATCTAGAGGTTGGAAAAGCCCGATACCCCTTTGTGCGGCCGTTTTGCTTAAAAGACCCCCAGTTCCCCGGGTAATAGAACCCGTCGTCCCTGAGTATTGCGTGTGGGTCCCTGGCTTCTTTTAATCATACCCCAGAACATTTAAATAATCACAGATTGGGCTTATTTTCATATTTCAAACTTCAAAACTTGTTTATTTCATATCTTTTATCATATGAACTCCAAATTTAGTGGTTCAAATTGCAAAATGTTCATAGAAATATTCTCTGTCCGAATAAATTATGTTCATCCACAGTCCGAGTACTTTAATTTTTGGTCTAAGCTATAGGCTAGTTTATGAGTTAATGTATTTGTTTAGTAAAATAAATAAAAAGGAAAATGCTAATGGTACTTAGATGTTTAATGTTGTGAGATTAATAAAATGTTGTGTATGAATTGATCCCTCGTATAATTTTGGTGTCTCACTAAAATTAGTAGAACTAAACTAAATAGTCCATCATATCTAGGGAATGACTGATCTCTAATTATATTAATCCCTAGCATTTAAGTCTACCCTTTATGTTCATAGTGTCTCAATAAACATGTGTTCACTTGATTGTACATGTTTGGTGTGTTGTTCATTTGTACTTTCCAAATGTATTGAATGTATGATCGCTTTATATAGACAACGAGCAGCCCATGGTTCTTGAGTGTGTTGCCGAAGATCTTCCTGAGCAACAACCTGGTGAAGGCAAGTGTCCTCTAACCTATCATGTCCTACATACTTTATATTTCACCATCTCGCATTACATTATTGAAACCTAAGGATTGACTAGTCTATATTTACTTATCCTTGTTTACCTTTTGGGTTATCATGGTTAGCTTTATGCTATTGCTTTACTTTAATCAATGAACATGATGTGAATATTATGATATGATGATGTTATCCCGATGATGTTCCTGTGATACTTTAGGGGACTCAGGCTGTTTCCTGAGTACCTACCGTAAGGACCTGTTTGGGGAGTGACAACCCAGGATAACAGTGCAACCATGAGGGTGGAATGGGTTGCCCTTAGCTGATTAATTAGAGGAATGATAGGAGTAGTTGGCTTCGCCATAGGGCCGTCAATGGGGTCCGGGCACAGTACTTGCTCTGCCGAGGCTGGTTGTAGAGGTTCTTGATTTGGTTTTGTTAGTCACCCTTCCTTTGGGGAGAGGTATTGTGTTTATCAAACTGGAGAAACCTAACGGGCAGCTATGACCTCTGGAAAATCTTTGTAAAGGCTACATAGTGATACCTTGCCAGGCCACCTAGGTAGTGGTCATGGAGATTGGCTCTTTTCGGGTATAATGGGAATCATGGTTTGTGGGTAAAGTGTGCGACCTCTGCAGAGTGTTAGAAACTGGTATATCAGTCGTGCTCACGGTTATGAGCGGCCTTGGGATTCTCTTTGATTAGAAGGACTTAGGTTACTTTTATGATGATGATTAATGATGATGGCATAATTATGATCTCTGGTATTTCCTCTTGGAGGGAGTACATTTGGGTAATAACTGGGTTTATTACTAAAACTTGGCTCTACTAATAGTAATAAATACTTGACTAACTAAAAGCAACTGTTTAACCTTTACTCCACATACAGCTAGTCCACTTTAGCCAAACGAGACATTTGCTGAGTACGTTGATGTGTACTCACCCTTGCTTTACAAACCACCCCACCCGAGGTTGTCCCCACTGTACTTAGTGCTCAGGATGAGATGCTGGCAACATGGAGAACTTTGAGGAGTTTCAGGACTACGATGAGTTCCAGTTTATCTTAGTGGCAACCCCCCAGTTAGCTGCCTGTGAAGGCCTTATCTTCTATGTTTCGTATTTCCGCACTTTGATGATATTAATGTTAATGACTATGTTATAGACTCAGTGGATGTCTTGGACATCTTGTTGTAATAAAGTACCTTTCCGCTATTTACTTTGAGCAATGTGTGATGATGTCCAATTATGTAATCACTGTGTATGTGAGTTTCTGATCCTCGCACGTACATGGTTCTCATTTGGTTTGCCTTCCAAAACCGGGTGTGATAGGACACCCTTAACTAATTAATTGGAGGAATGTGGGGTGTAGTTTTCTTCGCCGTCGTGCTATCAATGGGTGCCGGGGCATAGTGCTTGCTCTACTAAGGTGGGTGCTGAGGTTCATTCGATTTGGTTTTGTTAGTCACCCACCTTAGGGAAGTGTTCTGTTTTTGTACGACTGGTGAAACCTAATGAGCAACTACACACCAGGGGAATTTTTGTAAAGGCTACGTAGTGAAACCTTGTCGACTCACCTTGGTAGTGTTTGAGGGTTTGATCGACCCGAGGCAAAAAGGAATCACGACTCGTGGGTAAAGTGTGCAACCTCTATAGAGTGTTACAAATTGGTATATCAGGCGTGCTCATGCACTACCGGAATCCGCGCCTTTGCCGAGTGCCGGTGGCTTTGCCGAGTGCATTTTATCGGGCACTCGGCAAAGCAGACTTTGCCGAGAGCCGCACTCGGCAAAGTCCTGCGCTCGGTAAAGAGCTAGTTTACCGAGTGTAGGCCACTCGGCACAGCAAAGCACTCGGCAAAGACTGCTTTGCTGAGTGTCAAGCACTCGACAAACATGGCTCTCGGCAAAGGGCCGTTAGCGGCCGTCTACAACTGACGGCCGTCAGTCTTTGCCGAGTGTCAAATATCTGGCACTCGGCAAACATAGTCTTTGCCGAGTGTCCTATGTAGACACTCGGCAAAGCATATTTTATTTTTTTTATTTTGGTCACCAAACTTTTTATGGTATGTTTCTACACTATGTAGACCTACATGTACCATTTTGGGACAATTATAACAGTGTTTTCTATAGCTTGTACATTTAGTTTGTTTATTTGAATTTCTTCGGAAAATTTAGATTTGAACTGCAGGTCACTCGAAACTTGGAAAACCGTGAATGCAAAAATGATATCCATGCTACATAGCACAAGTTACGACCGATTTCAGGAGCGGACCGGAAACTTCGAGCACCATGCTTACTCAGCATGACCGTAAACTTGCCATCCAGGTGTTTAAAAATTGTATAAAACAAAAACAAAGTCAGAAAATCATGAAACCTGTCCACGTGTCATGATATCATATGTAGAGGCTGTGATAAAAATTTGAAAAAGTTTCAAGAAAGCTGTAACGCACTATGTGTACAAACTTAAGAGATCCACATTGAAACTCTATGATTTCATGTGTGGTTCTCTTAGGTTTCTACACATAATGTCTCACAACTTTCTCCAAACATTCTAAATTTTTTATCACAGACTCTACATATGATATCATGACATGTGGACAAGTTTCATGATTTTCTAAGTTTGTTTGTGTTTTATAAATTTTTTAAACAGTTGTATGGCAAGTTCACGGTCATGTTGAGTGAGCATAGTGCTCGAAGTTTTCGGTCCGCTCCTGAAATCGGTCGTAACTTGTGCTATGTAGCATGGATATCATTTTTGCATGCACGGTTTTCCAAGTTTCAAGTGACCTGCAGTTCAAATCTGAATTTTCCGAAGAAATTCAAATAAACAAACTAAATGTACTAGCTATAGAAAACACTGTTATAATTGACCCAAAATGGTATATGTAGGTCTATATAGTGTAGGAACATACCACAAAAATTTTTGGTTGGCAAAATAAAAAAATAAAAATGTACTTTGCCGAGTGTCCAAAGGAGACACTCGGCAAAGACTCTCTTTGCCGAGTGCCAGCCTGGCAGCACTCGGCAAAAACAATAAGTTAAGGTTTTGCCGAGTGCCTGTCAGTCGGCACTCGGCAAAATGTATTTTAAAATTTTTAATAAATGCTTTGCCGAGTGCCTCAGACCTGGCACTCGGCAAAGCCGTCTTTGCCGAGTGCCAGATCGCGGGCACTCGGCAAAATGTACTTTAAAATTTTAAAAAATTCTTTGCCGAGTGCCCGCGATCTGGCACTCGGCAAAGCCGTTGAATAATACTCCCATCGTCTTCCTCTCTTCTTCTCTTCGCTCACTTCCTTTCTTCTTTTCTAACCCGCGCCCACGCCGCCACCACGCCGTCGGGCCCCCACGCCGCCGCCCCCACGCCGCCACCACGCCGCCGAGCGCCGCGCCCCGCCCCCACGCCGCCGGGCCGCGCCCCGCCGCCCCCACGCCGCCAAGCGCCGCCGCCCCCACTGCCACCAAGCGCCGCCCCCCTGCCACCAAGCGCCGCCGCCCCTGCAGTGCCATCTCCGCCACTCCCCGCTCCGGCCATCGACATCCTCCCTGCGCAGACCGAGGTTAGAATAATGTGTATTAGATAATCCTAATACACACCCTTAAATTAGGATTTAATTTTTGTTAAGTTTGAATCATGCAAGTAGAAATAGATCTTTGAATCATGCAAGTAGAAATAGATCGACATTCTCTAGGGTGCGCTAGATCTTGTGAGCCATATTGAGACTAGGGACAAGCCTCGGGAGCAAGCCTCGGCACATCCCATACGAGGCACTCGGCAAGGAATAAGACCGAGGCGCGCCATCGTTGCCAAGCCTCGGCACATCCCATACGAGGCAGCTCCAATTCTTCACCACAAGCAAAGATCCATAACGTTGAACTTCGGGAGCAAGCAGACGCCTAAAACGACAAAGGCCCCGACACCATCGAGCCAAGTGGAGTGACGAAGAGCCTCCACAACACCGACGAACACACAAACTTGAGGTCTTCTGGGCCGCGCCTTCAAGAAGGAGAAACGACGTCGAAAAGTCGTCATTGTCCGCCTGGTACAGACCAAGCAAAGTTTCCTCCGAAGACCTTGCAGAGCAGCGTAGATCGCTAGCACCAAGGAGAAAGCTGAAGGGTCAGCCATGCCGAAGTCACCCACCAAGCCGCCATGCGTTGTCACCTTCTGCCGTCCAACAACGCACCAATCCAGAAGCCCCAAACCTTAGAGCCCCAACGCCGGTCGAGCACTAGCGAAAGACCCCAAGAAGGCCGAGGCGAGGGTTCCCGCATGGGGGTGAGAGGTCTAAAGACGGCACCCTCAATAGGGTAGGGCTGGCGCCCGCGGGCGTTACTACTGTCCACCCGAAAGCGAGCATGGCTTTCGCCGGAGGACCTCCCACCACACGTGCCAATGCACGGAGCCAGCCAGCCCTCCCCACACCATAGGCCGAAACGAGAGGTGGGGAGATGAATCTAGCTGGAGAGGCTCATGGTTCGGCCCTAGCCCCACGACCCACCACCTGCAGAAGGCGCCGTTGACAGTCGTAGATCCGCCGACGACCAATGCCCCTGACCCAGGCAAACCACGCCGCCGCCGTAGCGAGCCAGCCCCGCTGGCCAGCCACAGCCACGCGAGCGCGGGCATCGCCGCCACGAGTCAGTCGTGCGAGCCACCACGCCAACCGCCCATGCTAGCAGGGAGGAGCAGTAGACAACGACCAGCCTCCTAGATTAGGCTAGCCAGCTCGCCGATCCGGCCTTCCCAACGGCGGTCCAGGTCGTCGTCCACCTCCAGGTCCGATCCTGCCCCTTCTGCAGCCACCCGGGCAGCGTCCAGTGCGACATCTTTCTCAAGGAACGCCGGCCGTTCGCCGTGGCTGCGGTTGGCATGACCGGCACGACAACGACTGTGGCTGGCGTGGTGACGACGACGGCCGTGGCTGGGCGCCATCGACTCTGGCTATTCTAGGTTGTGGCGGCCTGGAGAGGTTGGAGCGTGTGAGTGACAGTTGCGAAGATGATGCTCTCATTTCAGTTGCAACGAGTGTGGCGCACAGGCAAGGTGTTACTGGTTCCGTGTGCCCAGCAGGAGGGGATGACAGACGACACAGCTTTGCAGCTGCTGCGGTAGCCGGCACGTTGGTGCCCCTCTGGAGGGGTTTGCGCGAATCCCGGGCGGTGGCTGCATGCTTTGAACTAGGGTCCTGGCCTTTTTGAGTGATGGAGGGCATCTTGGGTAAAAGTCTGAGCGACGGTGATGTTCGTGGGTGCCACTTTCCCCTGTTGAGGGTGTCACAATGCTCTGTCTTCCATGGGCGAAAGTCCGGTCTATCTTGGACATGTGACGATGGCATCCTGGACGTCTCTCCCTTTCTGAAGGCGCACTCTTTTGGCCGTGTGCGGCCCGTCTGGCAAAGTCGGAGCTGCTTTTACCTTGTGTTGAGCTCGGCAACGATGACTCTGAATGTGCTTTAGATAATCCTAAATGCTCTCAAAACCCTGCGCAGACCGAGGTTAGAATCATGTGTATTAGATAATCCTAATACACACCCTTAAATTAGGATTTAATTCTTGTTAAGTTTGAATCATGCAAGTAGAAATAGATCTTTGAAAACCTTGTGCTCACTTGTTCTCAGCACTAATTAGATTGCTCTATTACCTTTGCAGTGTATACTTTAGGTGAATTTTTTGTTACTGTGTGCATGTCAGCCATCGTGCTGTTAGTGTTATTTGCAGGTTTTAAAAACCTCAACGTACAGGAGAGGTGCTGTCGATTTTTTTTTGTATTAATAGACTTGTGTTTCTTTTTTACAGAGAAGATACTTGTCTTCCTAGCCGCTGCGGGTCTGCCTGCACCGCGTCGCGTCGCCGCTGCACCGACCTGCCACAGCCCCACTAGCCTGACTCCACCGCCACCCTAGGTATAACCTCTATTTCCGCATCATGGTCGTAGATCACGTAACCCAGTTAGGCGTCTCCCGTTCGAAAGAGATACGGTGTAGATATGCAGATCTTTGCATATCTACAAATGTATCAGTTTCGAATTGTCCACGTTTTTTGGACAGCCCGCGGTTGCGTAGATGGTGTTAGTTTCCATGCTCTACTCCGGTCCGAGAAAGAGTTTCGGCGTCACCTCCCTGTTGTTCTCCGGACAGTACACTCTCCCTGCCAGGACGTGTATCCGGAGAACAGCGGGGAGGTGCTGCCGAAATTCTATCTCGGATCGGAGTAGAGCATGGAAACTAACTCCATCTACGCAACCGCGGGTGGGATTAGGACCTATCCTCACCTATTAGAAGGTAGGAACGTAGTGTACATGCATTACATGTCTATATTAAACTATACTCGGTTATATATGTTAGAGGATGGAGGACCGTGAGTGGATGTACACGGGCCGCGTTCGACGTAATGATGTCACCCCAGAATGGATAAGGAAGACCGATGCTTTCGTGGAACGGGCATATGGCGAAGCTGCTAAAGGAGCTAGCCTAGTCCCTTGTCCGTGCAGCAAATGTGACAACCGGAAAAGAAAACCAAAGAAGGCCATGGTAGAACATATTTGGAAGAATGGATTTACGCCGGACTATACTTGGTGGATCTTCCATGGTGAAGCGCATCGCACGAGAGAGGAGGTGGTGAGACAACGCGTCGAGGATTACGATGCTGATGCCGGGGTAGCAGACATGTTGAACGACTATCACGAGGCACAGTTCGCCGAAGGACGTACGGAGGACGAGCCAGAGGCGACCGCAAAGGCATTCTACGACATGTTTGACGCGGCACAGAAACCCCTTCACGGCAAGACAAAGGTTTCTCAACTGGATGCCATTGGGCGTATAATGGCGTTCAAGTCGCAGTATAGCATGAGTCGAGACGCCTTCGATGGTTTGTTGACAGTTATTGGCAGCCTGCTTCCGGAGGATCACGTTCTGCCAAAGAGCATGTACGAGGCACAGAAACTCCTTCGTGCACTCAAGATGACGTATGAGCAGATACATGCTTGTCCGAAGGGCTGCGTCCTATTTAGGAAAGAACACACTGAGGCAAAGTACTGTCCAAAGTGTAAATCGTCTAGGTTCATGGAGGTAGACTCTGGTGATGGACAGAAGAGGCAGCTCGACATCCCCATGACAATCCTACGCCACCTTCCGTTCATACCGAGGATCCAGCGTCTATACATGACAGAGGAATCCGCGAAACAGATGACATGGCACAAAAAAGGCAAACGATACAATCCTGACAAGATGGTTCACGCATCCGATGGTGAAGCATGGACCCACTTTGATGCCATTCACCATGAGAAAGCCAAAGAGGCTCGACATGTTCGTGTTGCGCTGGCCACAGATGGGTTCAATCCCTATGGAATGACCGCTGCCCCATACACATGTTGGCCCGTGTTCGTTATCCCCATCAATCTCCCCCCCGGCGTATGCTTTCAAAGACAGAACATATTCGTGTCGTTGATAATTCCTGGACACCCGGGGAATAAAATGGGCGTGTACATGGAGCCTTTGATTGATGAATTGGTCCGTGCTTGGGAGGAAGGGGTATGGACGTACGACCGAGCTACGAAGACAAACTTCAAAATGCATGTTTGGTACCAGTACTCCATGCATGACTTTCCGGCGTATGGGCTATTTTGCGCCTGGTGTGTTCACGGTAAGTTCCCATGCCCAGTTTGCAAGGAAGCTCTTAGGTTCATTTGGTTGAAGAAGGGTGGCAAATATTCGTCATTCGATAAACATCGACAATTTCTCCCTCCTGACCATGCATTCCGACTAGACATCAAGAACTTTACGAAAGGTGTCATGGTGACAGACCGCCCACCTGCAATGATGACTGGTGCCGAAGTTCGCGAACAGATAGATGGTCTCGTGGCCAACCCAGAAGGTGGTTTTGTGGGATATGGTGAGCAACATATGTGGACACATAAGTCGGGCTTGACTCGGCTCCCCTATTATGATGACCTGCTCCTTCCACACAACATTGACGTGATGCACACTGAAAAGAATGTCGCCGAGGCACTTTGGGCAACAATTATGGAGATTCCTGATAAGTCAAAGGATAACGTAAAGGCAAGAGTGGATCTGGCAGAGTTATGTGATAGACCAAACCAAGAGATGAAGCCGCCTAGTGGTGGTAAGACATGGAGAAGGCCTAAGGCCGATTTCGTCCTGAGCAGGGCCCAGAGGAAGGAAGTACTACAGTGGATCAAGATGTTAATGTTCCCTGATGGGTATGCAGCTAACCTTAGTAGGGGGGTGAACTTATCTACTCTGCGAGTCATAGGGATGAAGAGTCATGACTTCCACATATGGATTGAACGAATTCTTCCGGCAATGGTTCGAGGCTATGTCCCTGAGCATGTCTGGCTAGCGCTTGCAGAGTTGAGCTATTTCTTCCGCCAGCTTTGTGCAAAAGAGTTAGCTCGGACCATGATTGCAGACTTGGAAAGGATGGCACCCGTGTTACTGTGTAAGCTGGAGAAGATCTTTCCACCCGGAGTCTTCAATCCGATGCAGCATTTGATTATTCATCTCCCGTATGAGGCACGAATGGGGGGGCCCGTGCAGGGACGTTGGTGCTATCCAATCGAGAGATGTCTAAAGAGTATCCGAAAGAAATGTAGAAATAAATGCAAAATCGAGGCTTCCATTGTAGAGGCATACATACTGGAGGAGGTGTCAAACTTCACAACAACTTACTATGGTGACAAACTGCCGAGCGTGCATAATCCACCCCCTCGTTACAATGATGGCGGCAATGAATCGAACCTCAGCATTTTTCGAGGGCAACTCGGAAGCGCGAGTGGTTCGACCACCAAGACCCTGAGACATGAAGAGTGGCGCCATATCATGCTATATGTATTGACCAACCTTGAAGAGGTGACGCCATACATGGAGCAATTTCTTCATGAATTCTGGCGTCGATCAAGGGACCCAACTCCACAGGAATATGATACCCTTCTTAGAAAGGGTGCGGGAAATGGATTGCCCGATTTCATTTCCTGGTTTAAACATAAGGTACGTGCTTAGTTTGTTATTCCAAGTTGCTCTTACGTGCGAATAATATAACAATCTAGCGTGTTTGAACTTGCAGGGCCAAAGAGAGCCGTCTATGAGTGCCGAGTTGAGACAAGTAGCCAATGGCTTTGCCTATAGGGTCCGGAAATTTTCTGGGTATGACGTCAATGGATACCGTTTTCGCACAACAAGCTACGACCAAAGTCGGCCCAATCGAAAAACCACGTGTTCTGGAGTCTTTACGCCCGGGCTTGACGAGGTCGAGTTTTATGGAAGAATTGAAGAAATATATGAACTCAATTTTTATGGTTCCAAACCTCTTACTCCAGTGATATTCAAATGTCATTGGTTTGACCCTGAAGTTACGAGACGGACACATTCTAATCTTGGGATAGTCGAAATTCGACAGGATTCCACCTTAACAGGAGACGATGTCTATATTGTGGCCCAACAGGCCACACAAGTGTATTATCTTCCATATGTGTGCCAAACGAAACAACATCTTAAGGGTTGGGATGTTGTGTATAAGGTATCACCGCACGCTAAATTACCTGTTCCAAACGATGAAGATTATAACTTAGACCCAGACACATATGACGGAGAGTTCTTCCAAGAAGATGGGCTCGAAGGGCAATTTGAGATAGACTTAACCGAAGCGATCGGAATGGAAGTAGATATTAAAATGGTTGTTGATGACGAGGATGATGAGGTGCAAAATGAGAATGACTTAGAAATACTTGAAGGCAATGCCAATGACAAAATTGCGCCTTCAGATGATGTTGACTATGAAATGGTTGATAGTGATGATGACACTTATGATCCGGCTAACCCGGACACATATGAAGATTATTTTTAATCGATGTAATGCTATATTTCATTTATTTTGCATATGTTTCTAAATACATATTTTTTTATCTGTGCTTAATTGTTTACTCTTAATTGCAGGTTGTTGGACAAAGATGGTGGGCGGTGGGACGAGGACGAGGAGGGGGAGGGGGAGGGGGAGGAGGAGCACCCGTAGGACGGAGGAGGAGGCGCAGCAGGACGACGTCGTACAGCAGCAGGTGGAGTGGTATAAGAAGCCCTGTTGGGTCATGCTCCACCACCTCCGTTGTTCCCTGCACAGGGTCATGCTCCACCACCTCCGTTGTTCCCTGCAGCTGACCCTACAGAGTTCACTACTCCTGTGAGTATCAAAATTTTAGTACTGCATGATATATATTCATATGTTCTCACACATACAATCTCTTCTCTGTGCAGGGTCAATCGGCGGCGTCGAACAACCCTCATGCTTCGTCCAGCCCTTCGCCGAACCAGTCCAGATGCCCACCTCGTTGATGATTTGTTTTGTGATGATCCAGACTTACCTTTATGAGTGTTGGTGATGTTATTTACACTTTATCTTGTGAGATACTTGGTGATGTTAGTGATGATGCAGACTTGTATCTGTTTTGTGATGATCCTGACTTTAGTGAGACTTGTGATCTGTTTTGTGAGACTTTAGTGAGACTTTGTGATATATATGGTGTTGATGATAAATGTGTTCATTCTGTGATGTGCTTGATATATAATGTGATGTGAATGATATATATCTTTTGTTTGTTTGGATGGAACAACAAAAGCAAATAAAAAAGGGACATCCTGGTCACTTTGCCGAGTGTAACACTCGGCAAAGGGTTGCTTTGCCGAGTGCTATGACCATGGCACTCGGCAAAGAAGACAACCTGGGAACCGGTAAAGCCATCTTTGCCGAGTGCTGACAATGGCACTCGGCAAAGAAGGAAACCTGGGAACCGGCAAAGACATCTTTGCCGAGTGCCGTTGCCAAGGCACTCGGCAAAGGGACTGGCAAAGGGGCCCACTGGAGGGTTCTTTGCCGAGTACCTATCCAACAGACACTCGGCAAAGCAGCCTCCTTTGCCGAGTGCCTACTAGAGCACTCGGCACAAGGACTGGCAGTGGGGCCCACTGGGTCAGTCTTTGCCGAGGGCCTCTCGAGCAAACACTCGGCAACATTGACCTCTTTGCCGAGTGCCACAGACGGCACTCGGCAAAGGATCCGTCACCGTTACTTGGCACCGTGACGGTGACTTTTATTTGCCGAGTGCCGTTTGGCACTCGGCAAAGTCTTTGCCGAGTGCCCGACAAATAGTACTCGGCAAAGAGGCTGTTGCCGATGTACAGTTTACCGATCGTTCTTTGCCGAGTGTAACACTCGGCAAAGCATTTGCCGAGTGTAAATTTGCCTTTGCCGTGTGTCTGAGACACACGGCAAAGGAACTGATTCCGGTAGTGATGGTTAAGAGCAGCCTTAGGAGCTCCTTTGATTAGAGTTACTCTGGATACTTCTATGATGATGCTTAATGTTGATGGTTATAATTATGGTTTCTGGTATTTCCTCTTGGAGGGAGTGCCTTTTGGGTAATAACTTGGGATTATTCCTAAAACATGGCTTTCTACTAGTAATAAATAGCTGACCAACTAAAAGCAACTGCTTTAACCTTAACCCCACATACAGCTAGTCCACTTTAGCCAAACGGGACATTTGCTGAGTATGTTGATGTGTACTCACCCTTTCTTTAAAACACCAAAACACAGGTTGTCCCCATTGCAACCAATGCTTAGGTGAAGATGAAGGTAACATGGAGGCCTTTCAGGAGTTTCAGGACTTCGATGAGTTCTAGAATAGTTTAGTGGCAAACCCCAGCCAGCTGCGTGTGAAGGCCTTATCTCTTAATGCGTTGCGTTCGACATTTTGATTATGACTTAAGTTAATGAATCTATGGATGTCTTGGACATCGTGATGTAATAAAGTACTTATTTTCGCTATTATTTTGAGCAATGTGTGATGATGTCCAATTATGTAATCGCTATGTACATGAATTTCTGATCCTAACACGTACATGGTTGGCTTTCGGTTTACCTTCTAAAACTGGGTGTGACATAAGTGGTATCAGAGCCTTGCTGACTGTAGGACCGCTAACCTAGACTAGAATGGTCGCTCTAAGGACTATAGGCCCTTATTCTCACCTTAACCTTTGTGTTACTTCAAAAGTTGGTCATCTCGACCAATTCTATGTTATACTCCTACATATATACTCACCTTACAAAATTTTTATTTGATTCTACTTATGGTTTACTTGCTGGTCATATAGTTCTGTTCTCACTCTTATGCTTACGACATCTTTTGTAGATGGTCTGTCTTAGATGCATTGCGTGTAAGTCAGTGATCCCTGTTTTGCCCTCTCGCCTTGTGGAGCGTCCACTGCGCCGCACAGTGACTGGACAATCGAGCCACTTGGAGAGACTACATTACCGCCTGCACGAGGAGTAGGAATGCCGACGCTAGGAGCGGGAGCTACAGGACTCTTCCCCTTGCCCTGTCAGGAGGTGGAGATTAGGAGGCAGCTCTCCTCTATGCCCTAGCTAGAGGTGCCCCCTGCACCACCACAGGGCACCCCAGCTACTGGAGAAGGGGACCCCGATAGAGACGACGATGGTGGAAGTTCAAGCCATCGCATGGAGCCTTCGGAGGAGCAGGAGCCAGAAGGATGGGTCGCCCGACCCATCACTCATGACGCCGCTCACGGTTGTCACTTCCATAACGCTCTCGACACCTTGTTGCATCAGGCCTTCAACGGACACACTTAGTCTATCGAGTATTGTTGTGTAGTCTACCATCACAGTCGTGGGTTATACCCGAACCAATGGGAGGCTACCTGCCTGGTGCACCGTCTGGATGATGATCTCCGGGGTGCACAGGCCTACTCAGAGCATTATTCTATCACTGAGTGGGACACTGCCGAAGCAGCCATGCAGGATGCTGCACGACGTGCACTTTCACAATATTGTTCGTTGTTTAGTGGGGTGGCTGATGGTCTCGACCTGAAGTACTACCCCTGCCGCTCGACTAGCAGTAACGGAGGTGTGATTGTCTCACCTATTGGTGAGGGCAATCCCAGATTGAGCAGCATGGTCAACCTGGTCGCCGTGCTCAACATCGAGCTAGACCACGACCTTGACGAGTTGGGCAAGGCTCGTGCAGAGATCGCGGAACTGCGTGCTGAGCACACGGAGCGCCGCCATCTGGAGGATGGTTCCCCCACCCCTATTTGGACTCAGCACCCTTACCGCTCGCTACCTCGTGGTCGTTATGCTTATGGCACCCCTGACTACAGGACCCAGATAAACTTGGAGCCCTAGATCGGTAGTTTCAGATTTTGTAATAAATGTGTAGTCAAGTGTCCTAGTTTTAGTTAGTCAGAGTAGTTTGCCTATCATATGTTTCTATGTTTGTTGTGGTGAACTCATGATGGATTTGGCTCTTTGTAATGATTGTCACCAAAATGTGGGTGTTCCCTGTAGTTTGGTGTTGTTATTAATAAAATTAGTCATTTAGTTGGGCAACCTTTTATTTCCACTTTCCTCTTTATCGAGAAGCTATGTTTGGCTATGTTGAGAGTCAGTGAAGATGCTCATTTGTTCAGTGTTATGAAGACCTCTATGTACCTTTTCTTATGCTGAAAGACTGCAGGATCAGTTTTGATGTGTGTGTGCCCTCTGTAGATGTCCGACAATATGCGTTGAGGCGGAAGGCTTGCCCAGCAAGAGCAGCAAGCCCCACATGATGAGGCACCCCAGCAGCAGTTGCCTCCACCACCACCCTAATAACAATAGAGCAAATGTTTCTCACGTAAACTCAAGCAGTTCAAGCAATTAGGCAGACCCTAGCAGCCATGCAGCAAGCTCAGCAACAACCTCAGCATCAATCACAAGTTCAGATGTCGTAGATGCCAAGAGACCAGCATGTGAAGTTCATGAGAGGTCATCTCCCTGTGTTTGCCCACTTTGTAGACCCCATGGACGCCGAAGACTAGCTGCACACAGTAGAGCGAGGGCTGTATATCACCTAATGCAATGACCAAGAGAAGGTTCTATATAGTCCCCATGCGCTAAGGGGAGCAGCCCAGTCCTGGTGGGAGTCCTACCTCGTCACCCATGCTGACCTGGAAGCTATTACTTGGGAGGAGTTCATAGACAACTTCTGTCACACCCAGATTTTAGGGAACCAAAACATGGGCGTGAAATAGTCACCAAGTGTGATAGGAACAAGTCTTACACATATGATGACTAATGGTACAGAAAGGAACGTCACAACATTAATATATAACGAAGTTCTATACAAAATAATTAAATAATTATATCATATGATGACAACGATCCTACAACCAAAGTTGACCGGGAGATGATGGCCTAGACCTCTCATGATCTCATCACAGCATACTCCATACGCCTCATCCTGTGGTACCTGTTCTTGCCCTAGGGGATGTGAGTACAGCAAGGGTGAGCTCACATACGTTCATCGCTCAACAAGTTATGGGGAATAATGTGCATGAACTCACCAAAGGTGGGAGATCATGTGAAGTGTAAGGCTTACCAAAGAGGATGGTTAAAGCTGAGCATCGCTTTTAAAGTTGGTCAAAATTTTATTAGCAGTTACTAGGTATAAGTAGATACCAACCCAATTAAATAAGAGATCAAGATTAATAACAACACCTGCTATGCAATGCAACAGATTAAGTTTAATTCCATAGATTAGTCATGCGAGAGTCCTGAGTCGCTCTTGACCATGAGCACGGCTGATATACTAGTTTTACACTCTGAAGAGGTTGCACATCTTTACCCACAAGTCGTGTTACCTATTTACCAAGGGGTTGTACATACCCCATACACCTCTACCGAGGAAGTGAGGTAGGTAGCACTACGAGGCCTTTCCAAAGTTCCACTAGTTCGAGAAAACCCGCTACGGATTTAGGAAGAAGGATGCATAGGAATCCCTCATCCGAAAAGCTTTACTGACAGTTCGACTCGAGGACCTCCCTATACTCTAGCAGCGACGCCCCCTCGCTTGCCCCTTCCGGGTAAGGTAATCTCTCCCTAGCTTTCCTAATTACTTGGCCAAAGGCGTCCCATTCCACCCTTGTGGTAGCACTGTTTACTCAAGTTAAGCTCCAAGTTCCAATTAACACGATGATCTTGTCATGAGCAATAATTAAAACATCAGTATACTGGAACATGATCATAATGTAATATTAATCCCAAAACTAGGTAGAGCAATAGCAAACTACCCAAAAGTTTAGTGGTAAACAAGGTGTGGGATAAACAATACTAGGGAAACCTATTAGGTCCCATCAAATTAACCTAAGCATGTCACAGTGGTTAATAGGAACATTATTTAGTAAAGAAAAGTGATCAAGGGCACAACTTGCCTGAGACTCAAGATTCCAGGTACCAGGATGATCTTCAGATTCTCGTGACCTCACTGCTAATCCTAGCAATACAAACAAACATCGTATAGGCAAAATTAACATCACATAAGGCATAAGCACAAACTGCATAATAATATTCTATGCGATGCTACGAGATCGTGGGTTCAAGAACCACTAAAATTAGAGTTACTCTTATAAGGTTATGATTTTCTGAAGATTTAAGTATCTATTATAAAACAAATGAGGTACAAGATTTTAACCACATGTTTTATGGTAATACAGGGTTACTAGATGATGAAGAATATTATTATGAGACTAATGCAATTGGAATTAATCAAAAAATATTTAAAATGAGTTAGTTATGCATTTTCTAAGTTTTTATAATTACTTTGGTAATAAAAATCAATTTTTGAATTATCTTCATTCGTATACAAATACTCATGGACTGGGGACACAAATACCCTGGAGTATAAGGGTAAAGCTGCAAATTTAATGGCTCCGTTGTAATTATTGTCTAACAGATATGTACTACGGGTTAAAACCCCAATTTCCCAAGGGCTCTTATGCAAATTGTCCAGTCCAAAGGGGTATGTAGTACCCAGATCCGTCCGATCAACACTGAACACTCCAGATTAGATTGCCTGAGCAATGAAGCAGTACACAGCACCAGCCATCCGTCCCGTGATCAATGGCAGGGATTTAAAACGCTCAGATCCCCCCAGATTCGACCGATCGCGATCAGACTCATAGGATTTAATCCCCTCGAAACAGTAAGCCACATCTATTCTTAGCCCTTCAACATAGATCGCACGGTTGTGGGCCATCTTCCTCCTCACTACCCAATCGCGGTGGCGCCGCCTACAAGTCCGTCGTTGAGCACGCCGGAGATGGTTGGCCAAGCGAAAAAAGCTCCAACCAACCGACCCGATGGTCGTACGTGATGCGACAGAGGTAGCGAGGTGAACAGTGGCGTTCTTACCAGAACTTGCGTAGCTATAGCCCCTGGCCATGATGTGGCGCTTATCCCCAACTCCAGCGAGAAATTGCTAGTTGCCCCGCGCACCACATGCGCCTAGCGAGTCCCCACAAGTTCTCCCGGATCATGGCGAATCTTCCTAGTCACTAGTTCGACCCTGACCGACGGCGTGAACGAGATACGGTCGGCGGCAGTGCTTCTCCCTCTCTGCGCAATCGGTGTTTTTGCTTGATGCTTTGGACAAGAGGAAGTGGCCGGGTCTTATAGGTGGTCTTGTGATGATCTCGGTGGGGGGTTGGAGGTCGGGTCGCAGACTCTGTTGGTCGGGCCAGCGAGATCACCGCACGGACATCGGCATGGGGGTTTGCTACAGACGCACAAGCGAGGAAGGGGGTTAATCCGATAAGTGGAGTCCATTAGTCAGTGACAAACATGTGGGGTGCACGTGTGAAGTGAGTCTGCCGCGTGGAACCGGTCCGACAATGCGTGCGGTGCCCAGTTGGGTCGTGCGAGAGTGGCTAGAGTCGAGTAAGGAGCTGGGCCGCTGCACCTTTTGGCCCAAGAGCAGGTTTGATCTTTTTTCCTTTTTCTTTTCTCTTTCTATTTTCCTTTCTTATTTCAAATCCAAATCAAACCAAGTTTGAATTCTAAATTTGAAATTTATGCCTAAGCAAAACTCCAAGATGATGCACAATTTTTGCATAGTATTTATTTATTTAGTTACTTTATTCATTTTTATTATTTTATTTAGGTAATGTTTTCAACATGAAGTATACCACATTATTTTAATATATTATTATTTTGGGTGTGTAGTCCAATTAAAGATATATTCAGAAGTTCTCCCTTTGTTTTGATATAAACATTTTCCAATGTATAATCTTTATTAGGATTTAATTTAACTATCATTATTTTATTATGACCATTTACCTTAAAAAGGGTGAATTCTAAGGTTTAATTATTTATCAAAGGTACTTTGTTTTGGTTCCTTCTACTATTCCCGAATTCAGAATTTTGGGTGTTACAAATTCTACCCCCTTAAAATAATCTCATCCCGAGATTAGTAAGAAAAAGGATGTACCCCAATTTTTCCTCAAAACATATGCACAAACAAAAATCTCAGCATGATGCATAAATTGTTATTCCAAACATGGGTTCAAATAGACCTTATTGTTATTCCTAAAATAGTAAACTACTAGCTACTACCTAAAGTATTATTTGGGTGGTATAAATACTACTTAAATATATATAAAATCTATATTTATGTATATATATATGCTCTAATCTTGCTGCTCGTTGACTTCTTCACTGGCTTCTTCACCTTCAATCGACATCTCTTCTTGGTTTTTAGGTTCACCAGGTTCAGCTTCTACTTCCACATGGTTGACCTGCCCTGGTTGACGGATAAGGGCTGACTCTTGCCTCCCGAGGCCTGACCCTGCTTCATCAGAGTTGGAGTGGTATAAGCAGCCCTATTGGGACAGTAGTTGGCATAATGTCTGGCCTGTCCACACTTGAAGCATGACCTGTTTGTGGATGTAATAGGAGCAACAGTCTAGCTGGAGTGCTTGCTTGAGGGGTAGCATGTGTCTGTTGAGTCTATTGCCCGGAACTGCCATGAGCAGGTGTACTCCGAGAAGTAGTATAACGGGGATGGGTACAACTCCCAGCCTGTCCCTGGTTAGTAGCTTTCCTCTTTTCTCCAAACTCAGCCCTCATGTTTTCCAGAGCAATAGCTTTGTCCAGTAGTCTCTAAAAGGATGAGAATGTGTGTGTGATATCAGCTGAGATTGTAGTGGCCCGATCAAACCTTTCTGAAATAGCTCCTGCTTTTTCTCATCATCATCGACCTCCCTAGGAGCATATAAGAAGAGTTGGATGAACTTGTCTCTGTATTTGCTTACGGACATGCTTCCCTGTTTAAGGGATAGGAACACCTTGTTTTTGATCTTCATAAGACCAGCAGGAATATGGTAATTCCTGAATTCAGTGGAGAATTCTGCCCAGGTGATGGTGTTGGCAGCGGCGTGAGCAGGACAATATGCATCCCACCAATCCGCAACGGGGCTAGTAAGGCGACCCGATGCATAGAGTACTTTCTCCCTATCGGAGCACTGAGCTATGTTGAGCATCTTGTCCATGGACTTTAACCAGTCATCAGCTTGTAGTGGGTCCGAGGAGTTAGAGAATGTCGGTGGCTTGTGACTCATAAACTCTCGGTGCTTATCCCTGGGTGGAGCTGGTGGGGGTGGAGGTGGTAGTTGTTGTTGTTCCTACCGTACTTGGCGCATTTCTTGGCGTTCTTGCCTCATTTCCTGTCATATTTCCTACCGCTCCTGACGCATCTCCTGACGTTCTTGTCGCATTTGCGCTTGCATTTCTATCATGGTGTTTGCCATTTGCTGCAGCAGCTGCATCTGAGCTGCAGCAACGGGATCTGTTCCATTTGGTGGAGGGTTCATTTCTGGTTGTGGTTAGTTAACCGTCCTCCTACGTCAGTTGTTAGCAGGTAGATCGATACCACTTCCCTTCCTGGTATTAACCATCTGGGTTAGAAATATATGGTAAGATAGTTTTGCAAGGGAAATTATTTAGTAGGCAACGGATAGACTAGTAGCTAGTCATAAACTAAAGGATCATAAGTAGAGGTTGATCTGTTGTTTTGGGTCTATGTCGGGCTAACAAGGCTTATAAGATGAATCTTCAAAACGTTAAGATAGAATCTGCCAAGATAAGATAGATATGTGAAACTAGCTTTATTTTAATGGAGAGATAATATAGATTGTCTAATTATTTATAAACATTTTTATGCCTAGATGTATATGCAGATGCAATTGTGGACATTACTCCACAACTCATCACACTCAATCAAAGATCCAAATCAGACAAGTATCATAAGAACAAACATTCAAGCACGCAGATACCTATAAAATAGTTTTTTTGTTCCTAAGATTAGGTTTCCTATTCCTAAAGGTCACTTTAGGTACATGATTTCAAAGTTTGAAATGTCTTTGGAAAGAAAAGGTAAGAGTAATCAGAGTAAAGCAGCAATAGATAAGAAAAGATTAAGAAAAGTTTAGAAAGAATCAGAATATCAAGGTAAGTAGGTAATGGTTGTTTAGTTCTATCTAGGTTACGTCCTACAGTCAACATTCCTCTGATACCACTTCTATCACACCCAGATTTAAGGGGTCTAAAACCCGAGCGCGAAATAATCACCAAGTGTGCTAGGATCAAGTCTTACACATATGATGACTCGTGATACAGAAACGAGTGTCAGAACATTAATATATAACGGAGTTCTGTACAAAATAATTAAATAATTACATCATACAATGACAACGATCCAGCAACCAAAGTTGACTGGGAGACGATGGCCTAGACCTCTCACGATCTCTTCACAGCATCCTCCATGCGCCTCATCAAGTGGTACCTGTTCCTGACCTGGGGGGATGTGAGTACAACAAGGGTGAGCTCACATACGTTCATCGCTCAACAAGTTGTGGGGAATAATGTGCATGAACTCACCAAAGGTGGGAGCTCATGTGAAGTGTAAGGCTTACGAAAGAGGATGGTTAAAGCTAAGCATCGCTTTTAAAGTTGGTCAAAATTTTATTAGCAGTTACTAGGTATAAGTAAATACCAACCCAATTAAATAAGAGATCAAGATTAATAACAACACCCGCTATGCAATGCATATGACAGATTAAGTTTAATTCCATAGATTAATCATGCGAGAGTCTTGAGTCGCTCTTGACCATGAGCACAGTTGATATACAAGTTTTACACTCTGCAGAGGATGCGCATCTTTACCCATAAGTTGTGTTACCCATTTGCCATAGGGTTGTATGGACCCCATACACCTCTACCGAGGAAGTGAGGCAGGGTAGAACTACGAGGCCTTTCCAAAGTTCCACTAGTTCGAGAAAACCGGCTAAGGGTTTTGGAAGAAGGAAGCATAGGAATCCCTCGTCTAAAAAGCTTTACAGACAGTTTGACCCGAGGACCTCCTTATACTCTGGCAGCGACGCCTCCCCACTTGCCCCTTCTGGGTAAGGTAATCTCTCCCTAGCTTTCCTAATTACTTGGCTAAGGGCGTCCCATTCCACCCTTGTGGTAGCACTGTTTACTCACGTTAAGCTCCATGTTAAAATTAACATGATGATCTTGTCAAGAACAATAATTAAAACAACAGTATACTGGAACATGATCATAATGTAATATTAATCCCAAAACCAGGTAGAGCAATAGCAAAACTACCCAAAAGTTCAGTGGTAAACAAGGTGTGGGATAAAGATTACTAGGGAAACCTATTAGGTCCCATCAAATTAACCTAAGCATGTCATAGTGATTAATAGGAACATTATTAGGTAAAGAAAAGTGATCAAGGGCACAACTTGCTTGAGACTCGAGATTCCAGGTACCAGAATGATCTTCAGATTCTTGTGACCTCACTGCTAATCGTAGCAATACAAACAAACATGGTATAGGCAAAATTATCATCACACCAAACATAAGCACAAACTTCATAATTATATTCTACGCGATGCTACGAGATCGTGGGTTCAAGAACCACTAAAATTAGAGTTACGATTATAAAGTTATGATTTTCTGAAGATTTAAGTGTCTATTGTAAACAAATGCGGTACAAGATTTTAACTACAAGTTTTATGGTAATACATGGTTACTAGATGATGAAGAATATTATTATGAGACTAATGCAATTGGAATGGATCAAAAAATATTTAAAATGAGTTAGTTATGCATTTTCTAAATTTTTAGAATTACCTTGGTAATAAAAATCAATTTTTGAATTAATTTCATTAGTGTAAAAATACTCATGGAATGGGGTCACAACTACCCGGGAGTATAAGAATAATGCTGCAAATTGTAGGGCTCTGTTGTAATTATTTTTTAACAGATATGTATTGCGGGTTAAAACCCTAATTTCCTGAGGCCTCTTATGCAAATTGTCCAGTTCGAAGGGGTATGAAGTAGCCAGATCCATCCGATCAACACTGAATGCTCTAGATTAGATTGCCCGAGCGATGAAGCAGTACACAGCGCTAGCCATCCGTCCCGTGATCAACGGCAGGGATTTAAAACGCTCAAATCCCCCCAGATTCGATCGATAGCGACCAGACGCACATGATTTAATCCCCCTGAAATGGTAATCCACATCTAATCATAGCCCTTCAACATAGATCGCATGGTTGTGGGCCATATTCCTCCTCACTACCCAACTGCGGTGGCACCGCCTACAAGTCCGTCGTTTAGCACGCCGGAGATGGTTGACCAAGCGAAAAAAGCTCCAACCAACCGACCCGATGGTCCTACATGATGCGACGGAGGTAGCAAGGTGAACAATGGCATTCTTACCAGAACTCATGTAGCTATAGCCCCTGGCCACGACGTGGCATGGATCCCCAACTCCGACGAGCAATTGACAGTTGCCCTCCGAACCATACGCGCCTAGCGAGTCCCTAGACGTTCTCCCGGATCACGACGAATCTTCCTAGTCACTAGTTAGACCCCGACCGACGGTGTGAATGAGATATAGCCAGCGTTGATGCTTCTCCCTCTTCGCGCAATCAGTGTTTTTGCTCGATGCCCTGGACGAGAGGAGGTGGCCGGGTCTTATAGGTGGTCTTGCGAAGATCTCGGCGGGGGTTGGAGGTCGGGTCATGGACTTCGTTGGCCGGGCCAGCGAGATCACTGCGCGGACATCGACATGGGGTTTTGCTACAGACGCGCATGTGACGAAGGGGGTTAATCCGGTAAGTGGGGCCCATTGGTCAGTGACCAACATGTGGGGCGCACGCGTGAAGTGAGTCCGCCTCATGGGACCGGCCCGACGACGTGTGCGGTGCCTAGTTGGGCCGTGCGAGAGTGGCCAGAGTCGGGTAAGGAGCTAGGCCGCGACACCTTTCAGCCCAAGAGCAGGTTTGATCTTTTTTCCCTTTTTCCGTTTTCTTTTCTCTTTCTATTTTCCTTTCTTATTTCAAATCCAAATCAAACCAAGTTTGAATTCTATATTTCAAATTTATGCCCAAGCAAAACTCCAACATGATGCACAATTTCTACATATTATTTATTTATTTAGTTACTTTATTAATTTTTATTATTTTATTTAGGTAATGTTTTCAACATGAAGTATATCGCATTATATCAATATATTATTATTTTGGGTGTGTAGTCCAATTAAAGATATACTCAAAAGTTCTCCCTTTGTTTTGATATAAACATTTTCCAATGTCTAATCTATATTAGGATTTAATTTAACTATCATTATTTTATTATGACCATTTACCTTAAAAGGGTGAATTCTAAGGTTTAATTATTTATCGAAGGTACTTTGTTCTGATTCCTTATACTAATCCCGAATTCAGAATTTTGGGTGTTATAACTTCCGTCGGTACCACGTTCCAGAAGGTTTGATGACAGTGAGGAAGGAAGAATTTCTGGCACCGAAGCAAGGGCCCCTGTCTATCAGTGAGTACAGGGACAAATTTGTGCAACTATCTCGCTATGCACCCAAGGATGTCAATACTGAGGCAAAGAGGCAGTACAAGTTATTGAGAGGTTTGGTTGACCCCTTGCACTACCAGTTGATGAACCATGCCTTCCCTACCTTTCTGCACCTGCTTGATAGAGCCATAATGACTGAGAGGAAGTGTCGGGAGTTAGAAGACCGGAAGCACAAGACTGGCAGACCTCAGGCCGGAAGAAGCAGCCGTCCCCATTTCTCATGCAATACACCCCAGCAGTTCAAGCAGAGTCACCCTCAGGGATACTAGCACCAGAATCAGCGTCCGCATCAACAACAATTTTAGAGGCAGTTCCATCGATAGCAGCATCAGTACCGCTAGAACAACCAACCGGGAGGAGGTTAGTAGCAAAGACAGAATAACCAGACACCTCGCCTTCCTACCCCAGCAACCAATCAGAGCAACCAGACAGCCCCAGCGCAAGGAGAAGGCCGAGGATGTTTCCACTATGGAGAACAAGGCCACTAGGCGATGCAATGCCCAAAGAAAGAAGCTCAACAACAGTCAGCTCCCAATGCCCCAGCAAGACAAAATGCACCCCAGCAAGGAGCAAACAACCATGGTCAACCCCATGCTCAGTATGGAAAGGTGAACCAACCTAGAGGCCGACACAGTTCAGGAGACCCCAGGAGTGGCACTAGGTACGTTCTCATTCAAATCTCATTTTGCAAATATGTTATTTGATACTGGAGCCACACATTCTTTTGTGACTGCATCATGGGTGAAACACACGACATACCAGTATCAGCCATGTACCCGTCGATGAGGGTTAGTTCAGTTGGTGCGAGGACCCAAATAGATAGATTTTGCCCAAGTGCAAGAGTCCAAATAAGAAGGATAGAGTTTCCCACTGATCTGATAGTAATGGGTACTCGGGATGTAGACATAGATGTCATCCTAGGGATGAACTGGTTGACCAAGTACCAAGTAGGCTTAGCTGTGATAAGAGGATTGTGACGTTGGTGTCCTTGTCAGGAGAAGAAGTGTTGATGGAGTTGATTCTGTCTGAACCAAGGAAAGGAAGTTATCACTAGATAGTTGCCAATAGTGAGGCAGTAAATCCACTCGAAGTCATTAAAGTAGTATCAGAATTTCCAGATGTGTTTCCCAAGGAGTTACCAGGCATGCCACCTGAGAGAGCCACCTGAGAGAAAAGTTGAATTTGTCATAGAACTTATTCCAGGCACTGCCCTCATTTCTAAAAGAGCCTACAGAGTGTCTAGACTAGAATTGGTGGACTCAAGAAGCAGATAGATGAGTTGTTGGAGAAGGGTTACATCAGACCCAACACCTTGCCTTCGGCCATCCTAGTTTTGTTTGTAGAGAATAAGGATGGTATGAAGAGGATGGGTATAGATTACAGAGCTCTGAGTGAAGTCACCATCAAGAATAAGTACCCCTGCCCTGAATAGAAGATCTGTTCGACCAGTTGACAGGAGCCAGTGTGTTCTCGAAGATAGACCTGAGGTCAGGTTATCACCAGCTCGCGATCCGACCTTCGGACATACCAAAGACGACATTCATCACCAAGTATGGGCTTTATGAGTACACAGTCATGTCCTTCGGTCTAACGAATGTGCCCGGTTTCTTCATGTATTTGATGAACAGTGTGTTCATGGACTATCTCGACAAGTTTGCAGTGGTGTTCATCAATGATATCCTCGTGTATTCTCAGAATGAGGAAGAGCATGAAGAGAATTTGAGGATGGTGTTGCAACGGTTATGGGATTGTTAGTTGTATGCCAAGCTGAGCAAATGTGAGTTCTGGATCAGCGAAGTCCTATTCTTGGGTCATATCATAAACCGAGACGGGTTAGTTGTGGATTCGAAGAAGGCGGTAGATATACTGGACTGGAAGAACCGAGAGATATCCGTGGGATCAAGAGTTTCGTTGGAATGGCTGGATACTATCGATGTTTTGTTGAAGGCTTCTCCAAGATTGTTAGTCAAATGACATCCTTGCTGGCGAAAAAAGTAGAGTTCACGTGGACTCCAGAGTGCCAAGAGTCCAAGTTGACTACAACATCGGTGTTGATCCTACCTGATGTTCACAAGCCATTCTCAGTGTATTGTGATGCTTCTTACACTGGTCTGGGATGTGTGCTAATGCAAGAAAGGAGAGTAGTGGCATACTCGTCCCGACCGTTGAAGATTCATGAGAGGAATTATCCCACACATGACCTGGAATTGGCAGCAGTGGTTCATGCATTGAAGACCTGGAGGCACTATCTATATGGGCAGAAGTGTGATGTTTACACAGACCACAAGAGTCTTAAGTATATGTTCACCCAGTCAGAGTTAAAGTGAGGTAGCAAAGATGGCTGGAGTTGATCAAAGACTATGAGCTGGAGATACATTATCACCTAGGCAAAGCTAATGTAGTTGCAGATGCTTTGAGCATGAAGAGCCAAGTCAACATGATGGTCTTTCGCCTGATGCCATATGAACTAGCAAAGGAATTCGATAGGCTGAGTCTCGGATTCCTAAACAGTACCTAGGGAGTGACAGTTGAGCTAGAACCTGTAACACCCCTAATGTTAAGATAACTAAAACTCTGACATGTCATCATAAGCATTTGCATTAACTTGCTTGTTACACCTAGAGTTGCGATAACTAAAACTCGGACATGTCATCATAAGCATTTGCATTAACTTGCTTGTTACACCTAGAGTACATTCACTAGGTCAAAAGTTTCTTTGCATAAGTGTGATGTGGTGTATAGAGCATAAGGCTTCGATTGAAAAGTGATGAGTTGACTTGGTGAGGAGAAATCATATATTAAGCAAGTGATGAGATGACCTGGAGTCTTAAGTACTAAAGACAAAATTTACAACCTAAAGCAACTTTTCTTTGAAGTGTTAGATCAAGTGGAAGGAACACTTGAGCTGAAGGATCATCTTCAAAACCATAAAGTGAGGGTTGAAAGTTTGTTTGGAATTGTGTGTAAGCAAACAACTCCTAAACTAAGGATACTTTGGACCTGAGTTATATATACCAAAGTTGGATTTGAGACTAAGGAGTAACTTTGATTTAGGAGGATGGAGAAGTTTTCTTTTGATATGTAGATTAGAAGTGGTGAAGTACTTAGGGTGGTTGAGTATCTATAAACCCAAAACTTGCCCAAAGGTGGAATTTAAAATCTAGAAAGGATTGGTTAAAAGTTTATGTACCAAAGTTGTAGAGCTTGGAAAAATGAATAACTTTATTATTTGGAGATTTCACATTTTATAGAGAACTTTGGAGTAATTTACAAAAATTCAGTTTTGGGTTCAGATTGGAATTGCTGAAAATTATATCAACTAGTCGACTTTGGATCTTTATAGCTTTTGATCTATAAACATTTTGAAGATGGTCATTGTAACAAAGTTATAGAGCTATATGAGGAGTATAAATTTGGTTAAGACACCTAGCCCTAACACTCTATGGAACATAGAGAAAAACTGATCCAAAGTAAAGCTGTCAGAAATTGTAGATTTCAAACAGTGAAATTCAGAGTCTGAATTTCAGCAATTGAAGCAAACTTTGGGCTATTGTTGTAACACCTGTTGGGGGCTTGTTCTCAAATGCTATGAATCAAGAACAAGACAACATAAAAATGTTAAATGTCGAACTCCTTCGCCCTTAGAAACGTTATATCCCTTCGGGTATAACGAATCTTAGACGAAGGTTACAAAAGAAAAGATCTTCGTTAGGTTAACAAATGATAAAAATAGAGCAAGTATACATAATGTGCGAGTGATAATACCAGTATTACCATCGATATATTTCCATTATTAAATTTATAAAAATGAATTACAAATGTACCTTCGGGTTGATGAAAAGTAAAGGTACAAAGGTGATGCGAAAAAGCGTATGCCAAGTCAACGTGTGAGTACTGTTCACCTATTTATAGACACGGGTCGCAGCCCGTGTAAAATTACATAGATGCCCTTTACATTTATCAATAACTACAGTAATTCTTCGAGGTCCAATTTGGTTTTTCATCTTTAAGTCGGTTCTTCTTTTCTGTCGTTCTACCGAAGCCTTTCTGCATATAGCTTCGTGATCGCCTTATCCTTCGTCATGATCGTTTTTCATTCCAGTCACGCTTCGTCTTAGCCATTCGCAACCTGACTCCGAAGGTGCCTGTTCCGAAGGTGCCTGTTCACATATTACACATGGAAAATATTATCAAATTATGTTTCTTGAGGACCTTTGGGAGCCGAAGGCCCCCAACAGTAGCCCCTCGCAATATCAATTTATTAAGATAAATTCATATTGCGATATGGACGAAGGCTTTAAGCCGAAGGTCCGAAAAAACACCTTCCTCTTGCTAGAATAGCAACAGTCATTGACAAGCGGGGCCCTCCAGTTTTCTACATACTGGGTGTATAAATACGAGCCAACCGCGAGTTTATTTGGCACGCCCTCTTGCCACCTGCTTTTTACTCACCCAGCTTTTAGCCTGTGCACCCATCATCCGCTCGGTCTTGAAATTTTAAGCTTCGGTTTCAAGTCTAGTTTGCCAGCATTCGTAGAAATGTCTGGAGATAAGACAGTTGCTGGTGCTTCCAAGCTAAGCCTTTCGGAGGAAATGCACTTGGGTTTTCTTGAGTCAATGTCGAAGACCAATACGGAAAAGATTGTCAAGGAAGCTTTGGAGGGTTTATCTGAAGATACTGGCGACAGTGATAGTTATGATGTGGATAGTGGTGGGGAGGACTCCGAAGATCGCCCGTGGCGGCCCAGCCACTCAAACTTCGGAAAATCAACTATAAAGCAGAGTCACCTTGAAAATATGAGGGGGAGATATTTCCGAGATATATCCGTCGTAAGGGCAGATGACGGAGAAAAAACTACGCCGACCTCCGAAGATAATGAGGTCGTGATCTTCGGAAGCTTTTTAAAGGCTGGGCTGCGATTCCCTCTGAGCAGGTTTGTGGTAGAAGTTCTGAAAATATATCAAATTTACCTTCATCAACTTACCCCCGAGGCAGTGATAAGATTGGGAATCTTCGTCTGGGCGGTGAGGAGCCAGGGCCTGGAACCAAGTGCAAAAAGCTTTTGCAATATACACGAGCTAATATATGAGACGAAACCCTGGGGTAAAGAGCAATATCATAATAATTTTGGTTGCTATAGCTTCGGCGCCCGCTCTGGGTCAAGCTGTCCCGTGCCAACCTTTCGGAAGAGATGGCCCGTGGAATGGATGAAGGAATGGTTCTATGTGAAGAACGATTTGAAGGTTCGGGAAGATATCAAGGATATCATCATGCGCCCTATTTGGCAGCGCTTCGGACTTCGGAAACCAAAGGTGGAAATGGATGAAGCAGCTGAGGAATGTCAGAGGGCTTTCGGGGTGGTCTGCTCTTTTATTGGGACTAGGGATTTAATGCAAGAGCACATTGCCTTCAGGGTGTGGCCACTTGTAGATGACTGGGAAATGCCGAAGGAGAGCGTTAAAGAAACTGACGAGGGTGGACTAATCAGGCTAAAATATACATTCAAGTATGGAGATAAGTTTATTGAACCGGATGACGATTGGCTGAAAAGCATTGGGAATGTAAGTGATGAATTGCTTGGGGCATACACGAAGGCCGAAAACACTGCATTATCAGTGGCCTTCGGAGGCCGAAAAAAGAAGAGACTCAACCGAGTATTTGATGCAATTGGATTTATCTATCCTGACTACCATTATCCAATGCGAGGTCAAAAGAGAAAAAATGCTTCTCCTACAAAAGACACTGCTTTGGCTGCTCCCGGGGAACCAGCGCCGAAGAGGAAGAAGGTAAAAGTGTCCACACACCCTCCACGCTGTATTGAGCCGGCCATAGTGCCCGAGTTTATTGGCGAGGCTTCTTCGGGCACTGAAGTCAGGGAACCAACTACAGCGCCAAAATCCGAAGAAATGGCCGAAGCACCAGCAACAGAAGAAACAGGAAAAGAGAGATCTGAGGCAGTTAAAAGCCAGAAGGGGCCAACAGCAACCCCGAAAAGAAAAAGGATGGTTAATGTGCTGGATGTTTTGGAGACAATTAAATCTTCAAGCATAACTCCATAGAAAATTGTTGAAGTGTCTACCGAAGCCTTTGCTGCTGAAGCTTCAAGGCAGCAATTTGAAACTGAAGCTAGGCCTTCGGAATTCACCAAGATACAACCTTTGGAGGTCGAAAAATGTCAAAGGCAAGTTTAGAAACTGAAGAAGCAAAAATAGCAGAACCAATTCTGATTGAGGAAATTGGCACTGCCACCCCCGAAGCATCTTCCAAAATACATGATTATATTGTGCGACATGCTTCGGGGAAAAAACTATCTGAAGAAGAGGTTTTTGAAGCCAATCACTATGCCCGAGAACTGAAGTATCCAAAGGGGGCCGTAGTGTTCAATGGGACAGACGAAGATGACTTCTTGTACTGTCTCCCAGATAATAAAGAATTATCCGTGTGCCGGGAGATGGCTAGAAGCATGGGGTTCCCAAAACTCGAAGCTGGCCTTTGCGCCATGACGAAGGAGGATCTTGCGGATAGTCTTGCATATAACAGTCTGAAGGTACGAAGATTGTAAATTTTGAATTTTGTAGATTTTGAATGAGTCCTTTACTGTTATGTTAATCTATTCATTCTTTTTGAACAGGGCTTAATTCTCAGCAGTGCCTTAAGGGCACAGAAGAATGCGGAAGACGAGAGCTGCACCATTGCTCTCAACAACCTTCGAACAGAGGTTATAAGGCTAAGAAGCGAAGCCTTGGAGAAGGACAGAATTTTGCTTACATTAGTGGAAAAAATGAAGGAGGACGAAGCCAACTCTAAAACTCAAGCCGAAGCTCAGAGGCGTGAAATCGAAGATCTTCGTAGACAACTAGCCCGAGCCAAAGAGGAACGCGCACTTGAAGAAACAAAACGAGAGTTAAGTGATCAATGGGCAGATCATTTGGAAGTTAATGTTAAAGAGCTTCGTGCTTCTCAGAGAAGATGCTATGTTAAATCTATAGAGTGCGTTAAGAAGATAAAATCCAGCTTTGCCAATGTTGGCGCATTCTCTAGCGAAGAGAATTTCTCAAGGGGCAACCCTGAAGGTCCAATGGAATGGATCAGTAACGAAGCTGAGGCCTTCGAAGAAATCCTGAATAGCCGCGGAGACATATGTGCTTTTTCGGGTGCTAGAGGAATTGCTACTGTTTTGGAGAAGAAAGGTTGTGAGCATGTAAAATCTTTAGCGCAATCCGAAGCTACCTTGTCCTCTGAAGACATTAAAGACCCCTCAGCCGAAGCAAGCATGATCGGCGGAAAATTTTTCACCGATATCTGGGACAATGGCGGCCGAGAAATGGCGCAAGAAATTATTCAAAAGAGTGAAAAAGGCATCCATGATGCTAGACAAGTAGTGGCGGCTGCCGAAAAGAGTACAGAGCCCGAAGGGCAATTAGGTATTAATTAGTGATTTTTATTATGTTGTAATTTTTGATTCTAGACTTTGTTCACGGTTTGTAATAGTAATATAGCCGTATCTTCTCTTCGCTCAGAACCTGCTGAGGCATCTCCGGGCCCCCACTCGAAAGGGGACGATGAAATTAGAAAAATGGCTGAAGCCATTATGGACAAGGTTGTTGACCAGCTACTGAACGAAGCCGCAGAAATAGTTCTTAAAGAGGATTAAATGCTACTGTAAAAACATTTGGAACGTAACGTATGTAATATATTGTAACTTTGAATGTAATATATAAACCATGTACAGTTTTAATTCTTTACGATGCATGAAATCCTGCATACATACCATTTTTTGAGCCTTCGGCGAAAAAACACCTTCCCTTCTTTTCTTGCTTCGTGAAGAAAATCTTATATCACAAGAAATTGCATACTTCACTGGTGAAGATTATCGAAGCTTCGTGAAATATTCTCCAAAGCTATAGAAAAGTTTTTTGTTGCCTCTGTAGTGAAGCTACATTTCTTCTCGACTTGCCTTGTGCTTTAGTATGATTTTCTCTTTTCCAAAATATTCTCCAAAGATCAATACTGTATCCACTTGTTGTTTCACATGCAATATGTTGCATGATGCTTATGTTATGCAGAATGATGTGATGATGTTATGTTATGCAAAATGACATTTGTGCGAGAGATACATACCCCTGTAATAGAGCACACACACTTTTTATATCAGCGTTGACTTTTCGCTGTAAGCCTCCCTTAGGAGCTTCTTCGCCTTTTACTTTCAGCGGAATCATCGTTTATTTTTCGCTGTAAGCCTCCCTTAGGTGCTTCTTCGCCTTTTACTTTCGGCGGAATCAGCGCTGACTTTTCGCTGTAAGCTCAGAAAACTTACTCTGCGCTCCTTTAGGAACGACTTTTTACTATTTCGAACAATTTGCACTGTGTCCGTTATAAAAAACTTTTGACAATACAACGGTCCTTCATGCCACCATAAATTCGTATACTTCGGCAACTCAAGCCTATGGAGAAAGTATTACAAGAAATTGAAAACGATAAAAGACACTTAGACTTCCCATAATTGTTCCTTATTAACAAAAAGGTAATACTGGATGTAAAAATGCGAAAAACTGCTGTTTTGGTAGGATATTTATCAATAAATGTGCTTTGACTCTAGCACAGTGCTATTGACTGTGCGAGCTTCGGATTCTTCTCTGAAGTCCCTCTGGGGGTGAGAGTGCTGGCTCCCTTCTGGTTGCGAAGCTCGTTGTATTGGTGGTGGCGGTGGAAGCTGTTGCCAGGAAGCTTGGGGCTGGCTTGCCGAAGCAACAGAGGCTGCTGGGTGATTGCCTACATATTCTGGAATATAAGGCGAATGGTACGAAGCAGTATGCATGACCTGCTTCGGCTGGTTCTGTTGTGCAGCAGCTTCTGCTAGCTCCTTTTGCTTCTGGATGGTAATGTGACACATCCTGGTGGTGTGGCCCTTACCCTCACCACAGAATAAGCAGTATATTTTTCTTCATTGATCCCCGAATCTTCCCCCGAAGCCCCTGGCGCCTCTGCCCCTTGGCGCTGGCGGCCGGAAGGAACTTTGCTGTTGCCCCGAAGCTTGCGAGGAGCACTGTGGCCTTTGCTGTTGACTCCCTTTATCATCGTTTTGAGTAGAATTGTGAATTGACCTGACGTGCCTTGGATAAAATCTTCCTCCGAAGCCCCTAGTCATTTCAGAGAACCTAAGAGCTTCCTCCCTTCTTTGGCGAAAATCATTGTCAGCGCGAATGTACTCGTCCATCTTCTGGAGCAGCTTCTCCAGAGTTTGAGGAGGCTTCCTGGCAAAGTACTGAGCTGCAGGTCCTGGCCGAAGCCCCTTAATCATGGCCTCAATGTCAATTTCATTGGGCACTGTTGATGCCTGTGCCCTCAGACGTAGGAACCTTCGAACATATGCCTGAAGGTATTCTTCGTGATCCTGTGTGCACTGGAATAAAGCTTGAGTAGTGACTGGCTTCGTCTGAAACCCTTGGAAGCTGGTTATCAGCATATCCTTCAGCTTTTGCCATGAGGTGATTGTCCCTGGCCTAAGGGAAGAGTACCAAGTTTGTGCAACGCTCCTGACAGCCATGACGAAGGACTTTGCCATGACCGCCGTGTTGCCACCGTACGAAGATATAGTTGCCTCATAGCTCATCAAGAATTGTTTTGGGTCTGAATGACCGTCGTACATGGGGAGCTGAGGCGGCTTGTAAGACTGTGGCCAAGGAACAGCCTGCAGTTCTGTTGACAAGGGAGAAGCATCATCAAAAGCAAAATTTCCGTGATGGAAATCTTCATACCAGTCATCCTCGTTGTAGAAACCCTCTTGATGAAGCTCTCTGCGCGGGGGCCTTTGATTCTGGTCATCCTGAGCGAGGTGTCGAAGCTCTTCAGAGGCTTCATCTATCTGCTTTTGAAGATCAGCTAGACGAGCCATATTCTCCTTCTTCCGTTGAACCTGTTGATGGAGCATCTCCATTTTTTGTATTTCTTGGTCCAAGTCGTCTTCCGGAGGCGTTGGACTGATGGCCTTCCTCTTCTGGCTTCGGGCCTCCCTGAGAGAGACGACATCCTGATTGGGGTCTAGCGACTGCAGAGTGGCAGCCCCTGTCGTTGAAGCTTTTTTAGGCGGCATGACGAAGGTGACGCTTGCCGAAGTTTTTTCAAAAACCCAAAAAGTGGAAGTGAGTTGACCGGAGGTGGGCGCCAATGTTGGGGGCTTGTTCTCAAATGCTATGAATCAAGAACAAGACAACATAAAAAAGTTAAATGTCGAACTCCTTCGCCCTTAGAAACGTTATATCCCTTCAGGTATAACGAATCTTAGACGAAGGTTACAAAAGAAAAGATCTTCGTTAGGTTAACAAATGATAAAAATAGAGCAAGTTTACATAATGTGCGAGTGATAATACCAGTATTACCATCGATATATTTCCATTATTAAATTTATAAAAATGAATTACAAATGTACCTTCGGGTTGATGAAAAGTAAAGGTACAAAGGTGATGCGAAAAAGTGTATGCCAAGTCAACGTGAACAGTACGGGAGTACTGTTCACCTATTTATAGACACGGGTCGCAGCCCGTGTAAAATTACATAGATGCCCTTTACATTTATCAATAACTACAGTAATTCTTCGAGGTCCAATTTGGCTTTTCATCTTTAAGTCAGTTCTTCTTTTCTGTCGTTCTACCGAAGCCTTTCTGCATATAGCTTCGTGATCGCCTTATCCTTCGTCATGATCGTTTTTCATTCCAGTCACGCTTCGTCTTAGCCATTCGCAACCTGACTCCGAAGGTGCCTGTTCCGAAGGTGCCTGTTCACATATTACACTTGGAAAATATTATCAAATTATGTTTCTTGAGGACCTTCGGGAGCCGAAGGCCCCCAACAACACCCATGGTGTTACTAGCACTAAAACTTGAGCATAACATCATGTGCATTAACATTTCATATGGTTTGTTACACCTAGAATGCATTCACTAGGTAAGATTTCAAAATAAGTTGTGATGTGGTGACTTGAAGAGTGCTTAACCCAAGGGTAGGGTACTTAACCCTAGGATTAGGGCATGAGGGTAGTAGTTGCCTAAAATGAGTAAAATCTCAAAAGCCATAGAAAATGTTCACAAGATATCTTATTTGATGAACTTTAGTGGCAAAAAAACCCTAATGTGCCCAAACCCTAAAAACAAACCCTAGAAAACCCTAATTGGAACCCTAGGGGGGTAAATGCAAATTTTATGCACTTTTGGACCAAAGTGAAAATATCAAAGTGATATAAGACCACAAACCAAGTAACTTTCCCATTGGAGAATTTTCAAGTTGAATGATGAAATTTGGACTTATTTGTAAAATGGTCACATGAACACTATGTGGCTAAGTTTGAATTCAGTGAAATTGAGCCAACTTTGGAGTCTTGTATTTCTCAATTCATGAGGATTTTTCCCTAGGTCAATACATCAAAATTATAGAGCTATGTTAGGAGTATAACTTTGCTTAAGTGACTAAGCCTTGGTGACATACAAAATTTGGAGTAAAATGGACTCAAATTCTGGCTGTCAGTCGCTACTGAGAAATGAATTATGGCCACCAGTGAAATTGGAAGAACTTGGAGATCAAATTGTGAGGAATTGAGTGGTTTAACTGAGTAAGGTCTTTATAACAAACTTGTAGCTGGTTCTTTGAACGACAATATTGATGCAGACAAGTGAGCGAGTTGTTACATGAAAAATAGAAAACGAAGCTCTCCAAATCGCGTTGTTAGAGTGTCTGATGAAGATCACCATGGTACAGTGACCATAAAGCTCTTCGGTGCCGTGAGCTAGACCCGGTGGTCTTCCGCCACAATTTGCACCTGCCTAGGAGATTCGTGCTATGGGAAGAGTAGATAACATCTAGGCGGGGTGAAAATATCCAATGTGGGGTGAATCTGATCGCTGGGCGGACCGGCTGTCGTATCCCGCCGCGGTCAGTTATGCATGCATCACTGGAGCTCACCATTCTTTGGTCGTGCCATGTGCCTAGGAGCTTTAACACGTCGCAGTGAACCATAGTAGGGAGTCCATCCATCGCCGGTGGCTTTGCCACGGTGAAAGCCACGATAACGCTCGCGCCAGTAACTTCCCCTTTCTCCGGCCGTCAGCGCGCTTTCTTTAAATTGGATGCCACCGCCGACGGAGTCTATAAATTGCTGCCCCAGTGAGCTCCACTAGGTTATTACGCACCTAGTGCACCAGCTCGCATTACTGATCATCCACCAGAGCCTCCCAATTTCGCATTTCCCCAAATCCGTTTTTCGCGCCACCATGAACACTTTGCCGCGGCTAGCCCTCTGCAGGTCAGTTCAGGCTTCTTTGATTGGTGTTCTAGCCTCCCTCAAGCCTCCTGTTTCTCGTAAACCCAATTGAATAAGCTAGACCACACCCAATCATCATGAACATCTCGGAGTGTCTTTGATTTTCGCCGTCGTCGTGGACAGAGAGATTCCAGCCCGGATTCATGCAATTAGTTGAGGGATTAGGGTCGCCTGGGGTAGGATTTGGTGTTAGCCGAGTTAGGGTACCAACCGTTGCGTATTCCGGCCAGTACAAGTTTGCCGGAGGCATGCTCATCGCCGTTCACCGTCGTGGACTTGGCGCTGCGAAGAAACAGAAGTGCAGGGGCCTAACTGTGAATGTCAGAGACATAGATGAATAGTGCGCAAGATTCTTTACCGGTTATTTGAATGACTGAGGTCCTCTACGTAAAGTTAACATCACGGGAGCATGCGCGTTTCCCCGTTCGTGAGCCGGTTCGAGCTGGTTTTAGCCCATCACTGTTCATCATTTTCCCTTTTATTTTTCTACCAGGCTTAGGAAATTTATAAGAAATTCTAGAAAAATGATAAAACCATGGGACCAATTTTTCTAGACTCCTAAATTCCTCTAGTATTTCATAAAAATAATTCCAAGATTTTTAGTCCCAACCATGAATTATTTAGCATTTAAGAAGGCCTAAATTTAGACTTTTGGAATTTTAGAAATTACTTGATGGCCCTAAAAATCATAAAACTTTTTGGGCAAGCTTAATATGATAATTAGAGCCCTTGAGTGAAGTTTGACATATTTTGGACATTGTTTGATCCCCAAACCCAAAACCCTAGCTTTCTAAGGTAATATTTGCCTTATCCTAATAGAGTACTGACTCAGAAAACCCTAGTTACCCAGTGTACCATGAAGGAAAGTTATATTCAAGATATATCTTACCATGTTCTATCATAACTGCATATTCATAACATCACATGAGCATTCATGTATATATATGGTTATGTATAGAATAGAAAACGAAGAAGTAATTGTCGAAGGAGAAGAGACTGCACCACCAAATGAGACTCCACCTGTCGGGAATAGTTTTTATTTTGATATTTGTGGAACAGATCCTGAATCCCCTGCAACATAAGGCAAGCCCTTGTGCATTTACCTTTTCCTTGTGATTTTAAACTCTTTATCACTTGAATGATGCATTAGGTGATAGGAGTTGGGTGCTAAACCAATTGCTGCATTTCCTTCCTTGGAACTGTTTACCCTTCCTTGATTACCTGTTTGGTTAAAAGGTTTTCTAATGCTTAGTCTTTGTTTAGAAAACAAAAAATATTTTGGTTTTAACAAATGATGATGCTTTAGATGGAATGGGATGTTTTCAAAAATAAAATTTGATGGAGGATCCATCATGGCCTTGATGGGTTCAACATCAGAAAATATGTACCTCTAACAGGTACCAAACTTTGGGTTATAAATGATAAAGACGAGATCGGACGGGTGGCTTGCACGAGAAGGAAGTCTCGGTGTAGTGCCTCCGTCTGAGTCGATTAAGGACCGTACCGATGTAGGCTTGCTGATTGAGGACCTTTTAACTGGTCACATGCCTCATCATGGATAAGCTTTGCCTCGGGCAGACCAATACCAGAAAGGCCAACACGCAATGGGAGTGGATAGATGACGAGAGTAGCGTGTACCCTCCGTGGTAAGAGGCTGGACGGTGGTGTATCTGTGCTCTCGGTTGGCGTGAACTCGGTCTGGTCTTGAGAAACCCGGTGGCGAGTTGACATATGCAAGGGTTAAGTGCTACATATGTCATGTGGTTGGAGATCCTCAGCTGAGTATTAATCGATTCGGATCGCTGTTACTTCTCGGACATGAAGACTTGGCCACTGCCCTACATGTAGCAATCCAGTGAAATGAAGGGTTGATAAAAGACGGCTAGTATAGGCCAAGTGCTTGAACTAGGGTAGAAAGAACTCTAGATATAGGTAATGACTTAACCTGATAATAAAATTGAATTTTTAAGGATCCACTGTTAGTAAGCATTTCTGCAAACAGAGTCTTTGATTCTTGAATAGCCTTACCTTGACTCCCTCAAGCCAGCATATCCCTGAGAGTCTTTTCTTTTGTCGAGTAAGACTTGCGAAAGTACACTCCATACTAAGGGTTTTCGAACCCATGTTTTTGTAGGTGAGGAAACAGCAGAGTTTTGTTGTTTCTGTTCAAAGGTGGTACCCAAGGAAGAGCCCCAGCAGTGAAGTTGGTCGTGGGAGGATGTTTGCCTCCCACTTGGAAAACAATAAATTTTTGTGCGGGAGGGTGTTTTGCCTCCCTGGTCTGTAATAATACTTTATGCACTCATAATACCATGGTATTGTAATAATAATACTCTCTTTCTATAAATTAAGTTATTGTAATTTTCTTCTGCTTATTCTTTCCTCCGATGTGATGTAATATCTGCGTGACGGGTGAAGCACTCTTGGGCGAAATGATGATGATACAGTTACCGAACTTGTCGAGTGATTATGTGCATTAATAGGGTTGCCCAAGGTCCTTAGGACAAGGACAACTGTTGGTGGGCCTAATACCTTGGGAGGTTTCATCACAGCTGGTATTGGAGCGAAACCCATCTTCTCAGATATTACGTAGTACTTCAAAAGAATTTCAAACACTTACCTATAAATATTCTTTCATTCTTACCTTACCACATTCTGGTAGTCTCTTATCTTGTAAATTCAGGGTAACAGAGTGCAATATATAAGAAGTTGGGGATCGACGAAGGTTGATTCCATCATTATCAGGTTATGCATGCATCATGTTTAAAAATATACTAATAATATTTCCCCTCTTATGGAGATATGGAGCGTACTAGGAAAACAACGCGCAAATCTACTGGACCTTTTGGCGTGCCACGACATCAGCTAGTTTCCTGGCACGAAGGAAGTAGTAGTGGCAGAAATGACCCAATTGGATATCTGGAAGCCAGGGTGGAGAAACTCCGGTCAGAACTATGCCACAGTAATAGGGCACGGGAGCAGGACAGTCACTGTATAGCGGAATTGTCAGCCGAAGTCAGCCGCTTGCAGTATGAGATCTCTGAACGGGATACGGCCATTGATTGGGCCATCAACTCGCGTTCGTTCGCTTGGGACTGCGAAGCGAAAGCTCTAGCTCGTGTGGCAGAGCTTAGTGCATCCCTCGAAAGTCTGCAAGTGTAATGTAATACTTTACATGAAGAAGTACATGTATTGTATGCTCGACTGCACCCAGACGTGCCTTCTGACGTTGCTGCAATGGGAGCCAGACCATCGAGTACATCAAATGAAGGACCTGATAGGGAGCTAGATCTTTTTAGGCCCCCTCCTTCCATGAACCTTGCTGACGAAAGGTCTCCTGCAGCAGGAAATGAAGCAACAAAGGATGAAGAAGACTAGAATAAGATAGTCTAAGTGTTATGCTTATGTAAAATATGTAATAAAGTCGAGTTGTACACTAGAGTCTGTATAATTATTACATTTTGGTAATGTAATATGATGGTGTATGTTGGCATGTTATATTTTTTCCAAATGTTTCTTTGCCTCAGATGCCATCACGGACTCACGCACATGATGGTGCGAGGACTTCCCGCGGTAGGGAGGATACTCCCAACCCGCCACCAGTACCACTGACTTTGGCCGAGGCTATCGCTGCCCTGGTCAATGCCACCGCTAATAATATGCGCTTCTTGCACGAAATGGCGGGCAATCAGTTCCAACAGCACGGAGGAAGAGCTCCTGCTCAAGGACCGCGCGATACTACATATTTGGAATTCTCTGAGACTCGACTCCCGCTCTTCATCAAAGCAGAAGAACCTTTAGAAGCTGATGAATGGGTCAGAGTTATGGAACAGAAGTTTGGGTTAATTGGATGCACGAAGACGCAAAAGCCGTTGTTTGCCGCACAACAGCTAAGAGGGCCTGCCAGTACCTGGTGGGCAAATTTTTTAGCAATCCAACCTGCTGGGCATTAGATTACCTGGGAGGAATTTAAGCTAGCATTCTGGGAGCATTATGTTCCAGAGGGAGTGCTCCATATGAAACAAGAAGAGTTTATTCGGTTAAAGCAAGGGGGAGATACTGTAATGCAGTATCTCAATAAATTCAACCATCTCTCTCAGTATGCCATTGACCAAGTGAGTACAGATCTGAAGAAAAAGAATTGTTTTATGAGGGGACTCAATGATAGGCTTCAGCGGAAAATGGCAACATGCTTGGACCTTACCTACAGTAGGGCTATCAGTACAGCACTGGCAGTGGAAGCTAAAAATGCAGGACATGGAAAATCAAAGGGGTTTGGAGGTCAAAGGTCAAATCAAGGACCTGAGAAGAGAACCAGGTTGGTGATTCGACCTTTTAATCAAAATCTTTCTTCACCTTGCCCACCTTCATATCCATTCAAGTAGCCTGTTTTTATTCGTTCCACTACTGCCCCCGCTCCTACCAATCAGCCGAGTGCCCCTGGTACTCGTTTCCCTGCTCTTCCCAGTTCTTCCACGGGTTACTTCAACTATGGAAAGTCCGAACACTTCATCAAGGACTGCCCATACCCGAAGCAAAATAAAACCAATTTCCAACAGAACTCCGTGAACTCCAACCAAGGAAAGGGGAATACGGCTATTACTTCAACGAGCAAGAATTTCAAGAAAACTGTACGGATTTATTATACCCAAGTGGCTACAACACCGGAGGGCGAGCCAGTAATGATGGGTACGTTCCTTGTTGCCAATCACCCAGCAGTTATTCTCTTTGATTCTGGTGCATCACATACCTTCATAAGCAAGAATTTTGTGGAAAAACATTGCATTCCTTGCACTGAATCTAGGGAGGGATTTATTATCCACTCACCTGGGGGACAGATATTTACTAAGGAAGTAGCCTTCCACCTACCAATAACATTGGCTGGACGAGAATTTCCTACCAACATGATTGTTTTAAAAGGTCAAGACATAGATGTAATTCTGGGCATGAACTGGTTAGCCCAGCATAAGGCCATCATCAATACTGACTTAAGGACCATCAAATTGAGCCATGGCCATGAAGAGATTCAATTGTCCATCCTTGTAGCTGTCCCAGCCAAACTATCTGGACGAGTTTATGAAGCAATCATACAATAAATTCAGGATATTCTGGTGGTATGTGAATTCCCGGATGTCTTTCCTGAAGATTTGCCTCGGTTGCCTCTAGAAAGGGATGTGGAATTTGTGATTGAACTAAAGCCCAGTACGACTCCTATTTCTAGAAGGTCGTACCGAATGCCACCTAATGAATTGGCAGAACTCAAGACTCAATTACAAGATTTACTTAAGAAGGGGTTCATTAGGCCTAGTTCATCACTGTGGGGATGTCCAGCAATTTTTGTTAAGAAGAAGGATCAGACATTACGAATGTGTGTGGACTACAGACCACTTAATGAGGTCACCATCAAAAATAAGTACCCTCTTCCCCAGATCGATATCTTATTCGATCAACTTACTGGAGCTTGGGTATTCTCCAAGATTGACCTCAGGTCAGGTTACCATTAGATCCACATTCGACCCGAAGATATACCCAAGACCGCATTCACCATGCGGTATGGATTATTTGAGTATTTGGTTATGTCTTTCGGATTGACAAATGCTTCATCCCACTTCACATACTTAATGAACTTGGTGTTCATGCCCGAGTTAGACAAATTTGTGGTGGTCTTCATTGAAGACATCCTGATCTATTCCAAAAATGAAGAGGAGCATGCTAAGCATTTACGGATTGTGCTAACACGCTTAAGGGAGCATCAGCTGTATGCCAAATTTACCAAATGCGCATTCTGGTTGGAGGAAATCCATTTTCTTGGACATGTATTATCTGCAAAAGGGATTGCGGTCGATCCCAGCAAAGTCAAGGATATTCTAGAATGGAAACCACCAACTATAGTACATCAAGTTCGAAGCTTCCTTGGACTGGCTAGATATTACCGCAGGTTCATTCTAGATTTCTCCAAGATTGTTAAACCTATTACGGGTTTATTGAAGAATGATACCAAGTTTGACTGGTCCTCAAAAATGTAATGAAGCCTTCGAGCAGCTAAAGGTGTTATTGACCACTGCTCCGGTATTGGCTCAACTAGATATAGAAAAGCCTTTTGATGTGTATTATGACGCATCAGGCAGTGGACTCGGATGTGTCCTAATGCAGGAGGGCCGAGTCTGGCTTATGCTTCAAGACAACTACGCTGGCATGAAGAGCACTATCCAACTCATGATTTGGAACTAGCTGTAGTTGTTCATGCCCTCAATATATGGCATCATTATCTGCTGGGAAATACTTGTCATTTATACACAGATCACAAAAGTTTGAAATATATTTTTACCCAGTTAGAACTGAACATGAGGCAAAGAAGATGGCTTGAGCTGATTAAAGATTATGATTTGGAAATCCACTATCACCCAGGAAAAGCCAATGTGGTGGCAGATGCTCTGAGTCGCAAAGCTTCCTATTATTGTCTTATAGTAAGGACCCCTGACACCACACTATGTCAAGAAATGGAAAGATTGAACCTGGGTATGATACAACATGGAACTTTGACACAATTAAAGCTTGAGTCAATTCTTCTACAGAGAATTTTTGATGCCCAAGGAACCGACAAGGGTATGAAGCACATTCATGAGAAACTAGAAGCCGGCAAAGCAAATTGCTTCAGAAAAGATGATCAAGGAATAATATGGTTCAATGATTACATAGTTATGCCTAAAGATGCTGAAGTCCGCCAACAAATTTTGGATGAATCTCATCTTAGTCGATATTCCATTCATCCCGGAAGTACTGAGATGTATCAAGACTTAAAGCAACACTATTGGTGGACAAAAATGAAGATTGAGATTGCACGCTATGTGGCAAGATGTGACACCTGTAGACGTGTCAAAGCAATACATATGAAGACCGCTTGGCCATTACAATCCTTGCCCATCCCAACATGGAAATGGGAGGATATTAGTATGGATTTTATTGTGGAATTGCCCAAAACAGCCAAAGGTTTTGATTCTGTATAGGTTATAATTGATCGGCTTACGAAGATTGCCCACTTTCTTCCCGTCAAAGTAAAGTATACAGTGGCCACATACGCGAAACTTTATATTGCTCATATTCTTAGTTTGCGCGGGGTTCCAAAAACAATAGTGTCGGACCGTGGTCCACAATTTGTATCCAAATTTTGGACTGAACTGCATAAATCCTTGGGTACTAAACTGCTCCATAGTTCAGCATATTATCCTCAAACAAGTGGACAAACTGAGAGAGTAAATCAAATACTTGAAGATATGCTGCGGGCATGCGTCCTGGAATTCCCGCAAAAATGTGATGATTGTCTGCCATTGATAGAGTTTTCTTATAATAATAGCTATCAAGAGAGCATTAAAATGGCACCATTTGAAGCACTGTATGGGCGACGGTACCGGACACCCTTAAATTGGTCAGAACCTAGAGAAAGGTGGTTTTTCAGGCCCGACATGGTTAAAGAGACGGAAGAAAAAGTCTAACGGATCATGCACAACTTGAAAGAGGCACAAGCTCGGCAAAAGAGTTATGTGGATAAGCGACGCCAACTTTGGTCTTTCAAATTAATGATCATGTATACCTGAAAGTATCACCAATGAAGGGTGTGAACCATTTCGGAGTAAAAGGAAAACTGGCACCTCGGTATATTGGCCTGTTTCTTATTCATGAACGATACGGACCAGTGGCATATCGACTTCAACTGCCAGAAACATTGTCTGCAGTACATAATGTGTTCCATGTATCTCAATTGAAGAAGTGCCTTCGGGTTCCTGATCGAACCATCGATGTGGTGGATGTTGCCTTGGAACCAGACTTAACTTATTCAGAACATCCCATTCGAATTTGGGACCAGAAGGACATGATCACTCAAAAAAGGACTCTTAAATTTTATAAGGTACAATGGAACCAGCACACCGAAGATGAAGCTACCTGGGAGACTCAAGACTTCTTGGAAAAGAATTTTCCTAGGTTTTTAGCTTCCAAACTCTAGGGAACGCTCAATTGCCTGACGTCTCAACTGCAATGGTGAACTCAGTGACATACACTGAAATGGATTGCATCTATTGTTCCAAACAATGCTGATATTAGCAGGGCAAGCCCTTCCATGCAATTTCTTGCTTCGCTCTACAGACAAAAGTTCAAGGAAAATCAATGCCGAAGACTGACAACCAACATCGATAGGTATTACAGTGCCTCTGAGTTATCTCGTACTCGCGGTTTGACCTACCCAACCAGCAACTGGGAAGACTGACTGACTCAGGTGTTGGCTTTGCCAGTCAATATTCTTATTAGACCCATGTGACAATGGTGTTTCCAACACAAAAAGTATGGTATACTCAAGTAAAGTACTAGCTTCACCGGAAAAACAACTGTAACTCATGTGTGATCGCGGATTCCATGGTAACTATTTGTTGTAGTTCCAGCTCTACATTAGGAGCATAGGGGCTCTATCAACATACAGTTTGACCCACAGTACGATGCAGCTAAAAAAGGTAAGCTGGTTAAGTGCTTTAACCATTTAGTCAAAGAGACTGAGCGAGTGAATTGGTTTTCTGTTTTGATGTAACCTGTAAGATATGTAGATTAGATTGTAAAAGTGGAATAAACCCATACCAACCCTGCTCTGTAAGACAAATAAGGAAATAAAGATGTGACGTGTTTCCTTTTCCACTACTTACCCTAGGACCTTAAATCTCGGGACGAGATTCTTTTATGGGGGGAAGGATGTAACACCCCTGGTGTTACTGGCACTAAAACTTGAGCATAACATCATGTGCATTGACATTTCATATTGTTTGTTACAACTAGAATGCATTCACTAGGTAAGATTTCAAAATAAGTTGTGATGTGGTGACTTTAAGAGTGCCTAACCCAAGGGTAGGGTACTTAACCCTAGGATTAGGGCATGAGGGTAGTAGTAGCCTAAAATGAGTAAAATCTCAAAAGCCATGGGAAATGTTCACAAGATATCCTATTTGATGAACTTTAGTGGCACAAAAACCCTAATGTGCCCAAACCCTAAAAACAAACCCTAGAAAACCCTAATTGGAACCCTAGGGGGGTAAATGCAAATTTTATGCACTTTTGGACCAAAGTGCAAATATCAAAGTGATAGAACACCACAAACCAAGTAACTTTCACATTGGAGAATTTTCATGTTGAATGATGAAATTTGGACTTATTTGTAAAATGGTCGCATGAACACTAGGTCAATACATCAAAATTATAGAGCTATGTTCGGAGTATAAGTTTGCTTAAGTGACTAAGCCTTGGTGACATACAAAATTTGGAGTAAAATGGACTCAAAGTCTGGCTGTTAGTCGTTACTGAGAATTGAATTATGGCCACCAGTGAAATTGGAAGAACTTGGAGATCAAATTGTGAGGAATTGAGTGGGTAACTGAGTAAGGTCTTTATAACAAACTTGTAGCTGGTTCTTTGAACGACAATATTGATGCAGACAAGTGAGCGAGTTGTTACATGAAAAACAGAAAACGAAGCTCTCCAAATCGCGCTGTCAGAGTGTCTAATGAAGATCACCATGGTACAGTGACCATAAAGATCTCCAGTGTCGTAAGCTCGACGCCGATGATCTGCCGCCACAATTCACACCCGCATGGGAGATTCGTGCTATGGGAAGAGTAGATAACGTCGGGGCGGGGTGAAAATATCCAGTGTGGGGTGAATCCGGTCGCTGGCTGGACCGACCGTCGTATCTCGCCGCGGTCAGTCGCGCTGGCATCACTGGAGCTCACCGTTCTCTAGCCATGCCACGTGCCTAGGAGCTTTAACACGTCATAGTGAACCGTAGTAGGGAGTTCATCCATGACCGGAGGCTTTGCCACGGTGAAAGCAACGATAACGCTTGCGCCAATAACTTCCCCTTTCTTCGGCCGCCAGCACGCTTTCTTCAAATTGGACGCCACCGCCGATGGAGTCTATAAATTGCTGCCCTAGTGAGCTCTGCTAGGTTATTACGCACCCAGTGCACCAGCTCGCACCGCTGATCATCCACCAGAGGCTCCCAATTTCGCATTTCCCCCAAATTCGTTTTCCACGCCCCCGTGAACACTTCACCATGGCCAGCCCTCTGCAGGTCAGTTCAAGCTTCTTTGATTGGTGTTGTAGCCTCCCTCAAGCCTCCTATTGCTCGTAGACCCATTTGATTAAGCTAGACCGCACCCAATCATCATGAACATCTCGGAGTGTCTCTGATTTCCGCCTTCGCAGACTGAGAGATTCCGGCCCGGATTCGTGCAATTAGTTGAGGGATTAGGGTCGCCTCGGGTAGGATTTGGTGTTAGCCGAGTTAGGGTACCAGCCGTTGTGTATTCTATCCAATACAAGTTTGTTGGAGGCATGCTCATCGTCGGTCACCGTTGTGGACTTGGCGCTGCGAAGAAACAGAAGTGCAGGGGCCTAACTGTGAATGTCAGAGACATAGATGAATAGTGCGCAGGATTCTTTACCGGTTATTTGAATGATCGAGGTCCTCAGTGTAAAGTTAACATCGCGGGAGCATGCGCGGGCGCGTTTCCCCGTTCGTGGGCTGGTTCAGGCTCGTTTCAGCCCATCACTGTTCATTATTTTCCCTTTTCTTTTTCTACTAGGCTTAGGAAATTTATAGGAAATTCTAGAAACATGATAAAATCATGGGACCAATTTTTCTAGACTCCTAAATTCCTTTAGTATTTGATAAAAAAATTCCAAGATTTTTAGTCCCAACCATGAATTATTTAGCATTTAAGAAGGCCTAAACTTAGAATTTTGGAATTTTAGAAATTACTTGATGGCCCTAAAAATCATAAAACTTTTTGGGCAAGCTTAATATGATAATTAGAGCCCTTGAGTGAAGTTTGACATGTTTTGGACATTGTTTGATCCCCAAACCCAAAACCCTAGCTTTCTAAGGTAATATTTGCCTTATCCTAATAGAGTACTGACTCAGAAAACCCAAATTACCTAGGTGTACCGTGAAGGAAAGTTATATTCATGATATAACTTACCATGTTCTATCATAACTGCATATTCATAACATCACATGAGCATTCATGTATATATATGGTTATGTATAGAAAACGAAGAAGAAGTAATTGTCGAAGGAGAAGAGACTGCACCACCAACTGAGACTCCACCTGCCGAGAATAGTTTTTATTTTGATATCTGTGGAACAGATCCCGAATCCCCTACAACACAAGGCAAGCCCCGGTGCAATTACCTTTTCGTTGTGATTTTAAACTTTTTATCACTTGAATGATGCATTAGGTGATAGGAATTGGGTGCTAAACCAATTGCTGCATTTCCTTCCTTGGAACTGTTTACCCTTCCTTGATTACCTGTTTTGTTAAAAGGTTTTCTGATGCCTAGTATTGCTTTAGAAAACAAAAATGTTTTGGTTTTAACAAAAGATGATGCTTCAGATGGAATGGGATGTTTTCAAAAGTAAAATTTGATGGTGGATCCATCATGGCTATGATGGGTTCAACATCGAAAAAGATGTACCTTTGACAGGTACCAAACTTTGGGTTTTAAATGATAAAGACAAGACCGGGTGGGTGGCTTGCACGAGAAGGAAGTCTCAGCGTAGTGCCTCTGCCTGACTCGATTAAGGACGGTATCGATGTAGGCTTGCTGATTGAGGACCTTTTAACTGGCCACATGACTCGTCATGGGTAAGCTTTGCCTCGGACAGACCAATACTAGAAAGGCCAACACACAATGGGAGTGGAGAGATGGCGAGAGTAGCGTGTACCCTCTGTGGCAAGAGGTTGGACGGTGGTGTATCTGTGCTCTCGGTTGGCATGAACTCGGTCTAGTCTTGAGAAACCCGGTGGCGAGTTGACATATGCAAGGGTTAAGTGCTACATATGTTGTGTGGTTGGAGATCCTCAACTGAGTATTAATCGATTCGGATCACCGTTACTTCTCGTGAAATGAAGGGTTGATAAAAGATGGCTAGTATAGGCCAAGTGCTTGAACTAGGGTAGAAAGAACTCTAGATACAGGTAATGACTTAACCTGATAATGAAATTGAATTTTTAAGGATCCACTGTTAGTAAGCATTTCTGCAAATAGGGTCTTTGATTCTTGAGTAGCCTTACCTTGACTCCCTCAAGCCAGCATATCCTTGAGAGTCTTTTCTTTTGTCGGGTAAGACTTGCGAAAGTACACTCCATACTTAGGGTTTTCGAACCCATGTTGTTGTAGGTGAGGAAACAATAGAGTTTGGTTGTTTCTGTTCAAAGGTGGTACCCAAGAAAGAGCCCCAGCAGTGAAGTTGGTCGCGGGAGGATGTTTGCCTCCCACATTGAAAACAATAAACTTTTGTGCGGGAGGGTGTTTTGCCTCCCTGGTCTGTAATAATACTTTATGCACTCATAATACCCAGGTATTGTAATAATAATACTCTCTTTCTATATTTGATGAATGTAAATTAAGTTATTGTAATTTGCTTTCGCTTATTCTTTCCACCGATGTGATATAATATCTGCGTGACGGGTGAAGCGCTCTTGGGCGAAATGATGAGGATACAGTTACCGAACTTGTCGAGTGATTATGTGCATCTACAGGATTGCCCAAGGTCCTTAGGACAAGGACAACTGTAGGTGGGCCTAATACCTTGGGAGGTTCCGTCATAATTGTAGTTTGGAATCCAAGTGGTTTTGGTTGACCACTATAGCAAACTTGTAGAATAAGTATAGGAGAACAACTGTTATTGAGTGTCACAGCCCTAGAACTATATACAACTAGGAGAAAAAGTTATCCAAAGTGGGGCTGTCAGACTTTTGAGTTTTCAAATAGGGAACAGTGAACTGAAATTGAGATTTCACTATATGTAGCTATTTTTGGAGCTCAATTGTGCCTAATCCATGAGGTTTTGGGTTGTGGTGTTTGTAGAAGAAGTGAATACCATATAATGTGGAACAACTATTTTTAAAGGGTGGTGGACTTGATCCCATATAAAAGTGGAGAAAAACATGCTCAAAGTTGGACTGCCATGTGACTAAAACTGAATTTTTCTCAGTTCACTGAAAACTGAAAATCAGTGTTTGGTGCCCAGTTTGAAGTCCTTTTGTGACTAAATCATGGGGTCTTGGACTAAGAACTATAGAGCAAGTTTGGAGCCCATACTACAGAGAATAGGTTTTATACAGAGGGTTGGACTTGGTGCTACACAAAAAGAGGAGTAAAAGTGGCTCCAAGTTGTGCTGTCAGACTTTGGAGGAGTGAGTTCATTTGACTGTGTCTAGGAGAATTAGTGTGTTTTTACCAACTTTGGAGCTCTGTGCTACTGAATTCTAGTGGTTTGGATTATGAACTCTATAGCAAAATGAAAGATAAAGTACAGGGGAACAAAGTCTTTTAAAAAGGTGGTCTCGTTATTGTAGGGGATTTGGAATAAAATATGCTGCAATTTCCTCTGTCAGAAAGGTTATCTGCTATTGCAGTTAACTAAAACTTCAGTGCGATCACCTCACTTTGAGGTACTATAACTTATGACCCATGTACAATTGGTCTGAGGAAACTATAACAAACTTGGAGATCTTTGAGTGGTAAGCAAGTTTACTATTGTGGTGCATGTGTGGTTCTGCTTGGATAATAGAGTAAAAGTGGCCAACAGGTGGATTGTCAGGTTTTCACTGTCTGAGTTGCTGTCAGGTACTGAAACCCGAGTGCAGTGTTTGATACTGGGTTTAGAGCCCTTTTGTGCCTAATCTAGGTAGTTTTGGACTAAAGTTTTGTAGCATGTTTGAAGATTGAAGTTAGGGACACAAGTTTCCCATAGGGAGATAGACTGGGTGCTATGCAAAGTTGGGAGTAAAATGCACTTAAATTGTTTCTATCATACCTATGGGATGCAGTGGTGATTCAGTTAATGTAATTTTGGGTTCAGTGTGTTTCTAATTTTGGAGCTGTTTTGTGTTGGATCTAGGAAGTATAAGGCTAAGGTACCTATGACAAAGTGTTAGAGGGTTGTTTAGTAAACAACATTCTTTGAGATGGATCTTCAACCTATTAGTGGAATTGGTGGGAGAAGTGGGGTAGAAGGAAGGGTTCAGTCAGGTAGTGGCAGTTCAGGGTTGGTCCAAATTGATTTGAAGAAGCATACTCCCTCCTTGTTGTGATTCATTTGGTGGATAGGGATATAGATATGGAGGAAGTACACAACTAAGGTCTAAAGACCTCTCCCCACTAGCTTATCCAAGAATTTGGGTTGTTGTGTGAGCAAGGTGCAGTAAGGTCATATCTGGTGGCCCTTGGACGAATGAATTGGATAGCAAAGATTTCTAGTTATCTCTCTCTTCAAAAATATCAAACCTTTGGATTTGTTTGAGCCTGCCACAATGGAGTATTTATGGGTTCTATAAATGTACTAAGACCTAAAGAAGAGATTCTAGTGATATGGAATGAAAAGAGAGATCACAGAACATGTGGCCATGATAGTTGTCAGAGGATCAAGGCAGAACATCAAAAGTCAGTCAGTTTGTTGCAGCCACTACATATTTCCGCAATAGAAATGGAATGAGATCGACATGGACTTTATAGTTGGTCTACCTCACACTTGAGCTGGCTCACGTCATATGGGTAGTGGTGGACCATTTAACAAAGGTGGCTCACGTCAACTTGTCAAGAACAGCTACAACAGCGTAGTATTGGCTGAGTTATACATCTCTTGGATTGTTTATTTGCATGGTGTGCCAAAGAAGATAGTATCAGATCGAGGAACGCAATTCACATCACATTTCTGGCAACAGTTGCATGAAGATCTCAGTATGAATTTGAATTTCAGTTCAGCTTACCACCCACAGACAGACGATCGGACTGAAAGAACTAATCAGATTGTAGAAGATATGCTAAGAGCTTATGCATTGCAAGACAATTTGGGATGGGACAAAAGGTTACCATATGTAGAGTTTTCTTACAACAATCGTTATTAGGCCAATTTGTCACACCTGGATTTAGGGAGCCAAACCCGGGCGTGACTCACATGTGTGCTAGGAACAAGTCTCACACATATGATGACTCATGGTATAGAACGAATGTCAAATCAATACTATATAATAAGAGTTATGTACAAAATAATTGAATAATTACATCATATGTAGACAACGATTCAACAACCATAGTTGACTGGGAGACGACGGCTTAGACCACTCATGAACTCATCATAACATCCTTCATGCGCCTCATCCTGTGGTACCTGTTCTTGACCTGGGGGAAATGTGAGTACAACAAGGGTGAGCTCGCATACGTTCATCACTCAACAAGTTGTGGGGAATAATGTGCATATGCTCACTTACAGTGGGGCTCATGTGAAGTGTAAGGCTTACCAAAGGAGATGGTTAAAGTTGAGCATTGCTTTTAAAGTTGGTCAAAGTTTTATTAGCAGTTACTAAGTATAAGTAGATACCAACCCAATTACATAAGAGATCTCAATTAATAATAACACCCACAATGCAATACATATGACAAATTAAGTTTAATTTCATAGATTACTCATGTGAGGGTCCGAGCTACTCATGACCATGAGCATTGTTGATATACCAGTTTTACATTCTGCATAGGTTGCACATCTTTACCTATAAGTCGTGTTACACATTTTCCAAGGGATTGTGACTTCCCATTCATCTCTACCGAGCAGACGAGGCTGGGATGCACTACGAGGCCTTTATTGCAAGACAATTTGGGATGGGACAAAAGGTTACCCTATGTAGAGTTTTCTTACAACAACCGTTATCAGGCCAATTTGTCACACCTGGATTTAGGGAGCCAAACCCGGGCGTGACTCACATGTGTGCTAGGTACAAGTCTCACACATATGATGACTCATGGTACAGAACGAATGTCACATCAATACTATATAACAAGAGTTCTATACAAAATAATTAAATAATTACATCATACGTAGACAATGATCCAGCAACCATAGTTGACTGGGAGACGACGGCCTAGACCACTCATGAACTCATCACATCATCCTTCATGCGCCTCATCCTATGGTACCTGTTCTTGACCTGGGGGGATGTGAGTACAACAAGGGTGAGCTCGCATATGTTCATCACTCATCAAGTTGTGGGGAATAATGTGCATGAGCTCACTTACAGTGAGGCTCATGTGAAGTGTAAGGCTTACCAAAGGAGATGGTTAAAGTTGAGCATTGCTTTTAAAGTTGGTCAAAGTTTTATTAGCAGTTACTAAGTATAAGTAGATACCAACCCAATTACATAAGAGATCTCAATTAATAATAACACCCACACTGCAATACATATGACAAATTAAGTTTAATTTCATAGATTACTCGTGAGGGTCCGAGCTACTCACGACCATGAGCATTGCTGATATACCAGTTTTACATCCTGCATAGGTTGCACATCTTTACCCACAAGTCGTGTTACACATTTTCCAAGGGATCGTTACTACCCATTCATCTCTACCGAGCAGACGAGGCAGGGTTGCACTACGAGGCCTTTACAAAGTTACACTAGCTTCAGAAAACCCGCTACGGTTTTTGAGAAGGGCAATATAGGAATCCCTCATCTGAAAAGCCATCGCAGCATGATCGACCCAAGAACCTCCCTATACGTAGCTCCTCTACCGCACTTGCCCCTTTCAGGTAAGGTAGTCCTCCACTAGCTTTCCTAATTAGTCAGCCAAGGGCGTCCCATACCACACTTGTGGTAGCACTGTTTTCCCGGGTGGTCGCTCCATGTTCCAATTAACATATTGATCTTGTCATGAACAATAATTAAACCAGCAATAATAGTGAAACAGGAGCATAATTCAATATATCATTAATCCCAAAAACAGGTAGAGCAATAGCGATACTACCAAATAGTTCATTTGTTTGGAAGGTGTAGGATAAACAATACTAGTGAAACCTATTGGGTCCCATCAAATTAACCTGAGCATGTCATAGTGATTAACATGAACATTATTAGGTAATGAAAATTGATCAAGGACACAACTTGCCTTATACATGAGAATCCAGGTGCTTCCCCAAGTTGGCCTTCAAGTTTCTCGTAACCTCACTACTACTCGTAGCAAAACATACAAATAGACAAGGAGTACATAAAATAATAGTACACCAAGCATGAGAACAAACAGTGTAAGAATATTCTACATGCTGCTACGAGATCGCAGGTTCGAGAACCACTAAAATCAGAGTTACGGTTGAAGAGTTATGATTTTCCAAAGTTTTAAGTGTTAGATATAAAATAAATTAAGTGCATAATTTTTAACTTATGTTTCATGACAAAATAATGTCACTGGATGATAAACAATATAAATTTGAATTTAATGCAACTAGAATGGATCAAAAAGGAGTTAAAACGAGAAAGATATGAATTTTCTATGTTTTCTAGACTTGTTTTTATACTTAAAATGAATTTCGGTGTTATTTATAAATAACCTAATGGTTACTGGATGGCGGCCTGTAAATAGATTAAACCTAGGGTCAATTTTACAAAATCTAGGAACTCACTGTTACATTCTTGGAACTTTCGTGGATGGCGGATTGTTTATGAAGAAATTCGAGGTCTCTTTTGCAAATACACACGATTGAAGGGGTATGGTTGCTCTCAGTCGTTCGATCTAAACCCTGTGATCGAGATCAGATTCTAATCACGAAGAACCGGAATGCGGTTCTGTCACAAGATCGGGGATTGACGGCTACAACTTACTAGAACACGATCCGTTTTGAGCCGTAGGATCCCGATCAAACGGTTCACCCGCCAACACTCCATGTGATCAAATCTTGGCCAATTACATAGGAATCAAGGGTCCACGTTATTTCTTCTACCTCGGGCATTCCAAACACAGTGGGACTACGGTGGCGCCATTGCTAGCCATCCCGACTTGACTCGCAGGTGCCCAACTCATAACTCGAAAGGTCCTATGCTATGCTGGGAAGACAGAAAAGACAACAGGAGGCTTACTGAGGATAGCAACGATGGTTGGAGAGCTGCCCGCGGCGGACAACGGCTCGGCGGCAGAATTAGTGCTCCGATGAGAAATTCAAGTGGCACGGAACACTATCCCGCCGAGGCAAAGCCCCACCCACCCTAGGGAACACCAGCGAACCACCCCCGACCTCAACTGATACCCTGAGGCATTGAGTCATGGTTTCCTCAATGACGACGACGATTCTTCTCTGCCACACCCGTGGCAAGTTCAAGGTTGGGCTCGATCTCTCAGTTCGTGACGACGATGGTGGTGTGATTATCGGGGCAATGAGGAGCAGGGGCCTGGGTCTTATAGTTCTGAGCGAGGAGCTCAGTTTGGCGGCGTTCGGTTGGATTGGAGTTGCGTGATACCCGACGGTGGTTTTGCAAACGAACCAGAACTGTGAGAAGGTTCTTACGAGTCGGTCCACATGTCGGTGAGGTAACAAGTCCGAGTGCTTTAGGAAATCACTGACGCGGCGGTCCCACGCGCCAGCGAGACAGCGTAGAGCCGATGCGCACGCGATGCCATTGGGGAGTCTGACGCGCTAGGCCCACATGTCAGTGATAGCCAAGAAGATATGGGCGCGCAGTGATCCGCTGACAGAACAGCCCCACCAGTCAACGCCACATCAAGGCAAGCGCAAACTAGGTCGGCGCGGGAGAGAAGGGAGATGGGCCAAATGAAGGAGTTCTGGCCCACAGGCACAATTTCACCCTTTTCTTTTATCTTCTATTTTCTTTTTTTCTATTTTCTACTTTTGGGTTTCAACTTCAATCACAATTTGAATTGAGGTTCAAATTTAAATATGCTCAATCATAGTAAAACTCCAGCATGCAAATGCAAGTTGTATATATATATCATGCTTTTGAGTAATATTAATATATATTCCATGAGAAACTAATTTATCCATACGAATAATTTAAAATTCTTATAAATTTCAAATCCAAATTCCAGTTTCAAGACCTAGGTACGGCTTTAAAGATTGAATTTTAATACTACCATCTATTTATTTTAAGAGCTAATAAAAATCCTTATTAGAAACATTTTTTATCCAAAAACTTTTGAAGAACTTGCCTAATCTCCAAGATAATATTTTAGGGTGTTACAAATCCTACCCCCTTGAGATTAGTAAGAAAGGGGATATAGAAAGAATGGTTTGTAATTTAGCTTTTAGTTTCTAATTAGTTCAAAAATCAAGAGTCTCTTTTTTATATTCATTAGTGGGTGATTAGGAGAGCATGGGTATAAAACCACCTAATATGAGGGATAAGAGATGAATAGATTGGGTTTTGAAAGATTATGGCAAGGAAAGACTCCATCTCGGATGGTGGATCTTGATTCCTCTAGGGATCTGTTTGACTCTTTATCCTTTCTTGATGAGGTCAATATCTTCGACCTTGGGTGTTGGTGTCTCTATCTAGGGTTTGGAAGGTTTAGATAGGTAAATGGTTGTGAAATCTGGGATAGGTAAAAATAGGGTTTACTTTGACTTCAGGTTGGAATAGATGAATTAGGCAACCCATCAGGTATGTCAAGTAGTTGTGTATGGTCGAGTTCATCTATGACACCAATTTAGGTTAAAACATGTTTATAGGGGTAGGGTCTAATCTATTTCACCAGGATTAACTAACCTATTAATTATCTTATTTAGATTAGTTCTGATCCCATTAGATCACATTAACTTAGATGGGATCTAGATTAGATTGGAATAACTAGATTAGACTAGATAAGCCCTAATTATTTGGATTAGCTCATGATTGTTACACTAGGGTGGGATAAGCAGAGTGGTTAGGAAAGGATGAATATATTAGGATAAGATATAATCTTTTAAGATGTATATGTTAAGCTAGATATGTTTTAATGGGGGATAATCTAAGTTGATTTAGTTATCTTATAAACATATTTTTTTTGCCTAATTGTCTATGTAGATGCAATTGCGGACATTACTCCACAATTCATCACACTCAATCAAAGAACCAAATCAAGTAGGTATCATTAGAAAAAACATTCAAGCGTATAGATACCTACAAAAATAGTTTTGTTTTTATTTCTAAGATTAGGTCTCCTATTCCTGAAGGTCACTTTAGGTACAGGATTTCAATGTGTGAAACCCACTTTTGTCTTTAGAAGAGAAAAGGTAAGAGTAATCAGAGTAAAGCAGGAATAGATGAGAAAATATTAAGTTAAGTTTATAAAGAATCAGAGTAGCAAAGGTAAGTAGGTAAGGGTTGTCCAGTTCTATCTAGGTTACGTCCTACAGTCGACATTCCTCTGATACCACTTGTGTCACACCCGAATTTAGGGGCCAAACCCAGCGCGACTCACATGTGTGCTAGGATCAAGTCTCACACATATGATGACTCGTGGTAAAGAACGAATGTCACATCAAAACTATATAATAAGAGTTATGTACAAAATAATTAAATAATTACATCGTACGTAGACCACGATCCAGCAACCCTAGTTGACTGGGAGACGACTGCCTAGACCACTCACGAACTCATTATAGGATCCTTCATGCACCTCATCATGTGGTACCTATTCTTGACCTAGAGGGGAATGCGAGTACAACAAGAGTGAGCTCACAGACATTCATTGCTCAACAAGTTGTGGGGAATAATGTCCATGAGCTCACTTACAGTGGGGCTCATGTGAAGTGTAAAGCTTACCAAAGGAGATGGTTAAAGATGATCATTGCTTTTAAAGTTGGTCAAAGTTTTATTAGCAGTTACTAAGTATAAGTAAATACCAACCTAATTAAATAAGAGATCTCAATTAATAATAACACCCACAATGCAACGCATATGACAAATTAAGTTTAATTTCATAGATTACTCATGTATGGGTTCGAGCTGCTCATGACCGTGAGCACAACTGATATACATGTTTTACACTCTGCAGAGGTTGCACATCTTTACCCACAAGTCATGTTACCCATTTGCCAAGGGATCGTGACTTCCCATTCATCTCTACCGAGGAGACAAGGTAGTGTAGCACTACGAGGCCTTTACAAAGTTCCACTAGCTTCAGAAAACCCGCTATAGTTTCTAAGAAGGGCAATATAGGAATCCCTCGTCCAAAAAGCCATCGCAGCATGATCGACCCGAGAACCTCCCTATATGTAGCTCCTCTACCGCCTTGCCCCTTTTGGGTAAGGTAGTCTTCCACTAGCTTTCCTAATTAGTCAGCCAAGGGCGTCCCCTACCACCCTTGTGGTAGCGCTGTTTTCCTAGGTGGTTGCTCCATGTTCCTGTTAACATAATGATCTTGTCATGAATGATAATTAAACCAACAATAATAGTGAAACATGATCATAATTCAATATATCATTAATCCCAAAACTAGGTAGAGCAATAACAATACTACCCAATAGTTCAAGGTGTAGGATAAACAATACTAGGGAAACCTATTGGGTCCCATCAAATTGACCTGAGCATGTCACAGTGATTAACAGGAACATTATTAGCTAAAGAAGAGTGATCAAGGGCACACTTGCCTTATACTTGAGAATCCAGGTGCTTCCCCAAGTTGGTCTTTAAGTTTCTCGTGACCTCACTGCTACTTGTAGCAAAACATACAAATAGACAAGGAGTACATAAAATTAAGTTTTAAGTGTTAGATATAGAATAAATTAAGTGCATAATTTTTAACTTATGTTTCATGACAAAATAATGTCACTGGATGATAAACAATATAAATGTGAAATTAATTCAACTGGAATGGATCAAAAAGGAGTTAAAAAGAGAAAGATATGCATTTTCTATGTTTTCTAGACTTGTTTTTATCCTTAAAATGAAATTTGAATGTTATTTATAAATAACCTAATGGTTACTTGACGGTGGCCAGTAAATAGATTAAATAGAGGGTCAATTTTATAAAATCTAGGACCTCACTGTTATATTCTTGGAACTTCCATGGATGGAGGGTTGTTTATGAAGAAATTTAGGGTTTCTTTTGCAAATACACACGGCTAAAGGGGGTGTGGCTGCTCTCACTTATTTGATCTAAACCCTGTGGTCGAGATCAGATTCTAATCACGACAAACCGGAATGCGATTCTGTCGTAAGATCGGAGATCGACGGCAACAACTTACTGGAACGCGATCTGTTTTGAGCCATAGGATCCCGATCCAACGGTTCACCTGCCAACACTCCATGTGATCAAATCTTGGCCAATCACATAGGAATCAAGGGTCCACATTATTTCTTCTACCTTGGGCATTCCAAACATGGTAGCAGCCATAGGACTGTGGTGGCACCATTGCTGGCCATCCTGACTCAGCTCGCAGGTGCCCAGCTCACAACCCGAGAGGTCCTATGCTATGTTGGGAGGACAGAAAAGACAATATGAGGCTTATCGAGGATAGCAACGACGGTTGGAGAGCTGCTTGCGACGGACAGCGGCTCGGTGGCAGAATCAGTGCTCCAATGAGAAATTCAAGTGGCACGGAACGCTATCCCGCCCAGGCAAAGCTCTGACCCCAACCGATAACCCGAGGCATTCAGTCATGGTTTCCCCAATGGTGACAATGATTCTTCTCTACCACACTCGTGGTGAGTTCAGGGTTGGGCTCGATCTCTCAGTTTGTGGCGACGATGGTCGTGCGATAGCTTGGGAATGAGGGTTGGGCCCGGACCTTTAGTTGGATTCGAGCTCTGTGATACACGGCGACAGTTTTGCAAATGAACCAGAGTTGGGAGAAGGTTCTTACGAGTCGGTCCCACACGTCGGTGACGTAACGAGTCCAAGCGCTTAAGGAAATCACTGACGCGACGGTCCCACACGCCAGCGAGACAACGTAGAGCCGGTGCGCGCCGATGCCGTTGGGGAGTCTGACACGCTGGGCCCGTGTGTCAGTGATAGCCAAGAAGATGTGGGCACGCAGTGATCCACTGACAGAACAGCCCCACAAGTCAGCGCCACATCAGGGCAGGCGCAAACTGGGCCAGCGCGGGAGAGAAGAGAGATGGGCCAAATGATGGAGTTCTGGCCCACTGGGATAATTTCACCCTTTTGTTTTATCGTCTATTTTCTTTTTTATATTTTCTACTTTTGGGTTTCAACTTCAATCACAATTTGAATTGAGGTTCAAATTTAAATATGCCCAATCATAGTAAAACTCTAGCATGCAAATGCAAGTTGTATATATATATATATATATATATATATATATATATATATATATATATATATATATATATATATATATATATATATATATATATCATTCTTTTGAGTAATACTAATATATATTCCATGAGAAATTAATTCATCCATATGAATAATTTAAAAGTCTTATAAATTTCCAGTCCAAGTTCGAGTTTCAAGACCTAGGTATGGCTTTAAAGATTGAATTTTAATACTACCATCTATTTATTTTAGGAGCTAATAAAAATCCTTATTAGAAACATTTTTTATCCAAAATCTTTTGATGAACTCACATAATCTCTAAGATATTATTTTAGGGTGTTACACAATTTAAAGATTTCACTGTTTCAGACGCTCTATGAGAGGAGTTGTAGAACTCTGTTGCAATGGGATCAACCTGGAGAGAGACAAGTGTTTGGCCTAGACATTCTGCTTGAAGCAGAAGAGAACATCAGAATGGTTCAAGAGAATCTGAAGGTAGGAAACTCAAGATAGCGAAGCTATACTGACTCGAAGGAGATAGCCGAGTTTCAAAGTGGTAGATTATGTCTATTTGAAGGTGTCACCTATTAGAGGAGTCAGATGGTTCGGAGTCAAAGGCAAGCTAGCACCTTGATATGTCCGACCGTACTAGATTCAGGCAAAGCATGGAGAAGTGGCATACTAGATTCGCCTAACAGAAAGTATGTCAGCACTGCACAATGTATTCCACAAGTCTCAGTTCAAGAAATGTTTGTGAGTGCCACAAGAGCAGTTGTCAGTGGAGGCCTTGGAAGTCCAAGAGGATCTGACATATATAGAGAAGCTAACGCAGATTCTGAAGATTGCAGATAGAGTGACCCGAAGGAACACCATCAGAATGTGTAAAGTCAATGGGGTCACCACTCTGAGGAGAAGCAACCTAGGAGTGAGAGGATGACCTGGAAGCCAAGTAACTGAGCTCATTGCTGGCCAACCTTGAATCTCGGGGCGAGATTATTTTAAGGGGATTGGTTTGTAACACCCTGAATTTGGGGTATAAAATTTATTTTCTGATATCCACCAAATTCAGGTGTTACCTTCTTCCTCCCCTCCCCTTTTGCTCCTTTATTCCTTTCTTTCTAAGTAATATGGAGTTTTATTTCAAAATCAGATATTAATAAAAACTCTAAGGGAAACATGATTGATACATCATGCCGAGGCACATGTGTATTTTTGTTTGATGAGTGATTTCGTTGAGCTTTCATTTAATAAATGATTTGCACATAATGTTAAACTCAAATAATAAATAAAAAAGAAAAGAGAAAATTAAAAAAAGAAAAGCCCAACCCTCCTCCCCTTGTTGGCCACACCATCGCCTCCCCCCAACTAGCCTGCTCAACGGCTCCACCTGTCCCCCGCTCTCCTGGGGTGCCAACAGCCCCTAGCCTCCCCCCTCTCCTCACGTGCGAGCCCCATGCCACACATGGACCTGTTGTCGTGCCCACGTGCGAGCGCGCATCACACGCATTAGCAGCACTGCTGCGCTCCCTAGCCGTAGGCCCCACAGGTCAGCACATAGCCACCACTATTCCTCTTCCCCAACCACTCCCTCCGCTCCGTGCGCACCAGCACTGACCCACGATGCCCAAAACAAGTAACCAACACCCCTACCCCGCCCCTCGCTGCATTTTCTCACCCACAACAGAAACCGAGAGCCTGTAGTGCAGAACCATCCCCATCGGAGTGTCGTTGTCGTGCCACAAGCCCTTGCCAGAGTTTGTCATGCTCAGGTGAACCCCCTCCTCTCTCCTCTATATGCCTCTTTGCGATCAGCCATGGCCGAAGCTTCTCCCATGCCCCTGCCATGACGTCGCTCCACCACGGCATCTCACGACCGCGCACGACCCTTATCGCCCTGGCCTCCTCGTGCACAGCCTCATCGTTGTCGCGTCGCCTAGGCCCTGTCTGCCTTGCATCACTGCAAGAAGGCCGGAGCCATGGTGTGCGCATCCTCCCCAGCCAACCTGAGACCCTATGTCCAACCCCTACGCTGAACCCCTTAGTAACACCTAAAACCCATCAAATAAACTCAATTCAACTCTAGTAGATAAATCTATTAGAGAGGAAAAGTTATTTTCAGAATAAAAAGAATACTGACATAACAGGTAGGGCTGGAAAATTAGCTCGAGGCTTGTGAGCCGGCTCGAGCTCGGAGCGGCTCGGCTCGGCTCGGAGCGGCTCGCGAGCCTCGAACGAGCCGAGCCGAGCCTCTTCTTCGAGCTCGTTTTTGGAGCGAGCCGAGCCGAGCCGGCTCGTTCCAGCTCGCGAGCCTTACAAAATGATTAATTTATAGAATAATAATGAATATTAGATAATTTTAAAGATAATAGCTAATTTTTTAGTCTTTGATGATGAATATATTACAAGTTATAATTTAATTTACTCATAATGTAGAATGATGATTCTATATTTCAAATTTATATAATGTTAATTAACCAAATAATGCAACGATAAGTACCAGAATATGGCTCGCGAGCCGAGCCGAGCCTCTTTCGTCAGCTCGTGGAATGGACAAGCCGAGCCGAGCCGAGCTCGTTCAGGCACCAAGCCGCACCGAGCCGAGCCGAGCTCGGCTCGGCTCGTTTCCATCCCTAATAACAGGTAACTAATCTTTTAATTAAATTAGAATTTAAACCATGTATTTAATAGATTCATATTCTGGAGCATGATTTTTGTCTGCTAATGTATTGCAAGAATTTTTATTGTAATGAAACCCAATTTATTTAAATAATAGTCTTTCACCTAAAATTAATATTTGTATTTTATTTATGAAAATAATATTATTATTTTAGATTTATTATAGTTTTGAAATAAATAAAAATACATTTATTTATAATTTTTAAATGTATAACCTATCTTAAAAATAAAAAAAGAAAAAAAAAGAAAGAATATCGGACTTACGACCATTTTGCCCATGCGTGTCCAGCCAACGTGAGGGCTCCTCGGCTCCTCTCTCCTCTCTCCATTCACTAATGTGTGAGATCCACTTGTTATTTATCTCTTCTTTTCATTCTTTTCTCCTATACGTTAATTTCTCAAGCGCAGAAACGAGTCACGCCACCCGTTGCCTGCTGCACGCCTGCTGCCTGCCTCTGTCGCTGCACCTGTGCATGCGCCTAATCGTTTCTTCTCCTCCCCGCGATCGTTCGCCATCCTCTCCATTACACCACGTGAGTCATTGCAACGAATGTTTCTCCGCTGTTTCCTCCATTAATAACCTTCAAAGCAATTCAATTCTGCCTCGCTGGTCCCAGCTCTCCCTCCTCCGGCTATAAAAGCCACGTCCGTGAGTCTCTTTCTTTCCCTGCTCGCCGTTGCTGCTCTCTTCTCCATACGCGCGCCCCTACTCACTGCCGCTGCTGCTCGCCGAGCACTTTGCCGGTGTGCTACGCCATCGCATGTGGCCGCCGGAGCTGTTCGTTGACTGTCGCCAGATGAACGCGATTCAATCTAATCCCTGATTCTGTGTAGCTCAAAAGAAAGTGAAAATAAGCCCATGTGATTTTATGTGCTTTTAGTTGTATATTTTTAGTTTGAAATCATGTGTATACTGAACGATTAATTTCATGTGTATATGATAAGCTATTTTTATTAGTGTTTCCGCTGTCTTTCGCCTTTGTGTATCTTAATTTTATTATGTTTGTTGATACTAATTTAAATATAGTTTGTTAGAGTAAAAGATTAAGGGATAGGTAGACCACATATTTGTAACAAAAAAATACTAGATGAATAATTCTACGGTTATATTTGCTCAGGATGAACTATAGATTTTTAGTCACGCTGTATGTGTTCATATGTGCGATTATATACAAATTGCTTATTCACTAATTATGCTAGAGTCTCGATTAATATTAAAATAATATAGCGATTATCTCCACTGTAAACTAAATCGTAGAATTAAATTGGTAGTTTAATTTAGTTCTCTTAAGGATATGTGTCTTCTAAAAAAAACAATGGTCGTTTGTTCATTATCTTTACATTAAAAATACATTTATGCCATATTATAGCTTTCCAACTAAGTTTTTCTTTTCAAAGTTCAACCTTAGTTAAACTTGTTGTTTTTCTATAATATTAGAATAGCTTATGCTTTCTTGTTTGATGGATGGTGCATGATTATTGATTGGTGTATGTTTCCTTTTTGCATGTGCGACTATATTAAAAGTTGATTCTGTGGTAGAAGACCCAAGGTTGTTTGAAGAAGATCCCCAGGATTCATTAGAGCAAGGTAAGTGGATTCTCCCTCTGCATTTCTATTTGTATTCAAGTAATGCATATAATAATGTTTACCTTTCAGATATTTGCATAATTTTATTGGATTTGTCTAAATAGGATTTTCTAGAAATACCAACCCTATTCCTTGATTACCTAGGGATAAATATTATGCTTACCAATTTTTGCTACCGCTCAACTTGATAATTATGATGTCACTCTTTAATGATACTATTGTTCCGGAAATTAAATTTATATTATGATGTAACCCGATGGTTAAACAAGATCATTTCATATTAAATGGAACATGTAGTGACCACCCAAGATAACAGTTCAACCACGAGTGCTATAATGGATCTAGCTTTGGTAATTAGCTCTATAAACTTAGTGCTTAGCAACCCTACCTGAAAGATGGGCAAGAGGAGGCGGCAGTGGTTTGGTGGCAGCTCATGTTAACATGGGATGGTAGTCTTGGCTAAGTACCTCGCCCAGAGGGCCATCAATACTAACATGGAAACCTTAGCGGATGGCTTTGTAATTAGAATATCTTGTAAAAGCCTCATAATGGATCCCTAGCCATTCTCCTTGGTAGTGTTTATGGGTCCGTACAACCCAGGCTAGAGGGGATACATGGTTTGTGGGTAAAGTTGTACCACCTCTGCAGAGTGTAAAACTGATATGTCAGTCGTTCTCACGGTTAAGAGCAACCTGGAACCTCATATGATAATTGAACTTAAATATGGAAAATAAATCGTGATCCGATGATTCATAAATGGTTTGCTTAAGTGGTTTCACTTAAGTGTTTTCGAGATATAATCATGTACTTATGTTCAATTGGAAATTTTTGGGACACAATTACAATTAGTAAGTCAGGCGTTGTTAATAAAATATTGACCAACTAAAATGCTTACTGCTTATCCATAGCCTACCTTGTTAACATTGCATTACTTCTCCCACTTGCTGAGCCCCGACCATAAGTGAGCTCACCCCTTGCTAATATTTTGATCAGAGGGCGATGAAGAAGAATTTGCCAAAGATGTTGACGAGTACTAAGTCTAACGATGCGCCATTCATCTTCCTCTGGAAGATCGCCCATGTTATATTCATTGTACTTTGATGATGATATTATTTAAGACAGATGATGTAATAAAGTTATTAAATTCTCTTTACGCCTTTATTGCATTGTGTTTTGATATATTACACTTGTGACATCAACATATGTGTGGAAAATAGATCCTGGCACACATATGCCACTCGGTTTTGCCCCTAAAACCGGGTGTGACAGAAGTGGTATCAAAGCTATGCTGACTCTAGGTTGTTATACTAGTTAGAAATGGAAAGCCCAGTCTGTTCAAAATATGCTTATTTTGCTCTTACAAATTTATTTTATTAATTTTGCCTCTTTAAAATTCAACTAAGTTGATATTTTCTCTTGTAGATGGTGCATACTTTCCAGACCACCCGTGTGAACACCAACTAAATCCTTCAACCACGGCAGGCTCCTATCTACCCAGTGGTAGTAGAGGAAGTCCTTGTGGATCTTCACCAACTTCGTGTGGAGAATGGAGTGATTCTAGAGGATAGCTCAAAGGAAATTTTGGCAATGCCCACCTCGTTGTCGGAGTCACAAGCCTTTGCAACTAGAGCTTCATCTTCAGCATCGCCAACACCAGTAGCTCAAGCCCATGCTCCTAGAGATGACAATCCGGATGACTCTGGTGATGGTGGAGATGATGATGAAGAAGAAGAAGAGGAAGAAAACAACAACGAAGAAGCCAACGATGAGTAGGACAACTTTGTTGGGATATGGCCTGTCACCGAGCATTACACTTCAATATTCAAGATGGGACAATTCCCAAACTTGCTACAAGATGTACTGCATGCGCTAGGAACGTACGTTCGACTTTTATATGACACAAGGCGGGTGCCTGAGTCTCCTTGGCCTTGTTACTACATCACTCGCGTGCATATCAGGTTGATGGATGCAGGAGACAGAGGTTTCAGGACTCTATCTGCCCATGAGTCTCTGATGCCGCTATCTACCTATGCTGCTTCGGTCAGCAATGCTGCTAGAAGAGCTCTATGGTGTAAAGCCCAAAATTTGTATAAGTGAAAAATAATAAAATAAATAAATATATTGATATGTTAGGGTTTTGGGAATTATGGAATCTTTAGAGGTTATTTAGATTCTTTTGCTTTTGCATATTCAATTAATGAAATTAAATTAGTCAAATAATAGTAACATGCACCTCATGCTGAAGATCTTGTATTTTTGCAATTATATCCAAAATCTGGGACAAGTTTAAGTTTGAAAATTTTGAAATGGGAAATAGAAAAGAAAAAGGAAAAAAAGAAGAAAAGAAGTTACGCGCCACCTGGGCCCCACCTAGCAGCTGATGTATCTCTATGCACTGCGTGGGTCGGTGATGGGTGGGTCCCGATGTCAGCTTCGTCCTCAACCCATCGGCTCGGAACAAAATCGCGCACTGGCTGCCGAGATCTACTCTAACGACCAAACTCTGCCTTTGACTCTTCCCCGCTCCTTATATACTAGCCCCGCGACTTTCCCTTTCCCTCATCTATGAGCCTCGAACTACCATCGAAGCAGAGAGGTGAGAACGAGAAGGATGTGCAGAACCAAGTGAATGAGGGAGAAAGCCGCCACCATCGGGAGCGAGGTAGATCAATGATTGGACCTTGGGGAGTGGATGATTGGAGTCGCAGGCATCTCCTGATGCTGGTCGAAGAGTACCTGAACCGGGCGCACCACTGGAGCACTGCCAATTGCTCAACGGAACAAGGGCACCGCCGTGGTGCCGCGCCATCACATGTCCAGCAACGCTTGGACAGCGGCTGGCAGTAAGGTATGTTCGGTGAAGTCCCTCATTGAATCCAAATCGTGTAGAACTTTTGGGGCGAGGAATCGATGCTCAGGGGTGGGATGGATCACATGCCGGTTACACGCCGCCGTGGGGAGCTCGGGTGCTGGCGCAAGGAGAGAGGGTAAGGGGCGAGAGGTTGAAGATGGTGTAGATGTCGTCCATCTCTCGTCTGTGATTAAAAGCGAACATACCCCTTTGTCTCGACACCGTGTATCGTCCGATCTTGAATCTGGGCCGTTGGATATGATCGAGCGGTTCTAATTGGATCACACCTCATTAAATTGTGGTTGTTGTTCCTCGATCCGATGGCTAATATTGCGTACCGGTTCGTTTGTGGACCGATTTAATCATAGCCATCTAATTCTGATCCAACGATCCCAATGCGCCGATACCCTTTCGTCGTGGGAATTTTGCTTAAGAGACCCTGGAGTTTTATCAAATCAACCCACAGTTCACCAATAGTCAAAAGTAATTGCAACTGAGTCCTCATATTTATGAACAGAACCCTAGGCTTTATAGAATTTATGCGCACAATCCTGAGGTTAGATAAATTAAGTAAATTAATATAGAAAATTATTTCTAGTATAAAAATAATTCCAAAAACTTGTTTAATTCATAAGTACAACATTTTAACTCCTTTTTGATACATTCTAGTTGCATTAATCTCATATTAATATTGTTTATCATCTAGTAACCTTGTATTACCATGAAACTTATGGTTATAACCGTAACTCTAAATTTAGTGGTTCTCGAACCTAGGATCTAGTTGTGAAGTGTAGATCATTATTATGAAATATGTTCTCATGTTTGGTGTGATGTTAATATTTGCCTATAATATGTCTGTTTGTATTGGTACGAGTAGCAACGAGGTTACGCGTCACTTGAAGACCAAGTTGGTGAGGTACCTGGGGATCTCTAGTATAAGGCAAGTTGTGCCCTTGATCACTCTTCTTTACCTAATAATGTTCTTGTTAATCACTGTTACATGCTCAGGTTAATTTGATGGGACCTAATAGGCTTCCCTAGCATTGTTTATCCCACACCTTGCAGACAAAAGAACTATTAGGTAGTTTTGCTATTGCTCTACCTGGTTCTAGGAAATTAATGATATATTATGATCATGTTCTAGTTATCTTGTTGTTTTAATTATTGTTCATGATAAGATCATCATGTTAATTGGAACATGGAGTGACCACCCGAGAAAACGGTGCTACCACAAGGGTGGCATGGGACGCCCTTGGCTGACTAATTAGGAAAGCTAGTGGAGGAATACCATACCTATTGGGGGCCTTCGTCTTTCGAAGGTCCTCAAAAACATGACTAACATGTTTCCCAAGTATAATATATGATCAGGAACCTTTGGACATGGGACGAAGTTGTACATGATATGAAGTGCGCGGTTTGGGAGAAGGATGAACTAGTGCTGAAGCTACCCATGAAAAAGCTTTGGATTAGTGGTGGAAAATGAAACCGACTTAAAGGGGAAAAGGCTGTCCAGTCCTCGATAGATTATCCCTAAGTCAGTAGTAAATATCAAGGGCATGAATGTAATTCTACATAGGCTGCGTAATGTGCCTATAAATAGATGAACAGTGACACCATACTGTTCACGCTGACTTATATTCACTCGCACGTCACGCTTGGACTTTTACCTTCTGTCAAGCCGAAAGTATAAATGTAATTCAATACTGTTCATGATAAGATGATAAAAATGTTCTAATAATGTCATATAATTACTCATGTTATTTCCCATGTTTCATATGCTTCTATTTGCTTTATTATGTACTGAGATGATGAAGGTACATCCTTCATAACCTTTGTCTGAAGATCATTATATCCTAAGGGAGATAATGCTTCGAAGGACGAAGGTCTTTAACCATTAAGATTTTGTGTTGCCTTGTTCTTAACTCGTAGCATTTGAGAACAAGTCCCCAACATTGGCGCCCACCTCCGGTGAACTCACTTGACCACCTTCGGCAAGCTGAGACCTTCGTCATGCCGCCGAAGAAAGCTTCAGGACTCAGGGTTGCACTGCAGCCACTGGACGTCAACCAAGACACATTGTGCGAAGCCCGAAGCCAAAAAAGGAAGGCTTCAAGCCCGACGCCTCAAGAGGAAGAGTTGGACCAAGAGATCAGGGATCTCGAAGCCATTCATCAGCATTCCAAAGGAAGAAGGAGAAGATGCCTCGTCTTGCTAATCTTCAGAGGAAGATCAATGAAGCCGCTGAGGAAATGTGTCATCTCACCCAAGATGACCAAGACCGCCGACCTCAACGCACAGAGCTCCGCCAAGACAATTCCTATGATGATGATGTTTGGTATGATGATTTTCACCATGGAAATTTTGCTTTTGATGATGCTTATCCTCTGTCAGCATAACTGTAGGCCATACCATGGCCTCCATCATACAAGCCACCCCAGCTTCCCATGTATGATGGGCACTCAGACCCCAAGCAATTCTTGATGAGCTATGAGGCAACAATATCCTCATATGGAGGCAATGCCACTGTCATGGCAAAGTCCTTCGTCATGCAGTCCGAAGTGTGGCCCAGACATGGTAATCTTCTCTCCGGCCAGGGACAATCACGTCATGGCAGAAGCTTAAGGACAAATTGGTCACTAGTTTTCAAGGGTCTCAGATGAAGCCAGACACTGCTCAGGCCTTGTTCCAATGCACACAAGACCATGAGGAGTACCTTCAGGCGTATGTCCAAAGGTTCTTGTGTCTGAGAGCACAAGCGCCTACAGTGCCCAATGAAATCATCATTGAGGCCATGATCAAGGGTCTTCGGCTAGGGCCCATGGCTCAATACTTCGCTAGGAAACCCCCCAGACTCTGGAGAAGTTGCTTCAGAAAATGGATGAGTACATCCGGGCTGATAATGATTTCCGCCAAAAAAGGGAATAAGCTTATAAGTTTTCTGAGATGACTAGGGGCTTTGGAGGAAGAATCCACCCTAGGCATGTCAGATCAATCCACAGCTCTAGTCAGAGTGATGACAAAGGAAGCCAGTTTCAGAGGCCACAGCACAGCTCATAGTCTTCAGGACAGCAGCAAAGCTCCTTCAGGCCACCAGCTCCAAGGGGCAGAGGCGATAGGGGCTTCGGAGGAAGATATGGGGATCAGCCCAGGAAAATCTATTGCTTATTTTGTGGTGAAGACAAGGGCCACACTAAAAGAACGTGCTAGATTACCATTCAGAAGCAAAAAGAGATTGCCGAAGCAGAAGCCCGATAGAACCAGCCGAAGCAGGTTTTACATACTGCTTCGTGCTACTCTCCCTACTTACCAGAATATGTGGGCAATCAACCTGCAGCTTCTGTTGCTTCAGCATGCCATTCACAAGCTTCCTGGCCTCATCTTCCACTACCACCACCATTGCCACCTGCTCATACCCAAAGCTAGTAGCCAGAAGGGCACCAGCACCCCCAACAGCAACGCGACTTTAGGGAGGGGTCCGGAGCTTGTACAGTCAACAACACTGTACCAGAATCGAAGCACATATATTGAAGAATATCCTACTTCTGAAGTACTTTTATCTTTTATGCCATTTTACTTTTTGCACGAGAAACAAGTAATGAAAAACTCAATTTCAATTTCTTGAAATAATTCTGCCTACAATAGAATGAAATATAGAAGCTTGAAAGACGACTTTGAAAGGAACGAAATAGTTTTCGAAGCTCAAAAGTCGTTCCTAAGGGAATGCAGAGCAAAAATTGACAAAGCTACAAAAAGTCATTCCTAAGGGAGCGCAACGTAAGTTTTCTGCTCAAAAGTCGTTCCAAAGGGAATGCAGAGCCAAATATCGCCGAAATATAAGGCTAAGAAGTTCAAAAGTCTTATACCACCGAAATAGAAGGTGAACAAGCTCAAAAGTCATTCCTAAGGGGATGTAGAGCTTAGACTCAAAAGACGTTCCTAAGGGGATGCAGTCTTTCGTGTACCAATGTGGGCGTATGTATGGGTGTTAAAGCATCATCATATTGCATCATATCATCGCGTCATCTAGCATATCATCACATCATACATCATATCGCATCAATAGAAAGGCTGGATACGAAGCAAACCCTTGGAAATACTTCGATTGAATGAAAATGTGCTAAGGCACGAAGCAAGCTTTGGGTGACAATTCTATCAGATCCGCCCTAGAAGGGGCTTCCTTCTTTATGAAGCATGAAAAGAAGGGAAGGTGTTTTTTTGCCGAAGGCTCAAAAAGCAGTATGTGTATACATTTCATGCATCGCAAAGAAATAAATTACAACAATTTACATATTTGATTCAATGTTACATACATCAAATGTTTCATAGTTTTGTTACAATAGAAGCTTAATCTTCCTTCAATTGTCCCATACATCAAGCATTTCAAAATATCATTACAATAAAATCTTTTCTTCTTTAAGGACTTTTTATGCAACTTCGTTCAAAAGTATATCGACGACTTCGTCGATAATAGAGTTCGCCATGCTTATAATATCCAGTGCTTCCTTCATTTCTAGATCAGCTAGGGGATCGTACGGCTCCGGTGGCGAGGATAGTTCAGCTGAAGTAGGTAAACTGATTAGTCTAAAGCCACAAAGCAAGTACCAAAGCCAAAAATCAAAAAACAATACCTATACGTCTCTTGCGTTCAGCAGCCTCTTCAACTCGTTTTGCTTCTGCCCGGGCGTCGTGGGTGTCTTTTTCATTCTTCTTTATGATTTCGCTAGCCAGCTCTCGGCCACCGTTCACCCAGACATCGGAATAAAACTTTCTGCCCATTAAGGTCGCTGTTGGGGGCCTTCGTCCTCCGAAGGTCCTCAAAAACAAGATTTGACAATGTTTTCCAAGTGAATTATATGAACAGGTATTTTCGGACTCAGATTATGAACATAGAGTACGGTCAGGACGAAGCCTTAGCCAGACGAAGGGGGATTGAGATGAAGGACAGGTGAAGGATGGTGCATAGCCGAAGCTATGCGCAGGAAAGCTTCGTCGCGACAGCAGAAAGGGAAACCGACCTAAAGGAGAAAAGACTACTTAAGCCTTGATAGACTCCCATAGGTCATTAGCAAATGTAATGGGCATGAATGTAATTTTACATGGGCTGCGTCCTACGCCTATAAATAGGTGAACAGTACTCCCGTACTGTTCACGCGGACTGGGTATTTGCTTTTGCGTCATCTTTATACTTTTGCCTTCCTGCAATCCGAAGGTACACTTGTAATCCGAAATCATTTCTATTTCTATATGATAATGAAGACGTTGTGATAATATATAAATGTTTATATTACTTCTTATGTTACATATAAGCTCTTCATCATTGTTTATTGTGTTTACGAAGGTATGTTGTTTATGGTCTTCGTCCGAAAAACATTATTTCCCGAAGGGAAATAATGTTTCAGAGGACAAAAGACTTTATCATTTAACACTTTTCATGTTGCCTTGTTCTTAATCCGAAGCATTTGAGAACAAGTCCCCAACATTGGCGCCCACCTCCGGTGAACTCACTTCCACTCTTTGAGTTTTTGAGGACCTTCGAAAGACATAAACCTTCGCTATGGCGCCGAAGAAAGCTTCAGCAGCTGGGGCTGCAGCTCTGCAACCGTTGGACCCCAATCAGGAGACTTTCTCTCTTCGGGAGGCCCGAAGCCAGAAGAGGAAGGCTGCCAGCCCGACGCCTCAAGAGGATGAGCTAGACCAAGAGATCAGAGATATGGAGATGCTTCATCAACAGGTGCAGAGGAAGAAGGAAAAGATGGCCAGGCTAGCTGAACTGCAAAGGCAGATAGACGAAGCTTCTGAAGAGGTTCGCCATCTTACTCACGATGAGCAGAACCGAAGGCCTCAACAAAAAGACCTTCATCAGGAGGGTTTCTTCAACGAAGATGACTGGTATGACAATTTCCATCATGGAAATTTTGTTTTCGATGATGCTTCTCCTCTGTCCGCTGAGCTGCAGGCTACACCTTGGCCTCCGTCCTACAAGCCGCCACAGCTTCCCATATTCGATGGACATTCAGACCCGAAGCAGTTTTTGATGAGCTACGAAGCAACAGTATCTTCGTACGGTGGCAATGCTGCAGTCATGGCAAAGTCTTTTGTTATGGCTGTCAGGAGTGTTGCTCAAACCTGGTATTCCTCCCTTCGACCAGGAATGATCAATTCATGGCAAAAACTGAAGGACATGTTGTTAACCAGCTTCCAAGGGTTTCAGACGAAGCCGGTCACTGCTCAGGCCCTGTTTCAGTGCACTCAAGATCACGAAGAATACCTTCAGGCGTATGTCAGAAGGTTCTTGCGTTTGAGGGCGCAGGCACCAACGGTGCCCAACGAAATTGTCATTGAGGCCATGATCAAGGGACTTCGGCCTGGACCTTCAGCTCAGTACTTTGCTAGGAAGCCTCCTCAAACTTTGGAGAAGCTGCTCCAGAAGATGGACGAGTATATTCGTGCCGACAATGATTTTCGCCAAAGAAGGGAGGAGGCTTTCAGGTTTTCTGAAATGACCAGGGGCTTCGGAGGAAGATTCTATCCGAGGCATGTCAGGTCAATCCATAACTCTACTCAAAATGATGATAAGGGGAATCAGCAGCACAGGCCGCAGTGCTCCTCACAGGCTTCGGGGTAACAGCAAAGCTTCTTCCGGCCACCAGCTCCAAGAGGCAGAGGCGCCAGGGGCTTCGGTGGACGATTTGGAGATCAACCAAGGAGAATATTTTGCTTGTTCTGTGGTGAAAACAAGGGCCATACCACCAGGATGTGCCATGTTACCATCCAGAAGCAAAAGGAGATAGCCGAAGCTGCAGCACAACAAGCTCAGCCGAAGCAGGTCATGCATACTGCTTCGTACCATCCGCCTTACATCCCAGAATACGTAGGCAACCACCCTGCAGTTTCTGTTGCTTCGGCGAGTCAACCTCAAGCTTCCTGGCAACAGCCTCCGCCTCCACCACCGCTGCAACAAGGCCAACAGCCAGAAGGGAGCCAATATGCTCCACATCAAAGGGACTTCAGAGAACAATCCGAAGCTCGCACAGTCAATAGCACTGTGCCAGAGTCGAAGCATATCTATTGACAAATATCCTACCTTGATAAGCAGTCTTTTCCATTCAGTTCTATTTTCTGTGTAATAAAGGACATTTTTTAGTTTTCATGTAATAGTTTTGTTGTTTGCCACGAGAAAAACGTATTTTCTCCACAGGCTTAAGTTGCTGAAGCTTGAAGATTTGCGATAATAAGGAGGACCTTCGAATTATTAAAAATCCTTCGAAGCAACAAAAAATCGTTCTAAGGAACGCAGGTTAAGTTGCTGAAGTCACAAAAAGCCGTTCCAAAGGGAGCGCAGTGTAAGTTTTCTGCTCCAAAGTCGTTCCTAAGGGAATGCAGAGCTTACAGCAAAAAGTCAACGCTGATACCGCCTAAGTAAAAGGCGAAGAAGCTCCAAAGTCGTTCCTAAGGGAATGCAGAGCTTACAGCGAAAAGTCAACGCTGATACCGCCTAAGTAAAAGGCGAAGAAGCTCCAAAGTCGTTCCCAAGGGAATGCAGAGCTTACAGCGAAAAGTCAGCGCTGATACAAAAAGATTGTGTGTTTTACGGGGATATGTGTGTATCTTCGGAATAAATGTCATCTACATAACATAACATCATCACATCATTTTGCATAACATAAGCATCATACATCATGTTGCATACGGCAAAAGAAGGGAATACAGTATCGACCTTCGGAAGGATGCTTTGAGAAAGTAAAAATCTTCGGAATATAGCTTCGGAGAATGTTTTCACGAAGTTTGGATATTCTTCATCAGAGTGCTATGGATGTTGTGGTGCATAAAAGTTTTCCTATCTTCACGAAGCATGAAAAGAAGGGAAGGTGTTTTTTCGCCGAAGGCTCAAAAACGGTATGTATGTAAAGTTTCATGCATCGTAAAGAATCGAATCATTAAAAGCAAATATATTACAGGGTTACAAAATGTTACACATATTTCATTTAAGAAGTTTTTACAATAGTGTTTAATCTTCTCTTAAAACAACTTCTGCAGCTTCGATCAGGAGTCGGTTAACAACTTCATCCATGATAGCTTCAGCCATCTTTTTAATTTCCTCGTCTCCTTTCGGGTGAGGGCCCGGAGACGCTTTAGTAGGATCTGAAGGAGGACAGGATACGGCCACGTTGCTATTACAAATTGCGAACGATGTTTAAAATCAAAAATTACAACACAATAAAAACCATTAGCTAATACCTATTTGCCCTTCGGGCTCTGAGCTTTTGTCAGCGGCCTTAGCTACTTCTCTAGCGTCGTGAATGCCCTGCTCACTTTTCTGAATAATTTCTCGGGCCATTTCTCGGCCACCATTGTCCCAGACGTCGGTGAAAAATTTTCCACCAGCCTGGCTAGCTTCGGCCGAGGGGTCTTTAATATCTTTAGGGGATAAGCTGGCTTCGGATTGTGCAAGAACTTTAACATGATCGCAGCCTCTTTTCTCCAGCATAGTAGCAATCCCCCTGGCACCCGAGAAGGCGCAAATGTCTCCACGACTGTTTAGAATTTCTTCGAAGGCTTCAGCTTCGTGGCTGATCCATTCGATCGGTCCTTCTGGGTCACCTCTCACGAAATCTTCTTCACTCGAAAATGCGCCAACGCTGGCGAAGCTGGTTTTTATCTTCTTTACACATTCCATGGATTTTTCGTAACACCTTTTCTTAGAAGACCGAAGCTCTTCAACGGTTCCTTCCAAATGATTGGCCCATTGGTCGCTACATTCCCGCCTCGTTTCTTCAAGTATGCGCTCTTCTTTAGCTCGGGCTAATTGCTTCCGAAGGTCGGCAATCTTGTGTTTTTGAGCTGCGGCTTGTGCTTTAGAGGCAGCTTCGTCCTCCTTTATTTTATCCACCAATGTAACTAGAATTTTGTCCTTTTCCATGGCTTCGTTCCTTAGTTTGATAACCTCTGATCGAAGGTTGTTGAAGGAAATTTCATAGCTCTCGTCTTCGGCATTCTTTTGCGCTCTCAGCGCGTTGCTTAGTATTAAACCCTATATATAAAAAGTTAGTATAAGAATAAAATAATAGATTTCGAATGATAAAGTTTCCAAATGTGCAGTTTTCGTACCTTCAGGCTATTATACGCAAGGCTGTCCGCAAGGTCGTCCTTTGTCATTGCGCAGAGGCCAGCCTCCAGCTTCGGAAACCCCATGCTTCGGGCCATTTCCCGGCAGACAAGTAGCTCTTTGTTATCCGGGAGGCAGTATAGGAAATCTTCTTCATTTGTACCATTGAACACTAGTGCCCCCTTCGGATATTTCAATTCTTTAGCATAATGATTAGCTTCAAAAATTTCTTCTTCTGATAACTTTTTCCCCGAAGCATGTCGAACAATATAATCAAGGACTTTGGGGGATGCTTCGGGGGCAACAACACTAATTTCTTCAACAAGAATTGGCTCTGTCATTTTTTCTTCTTCGGTTTCCAAGGATTTTACCTTTGTAGGTTCCGAAGGCCCAGCTTCAGTTTCAGTTTCTTGCTCCGGAGCTTTAGTATCAAAAATCTCAGTTTTCGCTTCGGAGGTTTCAACAGTTTTCCTCGGAGTTGTGCTTGAGGACTTAATTGTTTCCAGAACATCTAGCACATTAGCCATTCTTTTTCTTTTCGGAGTCACTGCTGACACCTTTTGATTTTTTGCTATCTCAACATTTGCTGCAGGACTCAAAACCTCTGATGTTTTTTCCTCAGTTGGTTTTTTCGCTTCTTCCATTTTTTCTGTGGATGGCGCTTCGGCCATCTTTTTGGTTTCTGATAACAAGATCTTCGGTTCTACCAATTCCATCCTTGTTGGCGCTTCGGCCATTTCTGCCACTTCTGGCAGCAAGGTTGGTTTGGTTGGCTTTTCAGCTTCGGTGGCCGAAGAGGTTTCTCCGGTAAACTCAGGCACCGAAGCTGGTTCAATATAGCGTGGCCGATGGGTGAGGACCTTTATTCTCTTTCTTTTCGGTTCTGGTTTGCTAGGAGCAGTTGCAGCTTCTTCTTTCGCAAAGGTTGTGTTTTTTCTTTTCTGCCCTCGAATGGGATAATGATAGTCAGGGTAGACGAATCCGATTGCGTCAAACACTCGATTCAGTCTTTTCTTTTTGCGGCCTCCGAAGGCTGCTGACAATGCAGTATCTTCGGCCTTCGAGTAAGCCCCAAGTAGTTCATCACTTAAATTTTCAATGCTTTTCAGCCAGTCATCATCTGGCTCGACGAATTTATCTCCGAATTTGAAAGTATACTTCAATCTGATAAGTCCACCTTCGTCAGCCTCCTTTATAGTCTCGTGCGGCATTTCCCATTTTTCCGCGAGTGGCCATACCCTGAAGGAAATATGCTATTGGACCAAATCTCTCGTTCCAATAAAAGAACAAATAACTCCAAAGGCTCTCTGGCATTCTTCGGCAGCTTCATTCATCTCAACCTTCGGCTTTCGCAGGCCGAAACTTTGCCAAATAGGACGCATAATTATACCTTTAATATCTTCCCGTGCTTTCAGGTCATTTTTCACATAGAACCATTCTGTCATCCAGTCGTCGGGCCATCTCTTCCGAAAGGTTGGTACGGGACAGCTTGACCCAGACCGAGAAACGAAGCTGTAGCAGCCAAAATTATTGTGATACTGTTCCTTACCCCAGGGTTTTGTCTCGTATGATAACTCGTATATGTTGCAGAAACTTTTTGCATCAGGTTCCAGACCTTGGCTTCTTACGGCCCACACGAAGATATTCAGCCTTATAATTGCTTCGGGGGTAAGTTGATGTAGATAGATTTCAAACATTTTCAGCACTTCTACGACAAAGCTGCTCAGGGGAAATCGCAGTCCAGCTTTCAAAAAGCTTCGGAACACTACAACCTCATTTTCTTCAGGGGTCGGGCAAGTTTTCTCTCCTTCGTCGACCCTCACGATGGATAAATCCCGGAAGTACCTTCCCCTCATGTTGACAAGATGATTTTCTTTGATACCTGACTTGCCAAAAACTGAATGGCTCGGTCGCCAGGGGCGATCTTCGGAGTCTTCACCACCACTGTCCACATCATAACTGTCGCTATCACCAGTATCTTCAGACAAACCTTCCAGAATCTCCTTGGTGATTTTTTCCGTGTTGGTCTTCGCCATCGCTATAAGAAACCCCAAGTTTTTCTCTTCATCGAGACTCAGCTTCATCTCAGCAGCAGCCTTCTTATCTTCAGACATCTTCGGAGACACTAAAAAACTGTTTGCAAGGCCGAAGCTTCAAAACTAAAAGATCAGCAAATCTTAGTGCGCAAGAGCTAAAAATTCAGTGAGCGGGAGCAGATGGCAAGAGAGCGTACCAAATGAGCTTGTGCTACGATCTTATTTATACGCCCAGTGCGTTGAAAATTGAAAGACCCCGCTTGTCAGTGAATGTTGCTATTCTAGCAAAGGGAAGGTGTTTTTTCGGACCTTCGGCTTAAGGCCTTCGTCCATATCGCAATCTGAATTTATCGCTAACAAATTAATATTGCGAGGGGCTACTGTTGGGGGCCTTCGTCCTCCGAAGGTCCTCAAAAACAAGATTTGACAATGTTTTCCAAGTGAATTATATGAACAGGTATTTTCGGACTCAGATTATGAACATAGAGTACGGTCAGGACGAAGCCTAAGCCAGACGAAGGGGGATTGAGATGAAGGACGGGCGAAGGATGGTGCATAGCCGAAGCTATGCGCAGGAAAGCTTCGTCGCGACAGCAGAAAGGGAAACCGACCTAAAGGCGAAAAGACTACTTAAGCCTTGATAGACTCCCATAGGTCATTAGCAAATGTAATGGGCATGAATGTAATTTTACATGGGCTGCGTCCTACGCCTATAAATAGGTGAACAGTACTCCCGTACTGTTCACGCGGACTGGGTATTTGCTTTTGCGTCATCTTTATACTTTTGCCTTCCTGCAATCCGAAGGTACACATGTAATCCGAAATCATTTCTATTTCTATATGATAATGAAGACGTTGTGATAATATATAAATGTTTATATTACTTCTTATGTTACATATAAGCTCTTCATCATTGTTTATTGTGTTTACGAAGGTATGTTGTTTATGGTCTTCGTCCGAAAAACATTATTTCCCGAAGGGAAATAATGTTTCAGAGGACAAAAGACTTTATCATTTAACACTTTTCATGTTGCCTTGTTCTTAATCCGAAGCATTTGAGAACAAGTCCCCAACAGTCGCTTCGGCTGAAGGATCCTTTGTATCATCTATGGAGAAGGCAGCTTCGGCTTGGGCTATAGCTTTAACATGATCACTTCCGGCCTTCTCCAGAATAGCTATGATTCCCCAAGCACCAAAGAAGGCACAAATATCCCCGCGATCATTTAATATTTCCTCGAAGGCTTCGGCTTCTCCTCTTATCCATTCGATAACGCCCTTGGGGTCGCCTCGGATAAAATTTTCTTCAGAAGAGTAGGCAACCACTTTCGAGAAGCTAGTTTTTAATTTCGTCACGCAATCCAAGGATTTTTCAAAACACCTTTCCTTGGATTCGCAAAGTTCTTCAATGTTTATCTCTAGCTTATTCTTCCAATATTCACTAATATCTTGTTTAGCTTGTGTAAGCGTGCAGTTCTCATTAGCTTCGGCCAATTGTCTCCGAAGGTCTTCAACCTCGGCGTTTTGGGCTTCGGCCTGAGCATTATACTTAGCTTCATCTTCTTTTATTTTGCTCACCAATGAAATCAAAATTTTGTCCTTCTCTAGACCTTCGTTTCATAGTTCAATCACCTCAGAGTGAAGGTTGTTAACAGCTATTGTACAACCTTCATCTTCGGCGCTCTTCTGTGCTCTCAAGGCATTACTAAGAATTAAGCCCTGTAAAGAAGAAGAAAGAATTGAGCATGACAAATAAAGTACCTCATTCCCAACTTCAAAGTTAACTTCTATACCCTTATACTGTTGTATGCCAGGCTATCAGCAAGATCATCATTCGACATAGCCGAAAGGCCTTCTTCAAGCTTCGGAAATCCCATACTTTTAGCTATCTCCCGGCAAACAAATATTTTTTTGTTGTCCGGGAGACAGTACATGAAATCATCTTCATTAGTGCCGTTAAACACTAAGGCCCCCTTAGGATATTTTAATTTTTGGGCATAGTGTCTGGCTTCTAGGACTTCTTCTTCAGATAATTGTTCCCCGAAGCATGTCGAAAAATGTAATCAACATCTTCGACTGGAGCTTCGGGGGCAGGAGATTTTGCTTTTCCTGCCATACTTTGCCCTGCTGCCATTCCAGTATCTAAAGTTTGTTGATCAGCCTTGTCATCGGGCACGACAGCCTTCGTCTCAATGGGCACTGAAGGCCTAGCTTCGGCTTCGGCTTGGACTTTAGCAGCTTCAGCAATTTTCTTAGTAGGAGCGGGGCTCAAGGCCTTTGTGGTCTCCAACACAGCATCCATCACGCTGGCCATCCTCCTCCTCTTGGGAGTTGCTGTAGGAGCCTTTTGCACCTTCGGTAGTTTTGCCTCTGCTGGAGGACTCAGAATTTCTGGCATTTTCACTATTTTTTTTCCACCTTTGGCTCTTCGGTCTTATCATCCTTAGCTTCGACTGGCCCAACTGTAGGCACCTTCGGCACTACAATCGGCTCTTCAACACTCTGCACGATGGAAGCAGCTTGTTTTGCCTTGGCAGTTGAAGAGGTCCCCTCGCCAAATTAAGGCACTATGGTCGGTTCAATATATCGCGGTCGGTGGGTCAGAACTTTCACCTTTTTGCCCTTCAGCACAGCTGTGGTGGCCGAAGCGGCAGCCTTTCTCTTTTTTCATGCTTTTGTAGAGTGTAGCGATAATCAGGGTATACGAAGCCAATCACATCAAATACCCTGTTCAATATTTTCTTCCCCCGGCCCCCGAAGGCTGCGGACAAGGCATCATCTTCAGCCTTGGAATATGTCCCAAGCAGCTCGTCACTGGTAGCTTCAATACATTTCAACCAATCATCATCTGGCTCATCAAACTTCTCCCTAAATCTGAAGGTATACTTCAATCGGACTAAGCCACCTTCACTGGATTCGACAGTAGTCTCCTTCGGCATATCCCAGCTCTTCACAAGTGGCCATACACTGAAGGATATGTGTTCTTGAATTAAATCCTTCATGCCAATGAAGGCGCAAATAGTACTAAAGGCCTTCTGGCATGCTTCAACTTCGCTATCAATATCCACCTTCGGTCTTTGGAGGCCGAAGCGAGACCGGATGGAGCGCTGGATAATTTCCCTGATGTCCTCCCTTTTGATCAGATCATTTTTCACATAAAACCACTCCTCCATCTAGGCTCCGGGCAATCTTTTCCAGTATGTTGGCACCGGGTAACTTGCATTAGAGCGGGCAGTTAACCCGTAGCAGTCGACGTTGTTGTGGCATTGTTCTTTGCCAATAGCCTTCGTCTCGTATAAAAGCTCGTGCATACTGCAGAAGCACTTAGCGCTCGGCTCCAACCCCTGGCTTCTTACAGCCTAGACAAATATCCCCATCCTAATTATAGCTTCGGGGGTAATCTAATGAAGAAAAAATCTGAAGAATCTTTAATACCTCAACCACAAACTTGCTCAGGGGGAACCGGTGACCTGCTTTCAGGAAGCTTCGATAAATAACAAATTCGTTTTCCTCAGGAGCAGGGGCAGTGCTGTCTCCTTCAACTCTGACAATAGACATGTCGCGAAAATATCGCCCCCTCATGGCATCAATATGACTCTGTTTGATAGTCGACTTTCCGAAGATAGTATGACTTGGTCGCCAGGGCCGATCCTCAAAATCTTCATCTCCGCTCTCCATGTCATAACTATCACTATCATCAGAATCTTTGGACAAACCCTCCATGATCTCCTTAGTAATTTTCTCAGTATTCGTTTTGGCCATGGACTCATAAAACCCAGCGATGAAAGGATCTGCAACTTTCTTCTCTTCATACAACTTCGTCTCCTCGGTTATTTTCTTCTCTTCAGTCATCTTCTTCTCCCCACTCATCTTCTCCTAAAACTTGGAAGTAAGCACGCCCTCAAACCGAAGCTCAAAAAAGCTAAAAAATCAGGTAAGAGCTAGAAATTTGAGAAAACAACGCGAATAGCAGAAATAGCGTACCAATTGTCGTCGCTGTGGGTTCATATTTATACGCCTAATGCCTTGCAACTTGGCGGGCCCCGTCTGTCATTGACTATCGCTATTCTAGCGAAGGGAAGGTGTTTTTTCGGACCTTCATTCACGTCGCAGTCTAAATCCATTGTTATAACAAATTAATTCTGCGAGGGGCTACTGTTGGGGGCCTTCATCTTCCGAAGGTCCTCAAAAACATGACTAACATGTTTCCCAAGTATAATATATGTTTAGGAACCTTAGGACATGGGATGAAGTTGTACATGATATGAAGAGCGTGGTTCGGGAGAAGGATGAACCAGTGCCGAAGCTACCCATGAAAAAGGTTCGGATTAGTGGTGGAAAATGAAACCGACATAAAGGGGAAAAGGTTGTCTAGTCCTCGATAGATTATCACTAAGTCAGTAGTAAATATCAAGGGCATGAATGTAATTCTACATAGGCTGCGTCCTGTGCCTATAAATAGATGAACAGTGACACCGTACTATTCACGTTGACTTTTATTCAGTCGCACATCACGCTTGGACTTTTACCTTCTGTCAAGCCAAAGGTATAAATGTAATTCAATACTATTCATGATAAGATGATAAAAATGTTCTGATAATGTCATATAATTACTCATGTTATTTCCCATGTTTCATATGCTTCTTTTTGCTTTATTACGTACTGAGATTATGAAGGTACATCCTTCATAACCTTCGTCTGAAGACCATTATATCCTAAGGGAGATAATGCTTCGAAGGACGAAGGTCTTTAACCATTAACATTTTGTGTTGCCTTGTTCTTAACTCGTAGCATTTGAGAACAAGTCCCCAACAATACTCGAAAGGGGCAAGGGCGGTAGAGGTGCTGCATATAGGGAGGTTCTTAGGTCGATCATGCTACGATGGCTTTTCGGACGAGGGATTCCTATATTGCCCTTCTCAGAAACCGTAGCGGGTTTTCTGAAGCTAGTTAAACTTTATAAAGGCTTCGTAGTGGCTCCCTAGCCATTCACCTCAGAAGTGTCTAAGTGTCACACCTGGTTTCGGGGCTCAAGAACCCGGGCGCGATCATAATCACCAGGTATGCTGGGACCAAGTCTCACACATATGATGATTCATGGTACAGAAATGAATGTCACATCTTTTATATATAATAGGAGTTCTGTAAAAAATAATTAAATAATTACATCATAAGGAGACAATGATCTAGCAACCCAAAGTTGACTAGGAGACGATGGCCAAGACCTCTCACGAACTCATCACAACATCCTTCATGCGCCTCATCCTGCGGTACCTGCTCTTGACCTGTGGGGGTGTGAGACAGCAAGGGTGAGCTCACATACGATCATCGCACAACAAGTTGTGGGGTATAATGTGCATGAACTCGCAAAAGGTGGGAGCTCATCTGAAGTGTAAGGCTTACCAAAGAGGATGGTTGAAGCTGAGCATTGCTTTTAAAGTTGGTCAAAAATTTATTAGCAATTACTAAGTATAAGTAGATACTAGCCCAAATAAGTAGTAGATCAAAATTGATAACACTCGCGATGCAATGCATATGACAAACTGAATTTAGTTCCATAAATTAATCATGTGAGGGTCCGAGCTGCTCATGACCGTGAGCATGGCTAGTATACCAGTTTTACACACTACAGGGGTTGCACATCTTTACCCACAAGTCATGTGTTGATTACTTGTTCTCAAATGCTATAAATCAAGAACAAGGTAACACAATTGTCAATGGTTAAAGACCTTCGTCCTTCGAAGCATTATTTCCTTTTGGATATACTGATCTTCAGACGAAGGTCATGAAGGACACACCTTCATCATTTTAACATATAAATGTGAATGCAAATAATAAAGTGAAGGAATACAAAAGAACAAAGATAATAATTATCATGTATCAATGATTCATTTATTCTTATATTCCATAAACATGAATAAACATCAATAATATTCATATTACATTGTTACCTTCGGCTTGCTAAAAGGTGAGGGAACGAGGATAGCACAAGAGTGATTACAATCCAGTGTGAACAATACGATGTTACTGTTCATCTATTTATAGGGACAGGACGCAGCCCGGGTAAAAGTACATTTATGTCCCTCGTAGCTATCTATAATATTAACAAGAATTATTAAGGACTATATGGTCTTTATCCTTTTTTAGTCGTTATCACACTTGATCTTCGTCAACATGTTCAGCCAAAGTCCTATGGCTTCTAACTTTGTCGCCCAGTATTTATTTTCCTTCGTTCTGTTATAAGAGAAGTTTTCCATCCCAAAGCTGAAGCTTCCTGTAACTATTCATAATCATGCTGAAAACATGTGGTTAGTCACATTTTTGTGGGCCTTCGAAGAGGAAGCCCCCCAAAAGTAGCCCCTCACAGTATTAATTTGTTTCCTTGTAACAAATATAGACTGTGACATGAATGAAGGCCTTTAGCCGAAGGTCCGAAAAAACACCTTCCCTTCGCTAGAATAGCGAATGACACTAACATGCCGGACCCACCAAATCATGGGGTGCTAGGCATATAAATAGGAGCTCATATTGAAAGCATTTTGGTGCCATCTCAGCTGCTTACATTGTGCTCGCCATTTTAAACTTTCTTGCTTTGTTGAGTTTTGATCGGATTTTAAGCTTCGGCATTTCATCAAGCTTTGATTTTATGGCTGGTGAGAAGAAGACTGTCGACTCGATGTTGTCTGAGTTTTATGAAGCTATGGAAAGAACCAATGTAGAAAAGATTGCACATGAGACACTAGATGGGATGTCTGAGGGTTCTAGTGATAGTGAAGACTTTGATGTAGAAAGTGAGAATGAGGGTGCCGAAGATCGGCCCTGGATAACAAGTCATGTTGTCTTCGGAAAGTCAACGATAAAGCAAGGACAAACTGATGCCATGAGAGGAAGGTACTTCCGTAACATTTCTATTGTGAGGGCTGGAGGGGAGAGTAATGTCCCGCTGCCCAAAGCTGATGAGGTGATAGTCTATAGAAGCTTCATGAAAGTAGGGCTTCGATTTCCTCTGGATAAGATGCTAGTCTAAATGTTGAAAACCTTCGAAGTTTACCTTCATCAACTTACCCCCGAAGCCATCATCAAGATAGGGATTTTTATCTGGGCCATGAGGAGCCTGGATGCAAGAATGGTTCTATGTGAAGAATGATCTGGTTGAAAGGGAAGACATCAAAGGGATTATCCAACATCCTATATGGTCTCACTTCAACATTAGGAGACCATCCCTTGCCCTTGGGAACGACATACAAGCGTGCCAAGCTACTTATAACATAGTATGCACTTACATAGGCACCAGGGACTTAGTCCAGGAGCACATTGCCTACAAAGTGTGGCCACTCAAAAGTCGGTGGGAGATGCCAAAGGAGACTACTACTGGGTCTAGCCAAGGTGGCTTGGTTTATTTGAAATACACATTCAAATATAGGAGCCAATTTGATGAGCCAAACGACGACTGGTTAGATGCCATTGAAGCGACCTACGATGAACTGCTTGGTGCTTATTCAAGGGCCGAAGATGATGCTATGACAGCGGCCTTCGAAGGTCGAGGCAAGAAAAGGTTGAATAGGGTTTTTAATGCCATTGGCTTCGTATACCCAGATTATTGTTATCCTTCGCGAAAGCAAGGAAGGAAAATAAGAGCTGCTGCTTCAGCGACTTCTACAACGCCGAAGCCGAAAAAGGTTAAAGTTTTGTCACATCGCCCCAAGCGTGCTAAGACAGCTGAAGAACCGAGGCCTGCTCAAGGGTCTTCTTCTACTTTTGAGTCAAGTTACCCCGCTCCTGTCGAAGCTAAGACAGAATTAGTCGAAGAGCCAAAATCGAAGATAGGAGTGGAGCAATTGAAAGCTTTGAGTCCATTGCAAGAAACAGAACTACCAAGGTACAAAAGATTGCTTTAGTAACTCCAAAGAGAAGAAGGATGGCCATTGTATTAGACGCTGTTATAGGATCTGTGAAAGTGTCAACTCCTACCTCAGCGCCTGCTGCAGATGGTGAGGCCCTAAAGAAATCTAGCGAAGCTACCATAGCGCAGACTACTGCTGAAGCTAGACCATCAGTCCCTACTGAAGCAAAATCTTCAGAGGCTGTTGAAGAAGGTATTGAAACAAGACCTTCGGAGGGTGCTGGAACACCATTAATGGTGGAAAAAGGTGCTGAAGAAACTAAATCTCCTGCCCCCGGAGCATCTATTGAAGAATTGGAATTCATAGTGCGACATGCTTCGAGGAAAAATTATCGAAGGAGCTAATTGCTGAAGCGCAACATTATGCCAGGGATCTGAAGTACCCTCGAGGGTCCTTGGTGTATAGCGGCGATGACGAAAATGACTTCCTTTATTGTCTGCCAGACAATAAGGAGATACATGTTTGTCGGTTGATGGCAGATAATGTAGGATATTCGAAGCTTGAACTAGGCTTGTCTGCAATGATGAAGGACCAGCTTGTAGACAGCCTTGCCTATAACAGTCTGAAGGTGAGAATATTTCAACTTATTGGAAAATAGATTATTTTTGTAGTTTATTTCTTTATTAGTATGTGCTCATCCTTTATTTTTGTAGGGCTTAATTCTAAGCAAGGCCTTAAGGGCCCAGAAGAAAGCAGAAGATGAAAGCTGCCAGCTGGCTCATGGAAACCTTCGATCAGAGGTTATTACACTGAGGAATGAATCTCTTGAAAAAGACAAAATACTGCTCTCCTTAGTGGATAGGCTGAAAACTAGCGAAGCTAAACTTAATGCACAAGCCGAAGCTCACAAAGTCGAGGTTGAAAATTTAAAGAAAAACTTGCCGAAATGAATGAAAATTTCGAAGTTGCAAAGGCTAAACAAGAGATAAGTGAAATGGAAAGAGCCAGGGTGCAGAAGAACATTGAAGAACTTCATGATTCCAGGGAAAAATGCTACGAAGTATGCATAGAGTGTGCGAAGAAACTGAAAGATAGCTTTGCAAAGGTGGGAGCTTATTCTTCGGAGCAGAAATTTATCCGTGGTGATCCCGAAGGGGTTATCCAGTGAATCGGCGAAGAGGTCAAAGCCTTTGAAGAAATTCTCAGCGACCGTGGAGACTTTTGTGCCTTCGTCAGTGTGCGAGGGATTGCAGCAATTTTAGAAAAAAACGGCTGTGAACATGTTAAGGCTGCAGCCCTGGCAGAAACCATCTTCTCAACAGCCGACACAAAGGAACCTTTGGCCGATGCTTCTTTGATTGGCGGGAAATTCTATTTTGATGTTTGGATGAAGGGCGGCCGTGAGATGGCCGATGAAGTCATAAAAAAGAGTGAAAAAGAATCTCACGACGCCTGAGAAGAGACAAAGCAAGCTGAAGAAGCTGCTGAACGCGCAATGATTATAGGTATCCTTTTAAAGCTTTTTTGTCTTATTGTTTGTTTCTAGCTTCAAAATTCACCATTATGTTTTTATTATAGCCGGCCTTTCGCCACAACCGGAGCCATACAACCCTAAGGCTGACCCAGCTATGAAAGAGGCTTTGGATGTGATAAAGATTGCTAACGAAGTCGTCGACAGACTATTACATGAAGCCGCTGAGAAGATTCTAAAAGAAGATTAAATTCTTGTATGCTAGAAACTGTAAATGCTTGTGTGTGGTTGCCGCCATGTGCATGGGACAAACATCAATAATTTGTGTGTAAATTAATGTAATATATTTTTCTTTGCGATGCCTAAAACTTACGTGTGTACCGTTTTTTGAGCCTTCGGCGAAAAAAACCTTCCCTTCTTTTCATGCTTCGCAAAGAAAGATTGCCTCCTCTATTGATTGAATACCTCATGCTTTGTCACGGCTGTTGTATAAGAATATTGTTGAAGATTTCCCTGCTGTGTAAAAATATGTCTGCCGAAGGTATACTTCGTGTTTTAGCACATTCTTTCATAATCCAGCAGATGTCTCCACAATTTTTCGCAGATGCGATATGATGTATGATGTAATGCTATGCGATATGATGTGTTGGTATGATGCAGCATGATGTCTATGTCAAAGATGAACACCCACACGAAAACACATCCAGACTCTACATTCCCTTAGGAACGACTTTTGAGTCTCTTCACCTTTTACTTAGGTGGTAATTCAGCTCCGCATCCCCTTAGGAAGGACTTTGGAGCTAAGCTCTGCATCCCCTTAGGAACGACTTTGGGGCTTCTTCACCTTTGATTTAGGTGGCATTTTGGCTCTGCATTCCCTTAGGAACGACTTTTGAGCTTCGTCACTTACTATGTGCTCCCTTAGGAACATCTTTGTAGCTTCGAAACTTACTCTGCGCTCCCTTAGGAATGACTTTATAACTTTGGAACTTAATTCTGTCACACTCGATGGTGTAACCACAGTATTATTTCATAAAGTTAAAAGTTAATCCCTCCTGTATTGTTTTTCTTGCAAGAAAAGATAAAGGCAGAAAGAGTTAAGATACATGAGATTAACATGTTCTTTGGCCGAGCCACTGTAATCCCTTTAGTAGATGTGCTTCGATTCAGGCACAGTGTTGTTGACCATGCGAGCTTCGGACTCCTCTCGAAGGTCGTGCTGTTGCTGAGTATGATTGTGCCCTTCTGGTTGTTGATTGTGAACTAGCGGTGGTGGTGGTGGCAACTGAGGCTAGGAAGCTTGGGAATGACTTGCCGAAGTGACAGAAGCCATAGGTTGTTGATTTCCTACATATTCTGGGATGTACGGAGAGTAGCACTGTTGGAACTTGCTCTCAGTTGCAAGGGGATCCAACAAGGGTGAACAGTGACGTCAACAGGGCACTCGCGCTAGATGGCAAAAGCTCTGTTAATCTGGCCTCTCACGGGCACTGTGCAGGGGTATTTATAGGTACCTGAGAGCGCAGCGCCTTGACCTAAGGATGCATGTGCCCTCAGCTACCTAGGTTATCCCCAGAATATTCCCATAAAGCGGGGTTATAGACTGTAATTACAGGGATGCCTTTACAAATTAGGCCCGTAACGCACGACGGCCACGCGGGGCCCGCTACGATGGGCCAGATCGCACGTGGGCCTCTGAGCTGGACGAGGCAGCGCTGTGGGATGCCCTTCGTCGCCGGTCTTCGTCTGGTGCGGAACAAGCGAAGGGTGTCCCTGCCTGTTTTGTTTCTGTTAGCTCAGCTGCTGCAGCGAAGGCTTCGAGCGAAGGGTGGCGCCTTTGCCTTCGCCCCAACATTTGCCCTCCGAGGGACCAGTTCAACAAAGTCACCTGGTGCCGAAGACGTCGCTAGATGGCGGAGACGCTGCCCTCGCTCGAAGTGGTTCCGCGGGGGTTTTTGATATGACCGTTGATTGACGGCGTACTGTTGGATTGCGGGTTTCCCGAAGCGCCGCGCCCTGTTGGATTGCGGGTTTCCCGAAGAGCCGCACCCTGCCTATAAAAGGGGGCGGGGGTCGGCGCTTTTTGAACTTCACCTTCCGCGCTGCGCGAAAACCCTAGCCGCCCTTTCCGCCGTCTTGCTGCTCGTCTGCCCGCCGTGCTCTTGTTCGCCGGAGATCTAGCTCGAGTGAAGCAGACCGCCCGCCGCCGCCGACGGTACGTAGCGATGCCGTCCTCGTCTTCTTCCGCTGCCGCTACACCGCCGACCGTTCCCTCGCCGCCTGCCACCGCCTCGTCTGAGGAGACGCTGAGTAGTTTAATGGCGGAGGAGTTGCGCGCCGGCGATTCTGTTGATTTTGGCGTATCGCGGATGTCGTCGGTCCGCGTGCAAGATATGCAGCGGTTGGGTTACTTCGGCGGTGGAGTTGCTCGAGTCCCAGGGACGGAGGAGGTCCCCGAGCCGGAGGGCGAGTTGGTTGTTTTCGAGGCGTTCTTCGCCGCCGGACTCCGCTTGCCTGCGCACCGTTTTGTTGGCGAAGTCCTGCGCAGGTTCAACGTTCAAATACATCAGCTGACACCGAATGCCATAGTGGCTCTGTCGAAGTATGTCTAGGCGACGACTTCGTACGGCGGACAGCCATCGGTCGAAGTTTTTGCAAAGTATTATTGTTTGCACTGGCAGAAGAGGATGATTGGAGACGAAGTTGCTCAATTTGGGTCCTGCACATTCACGCCGAAGACCGGCAAAACCACGATGCAGGTAGTCGAGTTGGTTCCTTGTGCCCGCAACAAGTGGAGCAACTGGAATGATTTTTGGTTTTACGTTGCTGAGGGTGCTGTCGAAGGCCATGAAGGACTCCCCGTGTCCGAGATGTGTTCTCATTTTTACTCAGCGTACCCACCCTTTGAAGTGGCGGAGGAGGATGTGGACGAAGGGGCCCTTCGGTGCGCCGCCGGCCTGAGCAGTGGGCGCGACTTGGTTGAAGAATTTGTGGCGTACGGGGTATGGCCCTTGGCGCATGGCTAGGCGTTGGGCGAAGTGTGCCCTCGCCAGATGCCTTTCCATGGCGGAAGGGTGGTGCGGAGTCCCGCCTTCGCCCTGAATCTGCAAAACCGCGATCCGGCCGCCTTTGTGCGTGAGGCGGAGGATGGGGCGGTGCGGCTCGTTGGACGTTACGTGCCGAGGACAGAGGGCCAGCGCAGCTGGGATATCCGCGGGTCGAATGACCGTTTGAACAGGGTTTTTGAATTAAATCAATTGCCATATGACGGCTACCCTGGTCAAGACGATGCGGACCGCCGTGGGAAGAAGCCAGCGGTGGGGACTGGAGACGACCCTGCGTCGGCGGCCGCCCCATCCTCTAAAAAGAGAAAATTAGGTACTGCTATGGGAGGACTTGGGGTTTCTGATGGTTTTGCTAGAGAGTTGATGAGGACGTGCGCGGCCCCGGGGGAAAGGATGTCTTCGCCCGAGCTCTCCGAGAGTCTTCGGCTCGGATGCTGAGGGTTACTGGGGGGTTTTTGGCCTAGGAATGTTCCTATCCCCCGCGCGGCTGGCGAGGACTTTTTTACATCTCGCATGGCTCGTGAATGGAGGGTTTTTCCTTACGGGCGGAATGTTGCTGCTGTTGTGTCAGCAGTGATGGACAAGGATCGCCAGGGAGCTGCGCAGAAGCGCCAGGCGGCTGTCAGGCTCGTTGAAGCCAGGCCGAAGAGGCAGCAGGGGGCTGTGAAGGCTGCGGCCCCCGGTGGAGGCCGGCCGCCGCTGGCGGCGAAGTCGGGCGTCCTTGCATCTAGCAAGGCGCCGGAGGCAACGGCAGGCGCCGGAGGCTCGAAATTGGCGAAGGCGGTGCCGCCGTCCAGCGGAGTGGCGGAGGTCGCGAAGGCGACCCGAGCGTTGCCGTTGTCGGGCAAACGTGTCGCCGTTCGCCACCGATATTAGTGTGGAGGACTATCTTGGTGGTAAGTCGTTGTCTCTATTTATTTATTTATATATTTTTTTTTAGATTTATTCGTTGATACGTCGCAGGGTCGGGCGAAGGCCAACTTGCTATGGTTGCGCCTGCCGCGGCGACCACGATGGCTGCCGCAGTGCCGAAGGCGAAGGGCGGGGCTCTTAGCGCCGGAGGCGAGGTGTCGGCCCTCGCGGTTGTCATGGATGAGGTGGGCGCTGCGTCCCGCCGGCTGAAGGAGGTGACGGAGGCGCTAAGTCAGGTCCGCTGAGCTGGACTTCGTCCCTTTTTTTATCGGCTTGCCGAGGCCGCGGTCTTACGATTGCTCTGCAGGTGGCTGACTTCGCCAGCCGCACTGCGTCGGGGGCCCTCACGGCAGCTGTGGTTGCCGAAGTCGAGAGACTTCGGACACAACATGCTGACGCCGTGCGTGCCCAAGAGAGCTAACCCGAAGGCTGACGAGGCTGCGAAGGCAGCACTGCTCGCCGCAAGAAAGGGCAAGGCCCTCGCCCTCACCCAATCCACCCACCAAGAAGCCACTGAAGACGATGTTCCTCGCGCCTGCGAAGATGACACCCTCCGCACCTGCGACCCTGAGGGACAACCGCAGCCACCCTCAGGCTTCGCACCACCGGAGGGCGCGGACCTCACCGAGGACGGTGAAGTCCTCGGCGTCTCAGCAGAAGAACAGCTACAGCTGCGTGCCCTGCGTCTCAAGAACCGCAATCTCCAGAGGCAGAAGGAGATACTGGAGGCCAAGCGCCAGCGTGTGTCCGCACTAGCCAAAGTGCGGCAAATGATACGCAACGAAGAGCAGAAGGCCCAGGAACTCGAGCGGGAGATTGCGCTGATGCAGCGCGAAGGCCACCTCCGCCTGCAGCACGAGTCACCCCTCCAGCAGCGCGCTCAACTCGAAGACACGCGCGAAGGCCACCTCGGCCTACAGCATGGGCCACCCCTGCAACACCGCGCGCAACCGGAGGACCCGCGTTTCCCCCAACGCGACCACACCTTCCCGCACGCCGCGCCATTCCAAGGGGTCAACTATCTCGATGAGCGAAGTCCCCTGGCGCCACACCTGCAAGTGACGCCTTGGCCAGCTAACTTCCGGGCAGGGACCTATCCCAAGTACAACGGCAGCACTAACCCGGCTCAATACATAATGAGTTATCAGGTCGCCGTTGCATCTTCCGGAGGGGATGACGCCACAATGGTGAAGTCTTTCATCATCGCCCTCGAGGGCCCAGCACTCACCTGGTTCACCAGGTTGCCTCCGCTGTCCATTGATTCCTGGAGAAGTCTCCGGGACAAGTTCCTGCTCAACTTCCAAGGGTACCGCCCAGACACTGACGCCCTGGCTGAACTCTCGCTCTGCAAGCAGCTGGAAAAGGAGACTCTGAGGGAGTATTACCGCAAATTTTTAACACTCAAATCACAGCTGCCCTCAGTCGATGACCAGATTGCCATCCACTATGCTATCAGTGGCCTTCGCGCCGGCGTCCTTTACAGCCACTGCATCAGAGATCCGCCAAAGAACCTCCAGGAGTTATATCAGCTGTTTGAAAAGTACGCCAGATCCAAAGACCTCCACCAGCGCAAGATTGAGTCCCAAAGGAAGCCGAAAGATGCTCCACAGTCCAGCCGCACGTGGACAAGGACTCCGCAGCCAGACTCCGCTCGAGACGGCCGTAATCAGCAGCAAGTGCACAACATCGCCAACCAGCATCCCGCTGCTGACCCCCCTCGTCGCCAGGAATATCCCCCCCAGGGGCGCGGGAATGGCACTCGTGGTAGGGGCCGAGGGCGTGCGCAGCCGCCGCGCCGATTTTACTGCCTCTTCCATGGCGAAGATTGCGCCCACCAAACCAAAGACTGCCCCGAAACGAAGGCTACCAGAGACAGAATGGCACGGGCGCAGCCAGCCGACAACCCCAGAATTGTCGCGCACAATTACCAGCAACCCCCTCCACCATATATCCACGCTCCCGCCCCGCATCCACCGCACCACGCTTACCAACACCATCAGGAAGTACAAATCGTACCTCCATGTTGGAACTTGCTCTCAGTTGCAAGGGGATCCAACAAGGGTGAACAGTGACGTCAACAGGGCACTCGCGCTAGATGGCAAAAGCTCTGTTAATCTGGCCTCTCACGGGCACTGTGCAGGGGTATTTATAGGTACCTGAGAGCGCAGCGCCTTGACCTAAGGACGCATGTGCCCTCAGCTACCTAGGTTATCCCTAGAATATTCCCATAAAGCGGGGTTACAGACTGTAATTACAGGGATGCCTTTACAAATTAGGCCTGTAACGCACGACGGCCACGCGGGGCCCGCTACGATGGGCCGGATCGCACGTGGGCCTCTGAGCTGGACGAGGCAGTGCTGTGGGATGCCCTTCGTCGCCGGTCTTCGTCTGGTGCGGAACAAGCGAAGGGTGTCCCTGCCTGTTTTGTTTCTGTTAGCTCAGCTGCTGCAGCGAAGGCTTCGAGCGAAGGGTGGCGCCTTTGCCTTTGCCCCAACAAGCACGAAGCAGTGTGGAGGACTTGCTTTGGCTGACTCTGCCGTGTCTCGGCTTCAGCAATTTTCTTTTGCTTCTAAATTGTGACCTGACATGTCCTTGTTGTATGGCCCTTGTCCTCACCACAAAAGAGGTAGTACAACTTTCTGGGTTGATTGCCGAACCTTCCTCCACCAAAGCTTCTTCCTCCTCTGCCTCTCAGAGCTGGTGGTCTGAAAGAATTCTGCTGCATGCTCGAAGACTGTGAGCTATGATGGCTGTTCTGAGCATTATTGGCCCTTTCATCGTTGGCATTGGAGTTATGAATTGATCGGACATGCCTAGGATGAAGTCTTCCTCCGAAGCCCCTGGTCATCTCAGAAAACATGTATGCTTCCTCCCTTCTTTGGCGAAAATCGTTATTGGCCCAGATGTATTCATCCATCTTCTAAAGAAGCTTCTCAAGGGTTTGTGGGGGCTTCCTGGCAAAATACTGGGCTGTAGGTCCTGGCCGAAGCCCCTTGATCATGCCTCAATGACGATTTCTTGGGCAATGTAGGCGCTTGAGCTCTCAGCCGCAAGAACCTTCAGACATACGCCTGAAGGTACTCCTTGTGGTCCTACATGCATTGAAACAAAGCTTGAGCAGTGACTGGCTTCGTCTGAAAGCCTTAGAAGCTAGTGACTAGCATATCCTTGAGTTTCTGCCATGATGTGATTGTTCCTGGCCGAAGGGAGGAGTACCATGTCTAGGTCATGCTTTGGACTGCCATGATGAAGGACTTCACCATGACAGCAGCGTTGCCCCCATACAAGGATATTGTTGCCTTGTAACTCATCAAAAATTGCTTTGGATCTGAGTGCCCATCATACATGGGCAACTATGGTGGCTTGTAGGATTATGGCCACGGAGTAGCCTACAATTCTATTGCCAGAGGAGAAGCATCATCAAAAGTAAAGTTACCATGATGAAAGTCATCATACCATTCATCTTCATTGAATGAGCTCTCCTGACGAAGCTCCCTGTGCTGAGGCCTTCGGTCCTGGTCATCTTGAGTAAGATGACACATTTCCTCAGCGGCTTCATCAATCTTCTTCTAAAGATCAGCTAGACGAAACATCTTCTCCTTTTTTCTTTGCACTTGTTGATGGATTGCTTCTAAATCCCTGATCTCCTGGTCAATCTGCTCCTCTTGAAGAGTTGGCTGGTGGCCTTTCTCTTTTGGCTCCTGGCCTCTCGTAGAGAGAGTGCGTCCTAATTTGTGTCTAGTGGCTGAATGGTAGCCCCTGGCACCGTTGCCTTCTTCGGCAACATGTCGAAGGTTAATGCTTGCTGAAGGTTGTGGAAGTAGTTCACCGGAGGTGGGTGCCAATGTTGATTACTTGTTCTCAAATGCTACAAATCAAGAACAAGGCAACACAATTGTTAATGGTTAAAGACCTTTGTCCTTCGAAGCATTATTTCCTTTTGGATATAATGATCTTCAGACGAAGGTCATGAAGGACACACCTTCATCATTTTTAACATATAAATGTGAATGCAAATAAGAAAGTGAAGGAATATGAAAGAACAAAGATAATAATTGTCATGTATCAATGATTCATTTATTCTTATATTACATAAACATGAATAAACTGTCACACCCGGTTTTTAGGGCACCAAGACCCGGGCACGAACATAATCACCAGGTATGCTGGGACCAAGTCTCACACATACGATGAATCATGGCACATGATCGAATGTCACATCTTTACTATATAATAGGATTTTTGTACAAAATAAATAAATAATTACATTATAAGGAGACAACGGTCTAGCAACCCGAAGTTGACTGGGAGACGATGACCTAGACCTCTCACGAACTCGTCACAGCATCCTCCATGCGCCTCATCCTGCGGTACCTATTCTTGACCAGTGGGGGGTGTGAGACAGCACTAGCGAGCTCACATACGTTCATCGCTCAACAAGTTGTGGGGAATAATGTGCATGAACTCGCCAAAGGTGGGAGCTCATGTGAATGTAAGGCTTACCAAAGAGGATCGTTAGAGCTAAGCATTGCATTTAAAGTTGGTCAAAATTTTATTAGCAATTACTAAGTATAAGTAAATACAAACCCAATTAAGTAGTAGAACAAAAGTAATAGCAACACCCACGATAAAATGCATATGAAAAATTGAATTTAGTTCCATAAATTAATCATGTGAGGGTCCGAGCCGCTCATGACCGTGAGCACGGCTGATATACCAGTTTTACACTCTGCAGAGGTTACGCATCTTTACCCACAAGTCATGTCACCCATCTGCCAAGGGATAGTGACTCCCATACACCTCTACCTAGGAGGTGAGGCAGGGTAACACTACGAGGCCTTTACAAAGTTCCACTAGCTTCCGAAAACCCGCTACAGTTTATAGGAAGCTCTAATGCAGGGACCCCTCGCCTGACCGCCATCGCAGCAAAATCAACCCAGGGGCCTCCCTACACTGACCACTCCCCTACTGCCCTTGCCCCTTTCAGGTAAGGTAGTCTTCCACTAGCTTTCCTAATTAGTCAGCCAAGGGTGTCCCATACCACCCTTGTGGTAGCACTGTTTTCCAGGGTGGTCGCTCCATGTTCCAATTAACTTAATGATCTTAACATGAACAGTAAATAACAACTGATAATAAAAGTATAATCATGAATTATGTGTATCTCTATACCCAAAACCACATAAAGCAATAGCAGGTACTACCCAAAAATTCAGTGGTGAACATGGTATAAAGATAGTCAAACTAGGATAACCTATTGGGTCCCATCAAAATTAACCTATGTAGATCATTATGATTAATAAGAACATGAGTGTGTAAAAAGAAGTGATCAAGGGCACAACTTGCCAGGGACTTGAGATTCCAGGTACCAACTTGCTCTTCAGGTGACTCGTAACCTTACGCTAGTAGTAGCAATACAAACAAATAGTGTATAGGAAAAATTAACATCACACCAAACATAAGAATAAACTGCACAATAATAATCTATGCGTCACAACGAGATCGCTGGCTCGAGAATCACTAAATTCGGAGTTATGGTTAAGGAGTTATGATTTTTCGAAGATCCACCTGCTTAAATATAGAATAGACTAAGTGTAACATTTTAACCTATACTTCATGACAAAACATAGTTGCCAGAATAAATATTATTGTGAGACGAATGCAACTTGAATGGCTCAAAAAGGAGTTACGGTTATTGAGTTACGAATTTCTAAACATTTAATAGTGGTGTATAAAAGAAATTAAGTACAAAATTTTAATTTAGGTTTCATAACAAAATAAAGTTACTAGATGATAAACAATATTATTACAAGTCTAATGCAATTGGAATGAATTAATTTGGAATTAAAATGAATTTTCTATGCATTAAATAAGTTCTGGAATTCTTTTTACATTGGACATTCATTTTCCTATTTTCTCTGAGCTCTGGGCTGTGCACACATTAACAAAGAAACCGGGGTCAAACTCATAAAATGTCTTAAGACTCAATTTGCATCCGGACTGGACGGCGGGTTGAATATGTAAAAGAGAAGGGGCTTAAATGCTAAAGTGTCGAGTGAAGGGGGTATGTTTAAATCTCGGTCGTTGGATCGGCCATAGATGGCTCGGATTAAATTTGTCTTCAATCCGAAACGATATCCAATCATTGCTGTTAGATTCACTATCGACCGCCCAGATCTAGAATACCTGGGCCAAATCCACCGCGTACACTACCCGATCTACGGTGGAGATGAGCCCAAACCGAAAGGGTATGCGTGCACAAATCTGGGTCGCCCATCACAGATCGGACGGCCAGGAGCTTCTCTCCCTTACCTCTCTCACGGCTGGCCAACCCCATGTAGTGGCGATGTTCTGCCCATAGACCATGGCGGTGGCCATGGCCAGCACAAGCCCGAGCAGCGTCCACGCACGAGACTTGAATTGAACTGGTGCATCACGGGAAGGAGGGCAACGAGAACTTCATCGGCGATTTCTTACCCAGGGCGGACACAAGAATATCCTAGCCATGGCGTGGACGGATACTGCCCATCCAACAATCAATCCATTGGTGATGAGGTCAACATTGCCCATATCGACGCCGGTGATGGACTCCATACCTCTTGGCGATTACCCACGACGAGGTCGAGTACACCGAACGTCGGTGGGGGCAAGGAACCATTGCGGCTACACCTTTTTCTCTCTCTACCTTCTCAGTTCGCTCTCCCTTCTTGCTGTCTCTCTGTGTACCAGATTTTGTATGGGGTCAAGGCGGGGGCGCTAAAGCTTATATATTCTGAGAGGATCACATGACGACCTAGGAAATCAGAGCCCCACGCGGAGTTTGTTGCCGGCATCCGATTTCATGGCCGGATGCGGAGGCCTCCGTAGATTTTGGTTTGTTTCATTCACTATGGCGGGGAAGAGGGATGACAAGGGGACACACCTGGCGATGGCAACACGTCGCGGGCATGTTTGGTCTGGTGGTCCCAGCCATCAGCAACATGCACTGGGGCACACCACGTGGCGTGAGCGGCAGTGTGGCCAGTGAGCAGCCCATCGGTCAGTGAGCCAGAGGCAAGCACACACGAGAGCAGGGGGCTAGCGACGTGGGCCCACATGGCCGGTGAATTAAGAGCATGCATGGGTTCTTCCCGTGGGGCCGCGATGTCAGCGAGATGGATCTAGTGTGGGTCGGCAGGAGAGAGGAAGGAAAATGGGCCGACGCGTGAGAATTCGGCCGAGCCGGTTCAGCCAGGTTCTACCTTTCTTTTTTTCTTTTATTCATTTTCTTTCTATTTTACTTTCTATTTGAATCAAATTTTTAATAGAGTTTAAATTTTCAAGTTGGGAGTGCACAATCAAGAAAAAGTCAGCATGTAAATACAGGGTTTATTTATTATTTTATACTAATCATTTATTCATTAATGTTCAAGGATGTATATGCATAAGAGGAATAATTTAGCTAGTTTAATCAAACTAAACTTCCCTTTCTTATGTTATTATTTAAAAATTGGAGATCAAGTTTATGTTTTTCATAAAATGTATCACCAAAGATTATCACCAAGAGACCAACCTTTCTTTATCTATTTATTGGTCATTTAGTTTCCCAATTGATTATGAAGAGGAAATGCCCTATTAAATTCCAAAGGTTTCAAAAATTCTCAAAACACTATTATAAATATATTTATGTATTTATCTTATTATTTTTCTCCTATACAGTTTTTTTGGGCTTTACAAATCCTACCCCCCTTAACAGAAATCTCGTCCTCGAGATTTGTAAGAAAAGGGATACAAAAGGATTGGTTTGTAATTCAGCTTTTAGTTTATATTTGGTTCAAAAATCCAGAGTCTCATTTTTTATAGTCAATAGTGCGTGATTGGGAGAGCATAGGTATTCAACTACATATTATGTAAGATATAAGAAGGATTATGACAAGAAAAAGACTTCATCCGAAATGTTTAAGTCTTGCTTCATCTCGAGATTCGATTTGACTGCTATTTCCTTCCTTGTTGGTGTTGACCTTGTCTTCTCTGGTCTTGGTCTCATTGATTCCAGTTTAGTGTATTTTACCGGAGTGCGGGAACATGGTTAAGATAGATATGGATGAGATAGACTAAACAATGTAGGTACAAGTTTGTTTTAGGTGGGGTTGATAGATTATGCAATCCATCATGACTCTACTGGTTGGGTTAGATCTTCTGCTCATGGTTTGAGTTGGTCTAGTGTGCTAATTAGGTTAACACCTGACTAGTAGGGTCTAATCTCTTCTACCAGTATCACTAGTCTGATTAAGTAGACTACATTCGATTAGCTCTTGTTAGATTGAATAAGATCTAGATTAGATTAGGTATGACTAGATTAGACTAGTTTAGGTTAGATATATCTACTAGGGTAGGATAAACATTTTTTAGGATATGTTAAATTCTTTCGAGATATGATGGATTATATGGGTAGGTAGGTCAGAATCTCTGTTAGGTTAAAACAGAGGGGTTATGCAACCATCGAATGGTTAAGGTATTTGCATAAGACCGAGTTGGTCTGTCATTCTTAGTGCAGAGTGAACTAAGTTAAAACATGTGGATAGGGTCTACTCTATTTTGCTAGTATTAACTAACCTGTTTGAGTGGGTCACATTAGGTTAGTTTAGATTAGCTGGATACTAGGTTAATTTAGCATAACTAGATTTGAATAAGTGAGATCTAATTAATTTTGGATCAGATCATGGTTGTTATTCTATAATGAGATAAGCAAAGTGGTTGGGATAAGTATGCTCATTAGGACAAGATAAATCTATAAGAATAAGATAAAATCTTTTGAGATTAGTTAGATCTATTAGGATAAGATAAAATCTTTTCGAGATAAGATGGATCTATTAAGATAAGAGAGAACCTTTTAAGATAGGATGGATCTATTAGGCTTGATATATTCCAGTGGGGTATTCTTAGTTGGTCTGGTTTATCTTATTAACAATTTATGCGGATAAGATAATTTTTTTCTTATGAATTTTATTTATTTATATTTATGCCTATATGTATATGCAGATCTAAGTGTGGACATTACTCCACAACTCATCACACTCAATCAAAAATCCAAATCAGACAAATATCATAAGAACAAACGGTCAAGTGCATAGATACCTATAAAGAAAATATAGTTTTGTTTTTGTTCCTATGAATAGGTCTCCTATTCCTAAAGGTCTCTTTAAGCATAGGATTTCAAAGTGTGAAATCCACATATGTCTTTAGAAGAAAAGATAAGAATAATCAGAGTAAAGCGGAATAGATGAGAAAGGATTAAGAAAAGTTCAGAAAAGAATCAGAGTAGCAAAGGTAAGTAGATATTGGTTGTCCAGTTCTATCTAGGTTTCATCCTACAGGCAACATTCCTCTGATACCACTTCTGTCACACCCGGTTTTCGGGGCACCAAGACCTGGGCGCGAACATAATCACCAGCTATGCTAGGACCAAGTCTCACACATATGATGAATCATGGTGTAGGAAACGGGTGACGCCTAAGAGGGGGGGGGGGTGAATTAGAACTTCTAAAACTTTTACTAAACTAGGCCACAATTAAATCCCTAGATCAAAACCTATGCAAATAATCAAAACTAGAATGTGCAAACTAGGTTTTGTCTAAGTGTTGCTATCTCTACCGCAAAAGGCTAAGTTTCAATCTACACTAAATAAGTATGACTACAAGATTGAAACTTAAATGCTTAATGAAAATGCGGAATGTAAAGAGCTAAGTAGAGAAGCAAACTCTCGTGGATGACGCCGGTATTTTTACCGAGGTATCCGGAACCACGCAAGGTCCCGACTAATCCTCGTTGGTGCCCCTACGCAAAGGGAAGCCCACGCGAGGGCCAAGCACCACGGTCGAGTAACTCCGTAGTGTAGTGCCCAAAAATGTAAACAATAAAGGTGGAGTTGAATCACTTATATGTTTGCCTCTATTTACTATAAGCATGTGAACATCATATTCTAAAGCAAGTAATTAACCAATAATACCTAAAATAATTTATGCACCATGTTGACTTTTACTTGTGTGTGCATTTAATAGTAGTCACATTGATAAAAATAAATTAATATACAGATTAGAAATGTAAAGACCAACTTGAATATTTGGAAATGGGTAAATAATTAAGAAAGGGGGAAAAGAAAGAAAATATTGGACAGAAAAAAAATGATGAATTCAAATAATGGATCCATCTCACACTAAAGTGTTCAAATATCATGTTTGACCTAAGTCTAAATTTGCCACAAGGATTTGAATTTGAAAATTAAATTCAAGATGAGGAAAAGGAAATCAGAAAAAGAAAACAAAAAGGGAAACTGTACGCTGGGCCGGATTCCTCTCAGCTCGGCCCACCTTCCTTTTACAACCACGCGGCCCAGGAACCCTCTTCCCCGCGCGTGCGTTTTCCCACTAAGCAAACCCTAGCCGCCAGACTACTTTGGCGCGGCGCTCCCATGCATGCGGTGCTGACTGCTCGGCGGGACCCAGTCACCGGTCACTATTCTTCTTCCTCGCTATTTCACGCACGGGCCCTAACAGCAGACGCTGGAACACCGGGGGAGCAGTAGCAACGGAGTCCGCCTCCTGCGCGACATCAACGGCGAAATTACCGCGCGTAAGCTGCGCGCCAGAAGGATCCCGGGGCTGCTCCACTCGCCATTCTCGCGGCTCTATCCGTGCACTTAAGCACCCCTTGCCCTCGCTTCTTTCCTCCTCACCTCCAATCGGAGAAAACACAGAGAACTCCACAGCACTTGCCGTCATTTTCCCTGAGCCATATCTACTCTCTGGACCATCCCAAGTCCGGTCCACGTCTGCACCTCTCGTTTGCCCCTCCGCTGGTGCGTTACTCCCATCACGGCTGCATGTATCCGCACAACCCATGCCATCCATGGTGATCTCCCACCTCGGTGCCTCGTCCTCCGCGCACATCAGAAGCTCATCGTGCAGCACCGATGTGGCAATGGAGGGCCGCCGCTCCTCGCGCCGTCGGCTTTCCTCGTTGGTCGTGCCAGTCGTCCCTGAACCCACCTTGGCGCAACACCGCCAGCCGCCATGATGTTTTCGTCTTCATCGCCGAGCCGGATGCCGCCACTGTCCATACCTGCCGCCATGGTGGATCGTGGGTCCCATCATGCCCCTCTACTCGGCTTCCTGCTCCCACTGCTGTTTCACCCGTCGGCAGGGGACTTCGGCACTATAATCCTTGGTATGGATCTTCTCCATCTAGTTCGCTTGCTCACTACAGCGTATGGAATATTTCTGTTTGGTTCCTGGGTTGCCGGTCTAAGTTGCCCGATGAACTTGTCGCCATGGGTGCTCTACTCCGCCATGTCTACTGGGGGAGAACGCGGGTGCCGTTGATTAGCTAGGGAGTGGTTGTGATCATATCAAGGTGTAGATGACCGTCGCCGCCGTAGATCGGTAAACAGACGGTCGAGATTAACTAGTGACGCGTACGAGTTCATAGAGTGCCCAGGCTTAATCCTGACCCTCTAGCGCGGATCCAACGGACCCAAGCATGCACTGGTTCGTTCATAAAAAGCAATCTAATCCGTGCCGTGGCCTTTCAATCCAACGGCTGGCATCCCACGATACCCCTTCGCCTAGACCTTTTGCATAAAAACCCCCATAGTTATAATAAATGAACCCGCAATACACGACTGGGCCGGCTCTGTGTCTTGGACACATTTTCGCTAGAAACCCCAGTTTCCCCTGTTATTGTCGCCCAGTCCAGTAAATAGAAAATCCAGGGAAATAAATAGAAAATGGATTTTTAATATAAAAATAATGGCTGGAATTTGTTTAATTCATATGAAGTCCAAATGAGTCCATTCCAGTTCCTATAACCTCATAAGAATATTGTTTATCATCTAGTACCACTGTTTTGACATGAATGTCACATCTAAATTTATATCCTATTTAATCTTGTATAAAATATATAAAACCTTTAGAAATTCATAACTTAAAATATATAACTCCAAATTGATTCATTCCAGTGGCATTTATTTTGTTTAAATATTGTTTATCACCTGGTATCTTTGTCTAACCATGAAACTAGAATTAAAATTATTCATATGAATAACTCTATTCTAGGCATTAAATAACTTCAGAAAATCATAACTTAATAACCCTAACTCCGATCTTAGTAGTTCTCGATCCCGCGATCTCGTAGCAACGTGTAGATCATTATTATGCAGTATATTCCTATATTTGGTGTGATGTTAATTTTGTCTATACACTGTTTGTTTGTATTGCTACGACTAGCGCGAGGATGCGTGTCATCTGAAAAGCAAGTTGGTACCTGGATTCTCAAGTGCGAGGCAAGTTGTGCCCTTGATTCACTTTTGTTACCCAATAATGTTCTTTATAATCATTTACCATGCATAGGTTTAATTTTGATGGGACCCAATAGGTCACCCTAGATTGTTTATCTCATTACCTTGTTTACCCCTGAATCATATGGGTAGTGATGCTACTACTTTACATGGTTTTGGGTTAATATTTCATTATATCCATGTTCTAGTTATTTTGTTATTCTATTTATGTTCATGTCAAGATCATTATATTATTGTTAATTGGAACATGGAGCTTAACTTGAGAAACACGTGCCACCACAAGGGAGGAATGGGACCCCTTGGCTGACTAATTAGGAAAGCTAGTGGAAGACTACCTTACCCGAAAGGGGCAAGGGCAGTAGGGGAGTGGTCAGTGTAGGGAGGTCCTTGGTTGATTTTGCTGCGATGGCGGTCAGACAAGAACCCTGCATTGGAACTTCCTATAAACTGTAGCGGGTTTTCGAAAGCTAGTGGAACTTTGTAAAGGCCTCGTAGTGGATCCCTAGCCATTCACCTTGGTAGTGTCTAAGGACCTAGCTAACCCTGGCGACATGGGAAACACGACTTGTGGGTAAAGGGTACAACCTCTGCAGAGTGTAAAACTGGTATACTAGCCGAGCTCACGGTCATGAGCGGCTCAGGACTCTCCGATGATTAAATTATGGAACCTAAATTCAATTTTGTCATTTGCATTTGCATGGGATTATTATTAATCTTGTTCTATTACTTTATTATGGTTCGGTATTCACTTACACTTAGTATCTGCTAATAAAATTTTGACCAACTTATAAAAGCAATGCTCAGCTTTAACCTCTATTGTTGATCAGCCTTACACTTCATGAACTCCCACCTTTGGTGAGTTCATGCCACATTATTCCCCACAACTTGTTGAGCGATGAACATGTGTGAGCTCACCCTTGCTGTCTCACATCCCCCCCCCACAGGAGAAGAACAGGTGGTTTCAAGTGGAGTCAAGTATCGAGGAGTTTGATCTAATCTAGGTGGCGTTTCTCAGTTGACATTGGCGCCGACGATCCTTAGTTCGTTTTATATTTATTCTTTTATTTTGTAATAAGACTTCCACTATGTATTAAATACTCTGATTATTGTGACATTTATCTCTATACACTCTGTTATTATATATGTTGTCTTCTTTGGCGCATGTATGAGATGCACCCGGCTTTGTTCCTTAAAGTCGGGTGTGACACGTAGAGAGCCACGGGCCTTCTCCACGCGCAAGTGGTGCTTCGCTTCCGGCTCCTCTCGGACGCTCCCCGCCGTCTCCACTATCGAGCTTCCGACCGAAACGCCGCGGGCCTCATTCCCTCCGGTACACGGTGGCGGCCGTGACACAAACGCGGTTGTCACGGTCTCGCAAGACTCTCGCCCCACTCGGTACAATTACAACGACTCACGCAAGAGCCGAGGGGTTGTGTGGTTTTACAAAACTCACTCAACTAACTAGGGTTCACCTAGAGCAAGCGCTAAAGCGGTCTAACTAACCTAAGCACTTCGCAAAGCACCTACGCTAATCACCGAGTGATTCTATTAAGCACTTGGGTGTTTGAGCACTTGGAAATATGCACTATGTGTCTTGGTATGTTGCTTGGGCTCTCACACTTGAGAATGGCCGGTTGGGGTGGTATTTATAGCCTCCACACCCCCAACTAGCCATTGGACAGAAAGCAGCAGCTTTCTGTCGTCGGGTGCACCGGACACTGAACAGTAGATGTTTGGTGCACGACACGTCAGCCGACCGTTGGCGCCTGTAGCAGTCGACCGTTGGATCCGACCGTTGCCGTCTGCCCGTTGGCACACCGGACAGTCCGGTACACACCGGACAGTCCGGTGCTACAGCCAGAGAGCGCCTGTCTGCGGCCTCTCTGCGCAGACTGTCCGGTGCCTCACCGGACAGTCCGGTGCACACCGGACACCAATGTCCGGTGCGCCACCAGGCGCTGGCTGACAGCCCTTATCTTGGATTTCTTCACTGATTTCTTCGGGCTTCTTTGTTCTTGAGTATTGGACTCCTATGCATCTTTTTATGTCTTCTTTTGAGGTGTTGCATCCTCATTGCCTTGGTCCAATTCTCTTCGCATCCTGTGAACTACAAACACAAACACTAGAAAACTTATTAGTTCACGGATTGTGTTGTTCATCAAACACCAAAACTCAATTAGCCAAATGGCCCGGGGTCCATTTTCCTTACAATCTCCCCCTTTTTGGTGATTGATGACAACACAACCAAAGCAAGCAAATAATACAAGTATTTGATTGAAAATGTGCAATCTACTTGCTAAGATGCATGATTGTCCCCACAATGTGATATTATGGACTTAAGCCTCCCCCTAACTCCATAATTCACTTACTTCCTATTTTTGGACCAAATAACCAAAACCACTTGAAAAGTCATTTGTAGATATAAAATTTTAAATTGGTGGTGTTTGGTGTTTGATATAGTTTTCATTGCTTTGGTCCCTAAACTTCTCCCCCTTTGGCATCAACCACCGAAAAGGAAGACATTAAAAGCATGTAGGAAGTAAATAAAAGCTTGCCCTCAACAAGAATTGAATCAAATGACATCACTAGAAGGATATTAAAATAAACCATGTGAATGATACCACTTGTAGGAGTCCTCAAAAGATTACTCCCCCTAAATGAGTATTCTCCTTTAGAAAGAGTTTTTCTCCCCTTTAGAGATGAAGAAATACTCCCCTTGTCAGAGATCCTCTACTTAGGAAAAAGCATGTGAAAAATTAGAGGTGCAAGACATGATTTGAAAAGACTAACTTCCCTTATGCATAGGTAACAGAATATGAGTTAACTACTTATGCATTTATAGCAACATGGAAGCATATGATATGAAATATAGTCTAATCAAATATTGGAGAAGACATGTAAATGATACTGAATGTAGTCTCAAAAGATACCAATTGAAGATCAATGGCGAGCTTGAGAGACATGAGAGTTCTTGGAGATTTTGCAGTGGAAGATTGTTGTCTTTCTCCGGGGACTTCATTTTCCTTACAATGAGACTATCACATGAAATAGACTTGAAAAGATGTTAGTCTCAAAGTGTTAGATTATAGAGTAACCTCCCCCTAAAGGTGTGCATACAAGTTTTGAATACTTGTAGGAGACATGCACTTTGATTTGATATCAAGAGGGGCAAATTATCCATAATCCAAACTTTGGCACATATAAGTTAAATGATACACTTTGTAGAAATCAAAATTTTCAATTGATGCATCATTTACTATGGAGTGATATAAAAGCTATGTGTCGTGCTTTAACTAAACATTTTAAGCCATGTAGGTTTGCTTAAGTATATGAATTTAAAAACTAGCAATCCTACCATATGATTTACCTAGTATGCATGATTTTGAACAAAAGTACATAACAAATGTAATACTAGGCAAGAAAGGTAAACTAGATAAAAGATAAATAGATACGCATATCTAAAAACGAGAAATACAATAAAACTAGTTACCTTAGTCATGGGTGGGAAATTTGGGTCCAAAATTTTCACTAACTCACTTGGCAATAAACTTGATCCAATATGATGTATCCCATGATATACATCCCAATTTAGCCAAGTCTCCAAATTTCCCGACGACCTTTGGTCCACTCACTTCCCTCTCGGGATCCAAACCTTCTTGGTGCTTTTCATGATTGAAATTATCTCCTTTGGCACCCAGATGCGTTTAGCCCCTTTTCCTTTGTTGGCTTTCTTGTTGGCCTTGATTGCTATCACCTTTCCGTTCTTTTTCTTCTTGATCAAATATGGTGTAGCATCCTTTTTGTTCACCTTTTTGATGTAGGTGTTGGAGATTTTGCTTGATGGCTTTTGCTTGAGCTTTTGCCTTTGTTTATCCCCGGTCATCGCCTTGCATTGGAAAGACTTGTGGCCTTCCATGTGGCATAGCCTGCAAATCACAGTTTCTCCCTCTACAGGCTTGTTCACTCCCGCAGTGGTGTTATCCTGTGGAGGTTGGATTTGTTTGGCTTTGCCTTTCTTGTCATACAAAGCCTTGCCAAGGCGAGCCACTTCTTGCTTTAATTGTTCATTTTCCTTTGCAACCTCATCCGAACATGTCTCTACAACAATATTCTCAACAACGACTTGGTTGCAGGGGTTAGAATCATCAATTAAATCAAAGCAGGAAGTAGAAGCATCTTTCTTAATTATTTCAGGTATTTCAACTAAAGATGCTGCTGGGGTGCTACCAATGTTTTCTAGCTTAGTAGTTAGCTCATTGTTGTGTATGCTAAGAATTTCTATTTTCTCTAGAAAATTTTCAATAGCTTCTTGGGAGCTAGCTAACTTAGCCTTAAGTTTTTCATTCTTTTTAATAAGGCTATCATCGGTAGCAGTGGATGGAGCACTAGATTCTAATAGCTCAATTTTAGTTGATAGCTCACTATTTAAGTTTGCAAAAGTTTCAAAATTTTCTAGCAAACCTTTGTAATCATTTTGAGAGCTAACCAACTTATTTTTCAAAGTTTTAAGTTGAGCTTTTTGCTTAGTGCAAACATCCTAGAAAAATTCTACGGCTTCCGCAAGCTCATCTAGAGAGGGCTTTCCCTCACCTTCATCATCACTACTACTTTCATCACTAGAGGATGGAATGCTTATGTTACCTCTTGCCATAAGGCATTTGTGTGATGACCGTGATGATCGTGACGAGGACCGGTGGCTGCGCGTCCTTGGAGGTTCATCTTCACTTGAAGAATCATCCCAAGTTCTAATACTTGTTAGTGCCTTGCCTTTGCTCCTCTCCTTTTTGGGCTTGGCCTTATTTGGACAGTTGTCCCTGAAGTGGCCCTTCTCCCCACATGCGAAGCATCCTCTCTTCCTTTGCTTTTTCCTGTCAATGTTAAAGAGAAGATCCTCGACCTGTAGGGGCACACCCATTAGATTAATCTTGCGGATCATCCCCATTACCTTTCCGACGCGTCGGATTGTTTCTTCGTCCTCGGAGTATGATGTGCATGGTTGATTATCTTCATCATCATCACTTTCTTCTTCTTCCTCTTCTTCACTTGAGGAACTTGGAGTGGGAGCCTTTTTTTGCCCTTCCTTTCATCACATGCAAAAGCATATGGCCTTGAGGAAGTTGGCTCCTCTCCCCGACTCATTTTTCACGACATCTCAAAAGCCGCGATTTTCCCAATCACGATGGTCGGGGTCATGTTGCTCAAGTCCTCCATGTTGTGAAGGATGGTGATGATGCTCCCATATCTTTGTTGTGGTAGCAGGGAGATAATCTTCCTCACAATGTCCGCATCACCTAGCTTATTAATGCCAATAGAGTTGAGCTCATTGATTATTAGATTCAAACGAGAATACATGTCTCTAACAAGCTCATCATCTTTCATGGCAAAAGAATTATACTCATTTAAGACTAGGCAATGTTTTTGCTCACGGACATTGGATGTGCCGTCATGGAGCTCATGCAATTTTAGCCAAATCTCATTAGCAGTTTTCAAGGTAAATACTTGATTAAAAATATCCATGCTAAGAGATTCATACAAGCAATTTTTGGCTCTAGCATTTAAATGAATTTCTTTTTCCTCACTCGTGGTGGGTTTCTCGGGATTCTTGAGGGGTTTCATCCCGTCACGAGTGACTCTCCAAACACCTAGATCAACGGCCTCTAGGTAACAAGCCATTCTAGCACTATAATAAGGGAAATTAGTGCCGTCGAAATGTGGTGGCCTATGGGTATCCATCCCTTCCTCTAAAAAGCGTCGGCTCTTTTAGCGGTGAAGCTAAAGCGTTTCAAATGAGCCAAACCGGGCTCTGATACCACTTGTAGGAAACAGGTGACGCCTAAGAGGGGGGTGAATTAGGACTTCTAAAACTTTTACTAAACTAGGCCACAATTAAATCCCTAGATCAAAACCTATGCAAATAATCAAATCTAGAATGTGCAAACTAGGTTTTGTCTAAGTGTTGCTATCTCTACCGCAAAAGGCTAAGTTTCAATCTACACTAAATAAGTATGACTACAAGATTGAAACTTAAATGCTTAATGTAAATGTGGAATGTAAAGAGCTAAGTAGAGAAGCAAACTCTCGTGGATGACGCCGGTATTTTTACCGAGGTATCCGGAACCACGCAAGGTCCCGACTAATCCTCGTTGGTGCCCCTACGCAAAGGGAAGCCCACGCGAGGGCCAAGCACCACGGTCGAGTAACTCCGTAGAGAGCCACGGGCCTTCTCCACGCGCAAGTGGTGCTCCGCTTCCGGCTCCTCTCGGATGCTCCCCGCCGTCTCCACTATCGAGCTTCCGGCCAAAACGCCGCGGACCTCGTTCCCTCGGGTACACGGTGGCGGCCGTGACACAAACGCGGTTGTCACGGTCTCGCAAGACTCTCGCCCCACTCGGTACAATTACAACGACTCACGCAAGAGCCGAGGGGTTGTGTGGTTTTACAAAACTCACTCAACTAACTAGGGTTCACCTAGAGCAAGCGCTAAAGCGGTCTAACTAACCTAAGCACTTCGCAAAGCACCTACGCTAATCACCGAGTGATTCTATTAAGCACTTGGGTGTTTGAGCACTTGGAAATATGCACTATGTGTCTTGGTATGTTGCTTGGGCTCTCACACTTGAGAATGGCCGGTTGAGGTGGTATTTATAGCCTCCACACCCCCAACTAGCCGTTGGACAGAAAGCAGCAGCTTTCTATCGTCGGGTGCACCGGATAGTCCGGTGCACCACCGGACACTGAACAGTAGATGTCCGGTGCACGCCACGTCAGCCGACCGTTGGCACCTGTAGCAGTCGACCGTTGGATCCGACCATTGTCGTCTGCCCGTTGGCACACCGGACAGTCCGGTGCACACCGGACAGTCCGGTGCACACCGGACAGTCCGGTGCTGCAGCCAGAGAGCGCCTGTCTGCGGCCTCTCTGCGCAGACTGTCCTGTGCCTCACCGGACAGTCCGGTGCACACTGGACACCAATGTCCGGTGCGCCACCAGGCGCTGGCTGACAGCCCTTATCTTGGATTTCTTCGCTGATTTCTTCGGGCTTCTTTGTTCTTGAGTATTGGACTCCTATGCATCTTTTTATGTCTTCTTTTGAGGTGTTGCATCCTCATTGCCTTGGTCCAATTCTCTTCGCATCCTGTGAACTACAAACACAAACACTAGAAAACTTATTAGTTCACGGATTGTGTTGTTCATCAAACACTAAAACTCAATTAGCCAAATGGCCGGGGTCCATTTTCCTTACACATGGCACTGGATCGAATGTCACATCTTTACTATATAATAGGAGTTCTGTACAAAATAAATAAATAATTAAATTATAAGAAGACAACGGTCCAGCAACCCAAAGTTGATTGGGAGACGATGGCCTAGACCTCTCACGAACTCGTCACAGCATACTCCATGCGCCTCATCATGCGGTACCTGTTCTTGACCTGTGGGGGTGTGAGACAGCAAGAGTGAGCTCACATACATTCATCACTCAACAAGTTGTGGGGAATAATGTTCATGAACTCGCAAAAGGTGGGAGCTCTTGTGAAGTGTAAGGCTTACCAAAGAGGATGGTTAGAGCTGGGCATTGCTTTTAAAGTTGGTAAAAGTTTTATTAGCAATTACTAAGTATAAGTAAATACCAACCCAATTAAGTAGTAGAACAAAAGTAATAATAACACCCGCGATGCAATGCATATGACAAATTGAATTTAGTTCCATGAATTAATCATGTGAGGGTCCGAGCCCCTCATGACCGTGAGCACGGCTGATATACCAGTTTTACACTGCAGAGGTTGTGCATCTTTACCACCCATCTGCCAAGGGATAGCGACTCCCATACACCTCTACCTAGGAGGCGAGGCAGGGTAACACTACGAGGCCTATACAAAGTTCCACTAGCTTTCGAAAACCCGCTACAGTTTATAGGAAGCTCCAATGCAGGGACCCCTTGCCTGACCGCCATCGTAGCAAACTCAACCCAAGGGCCACCCTACACTGACCATTCCCCTACTGCCCTTGCCCCTTTCGGGTAAGGTAGTCTTCCTCTAGCTTTCCTAATTAGTCAGCCAAGGGCGTCCCATACCACCCTTGTGGTAGCACTGTTTTCTCGGGTGGTTACTCCATGTTCCAATAAACATAATGATATTAACATGAATAGTAAATAACAACTGATAATAAAAGTATAATCATGAATAATGTGTATCTCTATACCCAAAACCACATAAAGCAATAGCAGGTACTATCCAAAAATTCAGTGGTGAACATGGTATAAAGATAGTCAAACTAGGGTAACCTATTGGGTTCCGTCAAAATTAACCAATGTAGATCATTATGATTAAGGATAAAAAGAAGTGATCAAGGGCACAACTTGCTTGGGACTTGAGATTACAGGTACTAACTTACTCTTTAGGTGACTCGTAACCTCGCGCTAGTCGTAGCAATACAAACAAACAGTGTATAAGCAAAATTAACATCACACCAACCATAAGAATAAACTGCATAATAATAATCTATGCGTCGCAACGAGATCGCTGGCTCGAGAATCACTAAATTCAGAGTTATGGTTAAGGAGTTATGATTTTTCGAAGATCCATGTGGTTAAATATAGAATAGACTAAGTGTAACATTTTAACCTATATTTCATGACAAAACATAGTTGCCAGAATAAATATTATTGTGAGACTATTGCAACTTGAATGGATCAAAAAGGAGTTACGGTTATTGAGTTACGAATTTCTAAAGATTTAATAGTGGTGTATAAAAGAAATTAAGTACAAAATTTCAGTTTAGGTTTCATAACAAAATAAAGTTACTAGATGATAAACAATATTATTACAAGTCTAATGCAACTGGAATGAATTAATTTAGAGTTAAAATAAATTTTCTATGCATTAAATAATTTTTGGAATTCTTTGTACATTAGAAATTCATTTTCTAAATTCATTTTTCCTATTTGCTCTGAGCTCTGGGCTGCACACACATTAACAAAGAACCCGAGGTCTAACTCATAAAATGTCTTAAGACTCAGTTTGCATCCGAACCGGACGGCGGGTTGTATATGAAAAAGAGAAGGGGTTAAAATGTTGAAGTGTCAAGTGAAGGGGGTATGTTTAAATCTCGGCCGCTGGATCAGCCATAGATGGCTCGGATTTAATTTGTCTTCAATCCGAAACGGTACCCAATCATCACCGTTAGATTCACTATCGACCGCCCAGATCTAAAGTACCTGGGCCAAATCCACCGCGTACACTACCCGATCTACGGCGGAGATTAGCCCAAACCGAAAGGGTATGCGTGCACAAATCTGGGCTGCCCATCACAGATCAGACGGCTAGGAGCTTATCTCCCTTACCTCTCTCACGTTTGGCCAACCCCAGGTAGCGGCGGCGTTTTGCCCACAGACCGTGGCGGCGGCCATGCCCGGCACAAGCCCGAGCAGCGTCCGCGCATGAGACTTGAATGAGCTAGTGCATCACGGGAAGGAGGGCAACGGGAACTTCATCGACGATTTCTTACCTAGGGAAGACACAGGAATATCCCAGCCATGGCGTGGATGGATACTGCCCATCCAACGATCAATCCACTGGAGATGAGGTCGGCATTGCCCATATCGATGCCGGTGATGGACTCCATACCTCCTGGCGATTACCCGCGACGAGGTCGAGTACACCGAACGTCGGTGGGGGCAAGGAACCATTGCGGCTAGGGCTGGACAAAATACTCGTGGCTCATGAGCTCGCTCGACTTGTGGTCTTTTCAATTTTGTCACGAGCTGAGCTAACATCTCAGCTCGGTTCGTTAACGAGCCAGCTCGACACGAGCTCGAGCTAGCTCGTTAGCTCAAATGAGCTAGCATTTATATGCAAAACAAAGCCTATATATGTATTGGATAAATTAATAAGTGATGAACTATGTTAATTTAGGGTTTAAATGATGTGATGTATAAAATTATGAGTATTGTTAGTCTTTTCTAGTGTTAAATTAGTATGAAATTAACTAGCAATTGATTATATTGTTGTATATACACATGTATACTATTTTTTGTTGTGGCTCGCGAGCTAAACGAGCTAGCTCGAGCTCACAAACGAGCCGAGCCGAGCTGGTTCTCTGGCTTGGTTGCTTAACAAGTTGAACCGAGCCAGCTCGTTTTCTTTACGAGCCAGCTCGAGCTCGGTCGAGCCAAGCCGAGCTGGCTCGATATCCACCCCTAATTGCGGCTACACCTTTTTCTCTCTCCCCTTCTATGTTCGCTCTCCCTTCTTGCTGTCTCTATGTGTACTAGATTTTGTATGGGGTCATGGCGGGGGCACAACAGCTTATATATTCCAAGCGGATCACACGGCGACCGAGGAAATCGGAGCTCCACGTGGAGTTTGTTGCCAGCATCCGATTTCATGGCCGGATGCGGAGACCTCCGCAGATTTCGGTTTGTTTCATTCACTACGGTGGGGAAGAGGGATGACAAGGGGACCCACCTGGCGGTGGCAACGCGTCGTGGGGCGTGTCTGGTCTGGTGGTCCTAGCCGTCAACGGCATGCGCCGGGGCACACCACGCGGCGTGAGCGACAGTGTGGCCAGGGAGCAGCCCAGCGGTCAGCGAGCTAGAGGCAAGCGCGCGTGAGCAGGGGCTCGCGATGCGGGCCCACATGGCCGGTGAATTAAGAGCACGCATGGGTTCTTCCTGTGGGGCCGCGATGTTAGCGAGATGGCTCTAGGGTGGGCCGGCGGGAGAGAGGAAGGAAAATGGGCCGGCGCGTGAGAATTCGGCCCAGTCGGTTCAGCCAGGTTCCACCTTTCTTTTTTTTCTTTTATTCATTTTCTTTCTATTTACTTTCTATTTGAATCAGATTTTTAATAGAGTTTAAATTTTACAGTTGGGAGTGCACAATCAAGAAAAAATCAGCATGTAAATGCATGGTTCATTTATTATTTTATACTAATCATTTATTCATTAATGTTCTAGAATGTATATGCATAAGAGGAATAATTTAGCTAGTTTAATCAAATTAAACTTCTCTTTCTTATATTTTTATTTAAAAATTAGAGATCAAGTTTATGTTTTTTATAAAATGTATCACCAAGAGATCAACCTTTCTTTATCTGTATATTTGTCATTTAGTATTCTCAATTGATTATGAAGAGGAAATGCCCTATTAAATTTCAAAGGTTTCAAAAATTCTCAGAAAACTATTATAAATATATTCACGGTGACGCAGCTATCTGGCGCAGCGGAGCACACGAAGGGCCGGTGGTGAAGTCTGAGCTACAGGTCGCCGGCGAGTCAGGAGCAGCAGAGTTGGGCGAGATGCAGACGTGAACAAAGCCGAGCCGGAGCAGGGCGCCAGACCTGGGCGAGCTCGTCACCGCGCTGAGTCATGGGGCTCCGGTGTCCAGGGCATTGGGAAGGTCGAGCTCGGACCTGGGCGAGCTCACCTGCGCGGCTGGCAGCGCGCAACACGGCGAGAAGGCGGCACGGAGAAGGTAGCGGGGAGAGAGCTTGGTCGACGAGGGATGCAGAGAAGAGTCGTGCGTCTGGTGCCGCGTGGAGAACAGGCTGATGGAGGCTGTGAGATCCGAGCCCTGGGGAGGACCTGGAAGCCAAGCACGGAGAAAGCAAGGATGAGCGTGCGCGTATATGTGATTTCCAGTGCTCATCGCTTTTGGACTTGAACAGGAGTTGGCGTGGATATTTCTGCTGGGGAAAAAAATCAGATAGAGAGCTATGGAGATTTTTTTTTCTAGCAGCCGACGTTCACCAGCTGAGCATGTACGAGATTTTATCTTCTGGAGAAAGGAGAGGATAGGAACATGGGATGAGAGGATAAGGAAGATGACATGAAAAAATCTACTTGGATGATGTGCACGTTTACCAAAAAAACAACAAATCTTGCTTCTCCCATATTATCTTCATATATCCCTAATAATTATCTATTCTTCTCTCCAATTTAAATTCGTACACGACAATAATCCCAATTTTTATTTTAGGATTACTGCACCACTTGATTAGAATTCATACTACAAAAGTTTTGGAATGATTTATGTTTGAGTAAATTTTAAATTTCAAATTTTAATCAGTTTCGCGTCGTTCTGAAATTGCACTACTCGAGCCGACACAATTGGACCCTTTCTATTTGCCACACAACTTGATTAGTGTTAACTACAAAAGTCTTTAATAATCCATATTTGACTTTATTTTGAATCTAAATTTTTTAATTAAATTCATGCTAGTCTGAATTAATGCGACATGAACTGCAAAACCTAATTTTGATTCCTAACACTATTATTACCCTACGCCGGTAATTATTTTGTGACTAGTCATTCATTACCAGGCCAAACGACTTATTTGAAAACAAATTAAACTTTTTTCTTTTTTTCCGAGAAATAAAATAGAACTTTCCCCAAACTTTGATTTTCTCGACAACCTAAAATTAAATGGTCCGATTTAAATCTTAAGTCGGGGCTTTTTACCAAACCAAAACACAACTTCACCCCAAACCATGCATAGACGAAATAAGTTATATTATTTTAAGGTAAATGCAACATGTGTCAAATGTTTGGATGATCTCATGTGATAATGATGCTCAAGATGATGCCATGTTTTAATTTTTAGTGGCGCTTAACACCTAGGGTGTTACAGCTCAACCCACCTAAAAAGGAATCTCGTCCCGAGATTTAAGATCAACTAAAGGCTTAGGTTAGGAGGAGAATAAGAAGATAGTATTCACAACCACTTCGAACTACTTTACACACCAACCGGATGATGTACCAAGTTGCACTTGCTGGCTAGCGATTACATTACAATATTGCAAGTTTTTAAACCGATGCAAGAAAATCTGAAAAATTCTCCACAAGAAAGTCTTCAGATTCCCACGTAGCTTCGTCCTCTGAGTGTTTGTTCCATTGCACCTTATAAAACTTGATTGTTCTCCTTCGAGTAATGTGATCCTTCTGATCTAATACTCGTATTGGATATTCTAAATAAGTCAGATCTAGCTCCAAATTGACCTCTGAGACATGCATAACTCGCTCGGGCACTCGAAGACATTTCTTCAGTTGTGATACATGAAACACGTTATGAACGCCGGACATATGCTCTGGCAACTGAAGACGATAAGCTACAGGTCCACATTGTTGTATGATTCGGAAGGGACCATTATAGCGAGGTGCGAGTTTTCCTTTGATGCCAAAGCGATTAACACCTTTCATTGGTGATACCTTTAGATAGACATAATCACCAACCTTTAACACCAAGGGTCGGCGCTTTCGGTCAGCATAACTCTTCTGACGAGACTGTGCTATCTTCAGGTTGCGTTGGATAAGTTGAACCTTTTCCTCAGCTTCATTTACCAGGTCGGGTCCAAAGAAACATCTTTCTCCAGGTTCAGACCAGTTTAAAGGAGTTCTGCATCTTCTACCATACAGAGCTTCAAAGGGTACCATCTTGATACTTTCCTCATAACTATTATTACAAGAGAATTCTGCTAAAGGTAAACATTCATCCCACTAAGTTGAATAAGCGAGAACACAGGACCTTAGCATGTCCTCCAAAATTTGATTCACTCTTTCAGTCTGCCCTCCGGTTTGATGATGATAAGCTGAACTACGAATAAGCTTAGTACCTAATGACTTATGCAAATGTTCCCAAAATTTGGAAATGAACTCAGAACCTCTGTCAGACACGATAGTCTTAGGTACCCCATGGAGACTCAAGATACAAGCAATATACAATTCAGCATATTCCTTGGCAGGATACAAAGTTTTGACTGGTAAGAAATGCGCTAGCTTGGTGAGACGATCAACAATTACCCAAATAGAGTCATACCCTTTTGAGGTATTGGGTAACCCGACAATGAAAATCCATACTGATGTCTTCCCACTTCCAAGCTGGAATAGGCAATGGTTGTAGTGGTCCGATAGATTTTAAGTGCACAACCTTCACCCTTTGACAAATATTGCACTTGGCAACATAGCGAGCAATTTCAATCTTCATTTTGGTCCACCAAAACCTTTGTTTCAGATCCTGATACACCTTGTTACTTCCCGGATGAATGGAGTATCGGGACAAGTGAGCTTCATCAAGTATCTGTTGACGTAACTCAGGAACTTTTGGGACTACCAAACAGTTTTGGAACCAAAGGACACCATTTTCATCAATTCTAATACACGTAGCCCTTCCTGCTACAACTCGCTCTTTGATATGAGCTATTCCCTTGTTCACCTTTTGAGCATCAACAATTTGACTCTAGATAGTTGATTCAAGAATGAGAATAGCTATGGTTCCTTGATGAACTATTTCCAAATTCAACCTTTCCATTTCCTGGCACAAGGTAACAGTTATAGGTTTTGCCGAAAAACAATTACACTGAGACTTACGGCTAAGAGCATCTGCCACAACATTAGCCTTGCCAGGATGATAATGAACTTCAAGATCATAATCTTTAATCGACTCTAGCCACCTTCTCTGTCTCATGTTCAATTCGGACTGGGTAAAAATGTACTTCAGACTCTTATGGTCAGTGTAAATGTGACATGTAATACCTAGCAGATAATGGCGCCAAATCTTGAGCGCATGAACAACAGCAGCCAACTCAAGATCATGGGTTGGATAATTCTCTTCATGACGCTTGAGTTGTCGAGAAGCATAGGTAATCACGTGGACTTCTTGCATCAATACACATCGAATGCCAATGCTAGAAGCATCACAATACACATGAAATGGCTTTGCGATATCTGGTTGAGCTAGTACTGGTGCTGTAGTAAATAGCTTCTTCATCTTCTCAAAAGCTTTGTCACACTCAGGTGCCAAACAACCTTGACATGGTTTTTGAGCAGTTTGGTGATAGGCATGGCTATTCTAGAGAAATGTGGAATAAAGCAACGATAATAGCCCCCCATTCCAAGAAAACTTCTGACCTGATGTACAGTAGTGGGAGGTTTCCAATCGAGGATATCCTTGACCTTGCTCGGGTCGACAACAACACCCTCGGCAGACAAGACATGGCCTAGAAACTGAACTTTATCCAACCAAAACTCACATTTGCTAAATTTAGCATATAATTGGTGTTCTCTGAGCCGCGTCAGAACAATACGTAAGTGGTCTGCATGTTCTTCCTTGCTCTTGGAGTATATCAAGATATCATCAATAAACACAACCACAAACTTGTCGAGCTTCGGCATGAACACAGAGTTCATTAAATACATGAAGTGAGCTGGAGCATTAGTTAGACCAAAGGACATCACCAAATATTCGTAAAGACCATATCGAGTAGTGAAAGCGGTCTTGGGAACATCTTCAGGACGGATTCTTATCTGGTGATAACCTGACCTAAGGTCAACCTTGGAGAACACTTTTGCTCCTGTGAGCTGGTCAAACAGCAGATCAATGCGAGGGAGAGGATATTTGTTTTTGATAGTCACCTCATTGAGCGGTCGGTAATCAACACATAACCTGAGTGTTTGATCTTTCTTCTTCACAAATAGGGCAGGACAACCCCAAGGTGATGAACTTGGCCGAATGAAACCTTTATCTAGCAAGTCTTGCAACTGAGTCTTTAGCTCTGCTAACTCCTTAGGTGGCATTCTGTACGACCTTCTAGATATGGGTGCGGTACCTGGCTGCAATTCGATTACAAAATCCACATCTCTTTCTAGAGGTAAACCAGGCAAATCTTCGGGGAACACATCCGGAAACTCTCTGACTACCGATATATCCTTTATCCCTTTAATGGTGACAGCACATACTCTTTCTACTGCTCTCTTAGGAGTCGGCAACCAGATTAGCAATTTAGAACCATCATTGGGTGAATCTAACTGAACTGTCCATTGCAACGTATCAATAATAGCTCCATGTTGACATAACCAGTTCATGCCAAGGATCACATCTATATCCTGCTTCTAAAGGACAAGCAAGTTGGTAGGAAAAATGTGACCCTCTAGATTTATGGGCACATTCTCCACCATTTCCTTAGTATAGATGCGTCCTCTAGGGGATTGTATACAGAAAGTATCTTTCCCTTCTTCCATTGGTAATTGATACTTTACAACAAAGGCTCTATTGATGAAGGTGTGAGATGCGCCCAAATCAAACAAAGTCACTGCAGGATGGTTGGCGACATAAAACACACTCATCATAACAGGGGCACCTTCAGAAATTCCATGAGTATGAGTAAGCTTGACCTGCCCCATCCTAGGAACAGTCCTGCTTTTCTTTCTAGTATTCTATCGGCTACTCTGAGATGGAGTCATTAGCGATTGTTGCTCAGCCACTGGTTTAGGCAAACGACAACCTTGGGTAGTGTGTCCTGACTTCCTACAGTTATCACATGAGCTCGTGTTGAAAGGAGTGTTCTCGGGATGAATGCCTAGGGTATCCGGTTGCTGTGGGACAAAAGGAACAACAACCTATCGGACACACGACTGTTGTGAACTGTGTAACTGGGATGGAGGATCAAGAGAACAAATGATAGGTTGATAAACAATCCTCTAACGTCGACTACTGCTACTTGAGGATTCATTGGCAAATTTCTTACTCTTAGACTCTTGATGAAGGCGAATCTTATCATCACCTAGAATGGCCTAACTGACTACATCATTATAACTTTCAGCCACATTGAGTGCCATCAAGAGTTGGAGCTTCATATTAAGGCCACACATGAAAAAGAACTTCTTCATGGCTTCAGTACTGACATAATCTGCAGCATACTGAGATAACTGATTAAACCTCTCCAAATACTCCATAACACTCTCCCCTTCACCTTGCTTTAGGTTAAAGAACTCATCAACTTTTATACTCATGATACCCTTTGGAATATAATGTGCCTAAAATGCCTCACAGAACTCAACCCAAGGAACTTGATATCTCTCTGACTGGGTTGCACAATATTTCGCCCACCAAGCTCCAGCTTGACCCTGGAGTTGTTGAGCAGCAAACTTGGTTTTTTGAACGCCATCACAATGGATGAGTCTAAACTTCTGCTCAATAGTTTGAAGCTAGTCCTCAGCTTCGAGCGGATCTTTAGCTCTAGTGAAAACTGGTGGTTGTGTGTCCAGAAATTCCTTATAAGTGCTGGCAGCATTTGGATCCCACTGACCACGCTGAACCAACTCATGGAGAAGGTGAGTATGATCAATGCCTACACTGATGAGTTGTGCAACTCCATTCTCAAGCATGGATGTTGACTATGGATTCGATGTGTTAGCCTTATTCTGGGAAGTGCCCTCACCATGAACCAATCTAGAACGAGTCCTCATTCTGTCAACAAAAGAGAACTTAGCTCCCAATCTCACAGATTTGAAAAGACAAGACAGAAAAGCAAGGATGGGTAGCATGAATAGGGTGGATGAAACACTCTCAAATAGCTGCATGGGGGCTTAATTTAAGGCTATATGTCATGATGCATGCTTGTCCTAAACGTCCCCCAGGTTGTGGGTTAATATTTTGATCTATGATAGTCCTTAATTTTAGGGCTTAATAGAGGATGTTGATAGCATTATAGTTTTTGAAATCTGTTTTTTTAAAAAACCAAACAATGTGTTTGGATGAAAATAGACTTTTTAAAATCAAAACTTTATTTTAAAAGTATGTATGTGATCATATTATACTTAATCCTGCACCTATCCTTGTCTCAAAGACCTCAAACAACTATGCATGTGTGCCCGATAACTTAATAGGATCTGTCCGAGTGTCCCAAGGGACCTCGGATAAACCACTCACCACCAAGATTGCAAGATTAAGTACACACAAATCACATACCAAAGTTTTGCAGCGGAAATCATATTACAAAGCTTTCAATTTACAACAAGTTAACATTATCGGAGTGATTACAAATGTGATTAAAAATATTATACTTTGAATTGTTATAAAATATTTGTAAGTTTGAATTACATGCTAGCTTAAGTGATAGTCCTCAAAAAGAAGATAAAGATGGGATATACTTATATAGGGAGGTCGAGCCCACCGAAACTTAGCACCATCAATAGCAGCACAAATCTAGTACCTGCAACAACATGGGTTCGAAAACCCTGAGTACGAAGTGTACTTTCGCAAGTCTTACCCGACTAAGGAAAAAGACTCTCAAGGATATGCTGGCTGATTAGGAATCAAGGTAAGGCTAAGCAATAATCAATGACTCATTTTGCAGAAAAACTTACTAATAATAGATCCTTAAGCCATCTTTTAATTATCAATTTAAGTTCTTACCCGATTCTAGATTTTCCTGATCTAGAGCATTCACTTGTCCTATCTAGCTTTCTTTTAGCCAATTCATGTTTCACTTATTAACTATGATGAGTGGTCGGAGGGTCAAGTCTCCATAACCAAGGAGCAATGACGATTCGAATCGATTATACCCAGCTGGGGATCCCTAACCACACGACATATGTAGCACTCAACCCTTGCATATGTCAACTGTTCCCACAGATCCTCCACAATGTGAACCAATCCGCGCTCCCGGGAGCACAGTACTCCTCCGTGCAGCCTCTAGCCAGGAGGGTACACGCTACTCCCACCATCACCCACGCCCAGTGCATGGTTGTCTTTTCACGTATGGATAGCCGGGTTCAGGCTTACTGGGGCATGTGGCTAGTTGCAAAGTCTCAACCACAACAAGCCTACTGTTGGGACCATGCTTCGTCGCCGAAGGTCCTGCAGGAAGAAACAACTTCGGCTGGAGCTGTCGGCATGTGATGACCGAAGGTTGTTGTTCATGAAGCTTCGGAATTGTAAACCGACTTAAAAGTAGAATGACCTTTTAGTCCACAAGTGTTTGAGTCATTGTTGTAAACTTTTATGAGGGGCATGATTGTAATTCTTCACAGGCTGTGTCTTGTGTCTATAAATAGTGAACAATATTCCTTTACTGTTCACGCATTCCTGTAATTGCAAACGCATTGTCCGGGAATTGTTATCTGTCAAGGAGAAGGTATAAATGTACTTAAACTCTATTTTCTGACATTTTTATATTCATATAATAAAATATGTGAATGATGTTACCTATTTATGATACATCTATCTTTAATGTCTCATGTTTTATATATTATTTCATATTATTTTGTAAATTTAATCATGAAGATATGACCTTCGTGATACTTCTCTTATGGTCTTCGTCCGAAGTTCATTAAATCCTTGGGGAAATAATGCTTCAGCGGACGAAGGGCATTAATATTTAACATTTTATGTTGCCTTGTTCTTAATTCATAGCATTTGAGAACAAGTCCCCAACATTGGCGCCCACCTCCGGTCAACTCACTTCCACTTTTTTGAGCTGATGGCTTCGTTCAACGATCAAGCTGGACTTGCTTCGGCCCCGAAGCTGGTGTTCCCAATAACAGGTGGTTCATGCTCAGAGCCAGCCAACAAAAAGCAGAAGAAGGAAGCACAGAGAAGGGTACAGCATGTCGGGGTGCAAGGACCCTTCATCAAGTCCAGATGGTCTCACATTCCTATTACCTTCTCCCAAGAGGATCTTCAACTCAAGGATTACCCACACAATGATGCTATGGTTATCTCTTGTGTTATCAAAGGATTTCTCGTCCACAATGTTTTGGTTGATACAGGCAGTGCAGCCGACATCATATTTGCTAAAGCCTTCAGACAGATGCAAGAGCCCGAAGATAAAATTCTTGATGCCACACATCCCCTCTGTGGCTTCGGAGGAAGGCAGATTGTAGCACTCGGCAAAATCTCAATGTCAGTGGCCTTCGGATTCATCAACAACACAAGAACTGAACAAATTATGTTTGATATCGTTGACATGGAGTACCCTTACAATGCAATCATTGGTCGTGGTACTCTTAATGCCTTCGAAGCAATTCTGCATCCAGCTTATCTTTGCATGAAGATACCTTCGGACCAAGGGCCCATTGCTATTCATGGAAGTCAAGAAGCTGCCAGAAGGGCCGAAGGAAATTGGACAGACTCAAAAGCAATCCATAATATAGATGGAGCTGAAGCTTGTGAGCAATACAAGTTTAGAAGGGAAAAAGCTGCTTCGGCTGACCAGCCGAAACCCATGCTCTTATGTGAGGATATAGTAGAGCAGAAGGTGCTATTGGGATCTCAATTGTCCGAAGAGCAGGAGAAAACCTTGATAAGGTTTTTGTTTAACAATAAAGATGTTTTTGCCTGGTCAGCTAATGATCTTTGCGGAGTTAACAGGGATGTTATTGAGCACTCGCTCAATGTTGATCCATCCTTCAGACCCAGGAAACAGAGGCTTCGGAAGATGTCTGATGACAAGGCCGAAGGTGCTCGAAATGAAGTGAAAAGACTCCTCACTGCCGGAGTTATTAGAGAGGTAAAATATCCAGAATGGTTGGCTAACACTGTTATGGTGAAGAAGGCCAATGGTAAATGGAGAATGTGTATTGATTTTACTGACCTTAATAAAGCCTATCCGAAGGACGAGTTTCCATTGCCAAGGATAGATTCCTTAGTTGATGCAGCAGCTTCATCAGAGCTTATGAGTTTGCTGGATTTCTATTCAGGCTATCATCAAATATGGATGAAGAAGGAAGATGAACCGAAAACCAGCTTTATAACCCCTAGTGGGACATATTGCTACCTTCGGATGCCTGAGGGGCTTAAAAATGCCGGAGGAAGCTTCAGTAGAATGACAGCGAAGGTTCTCCATTCTCAGATAGGCAGGAATGTACTAACTTATGTTGATGATATCATTGTAAAAAGTACGAAGCAGGATAACCACATTGCTGGTTTACAGGAGACCTTCGCCAATTTTAGACAAGCTGGTCTAAAGCTGAATCCAGAAAAATGTGTCTTCAGAGTAAAGAAGGGGAAATTTCTCGGTTGCTTAGTCTCAACAAAGGGAATTGAGGCCAACCCAAGCAAAATCGAAGCTATACTTCAAATGGAGCCACCTAGTACAAAAAAGGGGGCTCAAAGATTAACAGGAAGGCTAGCATCTCTCAACAGATTCATATCTAGATCAGCAGAGAGAAACTTACCATTCTTCGAAGTGCTGAAGATAGCTGAAGTCTTTCAATGGGGACCACTCCAGCAGAAAGCCTTCGAAGAACTAAAGCAGTATTTGATAAATCTAACAACATTAACTCCACCTACGCCAGGGGCTCCTTTGTTATTATAAGTGGCAGCTTCGCACTCAGCGGTAAGCGCAGCACTTGTTCAGGAGAAGCTTGAAGGCCAGGTTAAGAGGCAGGCCCCAATATATTTTGTATCCGAGGTTCTTAGTTTATCAAAGAAAAATTATACAGAGTTGGAGAAGGTACTATATGCTGTCTTGATGGCCTCCAGAAAGCTTCAGCACTATTTTCAAGCTTACAACATAATTGTTCCTTCTTCACAACCTCTGAAGGATATTATGAGGAACCGAGAAGCTACTGGAAGGATTGGAAAATGGGCTGCAGAGCTCAATGAATTTTGCATTGATTATGTTCATAGACCTTCGATTCAGTCCCAGGCATTAGCAGACTTCATTGCTGATTAGACGCCAGGGGCTCAGGAGGAAGAAACAAATAAAGACGCCGAAGCATGGACAGTGTTTTGCGATGGGTCTTGGGGAACCTTCGGAGCAGGAGCAGCTGCTGTGTTGGTTTCACCTTCCAAAGTTAAAACTTGTTATGCGGCAAGACTTGATTTTAGTTGCACAAATAACATCGCCGAGTATGAAGCTCTGCTTTTGGGTCTTTGGAAATTAAAGGCAATGGGAATCAGAAGGGCCATTCTTAAAACTGATTCTCAAGTTATTTCTGGTCATGTTGATAAAAGTTACAAAGCAAGAGACCCGAAGCTTGAAAGGTATCTAGATACAGTCCGAAGGATTGAGGCTTCCTTCGAAGGTTTCTCTGTCAAAAATATTCCTCGTGGAGAAAATGAATACACTGATCTATTGGCTAAGTCAGCAGCCCAAGGGCTGCCTATACCTTCGGAAGTATTTTTTGAAACAATAAAAGCACCTTCGGTCGAGCTTCTTGAAAGAGCAATCCTCAACATATCCCCTGTTTATAGTGAAGATTGGAGAACTGAAATCATCTCTTTCCTTCAGGGTAATTTTCTTTCAGACGAAGAAGCTTATAACAGGAGAATAGAAGCAAGAGCTCGACCATATGTCATAATAGAAGGGGAGTTATACAAGCGCGGGGTCTGTTCCCCATTGCTCAAGTGCTTATCCAGATCCGAAGGTATAGAATTAATGAAGGACATACATGCAGGTCTATGTGGATCCCATATTGGATCTAGGCCCTTGCTTGGGAAAGTTTTTTGCCAAGGATTTTATTGGCCAAAGGCAGCTTCGGATGTAGCGGATTTAGTTCAAAAGTGCGAAGGTTGTCAGAAATGTGCAAGAGATAAAAAACAACCTTCGTCTTTAACTCAATTAATATAGCCCACTTGGCCATTGCAAAGGTGGGGTCTGGATTTGCTAGGTCCATTACCACCTGCACAGGGGAACTTAAGATATGTGGTGGTGGCAGTGGAATATTTTTCCAAGTGGATCGAGGCAAAGCCCTTAGCCACAATAACCTCGTTTATTATTCAAAAGTTTTTCTGGCAAAACATTGTTTGTCGCTTCGGAGTGCCGAAGGCCATAACTGTGGATAATGGGACACAGTTTGATTCTGAAGCCTTCATAGAATTTTGCAATCAAATCGGCACGAAGATCCATTTTGCATCAGTCCGACACCCAGAATCTAATGGACTTGTTGAAAGAGCCAATGGGATCATAATGACAGGAATAATGAAGTCAATTTTCAATCAGCCAAGGGGAAAGTGGCCAGACGAGTTAATCAAAGTGGTGTGGAGTCATAACACAACTATTTCAAGATCAACAGGCTTTACACCCTTTAAACTATTGTTTGGTGATGAAGCAATAACCCCAGAAGAGGCTAAAACAGGATCGATAAGGACAGTAGTTTCGGCAGAGGGCGAAAACGAAGCTGATTGTTCTGTGGAAAAAGATGCTATTGAAGGGATTAGACTTCAGGCTGTGGAAAACATCAATAAATACCAAGCTAAAACAATAAAATGGCATGATAGAAAGGTCAAGCTAAAGAATATTGAACCAGGACACTTGGTACTTCGAAGAGTAGCTAACCCTGAAACAGTAGGCAAATTACAGCTGAAGTGGGAAGGCCCCTTTTTGGTAGTATCTTCGTCAAGACCTGGTTCCTACAGATTGAAGGATATGGACGGCAATGACATTCCTAGATCGTGGAATGCGGATGAGCTTCGACGATATTATGTTTAGTTTGATGTAATTTTTTATATTCTTTTTTGTGGCACCCTTTTCCTTTCCAAAGGGGGAGAAAGGTTTTTAATGGGGCCACAACATGTAATTTTTCTTTTCCTTATTTCAATTCTATAAGAGCGATATCCCCCAAAATGTAAATGTAAAAGCTGAGAGAGCACCTTCGAGTGCAAAGAAAAAAGAAAAGAGAACAGGAAGAAGCTCCTAAGGGAGGCTTACAGCGAAAAATAAACGCTGATTCCGCTGAAAGTAAAAGGCGAAGAAGCTCCTAAGGGAGGCTTACAGCGAAAAGTCAACGCTGATTCCGCTGAAAGTAAAAGGCGAAGAAGCTCCTAAGGGAGGCTTACAGCGAAAAGTCAACGCTGATACACCGAAAAGTAAACGGTGAAGCCGAAAAGTAAACGGCAAAAAAGATTTTTATCATTCTTAAGGGGACGAAGGGCCGTGCTTATGTTTTTGAACATGTGTCCTAATATTCATTTGCACATAACATACCATCATGTCATTTGCATTCATAAACATCCATTTAGACATATGTAGAGTCATCATCATGCTACACAAAAAAGACAGGTGCTTTAGAAAATAAGGAAAAGATTCGAAGGAAAAATTTTCTATGCTTCGTTGTGTACGAAAAGAAGGGAAGGTGTTTTTCGCCTTCGGCTCAAAAAAGAAGTTTCGTCCACAGCAAAGTAGACTGGATGTGGTTATAGGAGACAAAATATATTACAAGGTATGTACAAATTTACATGAGTTATTCCATATCTATATTACAAGAGTTTCTCCAAGAATTTTTGCAGGAAAGCGCATTACAAGCAATTTTAAGATTCAGCCAAGGCTTCGTCTTCAGTTTTGTCAAACTTCAGCATTGTCAATCTTCAGCTTCGTCATCCTATATATCAAACAGCACAGTAAGAAAGGTACAAATTTCAAAGGAGAAGGTAAAAGCAACAAACATAAGTTTCTTACCGACTTCAGATGGCTTCGAGCTTCGTCGCCCACCATTTTCCGCCCGCCACTTACCCAGATCTGGGTCATGAATCTATTTCCAATGCTTCTGGCTAAGCTTGGGATATCTAACAAATCTGAAGCTGACAAGCTGAAGTTTGGTCTGTTCATGATGTTTGCATGTGTGCAGCCAGCCTTCAAAAAAGCAGCAGTTGTGCCCCGAGAAGATACCAGGGCGCAGAAGTCAGCGTGCCCACCAATAACTTCGTCAAGGGCATCAACTTCGCCTTCAATATGTTCTAATGTTCTTGGCAGATTTTCAGCTGAAGGTGTAAATTTCGAAGAGCTAGCTCCGACAGAATGAAACACGTCCTTCAGCCGCTGCACACATCGGATGCCGAAGCTTAAGCATTTCTCCTGAAGTTCTGTAAAGGATTTCTGCAAATTTGAGTATTTATCCACTTCAGCTTTCAGGCTTGTTTCAAAATATTTCTTTTCTTGCTCGAATTTTTCTGATTGACGGAGCAATTCATTCTTTAATTTATCATTTTCAGTTTGGACTTCAGTTAAAGAGCCCTCCATGGTCTGAATAACAAAATCTTTCTTTTCTAATGCACCTTCGTGCTCTTTGACCATGATTTCAAGATCTTGGATGGCGAAGTCTTTCTTTTTCAGATTGGTTTCGTAGTTTTCAATCTTTTCAGTCAAATCTTGAATGACGGTTTTATTTTTCTCTTCCTCCAGATCTTGTTGCATTTTCAGAACCTTGCTTAATAATATGCTCTGTCGAAATGATCTTCGTTAGAACACGACCCAAAAAATGATCTCTAGTGCCAATGTGTTCTGCAATAATAATGAATTCGGCCAGTGCGGCCCAAGTTGGACCTTCGATTGTCATTTTGCAATGGGGTCTTGTTTCTCCGAAGATTAGTTCAAGAGGGCTCTGTACTAGCTTCTCTCTGTCTTCGTCAACTTTGACATAAAACCATTCTGACTTCCAGCCTGCTGGCCATTTGCTCTGGTAGCTGATCACAGGAAATTTTGTGGTTTTCCGATAAGCAAAATTGTAACAACCAAAATTTTCGTGCAACCCATCCTTTCTGGCCTTCGTCTGGTAATGCAACTCATGCACTCGACAGAAGCTGTCGACGAACGGCTCCACTGCCTGGCTTCGGAGAGCCCAGATATAAACGCTAAGCCTGACGATGGCGTTGGGGGTCAACTGGTGAAAATAGATCCCAAACCTTTGCAGCACATCAGAAATAATCCTATTCAAAGGAAATCTTAATCCAGCTTTTAGAAAGCTCTTAAAAATAACTATTTCATCTTTTTCTGGCTTCGGGGTAATTTCTTCCCCCCCGAAGCAAAGTAGCTTCTTCTCATTCTCACTGAAATAACCCGACTTCACCATCTTGGAGAAATCAGCCTTGGAGACAGTCGACTTCCCGAAGTCCAAGTGGCTGGGCTTGCTTGGCACGGCAATATGATAATCATCATCAGAATCAGCTTCCTCAATATTTCCTTCTTTCGCTTCGGCAACAACTTCTTTTGTCTCGGCAGCAGTCTGCCCTGTCTCAGCAGTGCGGATTCCTTCCGAGGTCACCAGCCCGGATCGTTGCATCGCTTCGGAGATAGGAACAGTCTCCGCTCCTTCGGCTTCGCCTCCCTTACGCTCAACACTAGCGGTAGAGCGCACTCTGGCCATTTAATTCTGAATTTCTTGGGAACTAAAGAACTTTTTCTTCCGAAGCTTTTTCTTCTGATGAAGTAGGCTTTAAAATTGGAGCTTCGTCTCCTTGCGAGGGTCAAGCTTCGGCTATGGTTAAAAATTTTGGCAGCAAAACAGTGCAATAGCAATGAATGCTGTGGTAACTTCACACATACCCGTCTGTTTATATAGTGCTGCAGGTAAGAAGGTGAATCGTCAGGATTTACACACCAGGCAAACAGCTACTTACACCCGCTGCGCGGTGGACCGCAGAGACCAAATAGTAACCCTGCAGGGTGGGACCGCTACGCGCTCGGAAACTGAATCGTTTCTCGACAACGAGCTCAGGGAAGGTGTTTTTCGGACCTTCGGCTTCCCGAAGCCTAAGAGACTTTTTTCACGGATCAAGCTCGTTACGAAAAATGATCTAGCACCGCGAAGGGGCTACTGTTGGGACCATGCTTCGTCGCTGAAGGTCCTGCAGGAAGAAACAACTTCGGCTGGAGCTGTCGGCATGTGATGACCGAAGGTTGTTGTTCATGAAGCTTCGGAATTGTAAACCGACTTAAAAGTAGAATGACCTTTTAGTCCACAAGTGTTTGAGTCATTGTTGTAAACTTTTATGAGGGGCATGATTGTAATTCTTCACAGGCTGTGTCTTGTGTCTATAAATAGTGAACAGTATTCCTTTACTGTTCACGCATTCCTGTAATTGCAAACGCATTGTCCGGGAATTGTTATCTGTCAAGGAGAAGGTATAAATGTACTTAAACTCTATTTTCTGATATTTTTATATTCATATAATAAAATATGTGAATGATGTTACCTATTTATGATACATCTATCTTTAATGTCTCATGTTTTATATATTATTTCATATTATTTTGTAAATTTAATCACGAAGATATGACCTTCGTGATACTTCTCTTATGGTCTTCGTCCGAAGTTCATTAAATCCTTGGGGAAATAATGCTTCAGCGGACGAAGGGCATTAATATTTAACATTTTATGTTGCCTTGTTCTTAATTCATAGCATTTGAGAACAAGTCCCCAACACCTACATCGAACGGTCCTTAATCGACACAGGTGGAGCACTACACCGACTCATTTCACGATGCAAGCCACCCACCCGGTCTCATATTAATTAACTAGCTCAAGTTCTTTCACACATAACAACATAGAAATTGATCAAAATAACTTTCAAAACCCTATCTCATTAAGCAGGGCTAAGCAGCACTAGTTTTCATAAAACAGGCATCAAGGAATAATCGTTCAAATTCTCAAGGATGGTAATGCATCAATTGTTTGATCACGCAACACCTATCACCTAATGCATCATATTAAGTGATAAAAGTTTTGTAAACAACAAGGAAGGTGGTGAATGCACCGGGGCTTGCCTTTGTTGCAGAGAAGAGCCGAAGACTAAGGAAATAAAATTTCACAAGTCTTGAGGGTGATGACCAGTTTCTAGAAAATTACTCCACCAAGCGATTGATCCACAGACAATGTGATCTACACGTAAAGTAAAGATGCATGCTATGATCATGATGTGATGATGAAATGGACACAGATGCAATATAAAGAATTTAAACGATAAACCCCTTATGTACAACTTTCCCCCACGAAACAGTTGCACACAATTGTCGGTATAAAATCTATTTACTTCGCTTACGATATAATCTATGTTTGCTTTACTAAGCGAGTAAAGTAAGACCGTCAAAAATATCTTACACATGCCATGAACTAACTTAAGATATGTGTCCCAAGAATTTTTCATAAACCCAAGAATCAGAGCAACAATTTGATTATTTTATTACTTTCAATAAGTTATTTATAAGTAAGCAAATATTTGATGACCAAATGAATACGCTCCAAATTGGATTAAACCATACAGTGAGCGAATCTAAGCCAATGTAATACCGAAGTCGAGTAGAAGTTCGCCAACATACTGACGAAATTGACTCTGGTAACACACCAAGAATCAGGCGAAAATCGTCCGAAACTTCATTTTTTTACACAAACTAGTTTCTTTCTTCGCCGATCCACTACGCACCAACATAAGATATCAGACGATGGCGCTAACGACAGCTCACCACAATCACACAAGAACCTATTTCCCTTAAGATTTATCTCGCATCCACACATATGTCCAAACCAAATAACCATACCTACTCTACCACACGACTAGCGGATGAAGCGAGAGGAACGCGTGAGGTCGCATGGAGGAAACACGCCAAGCATGACAGCTTGTTGGGCGCGAGGAGCTGCAGGAGATGACGACACTAATAAAACTAAGTACTCGGCTAACCGTTCTAAATAAATAATAGTCAACTACAAACCGGCGAGGCAGACAGCGAGGACGAGGATAGTGAGCGATGACAACGCATCGAGACGAGCAGGGAGTCGACGACAGGGCTGCAGAACGGTGGCGAGTTCAGGGCGCTTAGCACTTGGGCGATGACAACTCGGCTACAATAGCAGCAAAAGGCAAGGCATGTATCTTCACGGTGACGCGGCGATCTGGCACAGTAGAGCACACAAAGGGCTGGTGGTGAAGTCTGAGTTACAGGTCACCGGCGAGTCAGGAGTAGCGGAGTTGGGCGAGATGCAGACATGGACAAAGCCGAGCCGGAGCAGGGTGCCGGACCTGGGAGAGCTCGTCACCAAACCGAGTCTTGGGGCTCTAGTGTCCAGGGCGTTGGGAAGGTCGAGCTCGGACCTGAGCGAGCTCACCGGCACGGCTGGCAGCGCGCAGCATGGCGAGAAGGCGGCACGGAGAAGGCAGCGAGGAGAGAGCTTGGCCGATGAGAGATGCAGAGAAGAGTCGTGCGTCCAGTGCCGCGTGGAGAACAGGCTGATGGAGGTTGTGAGATCCGACCGCTGGGGAGGACCTGGAAGCCGAGCACGGAGAAAGCAAGGACGATTTATTTGGAAACAAATTAAACTTTTTTCTTTTTTCCGAGAAATAAAATAGAACTTTCCCCAAACTTTGATTTTCTCGAGAACCTAAAACTAAATGGTCTGATTTAAATCTTAAGTCAGGACTTTTTACCAAACCAAAACACAACTTCACCCCAAACCATGCATAGGCGAAATAAGGTATATTATTTTAAGGTAAATGCAACATGTATCAAATGTTTGGATGATCTCATGTGATAATGATGCTCAAGAAGATGCCATGTTCCAATTTTTAGTGGCGCTTAACACCTAGGGTGTTACAGTGTTGCTACGAGATCGCGGGTTTGAGAACCACTAAAATCGGAGTTACGGTTACCAAGTTATGATTTATTGAAGTTTAAGTGTTGGATACAACAGAAATTAAGTGCATAATTTAAATCTTATGTTTCATAACAAACCAAGGTTATTCGATGATAAACAATATTATTATGAATTTAATGCATCTGGAATGGGTCAATTTGTAATTAAAATGAGAAAGTTATGAATTTTATAAGTTTATCACATTTATTTTATCCTGAAAAATCATTTTAGATTTTATTTTATGAGACCCGAGGACGGCAGCCACTAATATTCAAAAGCTTAGGGGTAATCTTGCAATATTCAGGACTGAACGGTAAGAATTCCTAAGCTTAGGTGGACGGCGAGTTAGTTTTAATGAAACGCGAGGGCTCATTTGCAAATGCACCGTGGCAAAGGGGTATCTTAAAGTCTCAGCCGTTGGATCGCCACCGGACGATCGGGATTAGAACTTATACCGCTGTGAACCGGTACACACTATGGGCCATTGGATGTAAATTCTCTGGTTAGGATTTTAAAATATCGCGATCGAACTCCACCCGTCGATCCAACGATCTACGGTTGAGATGAGCTAGGGCTGAACCGGTACATAACATCTAATTCTAACCGTCAATGCAAAGATCTATGATCCAGTCAGCCGCCAGGGCGGCGGCGCCCAAGTGTGACACCCCAGTGTCACCTAGGGTTCTTCTCAGTGCTAACCCAAGAACCATCATTTCATGTAAGCCAAGTTGAGCATAAAGCACCAAATCAAATTAAGAATAAAAGATCCACTAAGTTTATATCTAAAGAATCATGTTCAAAGCAATTGAGGTTTTCAAAAGAGGGAAAAATATTGAAACCCTAATAGCAACCCTAATTAAGCTATTTAAGTAGACAAGAAGAAAAGGGATGAAAGACCATGAAAAACTTGAAATCATGGCTTAGGCCAATTATAAAAATTGAAATACACTAAATAAGCTACAATGAAGATTATGAAAGCTTGGCCAAAATAGTTTATTAAAAACTCCAAACAAGCCATTCAAGTGGAGGTTCAATGCGGAAATCTGAAATTCAGATTTCTGAATTTTCAGCCCTTGAACCAAAACCGAGCGCATTCACCTTGATCCTTAGCTCTAATCCTAATGCTCCCATTGACAAAAATGTGTCTAAATAAGCCCTCTGTCACATGCCAGAAGATGGCATTGGGACGCGAGCCCTAGACACGACAAAACCAAAGATTTGCCTCGGGCTCGGGCTAGGAGACAGACCAGACTTCAGAACTCCAAATCTTTGAAACCATTAGGCCAAATCCTATGACCCCAACACAAGATCGGTAGCTTATAGGGAGTAGAAGAGCTTTTGTGCACTGACCAAGGCAAGAGCAGGCTCAGATGAATGACCACCCGCGCCAGAACTCGGGCAGAATGAACGTGCGCATGTGTTCGACCCTGGTCGGCACGCTGGCGTTCACCCAACCCCCGCGCGCGCTCGCCCTAGTGTCCGGTCAAGTCCGCCACGCGCCCTTGCCCTCACCGTGCCTATAAAGAAGCCCAAGGCCTCGGTCGTACCTCCCCGCGCGCTCCTAGGTCTTGCCTAAGACGAAGTTCACCGGACTTCGCCTCGAGCACGCCACGCCACCGCCCGCCACCACTGCCCAAGCCTCGGCCACCGCGGCCAGCCCGCTGCAGTCACGTCCAAGTTGCGCCAGCCTCTCGGTTAGCTTCGCCAGTTGCCCATGAAGCTTTCCAAGTGCTCGGACCCGACAGGACCTCACCGGAGACCCAAGTTCATCCTAGCTGGACTTCGGTCGCCCGCCTACGCGTGTAGACCAAGCAATCCGGTGAGTCATTCTCAAATTCCTCGCGCACACACCTTCCTTGATCCCTGGTGAAGCTTCCTGACCCATTTAATTGAACTGTATCGCCCTGGTTCGGCCGGACTCCTCGCCGCCGACGAGCTCCCCTGCCTGTGCACGTGGACCGGCCGACTCCGGCCATCCCCGACGGCGACCCGCACATCGTCGTGACCCTCAGAACCTCCCCTACACCCTCGACCACCTCACCAGAGCAGTCTCACCGCCAGTAAGCCCCTCCGCCCCTTTCTTCCTCCGCGGCCACTGTTCCATTAGGGAAGGACCGCGGGTTTAATTTCCAGAAACCCTATGGGGTTTTCTGCAGAGCCGTAGACCCATGTGAATAGTGCACCAGGGACCTGTCTGTAATTCATTTAAGATCTTTTGCTAGGGACCCCAGCGAAAACTGTTTTTCCTTTATCCATTTCTATTTAACCTTTTTAAATTCAGCAGAGAACTTAGAAAATTTATATCTTGAGTTATATTCAACCAAATTTAACCAAACTAATTTTGCTGGATTCAAAATATTATGGACTATCAATTAAAAACACTGAACCCCATGCTTTCTGTTTTAAATTTTAGAATTTGAAATTAATTAAGGAAAATGACCAAACCTTATTAAATTAAAGAAAATTTGTTATGCTTCTGTGCTGAACTTAAGAAAATTTGTAGATGTTCAAACCCCATTTAGACACTGTTTAAAAATATAGAATACCCCAGTATTGAAGATTTAAGTAGGGATATCTATTAAAAGCCATTTTGCCTAAAACTTAAGAAAATCAGAAGGGCATTAGAAAATAATGAATAGTGAATGCAATTATTTTTCCTAGTTCACTTAAGTAACAGAGAACCTAGGAAAAATAAAGGACCCCTAGTCCAGAACAGATTCAAAGTGAAATGTTTTATTAATCACTAACCAAACTAGAAAACAATTATTAGAATTATGAAAACAACTTCAAAATTGTTATTAAAAATCTAGTGGACTTGTAACCACTAGAACCCCACTACAAAAATGATAAACACCTAAGTCCATCATTTTAAATAGGGTAAATAGATAGAACTTGATATTAAGTCATATTTCAATTAAATCATAAGTAAGCCAAAAAGTGTGCAACAGTGGGCAAATAAATTTTTACTAGATCAATAATGAAATATGCCACCAGAGAAAAATGCAAGACCCAATTGAAAGCTGCAAAATAATACCCATTGCCAATACTTCATGAAAAGGGCCATTTAATCCAAATAATTCCTACCACCCTTCCCTTAAGCAAAAAGTTGCCAAACTTCAGAATGATTGCTCTTGCACAAAGAAGAAGATAGGAAAAATTATAAATATATTATTTGATATTTTTCAAGTATAGTGGTAGTAGAAAGCACCCCTTTGGCTAGAAAATTTAGAAAATCGTAGCAAAATAACTAATAAGTATTAATGGCTAAAAATTTGTACAAAGTCATGTTATAACATCTAGATGCCAGCAAAAATATGTCTTAGAGAATAACCCACAGCTAAAAAGGAGTTGTAGTTCAAAACACCCCGTCTGTCCTAATATTTGATAATTTTATACAGAGAGAACCCCTCACTTTTTGAACCCCAAATTTTGAGACAGAAAATTATACACTAGTAAGAAGCCACTGTAATGTTTGTACAATTTTTGAAAATTTATTAAGTTAACTTGTAGTTCAAACCCACCTTAAAAGCATAAAAGAATTAGAAAGGAAGAGAGGAAAATAAACCTCGCTCCAATAAGTTCAACTAGAAATCTTAATAAATTCTCACTAAGACATTAAAAGGAAATCAGTGGAACACCAAAATGGACTTACCACTTAGTTAACTAAGCTTGACCCTAAATTGCTAAGTATACCCCAAGAATCTTCAAGTAGCAAGATTAAGCCCTACCGTATTAAATTGATCATTTTCCCCCTAGCAAATCTTAATTATAATTGCATATCATGCCATGCATATATCTTACTCATTGCATTCATTAGATTGCAATCTTGCTGACGGAGAGTACGTGTTCACCCCTGAGCAAGGAGCTGTCCACGAGGAAGACCAGGAGCAAGCTCCCGAGACTGCCATCGAGGATCTCCCCGCAGCCCCAGCTATTGAAGGCAAGCACCGGTTTTATGCATAACCATATCTATATATGCTACTTTACTACACTTAATGTTTGTAGGATTGTAATATACACTTAAGTGTAGGAGTTGCCTGAAACCCCTAGTTGCATGAACTTAGGATTCCTTTTTGAGATGGATACTAGTATACTAGGTCGAGTAGCTGCTTTGCTAATAAGGATCTCGGTAGAAGTCGAGTGATTTTTCTAGCACTCGCGCGAGGTCAGGAATTGATTGTATTCATCTTGATAATGGGATCTATGTTAGTCTATGGACTTGGATCCAGGGAGGATGCCTTGTCTATGAGATGGGAAAAAGGAATTAAGGATTAAAGTGTGGATACCTGAGTCAAGCTTTTGAACATACTAAACACATGTCGGGAAATATGGTAACTGGTAAACCTAGAACCTGAGTGAAGCCGGGAGCGGACTTTATCCCTCACGCGACCTGAGACTGGGTCTCCCATGCTAGCTATGGTGGGTACAAGTGCGGCCACTGCACGGCGGCGGCCGGGGTCAGTGGAGCATTGTATGCCAAGGCGGTGAGGCCTGGCCGCGAACGGGGAATCGATAGGGACATTTGACATGTGTGGGGACGGAGTGCCTTGACATGTCGTGTGTTTAGGTTTACCTTGCAAGGTCAAAACTCGATTCGAATCGTCTGCTTCTCGCATCTAATGAGACTGCTTGACCCCTTGTACTACATTGAGTAAGAAGTGAAATGAGGTTACATGAGATAACTTGCTATATGTACTAAATGCTTGTTACCATGTATGCTTAGAAGGAACAAACTTAGTTAAGATAATGATGCTAGAATTTGAAAAGCTAAAATTTGGTTTTAGATACAGCTAGTGCTTTTGGCAAACCAAACCTCTCAGCCAAACAGCTGCATGGTCTAGAGGTAGAGGAATAGTTTCCTCACACCGGGTAAGTCTAGCTGAGTATTAGTATACTCAGCCTTGCTTATGGCATAATTTTTGCAGGTACGCTTCAGGATATGGTTGATGGTGTGACTTGGCCTACCACCCTGCCACCGGGTTGGACGATCGAGTGGGATGCTGCTCCAACGGGAGAGGAGCAAGAGGAGTAGTGGGCTAGGCCTTGCCCATTTCCTCGCTACCAACGATATCGATTATCCGCTGCATCTTATTTTGTGAACTTTTATCAGCTACTTGAAAAACTCCGATTTATGTAATAATTCAGTACTTTAATTTGAGGTTTTCCTGTTTTATTGTATTTCTTCTGTGACTCACCTTCGAGTGGGTATGTGGTATTTGATCCTGGTTAAGTGGCTTTACCAGACTAGATCTGAGGGACCGATGGGTTATTCCGATTTAAGTGTGTTACGGCCCCTGAGGCATGACTTAGGCACTTAAGCTGGAATAATTCGGGCGGTTCTGCCACACCAAGTTCCCCCCACCGGCGGGCTCGCTGGAGTAAGACTCCCCCATGCCCAGTGCTCCCCTCGATCGCTGTCAACAAAATACGATGCACAAGGAACCAAGAATATGGTAGGGAAGCCCTTTCTAGGTATCGTGCTGCTGCAATCCTTGGCCATGGCAGGGTGGTGCTCCACGGCAAAGCCATGCCCCGGTAAGAAATTCTGCCGAAGATAGTGGCCATTTCCACCTGACGACCCCACTAAAAGCTTAGATAGCATCCGGCGATCACTCTCGATCACTTTGCACGGATAGAACAATGGAAGCTACATGACCATTGTGTATGGCGGCACTGCAATGGAGGAACCGCCCCGGTGAGGCATCCAAGGTTTACCCGAGCGGCATGGCCCCTGATTCAGCATGCAAGCACCCGACGCACCCAAGCGAAACCCCGGATTCATTTAGTCGAGGTCCAATGGTTATATAGGGGCAGGGGGTCGATGAACGAACTCCGATCCATGCGGTTTGTTACATGCTCGGCGCTGGATGAGAGCTGTAGGAGGATGAAGACGGAATGCCTGTTGTTGGTGCCCAGACGTCAGTGACACGCGTGGGGCGTGGCACCAACCCTAGCCAATAGGCCCCGTACGACAACAGCAGTGCCAACGCGCCAAACCGGGGAGATGGGCCACCCAACATGGAGGCCAGACTGGGCTGAGATGTGAGCATCGACCCAAACACAAGGTAATGATCTTTTCTTTTTTCTTTCTTTCTGTTTTTTATTATTTTTATTTTCAATTTTCTATTTCTCTATCTCAATTCCGAATTCAAATTTGATTCTGGTTTTGAATTTCAACCTTAAGTAAAATGCGCATTCACAAACCCAGAATGATGCAAGATATATATTTATATTAAGTACTTTACTCATTTTCCTACATAAATGTTGTAATTATGCAAAACACACATTTTATTCGTTTTAGGAAGACATTATTTTGAATGTGTAATTACATTACAAGTATATTCAAAGGATCATATTCATTTGTTTTTTATTAACAACATTTTTCAATGTCTAATCTTTATTAAGATGTAATCTACTAACTTTGTTTTATTATGACCATTTTTAGAAAGGGTGAATTCCAAGGTTTAATTATTCATCACGAACACTTTATTTTGATTTTATTTTTATTTTTTCCTAAAAATCAAGATTTTGGTTGTTACACTAAGGGCCTTGCAAACCCTGGCCAGACGGGATACACGACTTGTGGGTAAAGATGCGCAACCTCTACAAAGTGTAAAACTGGTATATCAGCCGTGCTCACGGCCATGAGCAGCTCGGACCCTCACATGATTACATTATGGAACTAAACTTAATCTGTCATTTGCATTGTATTGTGGGTGTTATTATTAATTGTGATCTCTTACATATTTGGGTCGGTATCTACTTATACTTAGTAACTGCTAATAAAATTTTGATCAACTCTAAAAGCAATGCTCAGTTTTAACCATCTCCTTTGGTGAGCCTTACACTTCACATGAACTCCCACCGTTGGTGAGTTCATTCACATTATTCCCCACAACTTATTGAACGATGAACGTATGTGAGCTCACCCTTGCTGTACTTACATTCCCCCAGGTCAAGGACAGGTACCATAGGATGAGGCGTGTGATGAATGTCGTGATGAGTTCGTGAGAGGTCTAGGTCGTCGCCTCCCAGTCAACTATGGTTGCTGGTTCGTTGTCTTCGTATGATGTAATTATTTAACTATTTTGTATAGAACTCCATTATATATTAATGATGTGACATTTCTAACGGTATCATGAGTCATCATATGTGTGAGACTTGATCCTAGCACACATGTGGTTTGCGCCCGGGTTTTGCCCCCTAAATCCAGGTGTGACAGAAGTGGTATCAGAGGAATGTTGACTGTACGACAAAACCTAAATAGAAATGGACAACCATTACTGACTTACCTTTGCTACTCTGACTCTTTCTAAACTTTTCTTAATTTTTTCTCATCTATTGCTGCTTTACTCTGATTACTCTTACCTTATCACTTCTAAAGATAAAAGTGGATTTCACACTTTGAAATCCTGTACCTAAAGTGACCTTTAGGAATAGGAGACCTAATCTTAGTCACAAAAACAAAATTATTTTTGTAGGTATCTATACGCTTAAATGTTTGTTCTTATGAAAACTATTTGATTTGGTTCTTTGATTGAGTGTGATGGGTTGTGGAGTAATGTCCACAATTGCATCTACATATACATATAGGCAAAAAAATGTGTGTTTATAAGATAACTAGCCAACCTAGATTACCCCCATTAGAATGTATCTAGCGTCACATATCTATCTTATCTTAGCAGATTCTTTCTTATCCTTGGAGATTCATCTTATAAGCATAGTTATCCCGACATAGACACAAAACAACATATCAAAGCTCTGCCTAAGATCCTTCAGTTTATGACCAGCTACTAGGCTATCTATTCTGCCTACTAAATTATTCCCCTTGCAAAACTATCTTACCATATGTCTCTAACCTAGATGGTTAATACTAGGAGGGGAGGAGGTGTTGATCTACTCGCACGAATTCGTCGAAGAAGGGCTATGGCTAATCTGGAACCATAAATGAATCCTTCTCCAAATGCCCCGCCTGTTGATGACATAACTACTGCTCAAATGTGACTATTACAACAAATGGCCAACACAATGACAGAAATGCAAGCACAGATCCGTCAAGAATGCTAAGAAATGCATCAAGAACATCAGGAAATGCGCCAATAACGGCAGGAACGATAGCAACTACCACCTCCACCACCACCAGCTCCGCCTAGGGATAAGCACTAGGAGTTTATGAGTCACAAGCCACCTACATTCTCTAACTCCTCAGACCCACTACAGGCTGACGACTAGTTAAAGTCTGTGGACAAGATGCTCAATATAGCTCAGTGCACCGACAGGGAGAAAGTGCTATATGCATCGGGTCGCCATACTGGCCTCGCTGCAGATTGGTGGGATGCATACTATGCAGCACATGCCGCTGCTAACACCATTTCATGGGAAGAATTCTTCACTCACTCTAGGAATTACCATATTCCTGTTGTTCTTATGAAGATTAAGAAAAAGAAGTCCTATCCCTCAAACAGGGAGGCATGTTTGTAAGTGAATACTGAGACAAATTCATCCAGTTATCCCGATATGCTCCCGGTGAAGTTGATGACGATGAGAAAAAGAAGGAGCTATTTCTGGAGGGTTTGATCGGGCCACTTTAATACCAACTAATGTCCCACACATTCCCGTCCTTCCAGAGACTGCTGTATAAGGCTATAGCTTTGGAATACAAGAGAGTTGAGTTAGGAGAAAAGAGAAGTGCTACTAACTAGGGACAGGCTTGAAGTAGTTCCCGTCCCCGTCATACTTCACCTCAAGGCACACCAGCTTGTGGTAGTTCTGGGCAACAGACCCAATCTGCTCCTCCTCAAGCAAGCACTCCTGCGGGACCTATTGCTTCTAATACATCCACAAACAAGTCATGCTTCAAATGTGGAACGATAGATCATTATGCCAACTACTATCCTAATAGGGCTGCTTACACCACTCCAGCTTCAATGAAGCAAGGTCAGGCCTCAGGAGGTAAGAGTTAGGCCTTATCTGTCAATCGGGGTTAGGTCAACCACGTGGAAGCAGAAGCTGAACCTGAGGAACCCAAAAACCCGGAAGAGGTACCGATTGAAGGTGAAGAAACCAGTAACGAAGGCAATGAGCAACAAGATTAGATTATATGTATATATATTTATTTATTTAGGGAGTAGTATTGTAAGACCTAAATAATATCTTAGATATTAGCTAGTATTTTACTATTTTGGGAATAATAATAAGGTCTATTTGAACCTATGTTTTAAATAACAAGTTATGCATCATGCCGAGATTCTTGCTTGTGCATATGTTTTAAGACAAGATTGGGATACATCCTTTTCTTACTAATCTCGAGGACGAGATTTCTTTTAAGGTGGTAGGATTTGTGAAGCCCAAAATTTGTATAAGCAAAAAATAATAAAATAAATAAATATATTGATATGTTAGGGTTTAGGGAATTATGGAATCTTTGGAGGTTATTTGGTTTCTTTTGATTTTGCATATTCAATTAATGAAATTAAATAAGTCAAATAACAGAAATATGCACCTCATGCTAAAGATCTTGTATTTTTGCAATTTTATCCAAAATCTGGGTCAAGTTTAAGTTTGAAAATTTTGAAATGGGAAATGGAAAAGAAAAAGAAAACAAAAGAAAAGAAGTTACTTGCCACCTGGGCCCCGCATGGCAGCTGTTGTATCTCTATGCACTGCATGGGTCGGTGATGGGTGGGTCCCGATGTCAGCTTCGTCCTCAACCCATCGGCTCGAAACAGAATTGTGCGCCGGCCACTGAGATCTGCTCTAACGACCAAACTCCACCTTTGACTCTTCCCCACTCCTTATATACTAGCCCCACGGCGTTCTCTTACCCTCATCTTTGAGCCCTGAACTACCATCGAAGCAGAGAGGTGAGAACAAGAAGGATGTGCAGAACCGAATGAATGAGGGAGAAAGCCGCCACCATCGGGAGTAAGGTAGATCGACGATTAGACCTTGGGGAGTGGATGATTGGAGCCACGGGCATCTCCTGATGCTAGTCGAAGAGTACCTGAACCAGGCGCACCACTGGAGCACTACCAATTGCTCGACAGAACAAGGGTGCCGCCACGGTGCTGCGCCATCACATGTCCAGTAACGCTTGGACCACGACTAGTGGTAAGGTCTGTTCGGTGAAGTCTCTCGTTGAATCCACATCGTGTAGAACTTTTGGGGCGAGGAATCAATGCTCAGGGGCGGGATGGATCGCGTGCTGGTGACACACCGCCGTCGGGAGCTCGGGTGATGGCGCGAGGAGAGAGGGTAAAGGGCGAGAGGTTGAAGATGGTGCGGGTGCCATCCATCTCGTGATGGGTGTCTATGATTAAAAGCGGACATACCCCTTCGTCTCGACGCAATGTACCGTGCAATCAATCATCAACGGGCGAGATTAGATGCATGTGAACTATTTCGGCTCCTTGAAGCTGGGCAGCTAGATCTGATCGGGTGATTCTGATTGGTTCACACCTCATTAAATCATGGTCGTTATTCCACGATCCGATGGCTAATATCGCGTACCGGTTCGTTTGAGGACCGATTTAATCATAGTCAGCCAATTCTGATCCAACGGCCCCAATGCGCCGATACCCTTTCGTCGTGGGAATTTTGCTTAAGAGACCCTAGAGTTTTATCAAATCAACCCACAATTCACCTATAGTCAAAAGTAATTGCAACTGGGTCCTGATATTTATGAACAGAACCCCAGACTTTATAGAATTTATGCGCACAATCCTGAGGTTAGATAAATTAAGTAAATTAATATAGAAACGATTTCTAGTATAAAAATAATTCCAGAAACTTGTTTAATTCGTAAGTAAATCATTTTAACTCATTTTTTATCCATTCCAGTTACATTAATCTCATATTAATATTTTTTATCATCTAGTAACCTTGTATTACCATGAAATCTATGGCTAAAATCTTGTATCCCATTTGTTTTATAATAGACACTTAAATCTTCGGAAAATCATTACTTTATAACCGTAACTCTGAATTTAGTGATCCTCGAACCTAGGATCTAGTTTCAAAACGTAGATCATTATTATGCAGTATGTTCTCATGTTTGGTGTGATGTTAATATTTGCCTATACTATGTTTGCTTGTATTGCTACAAGTACCAGCGAGGTTACGTGTCACTTGAAGACCAAGTTGGTGAGGTACCTGGGGATCTCAAGCCTAAGGCAAGTTGTGCCCTTGATCACTCTTCTTTACCTAATAATGTTCCTATTAGTCACTGTGACTTGCTCAGGTTAATTTGATAAGACCTAATAGGCTTCCCTAGCATTGTTTATCCCACACCTTGTAGACAAAAGAACTATTGGGTAGTTTTGCTATTGCTCTACCTGGTTTTGGAAAATTAATGTTATATTATGATCATGTTCCAGTTATGCTGTTGTTTTAATTATTGTTCATGATAAGATCATTATGTTAATTAGAACATGGAGCGACCACCCGGGAAAACAGTGCTATCACAAGGGTGGTATGGGACACACTTGGCTGACTAATTAGGAAAGCTAGTGGAGGACTACCTTACCCCAAAGGGGCAAGGGTGGTAGAGGAGCTGCGTATATGGAGGTTCTCGAGACGATCATGCTGCGATGGCTTTTTGGTCGAGGGATTCCTATATTTCCCTTCTCAGAAACCGTACTGAGTTTTCTGAAGCTAGTGGAACTTTGTAAAGGCCTCGTAGTGGATCCCTGGCCATTCACCTTGGAAGTGTCTAAGAGCCTTGCAAACCCTGGCTAGATGGGATACACGACTTGTGGGTAAAGATGTGCAACCTCTGTATAGTGAAAATCTGGTATATCAGCCGTGCTCACGGTCATGAGCAGCTCGGACCCTCACATGATTAAATTATGGAACTGAACTTAATCTACCATTTGCATTGCATTGTGGGTGTTATTATTAATTGTGATCTCTTACTTATTTGGGTCAGTATCTACTTATACTTTGTAACTGCTAATAAAATTTTGACCATCTTTAAAAGCAATGCTCAGCTTTAACCATCTCCTTTGGTAAGCCTTACAATTCACAAGAGCTCCCACCTTTGGTGAGTTCATGCACATTATTCCCCACAACTTGTTGAGAGATGAACGTATGTGAGCTCACCCTTGCTGTACTCACATGCCCCCCAGGTCAAGGATAGGTACCACAGGATGAGGTGCGTGAAGGATGTCGTGATGAGTTCGTGAGAGGTCTAGTCCGTCGTCTCCCAGTCAACTATGGTTGCTAGATTGTTGTTTTTGTATGATGTAATTATTTAACTATTTTGTATAGAACTCCGTTATATATTAATGATGTGACATTTGTTTCTGTACCATGAGACTTGATCCTAGCACACATGTGGTTCGCACCCGGGTTTTGCCCCCTAAATCCGGGTGTGACATGTGGTCTCTTAGCCACACTTATCGATAGCAGTTGCACAACACGAGGTACATACATCTTCCTCTACGTCTTCATGGAGAAAGCCAGACTAGTGTTGTTCCAGGTGAAGCTGGAGAAGATCGCCTCAACACCCTTGTAGGTATGGTGGCTGGTCTTAACACTGACTTGAATAGCGCTACCCTAGATCTCTCAAGGGTACATGGAGAACTTGAAGAAGCACATGCCAGGATTGCAGCCCTGGAAGCTCAGCTCGAAGGAAGAAATCCACCCGAAGCCCAAGTCCCTGCCATAGTTGTGTCCTCGTCCCGCATGAGGATTCGCTATGGAGCCCTGGATCTATCACCAGACTACTCTAGATTTATAAGTCATATTGTAATAAGTTCGATTTTACGATTAGACGATGAAACTCTCTACGATATTATTATTATTATAAAAACAACCATGTGATGGTGATGTTTGCATAATGTTTGATTTGGATTTTTGCTTGAGTGCAATGATCTTATGGAATGATGGCCATAAGAACATTTAAAAATTAAAACATAATTTTATCTTTAGTTAAAAGCTATTCCCCCTAGAATCTTTCTCTACTCTACACTTATCTAAAGGATGCACTTTCTAACCAACTAGATGATGAACGATCGCTCAGGTCCTAGAAACACCCGTAATCAGCGTGCTGGTCAGCAGTTGCCACCACCACCACCCAACCCAACAATGGAGCAATTCATTGTCACGTAGATACAACTTCTCCAAGGTCTCACTGCTTCAGTGCAGCAAATCCAACAAAACCAACATAATCCCCAACAGTAGAATGCACCCAAGCTCGGGACAAGCACAAAGACTGTATGAGTCATCATCCCCTGCATTTTCTCATTCGGTTGATCCCTTGGATGCCGATGACTAGCTTAAGGTCACAGGAAAGAAGCTGGACATTATGCAATGCAACAACAGAGAGAAGGTCTTGTATGCTTCTAGAAGACTTGAAGGTGCCGCGTCCGATTGGTGGGATGCCTTCACTGCAGCACATGTGAATGCAAACGCCATAACTTAGCAGGAATTTCAGGGGAACTTCCATGCCCACCATATTCCCTCAGGAATAATGGAACTTAAGATGAAGGAATTCTTATCCCTCACTCAAGGAGGTACATCCGTTAGTGAATACCGAGATCGTTTCACCCAACTTTCTCGCTAAGCACCAGAGGAAGTTGACACAGATGAGAAGCGCCAAGAGCGATTCTTAGAAGGTTTGATCAGACCATTGAACTATCAATTACAAAGCCACAACTTCCCCAATTTCTAGACTCTACTTAACATGGCAATTGTCCTAGAAAGCAAGAGAAGGGAATTGTCTGATCACAAGAGGAAATTCCAAGGACAGACTAGCAGAAACACCCGACAAAACAACTCTCAAGGTTCTCAGTTTCGCTCTGGAAATCAGAGTGGATACAATAATTATCAAGTGCACCGCTCTGGATAGCAAGGACACATAAACAACCATTACCAGAACCAATAGAGGAACAATTCTCATACTGGTCAAAGGTCTAGTGGTTACCAACAGAATCATCAAGAAAACGTCGTGAACACACTAACTAGGAATAACAATACAACTACTCTAGTCCAACCTAGTGGATGTTTTAAGTGTGGTGGACTTGGTCACTATGCCAACAACTGCCCCAAGCGCAACCCATAGACACCCCGGAGCAACAGCAGTCAAATAGTTGATCAGAATACACCTGCTCGTGGAACTGCACAGAACAAGACTCCGCAGAACTAGAGTAAGGGAACAATTATACATGTGATAGCAGAAACAGTTCCTGAGGATGCCGACGTGGTGTATGGTATGTTCCTTATTAACTCCATACCTGCATCAGTTTTATTTGATTCTAGAGCATCTCACTCTTTCGTAACAAAGTCGTTTGTGGAAAAGCATAATATGTCAAACTATCCTTTGAAGAGGAAACTATTAATTAGATCACTAGGAGGTGAACTTAAAGTCACTCACTCATGCCCTCAGACTAAGCTTGAGATTAGAGGAATAAGCTTTCCAGTAGAGCTGATAACCTTGGAATCAAGTGGAATCAATGTAATACTTGGAATAGACTACTTAACCAAGTATGATGGAGTAATATCTTGTGCTAAGAGGATGGTCACATTAACCAGTCCGCAAGGAGAAAGAATTGAAGTCAATGTTAGTATGCCCACAGAAGTAGAAGCCATGGTAAATCAATTGGAGGAGAAATCATTGGAACACATTAGAATAGTGTGTGAATACCCAGACGTATTTCCGGAAGAATTACTATGTATGCCATCTAATCGTGATATAGGGTTATCTATTGAATTATTACCCGGAGCTGCACCTATTTCAAAAAGACCTTATAGAATGGATGTCAAGGATTTAGTCGAACTGAAGAAACAAATAGAAGAATTACTAGAAAAAGGTTTTATTTGCCCAAGTTCGTCTCCTTGGGGAGCCTCAGTTCTATTTGTGAACAATAAATATGGTTCGAGAAGAATGTGTGTTGATTATAGGAACTTGAATGAAGTAACAATTACAAATACCGGTTGCCTCAGATTGAAGATTTGTTTGATCAGATGAGAAGAGCTAAGGTATTCTCAAAAATAGATCTAAGACCAGGGTACCATCAGTTGAAGATTCAGACTAAAGACGTACCTAAGACAGCCTTCACTACAAGATATGGACTATATGAGTTTTTGGTTATGTCATTTGGATTAACCAATGCACCAGCTTACTTTATGAACTTGATGAATAAAGTATTCATTATTTTGACTAGTTTGTGGTTGTATTTATCAACAACATACTTGTATACTCTCAGGATGAAGAAGCACATGAAGATCATCTGAGACTAGTTCTATAGAAGCTTCGTGACAACCAGTTGTATGAGAAATTCTCAAAGTGTGATTTTTGGCTGAAGGAAGTCGCTTTCCTAGGTAATATTATCACATATGGAGGAATCAAGGTAGACCCTAGTAAAATAAGTGAAATACTAAATTGGAAGCAACCAACAGATGTGTCCAAGATCAGGAGTTTTCTTGGATTAGAAGGATATTAAAAAACTTCATTGAAGGCTTCTCCAAAATAGTGAAACCCCTTACTTCACTGCTAGAGAAAGGTAAAGAGTTTAAGTGGGATGAAGCATGTTAGAAATGTTTTGATGAATTAAAGGAAAAGATAACCACTGCACCAGTGTTGATAATGCTTGATATTCACAAAGGATTTGACGTGTATTGCGATGCATCACATCTAGGACTTGGATGTTTATTAATGCAAGAAGGAAAAGTAATAGCTTATGCCTCATTGAATTTGGGGAAGCATGAAAAGAATTATCCTGCACATGATCTGGAATCAGCTGCCATAGTGCACGCTTTAAAGATTTGGAGGCACTACATGATTGGAAACAAATGTAAAATCTTCACGGATCACAAAAGCTTGAAATACATATTCACGCAGAAAGAACTCAACCTAAGAGGACGAAGGTGGCTTGAGTTAATCGAAGATTATGATTTGGATATACAGTATCATCTAGGAAAAGCAAACGTAGTGGCAGATGATTTGAGCCGTAAAGGTCAAGTGAACAGTATTACTACCTACTTGATGCCACAAGAATTATGTTGGGAAATGGAACAACTTAACCTTGGTATGCTTAATAATATGGAAGCAACAGTTATGGAAGTGGAATCTACTCTAGAACAGGAGATTCGTAAAGGACAGGAATCCGATGAGAAAATCAAGGAAACTAAAGCACATGTTAATTTGGGAAAAAACACAGATTTCACAGAAGATGAACAAGGCACAATATGGTTTAAAAATAGAATATGTGTACCAGAAATTGAGCACCTATGCCAACTTATTTTAAGAGAAGCTCATGATTCGGCTTATTCTATTCACCCTGGAAATACTAAGATGTACCAAGATCTAAAAGAAAAGTATTGGTGGTACTATCTGAAAAGAGATGTTGCTACTTATGTTGTAATATGTGATGTGTGTCAATGAGTTAAGGCAGAACATCAAAGACCAGCAGGTTTGCTACAACCTCTCAAAGTACTTGAATGGAAATGGGAAGAAATTGGTATGGATTTCATAGTTGGGTTACCCCGTACTCGTGATGGCTATGATTCCATATGGGTTATTGTTGATAGGTTGACTAAAGTTGCACACTTTATACCTGTGAAGACAACTTACTCGGGAGCCCAGTTAGCAGAACTATACGTGTCAAGGATTGTTTGTCTGCATGGAGTACCAAAGAAGATCGTATCAGATCGAGGAACCCAATTTACCTCGTGCTTTTGGAAAAGGTTACATGAGTCTATGGATACTAAACTAAATTTCAGCTCAGCCTATCATCCACAGACAAACGGACAAACAAAAAGAACAAATCAAGTGTTAGAAGATATGTTAAGAGCTTGTGCTTTAAAGCATGGTAGAAGCTGGGATAAGAGTTTTACCTATGTAGAGTTCTCATATAACAATAGTTACCAAGCAAGTCTAAATATGGCACCATTTGAAGCACTCTATGGACGGAAATGCAAAACACCGCTATATTGGAATCAATCGGGAGAAAGTCAAGTGTTTGGTCCAGAAATTATGCAAGAAGCAAAAAGCAAATGCAGATTGTTAGACAGAATTTGAGAACAGCACAGTCAAGGCAGAAAAGCTATGATGACAATAGAAGAAGAGAATTAACCTTTGAAGTTGGAAACTTTGTGTATCTTAAGGTTTCACAAATGAGAGGAATGTGAAAATTTAAGGTTAAAGGCAAATTATCTCGTTATATGTAACACCCCGTCCACTCCCTAACCGGTGGTACTTACTCCTAGCAGCTCTCTAGGATCATATATTGTCCCCACAGACCAACACAAGTCTTTTGTGCGCACTTTGTCCTCACTCATGTGCACCCAAGAAAACTTCTCAGATGGTCACCCATCCCAAATTGCTCCAAGACAAGCACACTTAACTTGGAGGTTCTTTCGAGATAGGCTTCCGAAAAAGAAGATGCACCATAGGTGTATAGACACTCTACTAATTATATTAAGCCTTGGACTAGGATATCACCATCGCAGGGGCCAGGATATCACAATCCACCCCCCTTAGAAGACAGACGTCCTCATCGGTCAACCCCAATCCAAGAACCTCCCCTCTTAGCCACGTCTGTGTATAATGTCGTCTTATGCCATGCCATGTGACCACTCTAGGCCCACATGCACCATGCGCCATATACCCGAACCCCTAACCCTCATACGCCTGTGAAACCGCGAGGGTCGGCCCTAATACCACTTGTAACACCCCGTCCACTCCTAGACCGGCGGTACTTACTCCTGTCAGCTCTCTAGGATCATATATTGTCCCCACAGACGAACACAAGTCTTTTGTGCGCACTTTGTCCTCACTCTTGCACACCCGAGAAAACTTCTCGGTCGGTCACGCATCCCAAATTGCTCCAATCCAAGCACGCTTAACTTGGAGGTTCTTTCGAGATAGGCTTCCAAAAAAGAAGATGCACCTTGCTGGTATGGATACTCTATTAATTCTTTTAAGCCTTGGGCCAGGATATCACATTATATTGGTCCATTCACAATCTTGGAAAGGAAAGAAGTAGAATATCAGTTGGAACTGCCCAACAGTTTATTGGATGTACATGATGTGTTCCATGTATCACAACTCAAGAAATGTTTATGAGTACCGGAAGAACAGTTACCCATAGAAGAACTAAATGTTAATGAGGACTTGACTTACTCTGAGTATCCTATTAGAATTTTTGAAACATCTCACAGAATTACCCGGAGTAAGGTTATCAATATGTGTAAAGTTCAGTGAAGTCATCACTCAAAAGATGAGGCAACTTGGGATGGAGAAGATGAACTCAGAGCAGAATTCCTCCAGCTATTCTTAGAAGTTCTCTAATCTCGAGGACGAGATTCTTTTTAGGGGGTAGGTTTTGTAACACCCAAAACCCATCAATTAAATGCAATTCAACTCTAGCAGATAAATCTATTACAGAGGAACATTTATTTTCAGAATAAAAAGAATACTGACATAACAAGTAACTAATATTTTCAGTAAATTAAAATTGAAACCATATATTTGTTGCATTCATATCCTAGATCATGATTTTGTCTGCTAATGTATTGCAAGGATTTTTTTATTATTGTTGTGAAACCCAATTTATTTAAATAATAGGCTTTCACCTAAAATTAATATTTGTATTTTATTTATGAAAATACTATTATTATTTTAGATTTATTATAGTTTTGAAATAAATAAAAATACATTTATTTATAATTTTTAAATGTATAACCTATTTAAAAAAAATAAAAAAGAAAGAATATCTAACGTACGACCATTTTGCCCATGTGTATCCAGCCAGCGTGAGGACTCCTCTCTCTTGTCTCCATTCACTAATGTGTGGGACCCACTAGTTATTTATCTCTTCTATTCATTCTTTCTCCCATACATTAATTTCTCAAGCGCAGAAACGAGTCACACTGCCCGCTGTCTGCTGCACGCCCGCGCTGCCTACCTCTGTTGCTGCACCTGCGCATGTGCCTGGTCATTCCTTCTCCTCCCGCGACTATTCGCCATCCTCTCCATTACGCCGCATGAGTCACTACAGTGACTATTTCTCCGTTGTTTCCTCCATTAATAACTTTCAAAGCAATTCAAGTCCGCCCCGCCTATCCCAAGCTCTCCCTCCTTCGGCTATAAAAGCCAAGTCCATGAGTCTCTTTCTTTCCCTGCTCGCCCTTGCTTCTCTCTTCCTCGTACGTGCGCTCCAGCTCACTGTTGCCGCTGCTCGCCGGGCACATTGTCGGTGTGCTACGCCATCACCTGTGACCAACGGAGCTGTTCGTCGATTGTCGCCAGAACCCGGTGCCCCAACGACCTCCCCCATTGGTGCCCGACCTCGCCCTCTCGGCCGTCCACCCGCCAGTCATGCCCCCATCCATCTTTGTGCAAGTAACAACAAGGTAGAAGATGAATGTGATTCAATCTAGTCCCTGATTCTATGTAAAAATTGTTTAGACCATTTTTCCGGCTCAAAAGAAAGTGAAAATAAGGCCATGTGATTTTATGTGCTTTTAGTTGTATATTTTTAGTTTGAAATCATGTGTATACAGAACGATTAACTTCATGTGTATATGATAAGCTATTTTTATTAGTGTTTCCGCTGTCTTTCGCTGTTGTGTATTTTAATTTGATTATGTTTGTTGACATTAATTTAAATATAGTTTGTTAGAGTAAAAGATTAAGGGATAGGTAGACCACATATTTGTAACAAAAATACTAGATGAATAATTCTACGGTTATCTTTGCTCAGGGTGAACTATAGATTGTCACACTGTATGTGTTTGTATGTGCGATTATATAAAAATTGCTTATTCACTAAGTCATGCTAGAGTCTCGATTAATATTAAAATAATATAGCGACTATGTCCACTATAAACTAAATAGTAGAATTAAATTGGTAGTTTAATTTAGTTCTCTTAAGGATATGTGGTTGTTTGTTCAGTATCTTTACATTAAAAATACATTTATGCCATATTATAGCTTTCCAACTAAGTTTTTTCTTTCCAAAGTTCAACCTTAGTTAAACTTGTTGTTTTTCTATAATATTAGAATAGCTTATGCTTTCTTGTTTGATGGATGGTGCATGATTATTGATTGGTGTATGTTTCCTTTTTGTATGTGCGACTATATTAGAAGTTGATTCTATGGTAGAAGACCCAAGTTTGTTTGAAGAAGATCCCGAGGATTCATTTGAGCAAGACAACTAGATTCTCTCTCTTTATTTGTATTTGTACCCAAGTAATACATATAATAATGTTTAGCTTTCGGATATTTGCATAATTTGATGGGATTTGCCTAAATAGGATTTTCAAGAAATACCATCCCTATTCCTTGATTACCCTGGGATAAATATTATGCTTATTAATTTGTGCTACCGCACAACTTGATAATTATGATGTCACTCTTTAATGATACTATTGTTCTGGAAATGAAATTTATATTATGATGTAACCCGATGGTTAAATAATTTCATATTAAATGGAACATGGAGTGACCACACATGATAACAATGCAACCACGAGTGCTATAATGGCTTTGGCTTTGGTAATTAGCTCTATAGACTTAGTGCTTAGCAACCCTACCTGAAAGATGGGCAAGAGGGGGTGGCAGTGGTTTGGTGGTAGCTCATGTTAACATGGGGTGGTAGTCTTGGCTAAGTTACCTCGCCGAGAGGGCCATCAATACTAACGTGGAAACCTTAGCGGGTGGCTTTGTACTAAAGATATCTTGTGGAAGCCTCATAATGGATCCCTAGCCATTCACCTCAGCAGTGTTTACGGGTCCGTATAACCCAGGTTAGAGGGGATACATGGCTTGTGGGTAAAGTTGTACCACCTCTGCAGAGTGTAAAACTAATATGTCAGTCGTGCTCACAGTTAAGAGCAACATGGACCCTCACATGATAATTGAACTTAAAGATGGAAAATAAATCGTGATCTGATGATTCTTAAATGGTTTGCTTAAGTGGTTTCACTTATGTTTGTGGGTAATGTTTTTGAGATATAATAATGTATTTATATTTAATTGGGAATTTTGGGATACACTTACAATTAGTAAGTCAGGTGTTGTTAATAAAATATTGACCAACTAAAAAGCTCTATGTCATGTTGCATATTTAATCGATCTATTCTTTTGTATGGTGTATTGTTTCTTGCGGTTTCGAGAATGTGGAATGTATGTTTGCACTCGTATAGACAATGGTCCATTTGCAGAGTCTAGAGGAGTTGTAGGAGAAGACCCTGAGCAGCAGCTGTTTGGTAAAAGTAAGTGTCATATGACCTACGTATATCCTATTAACACGATAATTCATTTCCCTGCAATACATAATTAAAACCTAAGGATTTACTAGCTTTCTATTTACCTTGTCCTTGATTACCTTTTGGGCTATTATGGTTAGTTTTATGTTAGCGCTCTACTTTAATCAATGAACATGATGAGACCACTTTATGATACAATGTTTTTATTCTAGATATAATGATGAACTCGAGACACTAAAGGAGGCTCGGGCTATTTTCGAAGTACTTCTCTGTAAGGACCTGTTCGTTGGATTAACACTATTGAAAATAGTGCAACCATGAGGGTGGTATGGGACGCCCTTAGCTAATCAATTAGAGGAATTTGGGGTGTAGTTTCCTTCGTCGTTGTGCCATCAATAGGGGCTGGGGCATAGTGCTTTCTCTGCTAAGGGTGGGTGCTAGGGTTCATTCATTTTGGTTTTTGTTAGTCACCCCCATAGGGAGAGGTATTGTGTTTGTACGACCAGTGAAACCTAATGGGCGGCTATACACCAGGGAAATCTTTGTAAAGGCTACGATTGAGTCCCTAGCCATTCATCTCGAAAGTGAAGATCGTTTCTTGCAAACCCACGCTAGAAAGGGAATCATGGCTCATAGGTGAAGTGTGCAACCTCTACAGAGGGTTAGAAACTGATATATTAGTCGTGCTCACAGTTAAGAACGGTCTTAGGAGCTCTTTTTATTAGAGATACTCTGGATACATTAACAATGAGTACATTAATGATGATAACTATAACTATGGATTCAAGTATTTTCTCTCTGAGGATGTAACTTTTGGGATAATATGTCACACCCGGTTTTAGAAGGTAAAGCAGATGCGAACTATGTACGTGCCAGGATCAGAAACTCACGTACACAACGATTACATAATTGGACATCATCACACATTGCTCAAAGTAAATAGCAGAAAGGTACTTTTATTACATCAAGATGTCCAAGACATCCACAGAGTCTTTAACATAACAATCATTTGATATCATCAAAGTGCGGAATACGAAATGTAGCAGATAAGGCCTTCATAGGCAGCTGACTGGGGGTTTGCCACTAACATAACTAGAACTCGTCGTAGTCCTGAAACTCCTCAAAGTCCTCCATGTTTCCTGCATCTCCTCCTGAGCACTAAATACAATGGGGACAACCTGGGGTGGGGGTGGTTTTTAAAGCAAGGGTGAGTACACATCAACGTACTCAGCAAATGTCCCGTTTGGCTAAAGTGGACTGGTTGTATGTAGAGTTAAGGTTAAGCAGATGCTTTTAGTTGATCAAGTACTTATTACTAATAGTAGAGCCAAATTTTAGTAATAAACCAAGTTATTACCCAAATGTACTCCCTCCAAGAGGAAAAACGAGAGATCATGATTATAACCATCATTATTGAACATCATCATAAATGTATCCAAAGTTCTTCTAATCAGAGAGGATCACAAGGCTGCTCTTAACCCTTAGCTTGGCTAATATACCAGTTTATAACACTCTACAGAGGTTGCACACTTTACCCACGAGTCATGATCCCTTTTTTCCTCGGGTCGACCAAACCCTCAAACACTACCAAGGTGAGTCGGCAAGGTTTCACTATGTAGCCTTTACAAAGACTCCCCTGGTGCATAGTTGCTCGTTAGGTTTTACCAGTCGTACAAACGCAGTACACCTCCCCAAGGTAGGTGACTAACAAAACCAAATGGAATGAACCTCTGCACCCCCTTGGTGGAGCGAGCACTACGCTCCGTCCCCCATTGACGGCCCTCCGACAAAGCCAACTACACCCCTAGGTTCATCTAATTATTCAGCTAAGGGCGTCCCATTCCACCCTCATGGTTGCACTGTTATCCCGGGTGGTCACTCAACGAGCAGGTCCTTATGGAGAGGTACTCAGGAAAACAGCCTAAGTCCCCTAAAATATCACAAGATCATTATCGGGATAACATCATCGTATCATAAATATTCACATCATGTTCATTGATTAAGTTGAAGCAATAGCATAAGCTAACCATGATAACCAAAAAAGGTAAACAAGGATAAGGTAAATATAGACTAGTCATTCCTTAGGTTTCCGTAAAGTAATGTGGGACGGTGAATTATAAAGTAAGTAGGACATAATAGGTCAGAGGACACTTGCCTTCACTAGGTTGTTGCTCAGGAAGATCTTCGGCAACACACTCAGGAACCATGGGCTGCTCGTCGTCTAAATAAAGTGATCATGCATTCAATACATTTGGATAATGACAAATAAACAACACACCAATCATGTACAATCAAGTGAACACATCTCAAAAGAATAGTATACACTCAACAGAGAGTTTAGGTTATAGGGTAAACTAATCACATTTAGTAGTTGGTTATTCTTTAAGTGTTGTCTATCTCCATGAATACATAATCTAATTCCACTTATTTTAATGAGACATAAAAGTTAAACTAGGGATAAGTCCATACATCACATATTATTAATCTCACAATATTAAACATCTATTTACCACTAGGGTTTCCTTTTTATTTATCTTAATACACAAATAAATTATTACATAAACTAACCTATAGCCTTGGCATAAAATTAGAATACACAGAGAGCGAATGATCATAATTTATTTGGACAGAGAATAATCTTATGAACATTTTGCAATTTGAATCACTAAATTTGGAATTCATATGCAAAAGATATGAAATAAACAAGTTTTGATATTTAAAATACAAAATTAGGCCTAAATATGTGATTAAACAAAAGTTCAGGGTTCAATCAACAAAATTACAGGGGCCTGTGTGCGAAAACCAGGGACGGCGGGTTGATTTCAAACAGACCGGGGGTCTCTTTAACAATTTTACCACGCGAATGGGTATCAGGCTCTCTCGGCCATCGGATCTAAGATCAACGACCGAGAACAGATCCGTGGGTGCGCACTGACCAGCGGCCTAGGGCGATCAGCGACCGAGGGCAGGGAAGCGGACTGATCGGTCGAGCATAGTTCTAGGGGCACAGGCAGTCGACAGATGGGTCCAGGCGCAGGGCACGCGTGCGCGAAGCGTTATCCCAAGATCTGGGTCGTGCGATCGGGATCGGACGGTGGAGACCAATGCCAGGGGTTTTGCGGCTGTGGGCAGCACCGCTCCTGCTCCTCGCGCGGTGAAGTCACCGGAGCTGGGGCGGGTGTGGGCTACAGGGGTTTCGAGGTTGCCGTGGTTGGCCAGGATCAGTGAGGAGAACCCGACGAACACACTAGTGGGGTTCTGGCCATGAGACCGGGGCCAGAGATGAGAGAACGGCGGAGGGAGAGCTCCAGGCCGGTCGGGGTAACTCCGGCGAAGAATCCCAGCTGCGGGGAGAGGCGGTCGGGTGCGATAAGGCTCGGACTAGCTCTGACAAGGGTAGGGGAGTGCTATGGGCCAACACAGGGGAATGGGACGGGGCTGAGTTGGTCGGACACCGCATAGGGCACGGCAAGCAAGCGTGGCCGAACTCCGGCGATGCCAAATTCGCTAAGGTCAGGCGCGAATAAAGAAAACCAAGCACAGGAATGGGTTTCTCACCTTGAGATGGAGCTTGGTGTGGCTTGGCACGGCTTCTGACGAGCTGGATGGCCGGGACAGCGTGCATGGAACTCCGCCAAGCGCGAGGGGCGAGAGCAGAGCGCGAGAGAGGATGAGCTTGCGCAAAATGAGGCAGGGGAGAGAGCAGGTGCGGGCGGTGCTCAAAATAGAGCTAGGGTGCATGGGTAGGCAACATGGCTGGGGTTCTCGGCGTGCGTGTGCGCTGGTCCATGGCGATTCGCGGGGAAGGCGGAGCTGACAGAGCGGTCCCACGGTGTAGAGAGAGGGAGCGGGTATGCTGGGGAAACGGCTCATCGCACTGATGAGACAGGCCCGTGAGGCAGAGACGGAAAGGGGGCGCACAGGCGAGGGCGACTGGCGCCGACACACCGGCCCCACTGGGCAAAGGGAAGGGGGAAGGGAGTTCATGGGGAAGGAAACCGCCACTGACAGGTGGAGCCCACCTGTCAGGCGGCGCAGGCGCGCGCGCGGCCCTGCTGGGCTGGACTGGGCAGGCTTGGGCTGAAATGGGTTTTCCCTTTTTCTCCGAATTTCTAATTGCTTTTTTTATTTTCTCTAGGGTTTTCAATTCAAATTCAAACCAAGTTTCAAATTCAAACCAAATCAAACATGTGCATCAATTCAAAGAATATTTTGGGCTCAGCATGATGCAACAATTCATGACTCACATAAGTTTTGACAAAATAAATAATAAATCCGTCACTAAATTAGCCTAATTCTACTCAAAAGGAAGAGAGAGAGAGACTAGAGAGAGAGACAAAGGGTAACACCTGAATTTGGTAGGCATTTAGAGAAGAATTTTTATACCCCCAAATTTAGAGTGTTACAAACCTATCCCCCTTAAAAAGAATCTCGCCCTAGAGATTTAGGGTTGGCTAGCAAAGAGTTCAGGGTACTTGGCTTTCAGATCATCTTCTCTTTCCCAGGTTGCTTCTTCCTCTGAGTGATGCCCCCATTTGACTTTGCACATCCTAATGGTGCTTCTTCGTGTGACTCTGTCTGCTATCTCTAGAATCTGAGTTTGCTTCTCAATGTATGTCAAATCTTCTTGAACTTCCAGGTCCTCGGTTAGCAATTGCTCTTTTGGCACTTGCAAGAATTTCTTCAGCTGAGACACATGGAACACATCATGCACAGCTGACAGACTTTCTGGTAAGCTGAGTTGATATGCTACTTCTCCACGTCTTGCCTGGATCTGGTACAGTCCAATGTGCTAGCTTGCCCTTGACTCTGAACCTTTTGATTCCCCTAATGGGTGACACCTTCAAGTAGGCATAATCTCCCACTTCAAAATTCAATTCTCTCCTTCGGGTGTCAGCATAGCTTCACTGCCTGGATTATGCTATCTTCAGGTTCTCTCAAACCATTTTGATGTTCTCTTTGGCTTCAAGCAAAATATCTGGACCGAACACATGCCTTTCACCGGGTTGGTTCCAATGCAATGGAGTTCTACAGTTCCTTTCATAGAGTGCTTGGAATGGTGACATCTTTAGACTGGCTTGATAGCTGTGTTGTAGGAGAATTTTTCATAAGGTAGCCTCTTGTCCCAACCTAATTTGTCTTGCAATGCACAAGTTCTCAACATATCTTCAAGAATCTGGTTGGTTCTCTCGGTCTGACCATCTATCTGCGGGTGATAAGCTGAACTGAACTTCAAATGTGTGCCCAAAGCTTCATGCAACCGCTGCCAAAAGTGATAAGTGAATTGGGTACCTCTATCTGATACTATCTTCTTTGAACACCATGCAAGCATACAATTCGAGACTTATATAGTTCTGCCAACACTGCACTGTTATAGGTGGTCTTAACTGGTATGAAATGGGCCGCCTTTGTCAAACGGTCCACTACTACCCAGATCGAGTCATAACCAGCACGAGTGTGGGGCAGACCAACTATAAAGTCCATCCCAATCTCATCCCATTTCCACTAAGGAATCTGCAACGGCTGCAACAAACCTGTGGGTCTCTGATGCTCTGCCTTGATCCTCTGACAACTATCGCATACAGCCACATACTCTGCTATCTCCCTTTTTATTCCATACGACTAGAGTCTTTTATTTAGGTCTTGGTACATCTTCTCACTGCCAGGGTGTATGGAATATGTTGTCTCATGAGCTTCCTTGAGAATCAGTTCCCATATCAATTTGATATCGGGAACGCACAGTCTATCCTTGAACATACCACTCCTTCTGTGTCTTCACGGAAGTCTTTGCCTTTTCCATCTATGATCAGCTATCGAAGCTCCTTGATCCTCTCATCGTCTTTCTAGCCATTCCCGATATCTTTCTCTAGAGTGGGTTGTAGCTCGATTGTTACTCCTTGAATGTTGTTTAGAAATTTGAGACTCAACCTATCGAATTCCTTTGCTAGCTCATACGGCATCAGGTGAGTGGCCATCATGTTGACTTGGCTCTTTGTACTCAAAGCATCTGCAACCACATTTGCTTTGCCTGGATGATAATGTATCTCCAACTCAGAGTCTTTGATTAGCTGCAGCCATCTTCGTTGCCTGATGTTTAGCTCTAACTGGGTGAATATGTACTTGAGACTCTTGTGGTCCATGTAGATATCATACTTCTGCCCATACAAATAGTGCCTCTATGTCTTCAGTGCATGAACCACTACTGCTAACTTCAGATCATGAGTGGGGTAATTCTTCTCATGAATCTTCATTTGTCAGGACGAGTATGCCACTACTCACCCTTCCTGCATTAACATGCTTCCCAGTCTGGTGTACGAAGCATCACAATACGCTGAGAATGGCTTGTGAACATCTGGCAGAATCAATAATGTTGTTGTTGTCAACTTCTTCTTCAATGTCTTAAAGGACTCTTGGCACGCTGGGGTCCATTTGAACTCAACCTTCTTTGCCAGTAAGGCTGTCATTGGCCTGGAGATCTTGGAGAAACCTTCAATGAAACGCCGATAGTAGCCGGCCATTCCAATGAAACTCTTGATTCCTCGAACATCTTTCGGTGCTTTCCAGTCCAGAATAGCTGCTACCTTCTTTGGATCCACATCTAATCCATTTCAGTTTATAATATGGCCTAAGAACAGAACTTTACTGGTCCAAAACTCGCACTTGCTAAGCTTGACGTACAACTGACAATCTCGTAGCCTATGTAATACTTTCCTCAAGTGCTCTTCATGCTCTTGCTCATTCTGGGAACATATGAGGATATCATCAATGAACACCACTACGAATTTGTCGACATAGTCCATGAACACACTGTTCATCAGGTACATGAAATAAGCTAGCGCATTCGTCAAACCGAATGACATGACCGTGAACTCATATAGTCCATACTTAGTGATAAATGCGGTCTTCGGTATGTCCGAAGGCCGAATCCTGAGCTGATGGTAACCTGACCTCAAATCTATCTTTGAGAACACATTGGCTCCTCTCAACTGATTGAATAGATCTTCAATCCTGGGTAGGGGGTACTTATTCTTGACAATGATTTCATTCAAAGATCTGTCATCAATGCACATTGTCTTTGTACCATCCTTCTTCTCCACAAATAACACTAGGGCGGCCCAAGGCGAGGTACTTGGTCTGATGTAGCCTTTCTCTAACAATTCATCAATCTTCTTCTTGAGTTCCACTAATTCTGGTCCGAACACTCGATAGGCTCTCTTGGAAATAGGGGTGGTGCCAGGTATAAGCTCTATGGCAAACTCAACTTTCCTTTTAGGTGGCATGCCTGGTAACTCCTCGGAAAACAAGTCTCGGAATTTTGATACTACATTGATAACATCTAATGGCTTGATTTCCTCAATATGGGCGGTGATCTGGTGATAGCTTCCTTTCCTTGGTCCAAACAAGACCAATTCCACTAACACTTCCTCTCCTGACAAGGACACTAACTTCACCGTCCTCTTGTCACAGCTAAGACTTGCTTGATATTTGGTTAGCCAATTCATCCCTAGGATGACATCTATGGTCCTATTCTAGTTCTCCATTACTATTAGATCAGCGGGGAACTCTATCCCCTATTTGAACTCTTGCACTACAGCAAAATCTATCTGTTTGGGTTCTCCCACCAATTGAACTAATCCTCATAGGTGGATACATGGGTGCTACTGGTATATTTGTGTGATTCTACCCATGATGCAGTCACAAAAGAATGTGTTGCTCTAGTATCAAATAACACATCTGCAGAATGGTACTCAACTGAGAACGTACCTAGTGCCACTCCTGGGGCCTCCTGGACTGTGTCGGCCTCCAGGTGGTTCACTTTTCCATACTGGGAACGAGGCTGCCGGTTGTTGCCTCCTTGTTGCGATGCATTCTGCCTGGCAGGGGCATTGGGAGCCGGTTGCTGCTGAGCTGCTTTCTTTGGCAATGATTTGTCTAGTGGCCTTGTTCCCCACAGTGGAAACATGCACAGCCTCCTCCTTGTGCTGGAGCTACATGGTTGTTCTAGTTGGTTGCTGGGGCAGGAAGGCAAGGTGTCTGGTTGTTCTGCCGCTGGTACGGATTTCCTCCTTGCGGGTTGTTTTGATGGTACTACTTCTGCTGGTGAGGAAACTGCCACTAATACTGCTGCTACTGGTGCTGACGCTGATGCTGGTGTTGCTAACATTGCTTGAACTATTGAGGTGGGTTGCCTGAGTAGCGGAGACGACTACTATTCTCGTCCTGAGATCCACCAATCTTGCGTTTCCTGTCATCCATCTCTCAGCGCTTCCTTTCAGTCATTATGGCTCTATCGATCAAATGTTGTAAAGTGGAGAAAGTGTGGTTCATCAGCTCATAGTGACGGGGATCAACCAAACCTCTCAAAAAGCAGTACTGCCTCTTAGCATCTATATTGGCATCTTCTAGTGCATAACGTGACAACTATAGCAACTTGCCCATGTACTCACTGATAGACAGCAGACCTTGCTTCAATGCTAGAAATTCCTCCTTCCTTACTATCATCAGTCCTTCAGGCCCATGGTAACGATGGAAGTTGTCCCTAAACTCCTCCTAGGTGATGGCTTCAGGGTCAGCATGTGTAGCGAGGTAAGACTCCCACCAAGACTTTGCTGCTCCCCTTAGCAGTCGGGGACCATATAAAAACTTCTCATGATCGTTGCACTAAGCAGTGTGCAACTCACACTCCACAGTACGCAGCCAATCTTCAGTGTCCATGGGATCTGTGGAATGGGCAAAGACAGGGGTATGGCCCATCATTAATTCCGCCCTCTTGTCTCTGGGCACCTGTGGCATCTAAACTTGCACCTGAGGTTGAAGTGGGGGTTGTTCCTGCTGCACCTACTGCATTGCTGCTAAAGTCTGACTAATTTCTTGGACTGCTTGGGTTTGCATCAGGAACATCTGCTCAATGGTCATCAGGGGTGGCGGTGGCAACTGATGCTAGCTGCCTCCTGTTGGGGTGCTTGCTGCTCCTGCTGAGCACGCCTTCTACCTCTGCGCCTGTTCTTAGAAATCTGTAGAAAGCACACACATATCATATCTTACTCTGTAGTCTTTCAACATAAGAAAAGATATATGGAAATCTTCATAGCATTGAACATTTGATCATCTTCACTGACTCTAAACACAGTCAACATAGCTTCTCAGATAAAGAGGAAAGTGGGAATAAATAGGTTGCCCAACTAAACAACTGACTTTATTAATAACTACACCAAGTTGCAGGTGATGCCCACACCTTAGTGACAATCATTACAAAGATCCAACTGCATTACAAGTTCATCACGACAAGCATCAAAACACATGATAAGCAAACTAACTCTAACTAAGACTGACTAAGACTAAGACACTGAATTAAGCATTATTACAGACTCCGACTCTATCAATCTATGGCTCCAAATCTATCTGGATCCTGCAATCAGGGGTGCCGTAATCAATGTGACCATAGGGCGGTGAGAGGTAAGGGTGCTGAATCCCGACGGGAGCGAGAGAACCACCATATTCCGCAACCTCTACCCAAACCTTGCCCAACTCGTCAAGGGCATGGTCCAGCTTGGTGTTGAGCACGGCGACCAGGTTGACTATGCTGTTCAGCCTGGGATTGCCGTCACCAACAGGCGAGACAATCACACCTCCAACGCTGCTGGTTGATTGAGGCTAGTGCCCATATCACTATGGAGGGGAAAACATGAAGTGTTCGCCTGACTTCTTGAAGCCATAGGCTGTCCTATTTATAGCCTCAAGGAGGGCTGCCTAGAGCACTTGAGTTGGCTGCGTACTGTGAGGATGTGTCATTGTGCCCCCATAGATGGTATGGTCTGAAATATGGTCTTGTACTTGTTGTTGACTTGTGCCTACTTGATTTATGCTGAGAGCCTAGGCCAGGGTCAAGGGCTCAATCACGTACCCGAGCCCACCTGGCGAGGGGGTTGCCCATACCGTAGTGGTTGACATAGTACTAATTATGGGAAAAGCCCCTAAGTAATACGTCAGCTCTGCAGTATTAGGTGACATTGGGCGCCTATCCGTTGCAAATATCGAGGTCAGAGCGGAACTTGGGCGAGGCGGAAGTCCACCCGAGGTCGCGACCGAGCCCATTTCGGGATTAGAAGACGTGCACGCCATAATTGAAGGAGTGGCATCCTGCAGGATTCGCGAAGAGCAGGTAGCCGAGGTCGGGCTCGGGCGAGGCTGAGTTTGTCCCAAGGCATGGTTATACTTTGGGCGAGGCAGAGTTTGTGCTTGAGGGCTAGCTTGTAATCTTGTCGTATTGTACATCCCATCGGGAGTTGGTAGATGGTGTGCGGGAACAGTGGTCATATGTGTAATCATAGTTAGTGAAGCTCGACAGGACCGCGATCTTGTTGCTCCTTTACACCTACAACCGTGTGTGGGGTAGGTATGCGCATTGAATGCTGTTGTCCCCTGCGGATTTCGGTTGAGTCTTACCTTGGGTTTGTCTTCTTTACTCGAGATGGGCTCGGGCGAGGTGGAGACCTTTGTTCTAGGGACAGGGGACCTCTACTGGGATGAGGATTCTCCCGAGAACACACCCTGTCCGAGGGCCGGCTCGGGCAAGGCGGAGTTATGGTGACCCCTGAGGGGGCCTCTGGCAAAGTGCAACTTATGATCCTTTAGCCTCGGGGAATGTGCTTTGACGGTGGTCTATGGGTTAAGCATTTTAGGGGCGTAATCTAGGTACCCCGAATTACTATACCCCACAGTAGCCCCCGAGCCCTCCAAGGAAGTGTTTTGCCACTTGTTTGGAGGCTCTTCTGTTCTTTGTGTGGGTATGATGTGCAAGCGGTCTCATCGGTTGTATCCCCTAAGTGGAACATTTTTTCTGATGGGTGTGTGCGAGCGGTCTCGTCGGGTGTATCCCTAAGGCCTCGAAGGAGTGCTTGCCTCCTTTGAGGTCTTAATATTTCCTTTCATAGATGTCATTGGCTTCATCCGTTACATGGTTGTGGCCTAGGTGCGAATGCAACCGTAAGTTTCTATGTTGGGTTGCTAGAGTTTCCAACAAATTTGTTGCTGCATGGATGCAAGGGCAGCCCCCAAGACTCTGCATAGGGCAAGAGGACGATTGAGGGGTGTCTTGACTTTTTGGTGATACGCCTCTTCGTCGCCTTTCCGCAAGGAGGAAGAGGGGAAAACACCATGCTACCCTCGGTGGGCAATGAGCATGACATCTCCAGTGAGCTGTTAAGGGGTAATCCAAGCGGAGGCTCAAGCTCCATTTGATAGGAGTCAGCTAGTGGTCCAAAGACGTGCCCCAAAAGTACCTGCGGGTGATTCAGCTGGTCCTAGACCCATTTGATGGGGTCCGAGGGCTCAGTGCCTCCCTCTGATGGGATACTATCACGAGTTGCTACTGGGGGTCCTACTAGAAACCACTAGAAAGGCTGGTCCCCTTGCAAAAAAGTGCGACGAAAGCCTCCAAGCGAGTGCAAACACTCCCTTCGAGGCTCGGGGGCTACTGTCGGGGACCATAATTAGGGGTACCCTCAAGGCTCCTAATTCTCAGCTGGTAACCCCCATCAGCACAAAGCTGCAAAGGCCTGATGACTGCGATTAAGTCAGGGATCAGTCCATTCAAGGGACTCGATCACGCCTCACCCGAGCCTAGCCTCGGACAAGGGCAGCCGGCCCCGGAGGATTTCCGTCTCGCCCGAGGCCCCCCTTCAGCGGCGAACATGTTTCCGGCTCGCCCGAGGCCCTGCCTTCGCCAAGAAGCAACCCTGACCAAATCGCCTCACCGACCAACCAAATCGCAGGAGCATTTAATGCAAAGGTGGCCTGACACCTTTATCCTGACGCACGCCCCCCAGCTGGCAGAGCCGAAGTGACCACCGTCACTTTGCCGCTCCACTGACCGGCCTGACAGAAGGACAGCACCGCCTGCGCCACTCCGACTGCGGTGCCACTTAGCAGAGTGAGACTGACAGGCGGTCAGGCCCGGCCAAAGGCACCATAGGAAGCTCCGCTCCGCCCGACCCAGGGCTCGAACTCGGGCTAAGTCCCGGAAGACGGCGAACTCCGCCCGACCCAGGGCTCGGACTCGGGCTAAGTCCCGGAAGACGGCGAACTCCGCCCGACCTAGGGCTCGGACTCGGGCTAAGTCCCGGAAGACGGCGAACTCCACTCCACCCGACCCAGGGCTCGGACTCGGGCTAAGTCCCAGAAGACGACGATCTCCGCCTCGCCCGACCCAGGGCTCGGACTTGGGCTCGGCCCCAGAAGACGATGAACTCCGCTTCGCCCGACCCCAGGGCTCGGACTCCGCCCCGGCACCAGCCAGCGATCTCCGCCTCGCCCGAACCTGGGGCTTGGACCCGACCTCGGCCACGGAAGACAGACTCGACCTCGGCTTCGGAGGAGCTTCCACATCGCCCAACCTAGGGCGTAGACCAGCCACGTCAACAGGGGGCGCCATCATCACCCTACCCCGAGCTGACTCGGGCCGCAGGGAACAAGACCGGCGTCCCATCTGGCTCGCCCCGCTAGATAGGCAATGATGGCGCCCTGCATACTCGGTGACGACGGCGGCTCTCAGCCCCATTACGGAAGCAAGAGGACGTCAGCAAGGATTCAACCGCTCCGACAGCTGTCCCTCCGCCAGGCTCCATCGCTCCTCCGACGGCCACGACATCACACCAGCTGGGTGCCAAAATCTCTCCGGCTGCCACCACGGCATGTACTTAGGGCGCTAGCTCTCCTCCGCTAGACACGTAGCACTCTGCTACACCCCCATTGTACACCTGGATCCTCTCCTTGCGCCTATAAAAGGGAGGACCAGGGCCCTCTTAGAGAGGGTTGGCCGCGCGGGGACGAGGACGAGACAGGCGCTCGCTGGAGGCCGCTCGCTCCCTCTCCCGCGTGGACGCTTGTAACCCCCTACTGCAAGCGCACCCGACCTGGGCGTGGGACGAACACGAAGGCCGCGGGATTCCCACCTCTCTCACGCCGGTCTCCGGCCGCCTCGCTCTCCCCCCTTCGCGCTCGCCCTCGCGCTCGACCCATCTGGGCTGGGGCACGCTGCGACATTCACTCGTCGGCTCAGGGACCCCCCGGTCTCGGAACGCCGACACTTGTGATAAGCTTGTAGTCTAGATGTTGACCCAAAAGTTAGGTGTCGGGTTTCTCGTCACCTCACCTCTACTCGTAGCAATACATACAATCAAGAAAATAATGGATATGTTAACATTACACCAAAGCATAAGAACAAACTATGTAAGAATATTCTACACGTCGCTACGAGATCGTATATTCAAGAACCATTAAAATCGGAATTAAAACAAAGAATTTATGGATAAAACAGTATTTTAGGCGCAATAAATCTAATAGATGCGATCTAAGAGATATTAAATTTAAACTAAGCAGGTGTTAAATTAAAGTATTTGAGTTGATATTAATCATTAAAAATTATTTATAAAATTTCTAGGTTAGAACTATAAATTAGATTAACTAGATTATCTAGCTAATTAACATTAATTAAACAAGTAATTAATTAATTATTAATTAATTAAACCATGTGGCATAATTAAAATAATGTTATTACTACGTACATAGAAATTAATATGAATCTAAGACAACTTGAATAGATTAAAACAAATTATTTAACCTAGAAGATATCATATTTTTAATAAATTAGTAGGGCTGCACAGAAATAAGTGACATGATGCAATCTAATTGGTTAGTTAAGTTCGCTAAAGGTGGGAAAGGTTTGTTTACAAATGCATGACCTAGTTGTTGCCAACTTATCATGATTGTATCTACTGTTTATTTTGTGTTGTATAACAATCTTGCATGTAAAAAGGTATGTGGTGGTGGTAATCTATTAGGTGGGAAGCATCAAGCCTATCATACGGGAAAGACCCCTAACCTACCACTAACTTACCTTCCAATCAAGCTCTTCACTCCCTCGTTGTTGCTAGTCATCTCAGTTTTTGATTATGAACCGGAGATCCGATCGACGAACCGGAAGCACGGTGACGAAGCTCTCGCGAGATGGTAACGACGATATTCTGGGCTGCCTCAAAAGATGAACGGACGATGAGAAATTACTTGCCGAAGTTGTTGTTAGAGTTGGGGAGGAACTTGAACTTCGACGAGCTGGTCATAGCGGCTTATGGCTGCGAGCTTAGCTGGCGGCGGGCTACTGCGGCTTGGATGACATGAGTCTATGATTGATGCCTTGAGGTGTTACGGTGGCATATATTTATATAGGCTGTGAAAGAACAGGTGACGCCTAAGAGCGGGGTGAATTAGGACTTCTAAAACTTTCTCTAAACTAGGCCACATATAAATCCCTAGAGCAAAACCTATGCAAATAATCAAACTAGAATGTGCAAACTAGGTTTTGTCTAAGTGTTTGCTATCTCTACCACAATGGCTAAGTTTCAATCTACAACAATATAAGTGTAAACACAAGATTGAACTTAAACGCTTAATATAAATGCGAAAGCTAAAGAGCGAGTGTAACACCCTGAATTTGGGGGTATAAAATTTCTTTGCTCATATTCACAAATTCAGGTGTTACTTCCCTTTTCTCATTCTTCCCCAATCTTTTCTTTCTCATTTCTATAGGAGAAAAGTGGTTATTTTATTTATAATTATAGTCTATTAGCTCAAACTCCAAGGGAGTATGAACTGTTGCATCATGTTGAACCCTGGATTTCACTTTTGTTTGGTGCATAATTCTCAAAAAGTCTAATTTGAATTTGTGGCTTATTTGAATTTGAATCAAATGGAGAAAATAAAAAGAAAAGAGAAAGTAAAAAAACAGAATAAAAGAAAAAGGGAAAAGGCCCACACCCCCGCCCCCCTCGGCCTTTTGGCCCAGTCGGCCCATCTCGCGCGCGCGCGCCTCTCCCCCCCCTCCTCTCTCTGCCCTGGCGGGCCCACCTGTCGGCGCTGCCGCTTCCCCGCGCGTGCGCCCGCCTCCCTCTCTCTCTGCGCCGCGGGCCCGGCCTGTCGGCGCGGCCGCCGTCTCAGCGCCCGCCTCCCTCTCTCTCTGCGCCGCGGGTCCCGCCTGTCAGCGCAGCCGCGTTCTCCGCCCGCGCGCCCGCTTCCCCCGCTCTCTCTGCCCTGCCGGTCCCGCCCGTCAGGCAACCGTTCCCCGCGCCCGCGCCCGCTTTCCCCTCTCTCTCTGCCCGCGGGCCCGGGCTGTCAGCTCCCTCGTCCTCGCGTAACCGCCGCCCGAGCTGCGCGCGCCCGCCTTCTCCGCGCCCATGTCGCGCGTGGGGCTCGCCCCAACCCCGCCCTTGGCCACTTGAGCCCCGAACCTCGCTCGCCATCTCCCCCTCCCTCATTTGCGCACCCGCAGACCCCTCTTCCACCTCTCCCTCGCTGCACGCACGCCAAAGCGCCATCGCCGCGAACCGCCGCCGTTCCGAGCTCGTTTCCCGGCCGCCGTTGGAGCTCCGCCGTGTCCATTGCCACGGTAAGCTCCGCCCCGACGTCCGCAACCCGGAACGCGCTCCAATTTCCCCTTCCCCTCCCTATTTCTCTCTGCCCGCGCTCACCCGCCGTCCTCCGTGTAGCCGCCACCGTCGACCCGGGCCGTCGTCGCGCCGTGGCCGCCACCGAGGAGTCCCCGGAGCCCGCCTTGAGGTAAAGAACCTCTCCCGGCCCTATTGACCTTTGTTTTGCTCTCTGCTGCGCTTAATTCCTCGCCGGAGTCCCTTAGCGCCGCCGCCGAACCGCTTTGCCGTAGACCGCCCCCCTCCGGTGCCCCTGCCCCGACCCAGACCCCACCAAAAGGCTCCCCGCGCCCTCCTCAACCTCCCCGGCCACTCAGATCGCCCCAAGGACCCACAGGGCCCCCGTGCCCCTCGTCTCCGGCGAGCTCCTCCGCCGCGGGGACGGGCGCCGCCGCCTCAGCTGGCTGGGGAAGGAGACATAAGCCAGCGCCCCATCTCCGCCGTCCATCTTAGATCGGACGGCCCTGTTTCAAATAGCCCGAATCCAATCCTAACCGTCCGCCCAGGATCCAACGGCCTAGAGCCGTTTCCCCCGCGCCCCGCCTCCCTGCCCGCTGGGCCCCGCCTGTCAGTCGCTCGCGCTCGCGCTCGCTCTGCCCGCCCGGCCCCGCCTGCCAGTCGCCCGCGCCCGCGCTGCCCGCTGGCCCCGCCTGTCAGCCGCCCAGGCCGCCGCGCGCCCGCGCGCCCGCCCGCAGGATCTAATCTTGGCCGTCCGTTTGAGATCCAACGGCTGTAGGAGCCCGATACCCCTTCGCCCGCGCATTTTCTTAAAGAGCCCCCCGGTTTTCTGGAAATTGAACCCGCCGTCCCTGGTTTCTCGCAGTTAGGTCCTCAGACCTTTTATTTAATTCAAAATAGGTCCTTAGGGTATATTTTTAACCCCTAAACTTGTAAAATCCATAACTTTGCCATATGAACTCCAAATTAGGTGCTTCAAATTGCAAAATGTTCATAAAATTATTATCTATCTGTTTATGCAATGTTTCCCTGCTGTTTCCATGTCCCAATTAATGGTTAATCATTAGGATAGGATTAAGGTTATTGGAACCTTATTTGAGATAAATAAAAGATAGTAGACTTTAATAAAAGTTGGAGCACTTAAGTTTATGGACTTAAACACCTAAGTTTAGGAACTTAAAACCAGATAATGATTTAATCCCACCACTGACTTAAACCTGATTAGTGGATAATGAATCACTTTGTATAGTCCTCTACCCCAGACCTAGAGAATACCAGAGTGCCTATCCCTTTTCTATTATGAACTTGTGATCTCTCTGCTGCATATGTTTGGTATATTGTTTTTGTTTGTTATTTCCCAAGTGCATAGTGTGAATGATTACTTTACGTAGACAACGAGCAGTCTGTGTTTCCCGAGGAAGTTGCAGAGGAAGTCCCTGATCAGCAGTTTGGTGAAGGCAAGTGTCCTCTGACCCATTATGTCCTATTCACTTATAACTTACTACCCCGCATTACTTACTTGAAACCTAAGGATTGACTAGCTTTACACTTTACTTTATCCTTGATGACCTTATGGGCTATTATGGTTAGCATTCTGCTACTGCCTTAACTTAATCAATGAACATGATGTGAATATTTATGATACTGTTATCCTGATGATGTTGATGATCTTGTGATACTCTAGGGGGCTCAGGCTGTTTCCTGAGTACCTCTTCGTAAGGACCTGTTCGTTGAGAGACAACCCGGGATAACAGTGCAACCATGAGGGTGAAATGGGACGCCCTTAGCTAATTAATTAGAGGAACTAGAGGTGTAGTTGCTTCGCCGTCGTGCCGTCAATGGGGTCTAGGCACAGTGCTTGCTCTGCCGAGGCTGAGTGCCGACGTTCTTTCGTTTTGCTTTTTGTTAGTCACTCTCCTGCGGGGAGGGGTACTGTGTTTATCAAACTGGAGAAACCTAACGGGCAGCTATGATCTCTAGGGAATCTTTGTAAAAGCTACGTAGTGATACCCTGCCGGACCACCTAGGTAGTGGTCAATGGGGATTAGCTCTCCCCGGGTAGAAAGGGAATCACGGCTCATGGGTAAAGTGTGCGACCTCTGCAGAGGGTAGTGAAACTGATATATCAGCCGTGCTCACGGTTAAGAGCAGCCTTGGGATCCTCTTTGATTAGAGATACAGATGGTTCGAGGTACAAGGATTATGTTATGGTTTTGGTTCGAATATGATGATGTTGTTCCTCGATGAGGAAATGGTTTATGGGTTGGTTAATGCTAAAATCTGGCTTCCACTAATGATAAATACCTGACCAACTAAAAGCAACTGCTTGAGCCTAACCCCACATAAAGCTAGTCCACCTCAGCCAAACAGGACATTTGCTGAGTACGTTGATGTGTACTCATCCTTGCTTTACCACAAAACACCAGGTTGTCCGCATTGTAACCACTGCTCAGGAGAAGGCGAAGCCGTGGAAGGAGACTTCCAGGAGTTCCAAGACTACGATGAATTCTAGGTGTGGGTTGGCGGCAACCCCCAGTCAGCTGCCTGTGAAGGCCTTATCTTTACTGCGTTTCGCTAGCACTTTGATTTAACTGTTAAGTTGATGACTATGTGGATGTCTATGACTCTGTGATGTAATAAGTTAATACTCTTTTATGTTATTATTCGAGCATTGTGCGACGATGTTCATTTATGTAATCGCTGTGTACGTGAGTTCTGATCCTGGCACGTACATAGTTCGCATTCGGTTTGCCTTCCAAAACCGGGTGTGACATAAGTGGTATCAAAGCCGTGTTGACTGTAGGACCGCTGACCTAGAGTAGCACTGGTCGTACTAAGGACTATTGACCTTCCCTCTCACCTTGACCTCTGATGTTACTTCAAAAGTCGGTCACCTCGACCAACCCTATGTTTTACTACATATATATATACTGTATTATACCTTGTTAAAATTTTTATCTTATTCTGTCTATGGTTTACTCACTTGTCATAATAGTTCTGCTCTTACTCTTATGCTTACGGTGTCTTTTGTAGATGGCTCGTCTTAGACACACTGCACGTAAGTCGATGATTCCTTTCCTGCCGTCTCGACTTGCGGAGCGTCCTCTGCACCGCACCGTGTCCCGTCAGTCGAGTCACCTGGAGAGACTGCACCACCGCCTGCGTGAGGAGCAGGAACGCCGGCGCCAGCACAGAGAGCAGCAGGGCTCTTCCTCCTCATCCCAGCTGGAGGTGGTGTCCGTGAGGCCCCGTTCCTCTGTTGCCCAGCTGGAGGCGCCCCCTGCACCACCGCGGGACGCCCCGGCTGTTGGAGGAGCTACTGGAGGAGGTCTTGGAGGAGACCCCGACGACGACGACTCAGACCACAGCACGGAGTCTTCTGAGCCGCAGGAGGCGGAAGGATGGGTCGCCCGACCCATCACCCGTGATGCCGCTCGCGGTTGTCACTTCCACGACGCACTCGACACCTTGCTGCGCCAGGCTTTTGACCGGCACACCTGGTCGATCGAGTATCGTTGTGTAGTCTACCAGCACAGTCGCGGGAGGTACCCGGACCGCTGGGAGGCTACCTGCCTAGTTCGCCGTCCGGAGGATGACCTCCGGGGTGCGGAGGCCGTTTCGGAGCACTATTCCATCTCCGAGAGGGACACTGCAGAGGCGGCTATGCAGGATGCAGCACGACGTGCACTCTCCCAGTACTGTTCTTTGTTCGGTGGCGTGGCCGACGGTCTTAACCTTCGATACTACCCCCGCCGCCCTACTGGCAGCACAGAGAGTGTGGTTGTCTCACCTGTTGGTGAGGCTAACCCTAGGTTGAGCAGCACAGTCAACCTAGTCGCAGTGCTTAACACTGAGCTGGACCACTCTCTGGACGAGCTGAGCAGGGCTCGAACGGAGATTGCGGAGTTGCGTGCTGAGCTGGCAGAGCGCCATCACCAGGAGGGTGGTTCTCCCACTCCTGTTGGGACTCAGCACCCATACCGCTCGCCGCCACGTGGTCACCACACTTATGGTTCCCCTGCCTGTAAGACCAGGATAGATCTGGATCCTTAGATCGTTAGCGTCGAAGTTTGTAATAATTCTTAAGTCAGATGTCTCGGTCTTAGATAGTCAGTTTAGTTTGCTTACCAGTTGCTCCCAATTAGCTTAGTTTGCTTATCAGTTGCTTGCATGCTTGTTATGATGAACTTGTGCTGGATTTGAATCTTTGTAATGACTGTTGCCAACCTGTGGGGTTCTCCTGCAGTTTGGCCTAGCCATAATGTTAATAAAGTCAGTTATTTAGTTGGGAAGCCATTTACTTCTACTTTCCTTCTTATCTGAGAAGCTGTGTTGAATCATAATGAGGATCAGTGAAGCTCTTTGTTCACTCAGTGTCATGAAGAACTCTGTATTTCCTTTTCTTATGCTGGAGGGTTGTAAGATCAATGCTGATGTATGAATGCCTTCCACAGATGTCTGACAACAGGCGCCGATGCAACAGGCGTGCTCAGCAAGAGCAGCATGACCAGCAGGAGGAACAACAGAGGCAGCATCCCCCGCCACCCCCGATGACAGTGGAGCAGATGTTCTTGATGCAGACTCAGGCAGTGCAGGCCATTGGGCAGACTCTGGCAGCCATGCAGCAGGCTCAACAGCAACCTCAACCCCAATTGCAAGTGCAGATGCCCCAGATGCCACGGGATAAGCATGGTGAGTTCATGAGAGGGCACCCTCCTACTTTCGCCCATTCTGCCGACCCCATGGATGCAGAAGACTGGCTGCGCGCAGTGGAAAGAGAACTGCGCACCGCCCAATGTGACGACAGGGAGAAGGTTCTGTATGGTCCCCGTCAGCTAAGGGGAGCAGCCCAGTCCTGGTGGGAGTCCTACCTCGCCACACATGCTGACCCCGAAGCCATCACCTGGGAAGAGTTCAGCGAGAGTTTCCGCAGGTACCATGTGCCGGAGGGACTGATGATCGTGAAGAAGGAGGAGTTTCTGGCTCTGAAGCAGGGACCCCTGTCTGTTAGTGAATACAGAGATAAGTTTCTGCAGCTATCTCGTTATGCACCTGAGGATGTCAACACTGATGCTAAAAGGCAGTACAGGTTCATGAGGGGTTTGGTGGATCCCCTGCATTACCAGCTGATGAATCACACCTTCCCCACCTTCCAGCACCTGATCGATAGGGCAGTTATGACTGAGAAGAAGCGTAAGGATATGGAAGATCGGAAGCGCAAGATGAGTGGACCCCAGTCCGGAGGCATCAGCCGTCCACGTTTCTCAGGCAGTTCATCTCAGCAAGGCAGGCCTGGTCACCCACAAGGATATCAGAATCAGAATCAGCGTCCGCATCAGCAGCAGTTTCAGAGGCAGTATCAACAGCAGCAGCAGCAGTATCGTCAGCACAGCCAGCAGGGAGGTAATCAGTATCAGAAGCAGAACAACCAGGCACCTCGCCTTCCTACCCCAGCAGCAAACTAGAGCAACCAAGCAGCCCCAGCACAAGGAGGAGGCAGAGGATGTTTCCACTGTGGAGAACAAGGCCACTGGGCGATGCAGTGCCCGAAGAAGATGGCGCAGCAGCAGACCAACCCCAATGCTCCAACAAGGCAAGGTGTGCTGCAGCCGACAGCAGGCAATCGTAACCAAGCGTACAACCGTGGAAAGGTGAACCACTTGGAGGCCGAAGCGATCCAGGATGCACCAGATGTGGCAGTAGGTATGTTCTCAGTCGAATCTCATCCCACGAAAGTGCTATTTGATACTGGTGCAACTCATTCATTTGTCACTGCAACCTGGGTAGAATTGCATAACATCTCAGTAGAGGCAATGATGCCGCCCATGAGGATTAATTCAGTTGGTGGCAAGGTGCAAACAGATAAAATATGCTCAAATATAAGGGTGGGAATAAGGGGGATAGGGTTCCCCAGTGACTTAATAGTAATAGACACCCCTGGGATAGATGTCATTCTAGGGATGAATTGGTTAATGAAGTATGAAGCGAATGTTAGCTGTGACAAGAGGACCGTAACATTGAAGTCCCCGTCAGGAGAAGAGGTAGTGGCCGAGCTAAGGATGCCTAAATCAGCAGAGGGTGTCTGTCACCAGATTTCAGTTGATAGTAAGGAGCCCAACCCGCTCGAGGCTATCAAGGTTGTGTCAGACTTTCCGGACGTATTTCCCGAGGAGCTAACGGGCATGCCACCCGAGAGAAAGGTTGAATTTGCCATAGAGCTTATCCCTGGTACCGCCCCCATTTCCAAAAGAGCCTACCGAGTGTCTGGACCAGAATTGGTGGAACTCAAGAAGCAGATAGATGAGATGTTAGAGAAGGGTTACATCAGACCAAGTACTTCGCCTTGGGCCGCTCCGGTGTTGTTTGTAGAGAAGAAAGATGGTACCAAAAGGATGTGCATAGACTACAGAGCCTTGAATGAAGTCACTGTCAAAAACAAGTACCCCCTGCCAAGGATAGAAGATTTGTTCGACCAGCTCAGAGGTGCCAGCGTATTCTCGAAGATAGATCTGAGATCAGGTTACCATCAACTCAGAATCCGACCCTCGGACATACCGAAGACAGCATTCATCACCAAGTACGGGTTATATGAATTCACAGTTATGTCCTTCGGTTTGACCAATGCGCCAGCCTTCTTTATGTACCTGATGAACAGTGTGTTCATGGATTATCTGGACAAGTTTGTGGTAGTGTTTATTGATGATATTCTCATATACTCTCAAAGTGAGGAAGATCATGTAGAGCATTTGAAGATGGTATTGCAAAGACTTCGAGAGCATCAGTTGTATGCCAAGCTGAGCAAATGCGAGTTCTGGATTCATGAAGTCTTGTTTCTGGGTCACATCATAAACCAAGATGGATTAGCAGTGGATCCAAAGAAAGTGGCAGATATCCTGAACTGGAAAGCACCAAAGGATGTTCGTGGGATCAAGAGCTTCATTGGAATGGCTGGGTATTACAGGCGTTTCATCGAAGGCTTCTCAAAGATTGCTAGACCAATGACAGCATTACTAGCGAAGAAAGTTGAGTTTAAGTGGACCCAAAAGTGTCAGGAAGCATTTGAAGAACTGAAAAATAGATTGACTACAGCTCTGGTGTTAGTCTTGCCTGATGTTCACAAGCCATTCTCAGTGTATTGCGATGCTTCTTACACCGGATTGGGATGTGTGCTAATGCAAGAAGGAAGAGTTGTAGCATATTCATCTCGACAGCTGAAGATCCATGAGAAAAATTATCCCACACATGACCTAGAGTTGGCAGCAGTGGTTCATGCTCTAAAGACATGGAGACATTACTTGTATGGACAGAAGTGTGACATCTACACAGATCATAAAAGTCTGAAGTACATATTCACCCAGTCAGAGTTAAACATGAGACAGCGAAGATGGTTGGAATTGATCAAAGACTATGAGTTGGAGATACATTACCATCCAGGCAAAGCCAATGTGGTTGCAGATGCTCTGAGCAGGAAGAGTCAAGTCAATATGATGGCCACGTACTCGATGCCATATGAGTTAGCCAAGGAGTTCGACAGACTGAGTCTCGGTTTCCTGAACAGTACGCAAGGAGTAACAGTGGAATTAGAGCCCACCCTAGAGCGGGAGATCAAAGAAGGGCAGAAGGATGATGAAAACATCAACAAGATCCGGCAGCTAATCTTAGAAGGAAGAGGCAAAGACTTTCGAGAGGATGAAGAGGGGGTAATATGGTTCAAGGACCGATTGTGTGTCCCCGACCTCAAACCTATTCGGGAGCTAATCCTGAAGGAAGCTCATGAGACAGCCTACTCCATACACCCGGGAAGTGAAAAGATGTACCAGGATTTAAAAAGGAGGTTTTGGTGGTATGGCATGAAAAGAGAAATCGCAGAATATGTCGCCATCTGTGATAGCTGTCAAAGGACCAAAGCAGAGCATCAAAGGCCCGCCGGATTGTTGCAGCCATTGCGGATTCCTCAGTGGAAGTGGGATGAGATCGGGATGGATTTTATAGTTGGCCTACCTCGTACCCGGGCCGGCTATGATTCCATCTGGGTGGTTGTGGACCGCTTAACAAAGGTGGCCCATTTCATACCTGTGAAGACCACATACACCGGAGCAACGTTAGCTGAGTTATACATGTCACGGATAGTCTGCCTTCATGGTGTGCCGAAGAAGATAGTGTCAGATCGAGGAACGCAGTTCACCTCTCATTTTTGGCAGCAGCTACAATAAGCTTTGGGCACCCATTTGAACTTCAGCTCGGCTTATCACCCGCAGACAGACGGTCAGACTGAAAGAACTAATCAGATCCTAGAAGATATGCTGAGAGCCTGTGCGTTGCAAGACAAGTCAGGATGGGACAAAAGGTTACCCTATGCAGAATTCTCCTATAACAATAGCTACCAGGCCAGCTTGAAGATGTCGCCGTTTCAGGCACTCTATGGACGGAGTTGTAGGACTCCGCTGCATTGGGACCAGCCTGGAGAGAGACAGGTGTTTGGCCCTGACATTTTGCTTGAAGCCGAAGAGAATATCAAAATGGTTCAGGAGAATCTGAAGATAGCACAATCAAGGCAGCGAAGCTATGCGGACCGAAGGAGAAGAGAACTGAGTTTCGAAGTGGGGGATTTCGTCTATCTGAAGGTGTCACCCATCAGGGGAGTCAGAAGGTTCGGAGTTAAAGGCAAGTTAGCACCCCGGTACGTTGGACCATATCAGATTCAAACAAAGCGTGGAGAAGTGGCTTACCAACTCAACCTACCAGAAAGTTTGTCGGCAGTGCACAATGTGTTCCACGTGTCGCAATTGAAGAAGTGTCTGCGAGTACCAGAAGAACAGTTGCCAGTGGAGGGTTTGGAAGTCCAGGAGGATCTGACATACATAGAGAAGCCAACGCAGATTCTGGAGTTTACAGACAGAGTCACCCGGAGGAATACCATCAGAATGTGCAAAGTCAGATGGGGTCACCACTCGGAGGAAGAAGCAACCTGGGAACGAGAAGATGATCTGAAAGCCAAATACCCTGAACTCTTTGCTGACCAACCCTGAATCTCGGGGCGAGATTCTTTTAAGGGGGATAGGTTTGTAACACCCTGAATTTGGGGGTATAAAATTTCTTTGCTCATATTCACAAATTCAGGTGTTACTTCCCTTTTCTCATTCTTCCCCAATCTTTTCTTTCTCATTTCTATAGGAGAAAAGTGGTTATTTTATTTATAATTATAGTCTATTAGCTCAAACTCCAAGGGAGTATGAACTGTTGCATCATGTTGAACCCTGGATTTCACTTTTGTTTGGTGCATAATTCTCAAAAAGTCTAATTTGAATTTGTGGCTTATTTGAATTTGAATCAAATGGAGAAAATAAAAAGAAAAGAGAAAGTAAAAAAACAGAATAAAAGAAAAAGGGAAAAGGCCCACACCCCCGCCCCCCTCGGCCTTTTGGCCCAGTCGGCCCATCTCGCGCGCGCGCGCCTCTCCCCCCCCCCCCTCCTCTCTCTGCCCTGGCGGGCCCACCTGTCGGCGCTGCCGCTTCCCCGCGCGTGCGCCCGCCTCCCTCTCTCTCTGCGCCGCGGGCCCGGCCTGTCGGCGCGGCCGCCGTCTCAGCGCCCGCCTCCCTCTCTCTCTGCGCCGCGGGTCCCGCCTGTCAGCGCAGCCGCGTTCTCCGCCCGCGCGCCCGCTTCCCCCGCTCTCTCTGCCCTGCCGGTCCCGCCCGTCAGGCAACCGTTCCACGCGCCCGCGCCCGCTTTCCCCTCTCTCTCTGCCCGCGGGCCCGGGCTGTCAGCTCCCTCGTCCTCGCGTAACCGCCGCCCGAGCTGCGCGCGCCCGCCTTCTCCGCGCCCACGTCGCACGTGGGGCTCGCCCCAACCCCGCCCTTGGCCACTTGAGCCCCGAACCTCGCTCGCCATCTCCCCCTCCCTCATTTGCGCACCCGCAGACCCCTCTTCCACCTCTCCCTCGCTGCGCGCACGCCAAAGCGCCATCGCCGCGAACCGCCGCCGTTCCGAGCTCGTTTCCCGGCCGCCGTTGGAGCTCCGCCGTGTCCATTGCCACGGTAAGCTCCGCCCCGACGTCCGCAACCCGGAACGCGCTCCAATTTCCCCTTCCCCTCCCTATTTCTCTCTGCCCGCGCTCACCCGCCGTCCTCCGTGCAGCCGCCACCGTCGACCCGGGCCGTCGTCGCGCCGTGGCCGCCACCGAGGAGTCCCCGGAGCCCGCCTTGAGGTAAAGAACCTCTCCCGGCCCTATTGACCTTTGTTTTGCTCTCTGCTGCGCTTAATTCCTCGCCGGAGTCCCTTAGCGCCGCCGCCGAACCGCTTTGCCGTAGACCGCCCCCCTCCGGTGCCCCTGCCCCGACCCAGACCCCACCAAAAGGCTCCCCGCGCCCTCCTCAACCTCCCCGGCCACTCAGATCGCCCCAAGGACCCGCAGGGCCCCGGCGCCCCTCGTCTCCGGCGAGCTCCTCCGCCGCGGGGACGGGCGCCGCCGCCTCAGCTGGCTGGGGAAGGAGACATAAGCCAGCGCCCCATCTCCGCCGTCCATCTTAGATCGGACGGCCCTGTTTCAAATAGCCCGAATCCAATCCTAACCGTCCGCCCAGGATCCAACGGCCCAGAGCCGTTTCCCCCGTGCCCCGCCTCCCTGCCCGCTGGGCCCCGCCTGTCAGTCGCCCGCGCTCGCGCTCGCTCTGCCCGCGCGGCCCCGCCTGCCAGTCGCCCGCGCCCGCGCTGCCCGCTGGCCCCGCTTGTCAGCCGCCGCGCTCGCGCTGCCCGCTGGCCCGGCCTGTCAGCCGCCCAGGCCGCCGCGCGCCCGCGCGCCCGCCCGCAGGATCTAATCTTGGCCGTCCGTTTGAGATCCAACGGCTGTAGGAGCCCGATACCCCTTCGCCCGCGCATTTTCATAAAGAGCCCCCCGGTTTTCTGGAAATTGAACCCGCCGTCCCTGGTTTCTCGCAGTTAGGTCCTCGGACCTTTTATTTAATTCAAAATAGGTCCTTAGGGTATATTTTTAACCCCTAAACTTGTAAAATCCATAACTTTGCCATATGAACTCCAAATTAGGTGCTTCAAATTGCAAAATGTTCATAAAATTATTATCTATCTGTTTATGCAATGTTTCCCTACTGTTTCCATGTCCCAATTAATGGTTAATCATTAGGATAGGATTAAGGTTATTGGAACCTTATTTGAGATAAATAAAAGATAGTAGACTTTAATAAAAGTTGGAGCACTTAAGTTTATGGACTTAAACACCTAAGTTTAGGAACTTAAAACCAGATAATGATTTAATCCCACCACTGACTTAAACCTGATTAGTGGATAATGAATCACTTTGTATAGTCCTCTACCCCAGACCTAGAGAATACCAGAGTGCCTATCCCTTTTCTATTATGAACTTGTGATCTCTCTGCTGCATATGTTTGGTATATTGTTTTTGTTTGTTATTTCCCAAGTGCATAGTGTGAATGATTACTTTACGTAGACAACGAGCAGTCTGTGTTTCCCGAGGAAGTTGTAGAGGAAGTCCCTGATCAGCAGTTTGGTGAAGGCAAGTGTCCTCTGACCCATTATGTCCTATTCACTTATAACTTACTACCCCGCATTACTTACTTGAAACCTAAGGATTGACTAGCTTTACACTTTACTTTATCCTTGATGACCTTATGGGCTATTATGGTTAGCATTCTGCTACTGCCTTAACTTAATCAATGAACATGATGTGAATATTTATGATACTGTTATCCTGATGATGTTGATGATCTTGTGATACTCTAGGGGGCTCAGGCTGTTTCCTGAGTACCTCTCCGTAAGGACCTGTTCGTTGAGAGACAACCCGGGATAACAGTGCAACCATGAGGGTGAAATGGGACGCCCTTAGCTAATTAATTAGAGGAACTAGAGGTGTAGTTGCTTCGCCGTCGTGCCGTCAATGGGGTCCAGGCACAGTGCTTGCTCTGCCGAGGCTGAGTGCCGAGGTTCTTTTGTTTTGCTTTTTGTTAGTCACTCTCCTGCGGGGAGGGGTACTGTGTTTATCAAACTGGAGAAACCTAACGGGCAGCTATGATCTCTAGGGAATCTTTGTAAAAGCTACGTAGTGATACCCTGCCGGACCACCTAGGTAGTGGTCAATGGGGATTAGCTCTCCCCGGGTAGAAAGGGAATCACGGCTCATGGGTAAAGTGTGCGACCTCTGCAGAGGGTAGTGAAACTGATATATCAGCCGTGCTCACGGTTAAGAGCAGCCTTGGGATCCTCTTTGATTAGAGATACAGATGGTTCGAGGTACAAGGATTATGTTATGGTTTTGGTTCGAATATGATGATGTTGTTCCTCGATGAGGAAATGGTTTATGGGTTGGTTAATGCTAAAATCTGGCTTCCACTAATGATAAATACCTGACCAACTAAAAGCAACTACTTGAGCCTAACCCGACATAAAGCTAGTCCACCTCAGCCAAACGGGACATTTGCTGAGTACGTTGATGTGTACTCATCCTTGCTTTACCACAAAACACCAGGTTGTCCGCATTGTAACCACTGCTCAGGAGAAGGCGAAGCCGTGGAAGGAGACTTCCAGGAGTTCCAAGACTACGACGAATTCTAGGTGTGGGTTGGCGGCAACCCCTAGTCAGCTGCCTGTGAAGGCCTTATCTTTACTGCGTTTCGCTAGCACTTTGATTTAACTGTTAAGTTGATGACTATGTGGATGTCTATGACTCTGTGATGTAATAAGTTAATACTCTTTTATGTTATTATTCGAGCATTGTGCGACGATGTTCATTTATGTAATCGCTGTGTACGTGAGTTCTGATCCTGGCACGTACATAGTTCGCATTCGGTTTGCCTTCCAAAACCGGGTGTGACAGCGAGGTAGAGATGCAAACTCTCGTGGATGATGCTGTTGTTTTTACCGAGGTATCCGGAACCATGCAAGGTCCCGACTAATCCTCGTTGGTGCCCTTATGCAAATGGAAGCCCACACGAGGGCCAAGCACCTCGGTCGACTAACTCCGTAGAGAGCCATGGGCCTTCTCCACGTGCAAGTGGTGCTCCACTTCTGGCTCCTCTTAGATGCTCCCCGCGGTCTCCACTATCGAGCTTCTAGCCGAAATGTCACGGGCCTCGTTCCATCCGGTACACGATGGCGGCCGTGACACAAACGCGGTTGTCACGGTCTCGCAAGACTCTCACCCCACTCGGTATAATTACAATGGCTCACGCAAGAGCCGAGGGGTTGTGTGGGCACTCAACTAACTAGGGTTCACCTAGTGCAAGCGCTAAAGCGGTCTAACTAACTTAAGCACTTCGCAAAGCACCTACGCTAATCACCAAGTGAATCTATTAAGCACTTGGGTGTATGAGCTCTTGGGAATGTCTACTATATGCCTTGGTTTGTTACTTGGGCTCTCGTACCTTGGTATGGCCGGTTGGGGTGTATTTATAGCCCCCAACACAAAACTAGCCATTGGAGAAAAGCTGCTGCTTTCTGCGACTCACCGGACAGTCCGGTGGGGTCACTGGACGGTCTGGTGCCCCTGTCCGGTGCTCCTAGCCGTTGGACTGTCAAAGCAGGTGACCATTGGCGCGCAGACTTTTTACACCGGACAATCTGAACTTCATACCGGATAGTCTGGTGGTCTTTTCTCCATAGTATCACCTGGAACTAGCCATTGGGCTGCAGTTCCCTGGTGCGCCGGACAGTCCGGCGTGTGACACCGGACAGTCCAGTGCCTTCACACGGACAGTCTGCCTGGCAACACTAGTCGTTGTTTCTTGGACTTTGCTTAATCTTCATAATGTCTTCTTTTTGAGGTGTTGCTTTCCTCAATGCCTTGGTCTAAGTAACTTTAGCATCCTGTGAACTACAAACACAAACACTAGCAAACACATTACTCCACAAGTTATGTTGATCATCACACACCAAAACCTGTTTAGCCAAATGGCCCGGGGTCCATTTTCCTTACAATCTCCCCCTTTTTGGTGATTGATGACAACATAACCAAAGCAAGCAAATAATACAAACGTTTGAATGAAATTATGCAATCTACTTGCTAGGATGCATGTTGTCCCCACAATGTAATATTATGGACTTAAGCCTCCCCCTAACTCCATAATTCACTTACTTCTTATTTTAGACCAAAGTGCCAAAACCACTTGAAGGATCAAAATTTGAAATTGGTGGTGTTTGGTGTTTGATACAATTTTCATTGCTTTGGTTCCTAAACTTATCCCCCTTTGGCATCAACCACCGAAAAGGAAGACATTAAAAGCATGTAGGAAGCAAATAGGACTTGCCCTCAAAAAGATTTATCAAATAAAACCAATTGAAGAACTTGATATTATAACTCCCCCTAAATGAGTATTTTCCTTTAGAAAGAATTTTCTCCCCCATTAGAGACGAAGAAATACTCCCCGTGACAGAGATCTTCTACTTAGGAAAAAGCATGTGAAAATAGAGGTGCAAGACATGATTTGATTAGACTAACTTCCCTTATGCATAGGTAACGGAATATGATTTAACCACTTATGCATGTAGCAACATGGGAAGTATAAGATATGAAATATAGTCTAACCAAATATCGAAGAAGACATGTAAATGATGCCAAATGTAGTCTCAGAGCTACCAATTGAAAATCAATGTTAGACCATTTGAAGACAAATGGTAGACTTGTGAGACATAAGAATTCTTGCAGATTTGTAGTGGAAGGTTGTTGTCTTTTTCCAGGGACTTCATTTTCCTTACAGTGAGACTACTACATGAAATAGACTCAAAAAGGCATTAGTCTCAAAGTCTTAGATTATAGAGTAACCTCCCCGTGAAAGTGTGCATACAATTTTTGAACACTTGTAAGAGACATGCACTTTTATTTTGATATCAAGAACGACAAATTATCAATAATCAGAGCTTTGGCACACATAAGTTAAATGATACCAATTGCATGATATAAGCTTTTGCACCATTAGTGTCATTTACTTAGGAATGTTAAATAAGCTATGTGTCATGCTTAATTAAACATTTTAAACCATGTAGGCTTGCTCAAGATTATGAATTGAAAACAAGCAATCCTACCATGTGATTTACCTAGTATGCATTCATTGTTAATCTAAAATAAGTACCAAATGAAATACTAGGCATGAAAGGTAAAACTAGATATAAGAAAATAGATACGCATATCTAAAAATAAGGAATACAATAAATCTTGTTACCTTAGTCATGGGTGGGGTAATTTGGGTCCAAAATATTTACTAACCCACTTGGCAATAAATTTGATCCAAAATGATGTATCCCATGATATACATCTCAAATTTGCCAAGTCTCCAAATTTCCTGTAGTCCTTCGGACTACTCACTTCCCTTTCGGGATCCAAACCTTCTTGTTGCTTTTCATGGTTGAAATTATTTCCTTTGGCACCTAGATGTGTTTGGCCTCTTTCCCTTTGTTGACTTACTTGTTGGCCTTGATTGCTATCACCTTTCCATTCTTTTCTTCTTGATCAAATATGGTGTAGCAGCCTTTTTATCGACCTTTTTGATGTAGGTGTTGGAGATTTTGCTTGTTGGCTTTTGCTTGAGATTTTGCTTTTGCTTATCCCCAATCATCACCTTGCATTGGAAAGACTTATGGCCTTCCTTGTGGCATAACCTACAAATCACAGTTTCGCCCTCCACAGGCTTGTTCACTCCCATAGTGGTGTTATCTTGTGGAGGTTGGATTTGTTTGGCTTTGCCTTTCCTGTCAAACAAAGCTTTCCCAAGGCGAGCCACCTCTTGCTTTAATTGCTCATTCTCCAATGCAATCTCGTCCGAACATGTTTCTATAACAACATTCTTAACAAGAACTTGATTGCAGGGGTTAGAATTATCAATTAAATCAAAGCAGGAAGTAGAAGCATCTTTCTTAATAATTTTAGGTGTTTCAACCAAAGATACTTCTGGGGTGCTACCAATGTTCTCTAGCTTAGTAGTTAGCTCATTATTGTGCATGCTAAGAATTTCCATTTTCCCTAGCAAATTTTCAATAGTTTCATGGGAGCTAGCTAATTTAGCCTTAAGTTTTTCATTCTTTTCAATAGGGCCATCATCGGTAGCAGTGGATGGAGCACTAGACTCTAATTGCTCAATTTTAGTTGATAGCTCACTATTCAAATTTGCAAATGTTTCATATTTTTCTAGCAAACCTTTATAATCATTTTGAGAGCTAATCAACTTATTTTTCAAGGTTTTCAATTGAGCCTTTTGCTTAGTGCAAACATCCTAAAAAAATTTAACGGCTTCTGCAAGCTCATCTACGGAGGGCTTTCCCACACCTTCATCATCACTACTACTTTCATCACTAGAGGATGGAATACTCATTTTACCTCTTGCCATAAGGCACTTGCGTGATGACCGTGATGAGCGAGATGAGGACTGATGGTTGTGTGTCCTTGGAGGTTCATCTTCGCTTGAAGAATCATCCCATGTTTTGACACTTGTTAGCGTCTTGCCTTGGCTCCTCTTCTTTTTGGGTTCGACCATAGTTGGACAGCTATCCCTGAAGTGGCCCTTCTCCCCGCATGTGAAGCATCCTCTCTTTCTTTGCTTTTTTCTGTCAATGTTAAAGAGAAGATCTGTCACACTCGGATTTAAGGGATAAAGCCAGGTGCGTCTCATATGTGCACCAAGGAAGAACAACACATATAATTACAGAGTGCATAGAGATAAAAGTCATAAGTATCATAAATGTACTTATTACATAGCGGAAGTCTTACAAAATAAATGATAAATATAAAACGAACTAAATATTATTTCCCTGGTGTAAGGAAAGTGGACCCCGGGCCATTTGGCTAATTGAGTTTTGGTGTTTGATGAACAACACAATCTGTGAACTAATAAGTTTTCTAGTGTTTGTGTTTGTAGTTCACAGGATGCAAGATTTATTTGGACTAAGGAATTGAGGAAAGCAACACCTCAAAAGAAGACATTAAGAAGATTCAAGAAGAGTCCAAGTGTGCTGCTACGGACTGTCTGTGCGAAGGCGCACCGGACTGTCCGGTGCACCAGAGAACTCCAGCCCAACGGCTAGTTCCAGGTGGCACTCGGAGAGAAGACCACCGGACTGTCCGGTGTGAGCACCAGACTATCCGGTGTGGAAAAGCATGCGGCGCCAACGGTCACCTGCTCTGACCGAGCAACGGCTAGGCGCACCGGACAGGCTACAGTGCGCTGTCCGGTGCACCACCGGACTGTCCGATGTGCCGTAGAGAACTGCAGCTTTTCTCCAACGGCTATTTTGGAGTTGGGGCCTATATATACTTCACCCAACCGGCCATTTGAAGGTGTGGGAGCCCAAGCAACATACCAAGGCATTAGTGCACATTTCCAAGAGCTCAAACACCCAAGTGCCTAATAGAATCACTCGGTGATTAGCGTAGGTGCTTTGCGAAGTGCTTAGGTTAGTTAGACCGCTTTAGCACTTGCTCTAGGTGAACCCTAGTTAGTTGAGTGAGTTTAGACAAACCACACAACCCCTTGGCTCTTGCGTGAGTCGTTGTAATTGTACCGAATGGGGTGAGAGTCTTGCAAGACCGTGACAACCGCGTTTGTGTCACGGTCGCCACCGTGTACCGGAGGGAACGAGGCCCGCGGCGTTTCGGCTGGAAGCTCAATAGTGGAGACAACGGGGAGCGTCCGAGAGGAGCCAGAAGCGGAGCACCACTTGCACGTGGAGAAGGCCCGTGGCTCTCTACGGAGTTACACGACCGTGGTGCTTGGCCCTCGCGTGTGCTTCCCTTTGCGTAGGGGCACCAACGAGGATTAGTCGGGACCTTGCGTGGTTCTGGATACCTCAGTAAAAATACCAGCATCATCCACGAGAGTTTGCTTCTCTACTTTGCTCTTTAAGTTTCCGCATTTATATTAAGCATTTAAGTTTCAATCTTGTATTCATACTTATTTAGTGTAGATTGAAACTTAGCCTTTGCGATAGAGATAGCAACACTTAGACAAAACCTAGTTTGCACATTCTAGTTTGATTATTTGCATAGGTTTTGCTCTATGGATTTAATTGTGGCCTAGTTTAGTAAGAGTTTTAGAAGTCTTAATTCACCCCCCTCTTAGGCGTCACTCGTTTCCTACAAGTGGTATCAGAGCCCGGTTTGGCTCATTTGAAACGCTTTAGCTTCACCGCTAAAAGAGCCGACGCTTTTTAGAGGAAGGGATGGATACCCATAGGCCATCACACTTCGACGGCACTAACTTCCAATATTATAGTGCTAGAATGGCTTGTTACCTAGAGGTCGTTGATCTAGGTGTTTGGAGAGTCACTCGTGACGGGATGAAACCCCTCAAGAATCCCGAGAAACCCCACCACGAGTGAGGAAAAATAAATTCATTTAAATGCTAGAGCCAAAAATTGCTTGTATGAATCTCTTAGCATGGATATTTTTAATCAAGTATTTACCTTGAAAACTGCTAATGAGATTTGGCTAAAATTGCATGAGCTCCATGACGGCACATCCAATGTCCGTGAGCAAAAACATTGCCTAGTCTTAAATGAGTATAATTCTTTTGCTATGAAAGATGATGAGCTTGTTAGAGACATGTATTCTCGTTTGAATCTAATTATCAATGAGCTCAATTCTACTGGCATTAATAAGCTAGGTGATGCGGACATTGTGAGGAAGATTATCTCCATGCTACCACAACAAAGATATGGGAGCATCATCACCATCCTTAACAACATGGAGGACTTGAGCAACATGACCCCGACCATTGTGATTGGGAAAATCATGGCTTTTGAGATGTTGCGAAAAATGAGTCGGGGAGAGGAGCCAACTTCCTCAAGACCATATGCTTTTGCATGTGATGAAAGGAAGGGCAAAAAGAAGGCTCCCATTCCAAGTTCCTCAAGTGAAGAAGAGGAAGAAGAAGAAAGTGATGATGATGAAGATAATCAACCATGCACATCATTCTCCGAGGATGAAGAAACAATCTGACACATTGGAAAGGTAATGAGGATGATCCGTAAGATTAATCTAATGGGTGTGCCCCTACAGGTCGAGGATCTTCTCTTTAACATTGACAGGAAAAAGCAAAGGAAGAGAGGATGCCTCGCATGTGGGGAGAAGGGCCACTTCAGGGACAACTGTCCAAATATGGCCAAACCCAAAAAGGAGAGGAGCAAAGGCAAGGCGCTAACTAGTGTTAGAACTTGGGATGATTCTTCAAGTGAAGATGAACCTCCAAGGACGCGCAGCCAGCGGTCCTCGTTACGCTCATCACGGTCATCACACAAATGCCTTATGGCAAGAGGTAACAAAAGCATTCCATCCTCTAGTGATGAAAGTAGTAGTGATGATGAAGGTGAGGGAAAGCCCTCTCTAGATGAGCTTGTGGAAGCCGTAGAATTTTTCCAGGATGTTTGCACCAAGCAAAAAGCTCAACTTAAAACTTTCAAAAATAAGTTGGTTAGCTCTCAAAATGATTACAAAGGTTTGCTAGAAAAATTTGAAACTTTTGCAAACTTAAATAGTGAGCTATCAACTAAAATTGAGCTATTAGAATCTAGTGCTCCATCCACTGCTACCGATGATAGCCTTATTAAAAAGAATGAAAAACTTAAGGCTAAGTTAGCTAGCTCCCAAGAAGCTATTGAAAATTTGCTAGAGAAAATGGAAATTCTTAGCATACAGAATAATGAGCTAACTACTAAGCTAGAAAACATTGGTAGCATCCCAGCAGCATTTTTAGTTGAAATACCTGAAATAATTAAAAAAGATGCTTCTACTTCCTGCTTTGATTTAATTGATGATTCTAACCCCTACAACCAAGTTGTTGTTGAGAATATTGTTGTAGAAACATGTTCAGATGAGGTTGCAAAGGAAAATGAACAATTAAAGTAAGAAGTGGCTCGCCTTGGCAAGGCTTTGTATGACAAGAAAGGCAAAGCCAAACAAATCCGACCTCCACAAGATAACACCACTGCGGGAGTGAACAAGCCTATGGAGAGAGAAACTGTGATTTGTAGGCTATGCCACATGGAAGGCCACAAGTCTTTCCAATGCAAGGCGATGACCGGGGATAAACAAAGGCAAAAGCTCAAGCAAAAGCCATCAAGCAAAATCTCCAACACCTACATCAAAAAGGTGAACAAAAAAGATGCTACACCATATTTGATCAAGAAGAAAAAGAATGGAAATGTGATAGCAATCAAGGCAAACAAGCAAGCCAACAAAGGAAAAGGGGCCAAACGCATCTGGGTGCCAAAGGAAATAATTTCAACTATGAAAAGCACCAAAAAGGTTTGGATCCCGAAAGGGAAGTGAGTGGACCGAAGGTCTTCGGGAAATTTGGAGTCTTGGCAAATTTGGGATGTATATCATGGGATACATCATATTGAATCAAGTTTTTTGCCAAGTGGGTTAGTGAAAGTTTTGGACCCAAATTTCCCACCCATGACTAAGGTAACTAGTTTTATTGTCTCTTGTTTTTAGATATGCGTATCTGTTTACCTTTTATCTAGTTTACCTTTCTTGCCTAGTATTACATTTGCCATTTACTTTTTATGCATACTAGGTAAATCACATGGTAGGATTGCTTGCTTTCAATTCATATACTTAAGCAAACCTACATGGTTTCAAATGTTTATTTAAGCACGGCACATAGCTTCTATATCACTCCATAGTAAATGATGCATCAATTGAAAATTTTGATTTCTAAAAGGTGTATCATTTAACTTATATGTGCCAAAGTTCGGATTATGGATAGTTTGCCCCTCTTGATATCAAATCAAAGTGCATGTCTCCTACAAGTTTTCAAAACTTGTATGCACACTTTCAGGGAGAGGTTACTCTATAATCTAACACTTTGAGACTAACACCTTTTCAAGTCTATTTCGTGTGATAGTCTCATTGTAAGGAAAATGAAGTCCCCGGAGAAAGACAACAATCTTCCACTGCAAAATCTCCAAGAACTCTCATGTCTCTCATGCTCGCCATTGACTTTCAATTGGTATCTTTTGAGACTACATTTAGTATCATTTACATGTCTTCTCCAACATTTGATTAGACTATATTTCATATCATATACTTCCATGTTGCTAAAAATGCGTAAGTACTAAACTCATATTTTGTTACCTATGCATAAGGGAAGTTAGTCTTCTCAAATCATGTCTTGCTCCTCTAATTTTCACATGCTTTTTCCTAAGTAGAGGATCTCTGTCAGGGGGAGTATTTCTTCATCTCTAAAAAGGGGGAGAAAATTCTTTCTAAAGAGAACACTCATTTAGGGGGAGTAATCCTTTCAACTGATATCATTCATGTGGCTTAATTTAGTATCCTTCAAGTGGTATCATCTGATAAAATTCTTGATGAGGGCAAGCCTTTATTTACTTCCTACATACTTTTAATGTCTTCCTTTTCGGTGGTTGATGCCAAAGGGGGAGAAGTTTAGGGACCAAAGCAATGAAAACTATATCAAACACCAAACACCACCAATTTAAAATTTTATATCTACAAATGGTTTTTCAAGTGGTTTTGGTTATTTGGTCCTAAAATAGGAAGTAAGTGAATTATGGAGTTAGGGGGAGGCTTAAGTCCATAATATTACATTGTGGTGACAATCATGCATCCTAGCAAGTAGATTGCATATTTTCATTCAAATACTTGTATTATTTGCTTGCTTTGGTGGTGTTGTCATCAATCACCAAAACAGGGGAGATTGTAAGGAAAATGGACCCCGGGCCATTTGGCTAATTGAGTTTTGGTGTTTGATGAACAACACAATCCGTGAACTAATAAGTTTTCTAGTGTTTGTGTTTGTAGTTCACAGGATGCAAGATTTACTTGGACTAAGGAATTGAGGAAAGCAATACCTCAAAAGAAGACATTAAAAAGATTTAAGAAGAGTCCAAGTGTGCTGCTGCAGACTGTCTATGTGAAGGCGCACCGGACTGTCCGGTGGCACACCGGACTGTCCGGTGCACCAGGGAACTCTAGCCCAACGGCTAGTTCCAGGTGGCACTCGGAGAGAAGACCACCGGACTGTCCGTTGTGAGCACCAGACTGTCCGGTGTGGAAAAGCATGCGGCGCCAACGGTCACCTGCTCTGACAGAGCAACGGCTAGGCGCACCGGACAGGCTACAGTGCGCTGTTCGGTGCACCACCGGACTGTCCGGTGTGCCGTAGAGAACTGCAACTTTTCTCCAACGGCTATTTTGGAGTTGGGGCCTATATACTTCACCCAACCGGCCATTTGAAGGTGTGGGAGCCCAAGCAACATACCAAGGCATATAGTGCACATTTCCAAGAGCTCAAACACCCAAGTGCTTAATAGAATCACTCGGTGATTAGCGTAGGTGCTTTGCGAAGTGCTTAGGTTAGTTAGACCACTTTAGCGCTTGCTCTAGGTGAACCCTAGTTATTTGAGTGAGTTTAGACAAACCACACAACCCCTCGGCTCTTGTGTGAGTCATTGTAATTGTACTGAGTGGGGCGAGAGTCTTGCGAGACAGTGACAACCACGTTTGTGTCACGGCCGCCACCGTGTACCGGAGGGAACAAGGCCCACAGCGTTTCGGCCAGAAGCTCGATAGTGGAGACGGCGGGGAGCATCCGAGAGGAGCCAGAAGCGGAGCACCACTTGCGCGTGGAGAAGGCCCACGGCTCTCTACGGAGTTACTCGACCGTGGTGCTTGGCCCTCGCGTGGAATTCCCTTTGCGTAGGGGCACCAACGAGGATTAGTCGGGACCTTGCGTGGTTCCGGATACCTCGGTAAAAATACCGGCGTCTTCCACGAGAGTTTGCTTCTCTACTTTGCTCTTTAAGTTTCCGCATTTATATTAAGCATTTAAGTTTCAATCTTGTATTCATACTTATTTAGTGTAGATTGAAACTTAGCCTTTGTGGTACAGATAGCAACACTTAGACAAAACCTAGTTTGCACATTTTAGTTTGATTATTTGCATAGGTTTTGCTCTAGGGATATAATTGTGGCCTAGTTTAGTAAGAGTTTTAGAAGTCCTAATTCACCCCCCCTCTTAGGCGTCACCTATTTCCTACACCTGGCGCCACAAAGCTGACTCGGAGACGCCACCTAGATTAAGTCGAACTCGTTGGCCGGCTCCTCTTGAACCACTTGTTCTTCTCCTGTGGAGGGGGTGTGAGACAGCAAGGGTGAGCTCACATACATTCATAGCTCAACAAGTTGTGGGGAATAATGTGCATGAACTCACCAAAGGTGGGAGTTCATGTGAAGTGTAAGGCTGATCAACAAAATAAAGGTTGAAGCTAAGCATTTCTTTTATAAGTCGGTCAAAAGTTTGTTAGCAGTTACTAAGTGTAAGTAAATACCAAACCATAGTAATAATAAATAAAAGTAATAATAAAATAATCCCAATGCGATGCAAATGACAAATTGAATTTAATTCCATAAGTTAACCATGTGAGGGTCCGAGCTGCTCATGACCGTGAGCACGGCTAGTATACCAGTTTTACACTCTACAGAGGTTGCGCATCTTTACCCACAAGTCATGTTACCCATCTGCCAAGAGATGGCCAATCCCATACACCTCTACCGAGGAGGCGAGGCAGGGTAACACTACGAGGCATTTACAAAGTTCTACTAGCTTCAGAAAACCCGCTACAGTTTATAGGAAGTTCTAGTGCAGGAATCCCTTGCCTGACCGCTATCACAGCAAAATCAACCCAAGGACCTCCCTACACTAACCACTCCCATACTGCCCTTGCCTCTATCGGGTAAGGTAGTCATTCACTAGCTTTCCTAGTTAATCAACCAAGGGCGTCTCATACCACCCTTGTGGTAGCACTATTTTCCCAGGTGGTCGCTCCATGTTCCCAATAACATAATGATCTTAACATGAATAGTAATAATAAACTGATAATAAAAGTGTGATCATGAATAATGTATCTCCATACCCAAAACCACATAGAGCAATCGCAAGTACTACCCAAAAAGTTTAGTGGAGTCAAGGTATAAAGATAATCAAACTCAGGTAACCTAAAAGGGTCCCATCAAAGTTAACCTATGCAGATCATTATGATTAATAAGAACATGACTGGGTAAAAAGAAGTGATCAAGGGCACAACTTGCCTTCAACGAGCTCCTGCTCAACAACTTCTATCTGCTGGGCACCAGGATCCTCAGCCACTGGCTCTTCTACTCGCCACAATATAAACAAGCACAGTATATAGAGAAAATTAACATCACACCAAACATGTAAACAAAATACAAAATAATAATCTACACATTCAAATAAGATTCTAGGAACAGGAATCCTTAATTTTGGAGTAATAGATTTTAAGTTATGAATTTTCGAAGGTTTTATGTACTTGATATATGATTAATTGAGAAATAAATTTTATTACTGCTTTCATGTCAAAACAGAGACTCTAGGTGATAAACAATAATATTATAGAATTATAGAAATTGGAATGGATCAATTTGGAGTTCATATGAATTTTCTATGATTTATACAAGTTCTAGCATTTATTTTTATATTAAAAATCTATTTTTAACTCCATTTCTCTGATTTACAGACTCCCTGGACTACGCATCAATAATGGGAAAGCATAGGGGCTAACATAAAAAATCCTAAGACTCGGCTACTTTAGCACGGGATGGCGAGTTAATATCGATAAACAAAGGGGTCTCATGTGTAAACGGCACGGCTGAAGCGGTATCAGCCATGGTGGGCCGTCCGATCAAATGCGAGCGGCCAGGATTAGACTTAGGTTTTCACGAACCGGTATGCGACTGAGTCCGTTAGATTAGGGATCTACGATGCTGATTTAAAGTGCCCTAGATCCATCCTGGACCATCTGATTGACATCCAGTGGACACGGAACCTTACCGCGAATCGGTATACGCCTTAATGATCACAGCCGTTGAGTTCAGGATCAACGATCCACCACCCATCTTCAACCCTCCGCTCTACCTACCGCGACGGGGAAAAGGTTCCGGTGGCGCCCTCACCGGCGGCAAGCCATCTTGCGTGCCAGAGCGCGACACGAGCCTAACACAATGCTACACAAAGAGAAATCTAGGGCGAACACTGTGGTGGCATCAATCCCGAAAATCGGCGGTGAACCGGGCCTAACCACGGCAGCGCACAAAACCACGACGGAGATGCACACCGACCGATTAATTCCTAGCACCCTACGACCCAATTGATCCAAGTATTCCTGCTACACATACAGGGGACAAAGGCGGACATGACAGGGGCCATCATACTAGGTATTTCACCACAGGGAGGCTCGACCACATCGCGGCGGGGTTTCGCGGTGATTCCCCCGCGACGGCGAGGAATTCCGCCCGTACAAAGCTGCCTCCACCCAATCACCAGCCACCTAACAATATTGCCACGATGGGCCTGCCATTCCCAACTCCAAACACCGGCGTCGATCGCTGACCAATGGCGGCTGGTAATTTCTGTCGCGGATGCACTCACCAGCTCCCTCGCCCACGCCCCCCTTTTTCGGTGCTTCGACTGTGTGAGGGCGGTTGCGAGCTAGGAGGGAGAAAGGTGTGGAATCTCCTTTGTACCCAGTCTAACCTACCCACTTCCGTGGATTCCACGGTGAATTGGTCACGGTGGCCGATTTCTACGACGAGCGATCGAGGGAGAGGGCACGGGGTCTGACAGTGGGGTCCGCGGCGCAGCGAAACACGCGTGAGCCGAGCGAAGGAAACGGAGAAGCGCACGCGACTGATCGGTGGGCCCAACGCAGAAGTGGTGGAGCGGTCCGCGTACGCCGGGGAGGTCACTAGCGCACCAGGTCGCGCGGATGCCAACAGGGAGTGATCGGGCCGCGCCCGCAGGTTCCTCTCGTGGGCTGATTTGGTGCCCAGCCCAGGTAAGCTTTCTTCTTCTTCTTTTCTTTTGTTTTTCTTTCTTTTCCTTTTTGTTTTCAAAATTCAAATTTGAATTTGAATTTGGTTATGAGATTCACCTTTGAGTCAATTATACAAATTCAAACCCTAGTGTAGGAATAATATATTTAAATTACTTATTTTTATCCACATAATATTTGTTTTCTTCTCTTTCCTAAATTCTAGAATTTCTTTTAGATTTTAAGTTCCACTTTGGGCTTTAATATATTTCTTGTCACATTTTTTATATTTTCACAAAATGCACACAAAATAAAATCCCAGCATGATGCATAATTTAGTGACATATCTTTTATTAATTATTTGTTTTTAAATATGGTATTCGCATGTGATTTTAAATAGATACAACACACACATATAAATAAAGGAAATATTATTTTTCTCCTTCTATATTTCCTTACAAATTGGGTATTACAAATCCTACCCCCTTACAAAGAATCTCGTCCTTGAGATTTAGCAAGGACTAGGAAAGAGGTGGGAAAAATCTATTTGTAGCTCTTCTTCTCTTTCCCATGTAGCCTCATCTTCTCCATGATGACTCCATTGTACTTTGCACATTTTAATCACTTTACTCCTCGTGACTCGAGTCAAGGTATCAAGAATCTTGATAGGATATTCTCCATAAGTCAGATCATCTTGAACACTAAGATCCTCCATTGGTAACTGCTCTTCAGGTATCCTGAGACACTTCTTCAATTGTGATACATGGAAGACATCATGTACATCTGCAAGATGATCAGGTAGTTCCAGTTGATATGCAACCTCTCCCACTTGCTTTATGATTAAGAAGGGTCCAATGAAGCGAGGGGACAACTTCCCTTTAACTTTGAATCTTCTCATACCCCAGATTGGTGACACCTTCAAATATACATGATCACCCTCCTTAAACTCTAGCAGTCTTCTCCAGATATCAGCATAGCTTTTCTGCCTTGACTGTGTAGTTCTCAAATTCTCCCTTATTTGATGGTCTTGTTCTTCTGCCTCTTGTATAATTTCATGTCCAAAGAAATGCCTTTCACTAGTTTGATCCCAATATAGCGGAGTCCTGCACTTTCTGCCATACAAAGCGTCAAACGGGGACATCTTCAAACTGGCCTGGTAGCTATTATTGTAAGAGAACTCCACATACGGTAAACTTTTATCCCAACTACCACCATGTTTAAGAGCGCAAGCTCTTAACATATCTTCTAGTACTTGGTTGGTTCTCTCGGTCTGCCCATCAGTTTGAGGATGGTAGGCCAAACTAAAATTCAATCTTGTATCCAAGCACTTGTGCAACTTCTTCCAATACCGAGAAGTAAACTGTGATCCCCAGTCTGACACAATCTTCTTTGGCACACCATGTAAGCATACAATCTGTGCCATGTACAACTCTGCTAGCTTGGCTCCTGAATAAGTGGTCTTCACTGGAATAAAGTGGGCTACTTTAGTTAGCCTGTCCACAATTACCCATATAGAGTCATACCCAACAGATGTGCGGGGTAGACCCACGATGAAGTCCATGCCAATCTCTTCCCATTTCCACTCAGGTATCTTAAGCGGGTGCAGTAAATCAGCAGGTCTTTGATGTTCTGCTTTCACCCTCTAGCAAACATCACATAGTGCAACATGTGAAGCAACATCCTTCTTTAGTCCATACCACCAATACTTTTGCTTCAAGTCCTGGTACATCTTAGTAGTACTAGGGTCGATGGAGTAAACAGAGTCATGTGCCTCCTTCAATATTGTTGGGATCATGCTTCGTCGCCGAAGGTCCTGCAGGAAGAAAACACCTTCAGCAAATCTGTTTATATGAGATACCGAAGCTACCACTCATAAAGCTTCGACACCATAGCGTATCCAAAGACGAAGGATCGAACCGACTTAAAGATGGAATTACTTTTTAGTCCATAAGAGTCTGAGTTATGATTGTGATCTTCTGTAAGGGGCATGATTGTATTTTCTCACAGGCTGCGTCCTGTGCCTATAAATAGGTGAACAGTACTTCTTTACTGTTCAGGCAATCTTGTAATTGCTGACGTGCTACTCTGGTATTATCGTTTTCTGCCAAGGCGAAGGTACAAATGTGCCTAAACATTATGTTTTGATATTTAAGTTCACATTACAAAATAATCAAATAATGTTATTTATTCTTGCTATTCTATAACGTTTTATATTTTATTTTGCATTATTTTATCTTTGATCACGAAGGTGCAATCTTCGTGATATATTATTCATAACCTTCGTCCGAAGTTCATTAAATCCTTGGGGAAATAATGCTTCAGCGGACGAAGGGTTTTAACATCTGACATTCTATGTTGCCTTGTTCCTAATTCATAGCATTTGAGAACAAGTCCCCAACATTGGCGCCCACCTCCGGTGAACTCACTTCCACTTTTTGAGCTGATGGCTTCGTTCAAGAACCAAGCTGGAACTGCTTCGGCTCCGAAGTTGATTCTCGCGATAACAGGCGGTTCATGCTCAGAGTCGGCTAACAAGAAGTAGAAGAAGGAGGCGCAAAGAAGAGTACAACATGTAGGGGTACAAGGACCCTTCATCAAGTCAAGATGGTCTCACATCCCAATTACCTTCTCTCAAGAGGATCTTCAGCTCAAGGATTACCCACATAATGATGCTATGGTTATCTCTTGTGTGATCAAAGGATTTCTGGTCCACAATGTCTTGGTTGATACAGTCAGTGCAGCGAATATCATATTTGCTAAGGCCTTCAGACAAATGCAAGAGCCTGAAGACAAGATTCATGATGCTATGCACCCTCTTTGTGGCTTCGGAGGGCGACAGATTGTAGCGCTTGGTAAGATTACCATGCCACTGACCTTCAGATTCGTCAACAACACAAGGACTGAGCAAGTTGTGTTTGACATTGTTGACATGGAGTATCCTTACAATGCTATCATTGGTCGCGGAACACTCAATGCTTTCGAAGCAATTCTTCATCCAGCATATCTTTGCATGAAGATACCTTCGGATCAGGGACCTATTGCTATTCATGGGAGTCAGGAAGCCGCCAAAAAGGCCGAGGGGAATTGGACTGATTCAAAGGCAATCCACAATATAGATGAAGCCGAAGCTTGTGAGCAGTACAAGCACATAAGGGAGAAGGCTGCTTCGGTCGATCAGCCGAAACCCATGCTTTTATGCGAAGATATCGCAGAGTAGAAGGTGCTGCTGGGATCTCAATTGTCTGAGGAACAAGAGAAAACCCTGATAAGATTCTTGTTCAACAACAAAGATGTCTTTGCATGGTCGGCTAACGATCTTTGTGGCGTCAATAGGGATGTTATCGAACACTCGCTCAATGTTGATCCATCCTTCAGGCCCAGAAAGCAGAGGCTTCGGAAGATGTCTGATGACAAGGCCAAAGGTGCTCGAAATGAAGTAAAAAGACTCCTCAGTGCCGGAGTCATCAGAGAAGTGAAATATCCATAATGGCTAGCTAACACCGTTATGGTAAAAAAGGCCAACGGCAAATGGAGGATGTGTATTGATTTCACTGATCTCAACAAGGCTTGTCCGAAGGATGAGTTTCCATTGCCAAGGATAGACTCCCTAGTTGATGCAGCAGCTTCATCAGAACTTATGAGTCTCTTGGACTGTTATTCAGGCTATCATCAGATTTGGATGAAGAAGGAGGATGAGCCAAAAACCAGCTTCATAACCCCTAGCGGAACATATTGTTACCTTCGGATGCCTAAGGGGCTTAAAAATGCTGGAGGAAGCTTCAGCAGAATGACAGCAAGGGTTCTTCATTCTCAGATAGGCAGAAATGTGCTAACTTATGTCGATGATATCATTGTAAAAAGCACGAAGCAAGAAAATCACATTGCTGATTTGCAGGAGACTTTCGCTAATTTTAGACAGGCCGGACTAAAACTGAATCCAGAAAAGTGTGTTTTCGGAGTAAAGAAAGGGAAATTCCTTGGTTGCCTAGTTTCGACAAAAGGGATTGAGGCAAATCCAAATAAAATCGAAGCTATTCTTCGAATGGAACCACCAAGCACAAAGAAGGGGGCTCAACGATTGACAGGAAGATTGGCATCTCTCAACAAATTCATATCTAGATCAGCAGAGAGAAATTTACCATTCTTCGAAGTGCCGAAATCAGCCGAAGTTTTTCAATGGGGACCAGTTCAGCAGAGAGCCTTCGAAGAGCTGAAGCAATATTTGATAGACTTAACGACATTAACTCCACCAACGCCAGGGGCTCCTCTGTTGTTATATGTGGCAGCCTCGCACTCAGCGGTAAATGCGGCACTTGTCCAAGAGAAGCTTGAAGGGCAGGTCAAAAAGCAAGCTCCAATATACTTTGTATCTGAAGTTCTTAGTTTATCAAAGAAAAATTATACAGAATTGGAGAAGGTGTTGTATGCTGTTTTGATGGCTTCCAGAAAGCTTCGGCATTATTTTCAAGCATACAATATAATTGTCCCTTCTTCACAACCATTGAAGGACATTATGAGAAATAGAGAAGCTACTGGAAGGATTGGAAAGTGGGCTACGGAACTCAATGAATTCTGCATTGATTATGTGCACAGATCTTCAATTTAGTCCCAGGCGTTAGCTGACTTCATTGCTGACTGGACGCCAGGGGCTCAGGAAGAAGAAGCGAGTAAAGATGCCGAAGCATGGACAATATTCTGCGATGGTTCTTGGGGAACCTTCGGGGCAGGAGCAGCCGCTGTGTTGGTAGCACCCTCCAATGTTAAAACTTGCTACGCAGCAAGACTCGATTTTAGTTGCACAAATAATATTGCTGAGTACGAAGCTTTACTTTTGGGTCTTCGGAAGTTAAAGGCAATGGGAATCAGAAGGGCGGTTCTTAAAACTGATTCCCAGGTTATCTCTGGTCATATTGACAAGAGTTGTAAGGCAAGAGATCCGAAGCTTGAGAAGTATTTAGATACGGTCTGAAGAATTGAAGCTTCCTTTGAAGGGTTTTCTGTAAAAAATATTCCTCGAGGAGAAAATGAACATGCTGATTTGCTAGCCAAGTCAGCAGCACAGGGGCTGCCCTTACCTTTGGAAGTATTTTTTGAAACAATAAAAGCACCTTCGGTTGAACTCCTTGAAAGAGCGGTCCTCAATATATCTCCTGTTTATAGTGAAGACTGGAGAACTGAGATCATCTCCTACCTTCAGGGTAACTTCCTTTCAGATGACGAAGAGAATAGAGGCAAGAGCTCGTTTATATGTAATAATAGAAGGGGAGCTGTACAAGCATGGGGTCTGCTCTCCGTTACTCAAATGTTTATCCAGAGCCGAAGGTATAGAATTGATGAAGGAAATACATGCAGGCCTCTGTGGATCTCACATTGGATCTAGGCCCTTGCTGGGAAAAGTTTTCCGCCAAGGATTTTATTGGCCAAAGGCAGCTTCGGATGCAGCGGAGTTAGTCCAAAAGTGCGAAGGCTGTCAGCAATGTGCAAGAGATCAAAAACAACCTTCGTCTCTAACCCAGTTAATACAACCCACTTGGCCATTGCAAAGATGGGGCCTTGATTTGTTAGGTCCTCTACCACCAGCACAAGGGAACTTAAGATATGTTGTAGTGGCAGTGAAATATTTTTCTAAATGGATTGAGGCAAAGCCTTTAGCCACAATAACTTCGGTCACTATTCAAAAGTTTTTCTGGCAAAACATTGTCTGTCGCTTTGGAGTGCCGAAGGCCATCATTGTGGACAATGGAACGCAGTTTGTTTCCAAAGCTTTCAAAGAATTTTGTGAACAAATTGGCACAAAGATCCATTTTGCATCAGTTCGACATCTAGAATCAAATGGACTAGTTGAAAGGGCTAATGGCATCATAATGACAGGAATAATGAAGTTAATATTCAATCAGCCAAGGGGAAAGTGGCCAGATGAATTAATCAAAGTGGTGTGGAGCCATAACACAACAATATCAAGGTCAACAGGTTTTACACCATTCAAATTACTGTTTGGTGATGAAGCAATAACCCTAGAAGAGGCTAAGGCAGGATCAATAAGAACAGTGGCTTCGGCAAAAGACGAAGCTGATTGCTCTGTGGACAAAGATGCTATAGAAGGGATCAGGCTTCAGGCTGTGGAAAACATCAATAAATACCAAGCCGAAACAATAAAATGGTGTGATAGAAAGGTTCAGTTGAAGAACATTAAGGCAGGACATTTGGTGCTTCGAAGAGTGGCCAACCCAGACACAGTGGGCCAACTACAGCTGAAGTGGGAAGGCCCCTTTCTGGTAGTATCTTAGTCAAGACCCGGATCCTACAGATTAAAGGATATGGACGGCAACGACATTCCTAGATCTTTGAATGTGGATGAGCTTCGGCTGTATTATGTGTAACCTGATGTAATCTTTTTTATTTTTTATTTTTTATTTTTTAATTTTTTCTTATGGCACCCTTTTCCTTTCCAAAGGGGGAGAAAGGTTTTTAATGGGGCCATAGCATGTAATTTCTCTTTTTCCTTATTTCAGCTCTATAAGAGCAATATCCCCCAAAGATGTAAATGTAAAAGCTGAGAATGCACCATCGAGTGCAAACAAAAAAGAAAAGAAAACGGGGAGAAGCTCAAAAGTCGTTCCTAAGGGAATGCAGAGCTTACAGCGAAAAATAAATGCTGATTCCGCTGAAGTAAAAGGCGAAGAAGCTCCTAAGGGAGGCTTGCAGCGAAAAATAAACATTGATTCCGCTGAAGTAAAAGGCGAAGAAGCTACTAAGGGAGGCTTGCAGCGAAAAATAAACGCTGATTCCGCTGAAGTAAAAGGCGAAGAAGCTCCTGAGGCTTACAGCGAAAAGTCAACGCTGATACACCGAAAAATAAACGGTGAAGCCGAAAAATAAGCGGCAAAAAGATTTGAGTCATTCCTAAGAGAATGAAGTCTATGATTATGGCTTTGAATATATATATTCGGACATTCATTTGCACGATACATCACATCATGACATTTGCATTCATAAACATTCATTTAGACATACATAGGATCATTATCATCATATTATTTAGAAAAGATAGATACTTCGGTTATGGGGATAAAGCTTCGGAGAAAAATAGAAAGAAAAATTTTCATGCTTCGTTGTGTACGAAAAGAAGGGAAGGTGTTTTTCGCCTTCGTCTCAAAAAGAAAATTTCGTCCACAGCAAAGCAGATTGTACATGGACAAAGGGGAAAGATATATTACAAGGTATGCACAAATTTACACAAGTTTCTTTACAATTATATTACAAAATTTTCTCTAAAATCTTGTGCAGCAGAGTCTTTCGGGATATCTGTTAAAGCTTCAGCTCCTCATTCTTTAGCTTCATCATCCTGTACATATTAAAACGGAATGAGAAGACCGCAGAGTTCAAGGAGAAGGTAAAAGTAACAAGTATGAGTTTCTCACTGGCTTAAGGTGGCTCCGAGCTTCGTCACCAGCCATTTTTCGCCCACTGTTTATCCAAATCTGGGTCATAAACCTGTTTCCTATGCTTCGAGCTAGGCTGGGGATGTCAATTAAATCTGCTGGTGACAAGCTGAAGTTTGGCCTATTGACAATTTTCCCGTGCGTGCAACCAGCCTTCAGGAAAGCAGCAGCCGTGCCTCGAGAAGCTAGCAGGGCGCAGAAATCGGCATGCCCAGCGATAACTTCATCAAGTGCATCAACTTCGCCCTCAATGTATTCGAAGGTGCTTGGCAGGTTTTCAACTGAAGGTGTAAATTTATCAGAGCTGGCTCCAATTGAGTGAAATACATCCTTCAGCCGCTGCACGCATCGGTTGCCGAAATCTAAACATTTTTCCTGAAGCTCTTTCAGTAATTTTTGCAAATTTGAATTCTTCTCAATTTCGGTCTTGAGACTAGTTTCAAGATTCTTCTTTTCCTGCTCAGATTTTTCTAATTTTATGAGCAATTCGTTGTTTAATTTGTCAATTTCAGCTTGAGCTTCAGCTAGCGAGCCTTCCATAGAGTGAATTACGAAGTCCTTTTTCTCCAAGGCAGCCTCGTGATCTTTAGCTTTATGTTCAAGTTCTTGAATGTCGAAGTCCTTTTTCTTCAAAGCAGCTTCGTAACTTTCGACTTTATTTTCTAGATCTCTGATAGTAGCTTCGTTTTTCTCGTCTTCAAGATCTTGTTGCATCCTCAGCACTTTACTTAATAATATACTCTGGCAAAACAACCTTCGTTAGAAAACATCTTAATTCAAAAAACAATAAAAGTTGAGAGTTTTTACCTTGAAATTAGCATAGAACAAGCTACCGGCGATATGTTGTCGCTGGTATCTGCACAAGTCCGCTTCAATCTTCGGCAGCCTAACATTCTTTGAGAAAGTTCTAACAACTTTAGCCTCGGTTCGATTTCGAAGGCATCTTAGTTTCCCTTCATTGACTCCGCCAAACAGCAAAGCCCCTGGTTTGTATCCACAGGATATAGCATATTTCTTTAGTTCTTCTTTTTCAGCTTCTGATAACTCTTGTCCAAGTATATCTTGAAAATTAAAGTTTTCTTCTTCCAAAGTATCTTCAATCTGCCCTTTTCCTTTCTCAATCGTCGTGTCCACCGCGTGTGGTTTCTAGATTAGGATCTTCGGTGATCTCAGTTTCGGCTCCGGTGGCTTCAGCTTCGACGGTTGCTCCGGTGGCTTCGGCTCCGGTAGTTTCGGCTCTGGTGGCTGTGGTTTTGGCAGTAACAACGCTTTCCATTATTTTTGACGCCGATGTTGGTGGTGGTGTCTGATTAAATGACATCGTCCACTTGCATAATTCTTCTTTTCTTCTTCGGCTTGGCAGGACTTTCTATTGCCGAAGGTTCTTTTTCCTTTTGAAAAAACTTTGTCAGTTCTGGTGCCAGCGGACTTAGCTTGATAGGCAAAGGTTCAGTCATTACCTTTAGAATCTCCTCCACTTCGGCAGCAGAAGGTGTTGCAGGAGCTTCCTCCTCTCGGGCTGGCGTCTTCGGTTTTGGGGATGCAGCTTTTCTTCTGGAGCAGCTATCTTCGGCTCAGGGCTCAATTTTCTTTTCTTAGAATTTTCTTTGTCCTTTTTAGCCGATTTGGTGCCTTCTTTATCAAGGACGCTGGCAATCCTTTTTCTTTTCTGGCCTTCGGCATCTCCGTTCAGTTGCTCGTAATCAGGATAATCAAAATTCAAGGCATCCAGCACCCGATTCAATCTTCGTTTCGGACGAGTGCCGAAGGCCGTAGTCATTAACTGATCTTCTTTCTTAGAATAGCAGCCGAGAATCTCGTTGCACATAACCTCAATTGTGTCCAACCATTCTTGGCATGGTGCTTTAAAATGTTTCTTAAATTTGTAGTGATAAGGCAATCGAACAAGTTCTCCCTTCTTTTCTCCCTCTAGCTTCGACATCTCCCAGTCCCTCAGTGTTGGGAACACTTTAAAAGCCAAGAATTCCTGCACTAAGTCTCTAGTGCCAATATGATCTGAAATCACTCGAAATTCAGCCAAAGCAATCTGACTTGGGCTCCCCATTATCATGTTGCATTGAGGCCTCGTTTCTCCGAAGGTCAGTTCTAGCGGACTCTGGACCAATTTATCCTCATCTTCGTCAATTTTAACATAAAACCATTCAGACTTCCATCCGGCTAGCCATTTGCTTCGATAGCTTATCACTGGAAACTTCGTAGTCTTGCGATAAGCAAAGTTGTAGCAGCCAAAGTTCTCGTGCAGACCGTCTCCTCTGGCTTTAGTCTGGTAGTGTAATTCATGAACTCGGCAGAAACCCTCACCAAACGGTTCCACTCCCTGACTATGAAGGGCCCAAATATAAACGCTCAACCTAACGATAGCATTAGGGGTCAGCTGATGAAGGTAAATCCCAAACTTCTTCAGTACAATAGCAATCATCTTGTTAAGGGGGAACCTTAAACCAGCCTTCAGAAAACTTTTGAAGACTACTACCTCATTCTTTCCTGGCTTTGGGATAGTTTCTTCTCCACCATAACGAATTAATTCCTTCTTGGCCTCGCTAAAATAACCCAGCTTCACCATCTTAGGAAGATCAGCTTCAGAGATGGTGGACCTTCCAAAGTCCAGATGACTAGGTTTACTTGGCATCCCGAAGCTGTACTCATCCTCGGAACCAATTTCTTCAACAACAGCTTATGTTGCTTCGGCAGCAGGTGTGTCCTCTGATGAAACGAGCCCGGAACGCCTCATTGCTTCGGAAATCGGAACAGTTTCAGTGGCTTCTGCCTCGTCTCCCTCACGCTCAATCTTGGTAGTGGAGCGCAATCTAGCCATTTGATTATGAATTCCTAAAGTTTTTTGAAATTAATGACCTTTTTTCTGAAGCTCTTCTTGTGACGAAGCAGAGTCCGGAGTGGTGCTTCGTTTGAGTGCAAAGGTCAAGCTTCGGCTATGGTGAAATTTTTGGCAGCAAAACAGTGCAATTGCAATGAATGTTGTGGTAACTTTACACCTACTTGTTTGTTTATATAGCGCTGCAGGTAAAAAGGTGAATCGTCAAGTCTCCTACACCGGACGAACACTTGCCCGCACCCACTGAACGGTGGGCCACAAAACCCGAGAAGGTAAATATGCATGATGGGACTACTCCATGCTCGGAAGTTGTATCGTTTCTCCGCAACGAGCTCAGGGAAGGTGTTTTTCGGACCTTCGGCTACCCGAAGCTTAAGAGACTTTTTCACGGGTCAAGCTCGTTACGAAAAACGATCTAGCGCCGCGAAGGGGCTACTGTTGGGATCATGCTTCGTCGCCGAAGGTCCTGCAGGAAGAAAACACCTTCAGCAAATCTGTTTATATGAGATACCGAAGCTACCACTCATAAAGCTTCGACACCATAGCGTATCCAAAGACGAAGGATCGAACCGACTTAAAGATGGAATTATTTTTTAGTCCATAAGAGTCTGAGTTATGATTGTGATCTTCTGTAAGGGGCATGATTGTAATTTCTCACAGGCTGCGTCCTGTGCCTATAAATAGGTGAACAGTACTTCTTTACTGTTCAGGCAATCTTGTAATTGCTGGCGTGCTACTCTGGTATTATCGTTTTCTGCCAAGGCGAAGGTACAAATGTGCCTAAACATTATGTTTTGATATTTAAGTTCACATTACAAAATAATCAAATAATGTTATTTATTCTTGCTATTCTATAACGTTTTATATTTTATTTTGCATTATTTTATCTTTGATCACGAAGGTGCAATCTTCGTGATATATTATTCATATCCTTCGTCCGAAGTTCATTAAATCCTTGGGGAAATAATGCTTCAGCGGACGAAGGGTTTTAACATCTGACATTCTATGTTGCCTTGTTCCTAATTCATAGCATTTGAGAACAAGTCCCCAACAAATATGGTTTCACAAAGACTATCGACATCAGGAACACAAATCTGGTTCTTGAACCATATTGTGCCCTGCTCATCCTCCATGAAATTTGGACCTCTACCTTCTGTTATCAGATCCTTGATCTCCTGAATTTTGGCATCACAGATCTGACCCTTTCGTATTTCTTGCTCTAAGGTAGGTTCCACTTCTATGATAATTCCTTCAGTATGAGCAACTATTCCCAGATTGAGCCTCTCAAAATCTTCTGCTGACTCATCGGGTAACTGGGTGACAATAGCTACATGGACCTGCCCCTTCCGACTCATGGCATCCGCAACCAGATTTGCCTTGCCCGGTAGATAGTGAATTTCCAAGTCATAATCCTTGATGAGCTCCAACCATCAGCGTTGCCTAAGGTTGAGATCCTTCTGAGTGAAGATGTATTTTAAGCTCTTGTGATCAGTGTATACTCGGCACTTGGTTCCCATAATATAGTGTCTCCAAATCTTGAGAGCATGCACAACGGCTGCCAGTTCTAAGTCATGAGTGGGGTAATTCAACTCATGTTTCCGCAACTGGCGAGCTGGCGAAGGTAGGCGGCTTGTGGCTCATGAACTCCCAGTGCTTGTCCTAGGGTGGAAGTGGTGGTGGTGGTGGTGGCAGTGGTGGTTGCTGCTCTTGCACCCTCCTTTCCTGGCGCATCTCCTCTCTCTCCTGACGCATCTCTTAGCGTTCTAGCCACATCTGTGCGTGCATGTCCTCCATAGTATCTGCCATTTGTTGCATTATCCGCATCTGGGCTGCAACGGCTGGGTCAGCTCCGGCTGGTGGAGGATTGGGAGGATTCATCTCTTCTTCTTGTTGTTGTGGTTGTCTATATATCCTTCAATTTTGTCGATTGGGGGGTAGATCAATTCCACCACCCTTCCTGGTATTGACCATCTGAGTTAGAAACATATGGTAAGAAAGAAATGATTGTAGACAAGGCAAGTCATTATGAAGCATGTTACATTGGGGGATTTATTAGGTAAGTGGGTCACCTACTAAAGCTAATACATTACCTTATGGTGGTACATGCTAAAATGCCCTGTTATACTGATTCAATCAATCAAAGAAGCAAATCAAGCACTTATCATAAGAACAAACATCCAATAATTCTAAGTAGAGAAAACATTTTTTTCAATTTTTTGTCTTGGGTCTCCTATCTCTTTAGGGGGTCATGATGTAGGATTCCAAAGTGTGAAATCCTCCTTGTCTTAGAATAGAAAAGGTAAGAATAATCAGAGTAGAACAGTAGAAGGTGAGACAGGATCAAGATAAGTATAGAAAGAATTAGGGTAAGGTAAGTAGCTAAGGGTTTGTCCATTTCTATCTAGGTTTCGTCATAAAGTCAACATTTTATCTGATACCACTTCTGTCACAGCCGGATTTAAGGGATAAAGCAGGGTGCATCTCATATGTGCGCCAAGAACAACACATATAATTATAGAGTGCATAGAGATAAATGTCATAAATATCATAAATGTACTTATTACATAGCGGAAGTCTTACAAAATAAATGATAAATATAAAACGAACTAAATATTATTTCCCTAGTGCTACAAAGCTGACTGGGAGACGCCACCTAGATTAAGTCGAACTCCTCGTTGGGCGGCTCCTCTTGAACCACGTGTTATTCTCCTGTGGGGGGTGTGAGACAGCAAGGGTGAGCTCACATACGTTCATAGCTCAACAAGTTGTGGGGAATAATGTGCATGAACTCACCAATGGTGGGAGTTCATGTGAAGTGTAAGGCTGATCAACATGGCAAAAGGTTTTGAATGAATTACAGACAGGTCCTCGGTGCACTATTCACATGAGTCTAAGGCTCTGCAGAAAACCCCCTAGGGTTTTGCAAAATCGAACCCGCAATCCTTCCCTAATGGAACAGTGGCCACAGAGGAAGAAAGGGGCAGAGGGGCTTACCGGCGGCGAGACTGCTCTAGTGAGGTGGTCGAGGATGTAAGGGAGGTCCTGAGGGTCACGACGATGTGCGGGTCGCCGTCGGGAATGGTCGGAGTCGGCCGGTCCACGTGCGCAGGCGGAGATGCTCGTCAGCGGCAAGGAATCCGGCCTGCTCACGACGCGATTGTCCAAGTGAACCGGTCAGAGAGCTTCGCCAGAGGTCAAGAAGGATAGGGGTGGAAGGAATTAGAGAATGGCTTACCGGATTGCTCGGTCCACAAGCGGCGGCAGGCGAGCGAAGTCCGGCAAGGGTGAATCTGCCTCTCCGGTGAGGCAATGCCTCGGCTCAAGCTTGGAGAAGCTTCATGGCTTCACGGGGAAGCGGTCCAGGGGCTAGGGCGAGGCTGGGGGTCAATAGAAGGGGCTGGCCACAACGGCCGTGCTCAGGCAGTGATGCGGGCGGTGGTGCTTGCTTTCCACGGCGAACTATCGGTGATCTCTGGCTCGGGCGGGGCTTTGGGTGCGCGAGTGCAAATGGCTAAGGCCTCTAGGAGCATTTATAGGCGAGGGTGAGGTGCAGACGCACGGGGCAGGGAGACCACGCGTGGGGCGCGCGCTGCCGTGGCTAGTCCGCGCTCGGCCGGCCTGACACGGCGTCGAGCATGTGGCTCTTTGCTTCTGCCCGAGTTTAAATGCTCATAGGTTGGAGATTTTCGCGTATTTGGGCATGATCACTGCACAAGATTTTCTCTCCCGACAGAGCTTTGTCGTTTATGTGTGGAAGTCGAGCAGTTTGGGGCTGTGTACAGAGAGTTGTCGCGTCGCTAAGGTGGCAGTGTCACAAGGTCGAGTCCCGAGGTAAATCCATGTCAAGATCGTGTCAAACGGTGGAGAGAGGTTTCCAAACTTTGTCATGGTGTGTTTCCAGGAAATTTGGCGCCACTTTGCTATTTGGACTTGTTTGATTTAAGTTTTGAAAAACAGAGAACGCGGTCGATCTTTGGAAAGGGGCTGAAATTCAGATTTCTGAATTTCTGAATTTTTCCCAAGTGCATTAGTTCAGGGGCTGATTTAGGGATTTTGAAAAATTCAAATGGCAAAACTTTCTTACTATATTTTGTTGGTTATTTAGTGTACTAAAACTTTGTTATTTGGTTTTTACCAAAATTTGTATTTTTCTCCCAAGTCTTTTCCCAAATGCCCTTTATGTGCTTAAATGGTCCACTTAAGATTAATTAGGGTTTGAGTGTTCTTCTTACCTTGAGGTTCATGACATGATTAAGGAGAATTTCTTAAGATAAAAAGACTTACTTCAACCTTTGTTATTAATTTTTTTGTTTGATGTTCATCCCTTCATTTGGTTCACATGTGATAATGGTTTGGGTTAGCTTAAGGAAGAAACCCTAGGTGATACTGGGGTGTCACAGCCTTCCCCCCTTAAAGGAATCTTGTCCCGAGATTTAGGTCGGAGTCCTCCCGGGGTGAAGTAAGGGTTAAAGCTTTCTTGATGTGGGTGATTTATTCATTAAGATCCTTCTTGGTAAACTGTTCTTCGAATGTCATCCTCTTTGCAACTTCAGAAGGAAGTCCTTTTAATTTTAATCTTATCATTAACTTATTTTGTTTTAAGGTCATTTTTCTTATGTTTTGATTCAAAGGGTAGGGGAGGGGTTGGGCATGATTACATACCAATTCCCTTAGGTAGACAATCGAGGAAGTTGGAACGCAGAAATTCCTCAGTCTCCCAAGTAGCCTCTTCCTCTGAGTGATTACTCCATTGGATCTTATACATCTTGATTGATTTAGCCCGAGTTGATCTTTCTTTGCAATCCAGAACCTTGGAAGGGTACTCTTGGTATGATAGATCTGGCTCTATCTCCAATTCTGGTTCTGCTATGATCTCGATCGGCAATCGAACACACTTCTTCAGTTGGGATACATGGAACACATTGTGGATGGCAGACATTTTTGGAGGTAACTTCAACTTGTATGCCATGGGTCCACATGCTTCTATGATCTCATAAGGTCCAATGTAACGAGGGGCTAACTTGCCTTTGATTCCAAACCTCTGCACTCCTTTGGTGGGTGATACCTTCAAATATACGAAATCTCCCACTTCGAACTGGAGAGGTTTCCTTCTCTTATCATGGTAACTCTTCTGCCTGGCCTGAGCAGCTTCTAGATTCTTCCTGATTAGTTTGACCTTCCTTTCGGCTTCAGTCACTAAGTCAGGTCCAAAAACTTGTTTTTCTCCAGGCTGAGACCAATTGAGGGGTGTTCTACACCTTCTTCCATAGAGAGCTTCGAAGGGTGCCATCCTTAGGCTGGATTGATAACTGTTGTTATAAGCAAACTCTACCAAGGAGAGGTGCTTATCCCAGTTCTTGCCACAATCAATCGCACAAGCCCTCAGCATATCTTCAAGAATTTGATTTACCCTCTCAGTCTGACCATCAGTCTGCGGGTGGTAAGCTGAACTTCTGATTAGCTTGGTTCCCAAAGACTCTTGCAGTTGTTCCCAAAATCTAGCAACAAATGGGGCTCCTCGGTTAGAGACAATGGTCCGGGGCAAACCGTGCAAACACATGATTTGGTCAATGTACAACTCTGCATACTTTTGAGCCTTATCAGTGGTGTGCACTGGGAGAAAATGTGCCACTTTCGTTAGTCGGTCCACAATAACCCAAATCGAATCATGATGACGAGAGGTGTTGGGCAGACCCACAATGAAATCCATGCTGATGTCATCCCATTTCCATGAAGGTATAGGTAGGGGTTACAAAGCTCCAGCTGATTTCAAGTGGCTTGCCTTTATCCTCTGACATGCGTCACATTCTGATACATATTGGGCTATCTCTCTCTTCATTCTGGTCCACCAATACAGGGGCTTCAGATCGTGGTACATTTTGGTGCTCCCTGGATGCATGGAGAATTTGCAGAGATGGGCCTCATCCAAGATTTTCTTCTTGAGATCCTTATTTTTAGGAACCACCAATCTGCTTTCAAACCACAAAATACCCTTTCCATCTTAGCGGAAACATTTATACTTCTCGCTCTTCTGATGGAGGTTCTCCTTAATAATTTGCACTCCCTTGTCACTGAGCTGGGCCATGATGATCTGGTCTTACAAAGCTGGCTCAACGGAAATGTGAGACAAAGCACCAGAAGGAATCACTTCGATCTTCATTTTGCTCAACTCATCACACAAGGTGTTAATGCGAGAATCCATCATAACACAGTTGCATTGCAATTTCCGACTCAAGGCATCTGCAACCACATTGGCTTTCCCTGGGTGATAATGTACCTCCAGGTCATAATCCTTGATCAGCTCTAGCCATCTTCTCTGCCTCATGTTGAGATCAGCCTGAGTAAAGATATACTTAAGGCTCTTATGATCAGTGAAGATGTTGCAGTGGGTTCCCATCAAATAGTGTCTCCACATTTTCAATGCATGGACCATGGCTGCCAACTCTAGGTCATGAGTGGGATAATTCTTCTCATGAGGTCTGAGGGCTCTTGATGCGTAAGCCATGACTCGGTTGTCTTGCATCAAGACACAACCCAGTCCAGTGCCAGAGGCATCACAATACACATCAAATGGCTTGCTGCTGTCGGGTTGCGCTAACACTGGTGCGGTGGTCAGATGTTGCCTCAACGTATGGAAGGCATCTTCGCACTTCTGACCCCAAACAAACTTGGCTTCTTTCTTCAGCAATTCAGTTATGGGCTTCGCAATTCGAGAGAAATCTGGAATGAATCTTCGGTAATAACCAGCCAATCCCAGAGAACTCCGAATCTAAAGGACAGTCGTTGGTTGCTTCCAGTTCATTACCTCTTGCACCTTATTAGGATCAATAGCTATGCCTGCCTGAGAGATAGTGTGACCCAAGAATTTGATTTCCTTTAGCCAAAAATCACATTTTGACAATTTAGCATAAAGTCGGTGCTCTCGCAGACGTTGAAGCACTACATGCAAATGCCCGACATGCTCTTCTTCATTCTTTGTGTACACCAGGATATCATCGATGAAAACCACTACGAATTTGTCCAGTTCAGGCATGAAAACAGAATTCATCAGATACATGAAATATGCTGGTGCATTGGTCAGCCAAATGACATCACCAAGAATTCATACAACCCATATCTTGTTGAGAAGGCAGTCTTCGGAATATCACTTGCTCGTATCTTGATCTAATGATAGCCGGAGCGAAGGTCTATCTTGGAGAACACTTTGGCTCTAACCAACTGATCGAAAAGAACACCAATACGAGGCAAAGGATACTTGTTCTTGATAGTCACCACATTAAGGGGGCGGTAATCTATGCACAACCTCAAGCTTTCATCCTTCTTCTTTACAAACAGGGCTGGACATCCCCAAGGCGAAGTACTTGGGCGAATAAAACCCTTGTCCAGCAATTCTTGCAATTGTTTCTTCAATTCTGCCAACTCAGCAAGTGGCATCCGGTAAGGCCTCTTGGAAATTGGTGTCGTTCCCGGTTGCAACTCGATGGTGAATTCGATGTACCGGTCTGGTGGCATTCCTGGTAATTCATCAGGTAAAACATCTGCATACTCACAGACCACTGGAATCTTCTTCACAGGTGACTCCATCATAGCAAAAGCACATGATTGAGTAGAATCTTGGTTGGGTAGTTATAACACCAGGTCTTCGGATGTAGGGGAACGAATCTCCAGAGCTCTAGCAGCTACATCCATCACTACTCGATGATGAGTCATCCAGTCGGCTGCGAGAATGATGTCCATGCCCTCTAATCCCAAAATCAGGAGTGTGGTTTTGAAGATTCTACTTCCCATGGAGATAGGCACACTTTGGTTTAATTGGTTGGTTGCAATTTTACCCCCAGGTGTGGCTATCATGAATGACCCTTTTGTATGATAGAAAGGCAATTGACATCTAGCACTGAACTTCTGGCTAATGAAACTATGAGATGCACTAGAATCAAACAGAATTAATGCAGGGTGATTAAAAACTGAAAAGATACCAGTCATGATGAGTGCTCCCTCAGGTAACTCCTCCAGAATAGTGAAGTTGAGCTTCCCTTGCCTGACTTGCACCTTCTGCTTTCTTCCCTTGTCTTGATTTGGTGCTGGCATCTGCCTCTGCTAATTTCTTGGGCAATTCTTGGCATAGTGGCCCACATTGCCACAACTGAAGCACTTGTTCCCATTGCCCTGGCGGAACTGCTGCTGCTGCGGAGGCTGATTGTTCCTTGGAGCGAGAGCTAGAAAACGAGTGGGTGCCGGCTGCTGCTGCTGAGGTGGCCTGATCACCCATCTGCCTGCCTGCTGCTGAAATCCCCTGCTCTTGTTGTGAGAAACAATCCTGAACCTCTAGGCCTAAGCGGATGGTGCTGCCATTGGCGCCTTTCTCTTCTTCTCTGCCCGGTGAGCTACAATATAGTCCTCCTGGGAGATGGCCAGGTTGACCAACTCATTGAAGCTATCAGCCCGGACAGTGTTGAGACATTCCCGCAGCTTGGTGCTGAGACCCCTGTGGAAGCGGTCTCTCTTCTTCTCATTGGAATCAGCATGATATCCTGCATACTAGCATAGGTCATTGAAGGCCTGAGCATACTGCAATACCGTGCGGGTTCCTTGATTGAGTGCCAGAAATTCATTCAACTTGCGATCAAGAATTCCAGCTAGGATATGGTGTCCTCTGAAAGCAGTCTTGAATTCCTCCAAAGACACTAAACGATCAGCAGGTAGCATAGCACGGAAGTGGTCCCACCAAGTCCGAGCAGGGCCACGAAGCTGTTGCGCGGCGAAGTGAGTCTTGGTATCATCAGGGCAGTCTCCCGTGAGGAGGGGAAACTTGGATTCCACGACGCGTAGCCACACGTCAGCATCCAACGGATCCTCTACCTTGGTGAACAAGGGCGGCTGTGTACTCAGGAACTCCTGGTAGGTTGTCGCTGCTGGAGGTCGCTGCGGCTGGCCTCCACCATACTGCTGAGGGTGGGGCTTGCGCTGCAAGAGCTATCGCAGAATCTCATTCTGCTAGGCCATCAGCTCCTGCACTGTGGGAGCTGGAGGAGGTGGCGGGGGAACTTGCTCGGTTTGCCCACAACGCTGCCTAGCTGCCATCTGAAAACAGAGATTGCCGCCATTGTTATCTCAATTCACAACTTTGAATGATATGCTATGATCTCATATGGAAAGAAATTGACATAATCCTAATATTAGGTTCGAATGAAGATAACATGGTTACAAACATCCCACAGATCTCAAAAGTTCACAAGGATTACATCATTTATGGGAAAGTACCTGTAAGCCTAGTCCAAAATCTGCCATCACTAAGCTTGTGTAGGTTTCTATCGCCTAAGGCGTCAAAGCGACCGATCAACCCTGAGCGGTGGAAGCGACACTAGATGCGGGTGAAGGGGGCATCGCGGAGGCAGTCACATTGGTACCAGGGGCTGGTCCTAACTCCTTAGGAGCCTCTTCTCCCTCGCTTTCGGCCTCATTGGCCTCCATCTCTAAGTGGTGCATGTCCAGGTGGTCATTAGCTTCTTCGAGTTCCCACTGCACATCATGGAGCTGGTTCTCTAAGATATCAATAGTGTTGTCTCAGATATCCACCTGCTGCTCCAAGGTGGTGATGCGCTGGCTCAGCCTTTCCACCTACAGGTCCTTCTCCACCAACTCTAAGGACAAGTCGACCACAAAGTCTTCTCGGCTGTCGAGGGTGAGCTTGGTGGTTTGAGCGAGGTTAGCAAGATGTGCTATAGCGTCGCTCTACAGAGCCTAAAGACGGTACAACGCACTCATGCACTGAACAGTGACCCTCCCAACCAAGTCAGGATACATCGCCCATACGTCCTTCACATGGCTCACACGGTTGCACCACATGGGGTCATCCTTCTTCTTAGTAGGGAAGAGTCCCAAGGGGTGCATCACCATCTCCAGGGGATGGTAGCCATAGAAGGTCGTTAGAGTCTACATGGCTGCTGCTTCAGTGGTGTCGTCCGTCCTGAATCCAATCGTCTCAGAGTCAAGAGAACGCCAACTCGACTGAAGGGGATGAGCCTCCAAAGTCAGCCAGACTCGGCAACGTGGTACCTGATGCTCCTCGTATAGCTGCACCGTGTACAAAGGGGGCGTAGGGTAACCGGTGGAGTTAAGCACTTCCCACAAGATGGAAGGAAAGCCATCATGAGAAAGGAAGTCAGAGCTGAAACGAGTGTCTCCTCCACTGGTGGGGGTGGGTGAAGTCATCTGCGGAAGGGGATCAGATGTAAAGATTATGGTGGAAGGAAGAAGATATAAGAGCCCGGATGGTTTAAAAGGAAGCGGGTTAGCTCAAATTTTTACTTCTTTAGTGTCTAATCCCTTATAGTTTTTATCATGCATGCATGCTAAAAATAACGTCTCCTCTCCGAAATAAAGGGTGCTCCTAGGGCATCCTTTAAAAAGCTAAGGACTGGCCCATAGGGCCTACTTACTTAGCCACCTATTTCTCCCTCTATTCCTAAGGCCTTTCGTCCTAGGTCTAGCGGTCTAGTCTTGACGAGTCATACTAGTTTCTAAGCAAGTTTTAGATTTTCGAAAATTGGTATTCATGGTTTATTGTGCTTCTCTATGGTGGTATTTGCTCCGATACCAGCTGTGGCAGAACCGCCCGAATTATTCCAGTTTAAGTGCCCAAGTCACGCCTCAGGGGCTGCAACACACTTAAATCGGAATAACCCGTCAGTCCCTAAGATCTAGTCTGATTAAGCCACTTAACGAGGATCAAATACCACAAACCCACTCGATGGTGAGTCAAGAAGAAATACTATAAAACAGGAAAACCCTCAAATGAAAGTACTGGAGTTATTACATAAATCGAAGTTTTTCATGTAGCTGATATAAGTTCATAAAATAAGTTGCAACGGATAATCGATATCGTCAAAAGTGAGGAAATCGGCAAGGCCTAGCCCACTACTCCTCCTGCTCCTCTCCTGCCGGAGCAGCATCCCACTCGACCGTCCAACCCTGTGGCAGGGTGGTAGGCCAAGTCATAGCATCAACCATATCCTGAAGCGTACCTGCAAAAATTATGCCATAAGCAAAAGGCTGAGTATACTAATACTCAGCTAGACTTACCCGGTGTGAGGAAACTACTCCTCTACCTCTAGACCATGCAGCTGTTTGGCTGAGGGGTTTGGTTTGCCAAAAGCACTAGCTGAGTCTAAAATCAAATTTTAGCTTTTCAATTTCTAGCATCATTATCTTAGCTAAGTTTGCTCCTTCAAAGCATACATGGTAACAAGAATTTAGTACAAACAACAAGTTATCTCATGTAAACCTCATTTCACTTCTTACTCAATGTAGTACAAGGGGTCAAGCAGTCTCATTAGCTACGAGAAGCAGACGATTCGAATCGAGTTTTTGTCCTTGCAAGGTAAACCTAAACACACGACATGTAAGGGCACTCCGTCCCCACACACGTCAACCGTCCCCATCGATTCCCCATTCACGGCCAGGGCTCACCGCCTTGGCATACAATGCTCCACTGACCTCGGTTGTCGTCGTGCAGTGACCGCACTTGTACCCACCATAGCTAGCATGGGAGACCAGTCTCAGGACAAGTGAGGGGAAAAGTCCGCGCCCGGCTTCACTCAGGTACTAGGTTTACCGGTTACTATATTTCCCGACATGTGTTTAGTACGTTCAAACGCTTGACTCAGGTATCCACACATTAATCCTTAATTCCTTTTCCCGTCTCATGGACAAGGCATCCTCCCTAGATCCAAGTCCATGGACCATCATAGATCCCATTATCAAGATGAATACAATCAATTCCTGACCTCGTGCAAGTGCTAGAAAAATCACTCGACTTCTACCGAGATCCTAATTAGCATAGCAGCTACTCGACCTAGCATACTAGTATCCATCTCAAAAAGGAATCCTGAGTTCATGCAACTAAAGGTTTCAAGCAACTCCTATACTTAAGTGCACATTACAAGCCTACAAACATTAAGTGTAGTAAAGTAGCATATATAAACGGTTATGCATAAAACCGGGGCTTGCCTTCAATAGCTGGGGCTACGGGGAGATCCTCGATGGCAGTCTTGGGAGCTCGCTCTTGGTCTTCCTCGTGGACAGCTCCTTGCTCGGGGATGAGCACGTACTCTCCGTCAACGAGATTGCAATATAATTAATGCAATGAGTAAGATACATGCATGGTATGATATGCAATTTAGCAATTAAACTTTGATGGTGAATGATCAAATTAATAAGGTAGAGCTTAATCTTGCTACTGAAGATTCATGTGGTATACTTAGCAAATGAGGGTCAAGCTTGGTTAAGCTAATTGGTAAGTTTATTTTGGTGTCATACTGATTTCCCTTTAATGTCTTAGTGAGAGTTTATTAAGGTTTCTAGCTAAATCATTAGAGTGAGATTTATTATTCCCTCTCTTCCTTCTTATTTCTTTTATGCTTTTAAGGTGGGTTTGAACTACAAGATAGCTTAATAAATTTCCAAAAATTCTGCAAAAATTACAGTGGCTTCTTACTGGTGTATAAGCCTCTGTCTCAAAATTTGGGGTTTAAAAAGTGAGTGGTTCTCTCTGTATAAAATTATCAAATATTTGGGCAAAGGGGGTGTTTTGAACTACAACCTTCTTTTTATATTTATAGTGAGTTATTCTCTAAGACTTATTTTTGTTGGCATTCAGATGCTATAACATGATTTTGTACAAATTGTTAGCCACTATTACTCATTAGTTATTTTACTGTGATTTTCTAAAGTTTCTAGCCAAAGGGGTGCTTTCTACTACCACTACATTTGAAAAATATCAAACAATAGATTTCTAATTTTTCCTATCTTCTTCTTTGTGCAAGAGCAATCATTCTAAAATTTGGCAACTTTTTGCTTAAGGGAAAGGTGGTAGGAAATTCTTGAACTAAATGGCCTTTTTCATGAAGTATTAACAATGGGTATTACTTGTAGCTTTCAATTGGATTTTGTATTTTTCTCTGGTGGCCTACTTCTTTATTAACCTGGTAAAAATTTAATTGCCCATTGTTGCACACTTTTTGGCTTGCTTATGATTTAATTGAAATATGGCTTATATCAAGTTATATTTGTTTACTCTACTTAAAATGATGGACTGGGGTGTTATCATTTTTGTAGTGGGGTTCTAGTGGTTACAAGTCCACTAGATTTTTCTTAACAATTTTGAAATTGTTTTCGTAATTCTAATAATTGTTTTTCTAGTTTGATTAATGCTTAATAAAACATTTCACCTAGAATTTGTTCTGGACTAGGGTTCCCTTTATTTTTCCTAGGTTCTTTATTACCTTAGTAAACTAGGAAAAATAATTGCATTCACTATTCATTATTTTCCAGTGCCTTTCTCATTTTCCTAAGTTTTGGGCAAATATGACTTTTAATAAGTAACCTTGTCTAAATCTTTAATACTGGGGTGCTCATTATTTTTAAATAGTGCTATTTTTTTCTTATTTTAATATGGTTTGGTCAGTTTACTTAATTAATTCCAAACTCTAAAATTTAAAACAGAAAGCACAGGGTTCAGTATTTTGTGTGATAGTTCATAATATTTTGAATCCAGCAAAATTGGTTTGGTTAAATTTGGTTGAATATAACTCAAGATATAAATTTTCTAAGTTCTCTGCTGCATTTAAAAAAGATTAATTAGAAATGGTTAAAGGAAAAACGGTTTTGCACTAGGGTCCCTGGCGAAAGGTTATGAATGAATTACAGACAGGTCCTCGGTGCACTATTCACATGAGTCTAAGGCTCTGCAGAAAACCCCCTAGGGTTTTGCAAAATCGAACCTGTAGTCCTTCCCTAATGGAACAGTGGCCGCGGAGGAAGAAAGGGGCGGAGGGGCTTACCGGCGGCGAGACTGCTCTGGTGAGGTGGTCGAGGATGTAGGGGAGGTCGTGAGGGTCACGGCGATGTGGGGTCACCGTCGGGAATGGTCGGAGTCGGCCGGTCCACGTGCGCAGGCGGAGATGCTCGTCGGCAGCGAGGAATCTGGCGTGCTCACGGTGCGATTGTCCAAGTGAACTGGTCAGAGAGCTTCGCTAGAGGTCAAGAAGGACAGGGGTGCAAGGAATTAGAGAATGGCTCACCGGATTGCTCGGTCCACACGCGACGGTGGGCGACCGAAGTCCGGCGAGCGTGAATCTGCCTCTCCGGTGAGGCAATGCCTCGGCTCAAGCTTGGAGAAGCTTCACAGCTTCACGAGGAAGCGGTCCAGGGGCTAGGGCGAGGCTAGGGGTCAACAGAAGGGGCTGGCCACAACGGCCGTGCTCGGGCAGTGATGGCGGGCGGTGGTGCTTGCTTTCCATGGCGAACTCTGGTGATCTCTTGCTCGGGCGGGGCTTTGGGTGTGCGAGTGCAAACGGCTAAGTCCTCTGGGGAATTTATAGGCGAGGGAAAGGTGCAGACGCGCGAGGCAGGGCGACCATGCGCGGGGCGCGCGCTGCCGCGGCCAGTCCGCGCTCGGCCTGCCTGACACTGTGTCGAGCACGTGGCTCTTTGCTTCTGCCCAAGTTTAAACGCTCATAGGTTGGAGATTTTCACGTATTTGGGCATGATCACTGCACAAGATTTGCTCTCCCGATAGAGCTTTGTCGTTTATGTGTGGAAGTTGAGCGGTTTGGGGCTATGTATAGAGAGTTGTCACGTCGCAAAGGTGGCAGTGTCACAAGGTCGAGTCTCGAGGTAAATCCATGTCAAGATTGTGTCAAATGGTGAAGAGAGGTTTCCAAACTTTGTTATGGTGTGTTCCAGGAAATTTGGCGCCACTTTGCTATTTGGACTTGTTTGATTTAAGTTTTGAAAAACAGAGAACGCAGTCGATCTTTGGAAAGGGGCTGAAATTCAGATTTCTGAATTTCTGAATTTTTCCCAAGTGCATTAGTTCAGGGGCTGATTTAGGGATTTTGAAAATTTTAAATGGCAAAACTTTCTTACTATATTTTGTTGGTTATTTAGTGTACTAAAACTTTGTTATTTGGTTTTTACCAAAATTTGTATTTTTCTCCCAAGTCTTTTCCCAAATGCCCTTTATGTGCTTAAATGGTCCACTTAAGATTAATTATGGTTTGAGTGTTCTTCTTACCTTGAGGTTCATGACATGATTAAGGAGAATTTCTTAAGATAAAAAGACTTACTTCAACCTTTGTTATTAATTTTTTTTGTTTGATGTTCATCCCTTCATTTGGTTCACATGTGATAATGGTTTGGGTTAGCTCAAGGAAGAAACCCTAGGTGATACTGGGGTGTCACAATGCAAATGACAAATTGAATTTAATTCCATAAGTTAATCATGTGAGGGTCTGAGCGGCTCATGACCGTGAGCACGACTAGTATACCAGTTTTACACTCTGCAGAGTTTACGCATCTTTACCCACAAGTCATGTTACCCATCTGCCAAGAGACGGCCAATCCCATACACCTCTACCGAGGAGGCGAGGCAGGGTAACACTACGAGGCCTTTACAAAGTTCCACTAGCTTCAGAAAACCCGCTACAGTTTATAGGAAGCTCCAGTGCAGGGATCCCTCTGACCGCCATCGCAGCAAAATCAACCCAAGGACCTCCCTACACTGACCACTCCCCTACTGCCCTTGCCCCTATCAGGTAAGGTAGTCATCCACTAGCTTTCCAAGTTAATCAGCCAAGGGCGTCCCATACCACCCTTGTGGTAGCACTGTTTTCCCGGGTGGTCGCTCCATGTTCCCATTAACATAATGATCTTAACATGAACAGTAATAATAAACTGATAATAAAAGTGTGATCATGAATAATGTATCTCCATACACAAAACCGCATAAAGCAATAGCAAGTACTACCCAAAAAGTTTAGTGGAGTCAAGGTATAAAGATAATCAAACTAGGGTAACCTAAAAGGGTCCCATCAAAATTAACCTATACAGATCATTATGGTTAATAAGAACATGACTAGGTAAAAAGAAGTGATCAAGGGCACAACTTGCCTTCAACGAGCTCCTGCTCAGCAACTTCTATCTGTTGGGCACCAGGATCCTCAACCACTGGCTCTTCTACTCGCCACAATACAAACAAGCATAGTATATAGAGAAAATTAACATCACACCAAATATATAAACAAAATACATAATAATAATCTACACATTAAAATAAGATTCTAGGAACAGGAATCCTTAATTTTGGAGTAATAGATTTTAAGTTATGAATTTCCAAAGGTTTTATGTGCTTGATATATGATTAATTGAGAAATAAACTTTATTTTTGTTTTCATGTCAAAACAGAGACTCTAGGTGATAAACAATAATATTACAGAATTATTGAAATTCTAATGGATCAATTTGGAGTTCATATGAATTTTCTATGATTTATACAAGTTCTAGCACTTATTTTTATATTAAAAATCTATTTTTAACTCCATCTCTCTGATTTATAGACTCCCTGGACTACGCATCAATAACAGGAAAGCACAGGGGCTAACGCATAAAAAATCCTAAGACTCAGCTACTGTAGCACGGGATGGCGGGTTAATATCGATAAACAGAGGGTCTCTTGTGTAAAACGACACGGCTGAAGCGGTATCAGCTATGGTGGGCCGTCCGATCAAATGCGAACGGCCAGGATTAGACTTAGGTTTTCATTAACCGGTACACGATTGAGTCCGTTAGATTAGGGATCTACGATGCTGATTTGAAGTGCCCTAGATCCATCCTAGACCATCCGATTGACATCCATGGACACGGAACCTTACCACGAATCGGTATACGCCTTAATGATCACAGCCGTTGAGTTCAGGATCAACGATCCACCACCCATCTTCAACCCTCCGCTCTACCTGCCGCGACGGGGAAAAGGTTCTGGTGGCACCCTCACCAGCGGCAAGCCATCTTGTATGCCAGAGCGCGACACGAGCCTAACTCGATGCTACACAAAGAGGAATCTAGGGTGAACACTGTGGTGGCGTCAATTCCGAAAATCGGCGGTGAACCGGGCCTGACCACGGCAGCACACAAAGCCACGGCGGAGATGCACACCAGCCGGTTAATTCCTAGCACCCTACGACCCAATTGATCCAAGTATTCCTGCTACACATACAGGGGACAAAGGCGGACATGACAGGGCCATCATACCAGGTATTTCTCCACAGGGAGGCTCAGCCACGCCGCAACAGGGTTCCGCGGTGATTCCCCCATGACGGCGAGGAATTCCGCCCGTACAAAGCTGCCTCCACCAAATCATCGGCCACCGAACAATATTGTCGCGATGCACCCGCCGTTCCCAACTCCAAACACCGGCGTCGATCGCTGACCAATGGAGGCTGGTAATTTCCGCCGCGGATGCACTCACCAGCTCCCTCGCCCATGCCCCCCTTTTCGGTGCTTCGACTGTGTGAGGGAGGTTGCGAGCTAGGAGGAAAGGGAGGTGTGGAATCTCCTTTGTACCCAGTCTAACCTACCCACTTCCACGGATTCCATGGCGAATTGGTCACGGTGGCCGATTTCTACGGCGAGCGATCGAGGGAGAGGGCACGGGGTCTGATAGTGGGGTCCGCGGCGCAGCGAAACGCACGTGAGCCGAGCAAAGGAAACGATGAACGCGCGCGACTCATCGGTGGGCCCAACGAGGAAGTGGCGGAGCGGTCCGCGTACGCTGGGGAGGTCACTGGCGCACCGGGCCTGCTTGCCAGCGCGCCAGGTCGCGCGGATGCCAGCAGGGAGTGATTGGGCCACGCCCGCAGGTTCCTCTGGTGGGCCGATTTGGTGCCTAGCCCAGGTAAGCTTTCTTCTTCTTCTTTTTCTTTTGTTTTTCTTTCTTTTCCTTTTTGTTTTCAGAATTCAAATTTGAATTTGAATTTTGTTATGAGATTCTCCTTTGAGTCAATTATACAAATTCAAACCCTAGTGTAGGAATAATATATTTTTATTTACTTATTTTTATCCACATAATATTTGTTTTCTTCTCTTTTCTAAATTCTAGAATTTCTTTTAGATTTTAAGTTCCACTTTGGGCTTTAATATATTTCTTGTCAAATTATTTTTATATTGTCACAAAATGCACACAAAATAAAATCCCAGCATGAAGCATAATTTAGTGGCATATCTTTTATTAATTATTTGTTTTTAAATATGGTATTCACATGTGATGGTAAATAGATACAACACACACATATAAATAAAGGAAATATTTTTTTCTCCTTCTATATTTCCTTACAAATTGGGTATTGCAAGATCCTCGAACTGCAGGGGCACACCCATTAGATTAATCTTGCTGATCATCCCTGTTACCTTTCCGACGCGCCGGATTGTTTCTTCGTCCTCGGAGGATGATGTTGATGGTTGATTTTCTTCTTCATCATCACTTTCTTCTTCCTCCTCTTCTTCACTTGAGGAACTTGGAATGGGAGCCCTCTTTATACCTTTCCTTTCATCACATGCAAAAGCATATGGCCTTGGTGAAGTTGGCTCCTCTCCCCGACACATTTTTCGCGACATCTTAAAGGACACGATTTTCCCAATCACGATGGTCGGGGTCATTGTACTCAAGTCCTCCATGTTGTGAAGAATAGTGATGATGCTCCCATATTTTTGTTGTGGTAGTAGGGAGATAATCTTCCTCGCAATGTCCGCATCACCTAGCTTATTAATGCCAATAGAATTGAGCTCATTGATGATTAGATTCAAGCGAGAATACATATCTCTAACAAGCTCATTATCTTTCATAGCAAAAGAATTATACTCATTTAAGACTAGGCAATGTTTTTGCTCACGGACATTGGATGTGCCATCATAGAGCTCATGCAATTTTAGCCTAATCTCATTAGCAATTTTCAAAGTAAAAACTTGATTAAAAATATCCATGCTAAGAGATTCATACAAGTAAGTTTTGGCTCTATGTGGCAGAACCTCCAAGTTATTGGGCCCACATGCACCTGTCCTTGTCCCAAAGACCTCAGACGGCTATGCATGTGCACCAGATAACTTAATAGGATCTGTTTGATTGCCCCAAGGACATCGGATAAACCACTTACAACCAAGATCGTGGGATTAAGTAATACAAATCACACACACCAATATTTTTACAGCGGAAATCTTAGTACCAAATTTTACAAATTACAAAAATTTTACAGTATTTTATCGGAGTGATTACAAAAGTATAGTTTGAAATATATGCTAGCTCAAACGACCATCCTCAGTAAGAAGTATAGAAGGGTTACTTAGACTTATAAGAAGGCCGAGCCCACCAGCACTTAACACCATCACAGCAGCACAAGGTTAGAACCTAAAAAACAACAGGGAATAAAACCCTGAGTATGGAATTACTCAGCAAGACTTACCCGACTAAAGAAAGATTCTCAAGGGTATGCTGGCTAGAGGGATTCAAGGAAAGGCTTATCAAGAATCAAGGACTCTGTTTTGCAGAAAAGCTTACTATGAGTGGATCCTTAAAAATCCAGTTTTATTTGTCAGGTTAAGTAAAATTACCTGCAGCTAGAGTTCTTTCTACCCTAGTTCAATCACTTGACCTATACTAGCCAATTTTTAACAACCCTTTATCTTCACTGGATTGCTACGTGTAAGTCAGTGACCAAGTCTTCATAACCGTGAAGGTACGGCAATCCGAATCAATTATACTCAGCTGAGGATCTCCAATCACACGACATATGTAGCACTTAACCCTTGCATATGTCAACTCGCCACCAGGGTTCTTAAGACCAGATCAGGTTCATGCCAACCGAGAGCACAGATACACCACCGTCCAGCCTCTTGCCACGGAGGGTACACGCTACTCTCGCCATCTCTCCACTCCCATTGCGTGGTATCTTATTCTGGCCTTAGTCTGCCCGAGGCAAAGCTTACCCATGACGAGGCATGTGACAAGTTAAAGGGTCCTCGGTCATCAAGCCTACATCGAGGCGGTCCTTAATCGACTCAGACGGAGACACTACACCGAGACTCCTTTCTCGTGGAAGTCAACCGCCCGGTCTCAGCTTATTATTTTCAACCCAAAGTTTGGTACCTGGCAGAGGTACATCTTTTCCGATGTTGAACCCATCACGGCCATGATGGATTCACCATCAATTTTATTTTTGGAAACATTCTCACCCACTGAAGCATCACCTTTGTTTTGAAACAAAACATTTTGTTTGCTAAAGCAAGTCTAAGCATCATAAAATCCTTTTCAAAAAGGGTATCAAGGAAGGGTAATCAATTTCCAAGGAAGGAAATGCATCAATTGTTTTAGCACGCAACTCCTATCACCTAATGCATCAAACAAGGTGATAAAGATTTTAAAACACAAGGAGGTGGCGAACGCATCGGGGCTTGCCTAAATAACACTTGGTTAGTGTTGTTAGACGATGTCCACTTGACGACCATCCTTTGTCTTCGCATTGTTCTGATTATTCATCTTCCGGTTGGTCCATCAGCTTCATCTTGCGGAGAAGCTCATGTTTTCCATCCTCTTGTGGTCGACTCAACTCTGGTTCTCCGCATCACGTGATTATTTATCGTACCTCATGAGATGCACGATGCACATGTATGAGCACGAGTATAATATAGACAATCTACACTAAAAAGGATGAAACACTTTAAAACCAAGCATTAAGCACCATGGATATCACAGTAGGGCATCGACTACATCCATTAACCAAATTGACATATTACACTAGAAAATCTATTTTTATTCCTACCTTTTTTATTAACTCTTTAAATTGTGTATCTTAATGACTTAATTTACCGATTAACCTGTATATCGTATATATATTAATATAATTTCCCATTTTTAACACCTACAATCCCGCAAGCACTAAGACTTATTGAGATCTTTTTTTTCATCCTACGACATCAACCAAATTATTAAAACGACTCAGGTAATCAATAAATATTAAATCTAGTCAACATCCGCCAATCCACTAACACGAATAACAAATTTACTTACGCTGACTAATGTGACGCGATAGTCGCAAGCACGACTACGGGTTCCGGTTGACGTCATCCAGGGGCCTTCTTTTCTTCGGTAATCAATTGATGAAGATCTTCTCCTCGACTGAATAATTCTGACGAATCGAACTTGAATCACGCAGGATGTCCGAGCTTTTTGTCACATACTTGGTGAATATTACTCGGCTAGCTTCGTCTTCACCCGACGCTTGGGATTTCATGACGACGCACGGAACGACGACGGGATCGTGTTTGGGGCAAGCTGGTGGGGTGGGGGTCGAGCAGGGGATGACTGTGACGGAACCTCCCAAGTAATTAGGCCCACCTACAGTTGTCCTTGTCCAACGGACCTCAGACAACCCTGTAGGTGCCCCTGAATTACTTGACAAGTTCGGTATCTTTCCTTACCTTACCAGGAACGATTCACCCGACTTGCAGACATTACAGAACATCGGAGATAAAGAATTGTGGAAGCGATTACATAATCCACATTTATTTAAAAGCAAGCTCAAGTTGTTTTATTACAGACCAGAACTAAAAACGAGTGCAGAGTAATAATATTATACAAACCAAGGGAGGCAAAAACTCCTCCCAAGAAGATTTAAGTAAAAGATCTATATGGAGGACCAAGTCCTCCCGCACTTCAGTCTTGGGTTTCTTCTTTGGGAACCACCTTGGCACAGAAGCAGCAGAAATCTGCTACTTCCTCACCTAAAAACAACGAAGGGATAAACCCTGAGTATGGAATTACTCAGCAAGGCTTACCCGACTAAAGAAAAGACTCTCAAGGGTATGCTGGCTTTTAGGGAGTCAAGGTAAGGCTTCTCAATAATCAAAGACTCTATTTTGCAGAAATGCTTACTAAAGTGGATCCTTAAAAATCCAATTTTATTTGTCAAGTTAAGTACAATTACATGCAACTAGAGTTCTTATCTACCCTAGTTCATTCACTGGTCCTGCACTAGCCAATTTCTTAACCATTACTCATCATCTTTAGTGGAATGCTACGTGTAGGTCAGTGACCAAGTCTTCATAACCGCGAAGGTACGGCGATCCGAATCGATTATACTCAGCTGAGGATCTCCAATCACACGACATATGTAGCACTTAACCCTTGCATATGTCAACCTGCCACCGGGGTTCTTAAGACCGGATCAGGTTCACGCAAACCGAGAGCACAGATACACCACCGTCCAGCCTCTTGCTACGGAGGGTACATGCTACTCTCGCCACCGCTCCACGCCCATTTCGTGTTATCTTATTCCGGCCTTAGTCTGCCCGAGGCAAGGCTTACCCATGACGAGGCATGTGACCAGCTAAAGGGTCCTCGATCATCAAGCCTACATCGAGACAGTCCTTAATCGACTCAGACGGAGACACTACACCAAGACTCTCTTCTCGTGCAAGTCAACCGCCCGGTCTCAGCTTAATCTTTTCAACCCAAAAACTTGGTACCTGGCAGAGGTACATCTTTTCCGATGTTGAACCCATCATGGCCATGATGGATTCACCATCAAGTTTTATTTTCGAAAACATCCCACCCACTTTTGCCACATCAACTTTTGTAAAAACAAAACATTTTGTTTTTCTAAAGCAAGACTGAGCATCAAAATCTTTCGTAAAAAGGGTGATCAAGGAAGGTAATCAAATTCAAGGAAGGTAATGCAGGAATTGTTTTATCAATCAACTCCTATCACCTAATGCATCAAGCAAGTGAGAAAGATTTAAAACAACAAGGAGGGTGGCAAATGCACCGGGGCTTGCCTTTGTTAATAGGTGAGTCCTGCTCGGATCCACAAATATCGAAATAAAAGCAGTTGCCTGCTTGAGGATCTGAGGTTGGTGGAGTCCCTTCTTCAGTGATTTCTTCTTCCTCTTCGTGTTCTAACATAACCATATATATGCATAAGAATGGATGCCATGGGATGCTCATGAGGATGCGAAGATAATATAAACTTATTATCTAAGTCTTGAGTACAACTTTCCTTCACGGTATTCCGAGAACCTAAGGTTTCCGGAGTCGGTAAAGGAGTTCATAGGGCAGGGGGGGTGGTTTTGGGTTCTAGTTATCAAACATGGTCCAAATCAACTCAAATTCTACCCAAGGCTTCTAAATATTGTTTTAAGTTCCCATAAAAAGTTTGGGCATTTTTGGACTTACCAATTATTTTCTAAAAATCCATAACTAATACCTTTAACCACTTTAAATACCCTAAAATTTCCCATTTCCACTAAAAATCACAAAACTATTTTTATTAAATTCTAGGGAAAATTATGAACCTAGGAAAATTGGTTTTACAATTTTGCCATTTTTCTACTGTTTTTTTATAATTGTTTTGGCTCTGGAGATAAAAGAAAAAGAAAAACAAATGAATAGTACTGGATCGAATTCAGCCCAGGTCGGCCCACTACCAGCAGAAGCACGTCCACGCGCGCGCGCCCACGCGCGCGCGCCCGCGCCCGCCGTGGAGTTTTTGCAACAGGGCCCTTGGGGTTTTAACTAATTGGAGATAGGTTTGATTACTATTCTACTGTGTCACTGACGACTTGCAGATAAGCCCTCCATGTTCTATTTCTTCGCAGTGGGAGGTCCACGACAACGGCCGCGTGGAGGATGAACTCCGGCGAGGTCGTGCCGGCTGATTTAAGCAACGGCCGGTGCTCCCGAGCGGTGTACACCGGATTAAACCCTCCCCGAACGATTCCCCTAACCTAATTTCACAATTGGTAAACTATCACGCCCTGTCCACGCGAACCGCGAATGATGAGGACAATGGTACGTGTTCCCGGTGATCTCTGGCGGTCTGGTTCAATTAAAGGGTTCGAGGGGTTTGCGGGGTACCTAAGGAGACTAGAACAAGCGGCAGAGGGACTTGAGCTCACCTGGATGGAGCGGGTCACGGTGAGGTCTTCTTTGCGGTGGCGGAAACCGAATTGGGGGAAGTGAGCGATTCTCTGGCTATGGGGGCTAATCGGAGACTGGAGTGGTGGCTATGGCTTTGGTATGACCTAGCGCAGCTGGCCGGGGGCTCAATTTATAGATCCCCGGGGCGGTGGCGCTCAATTTGCGCGGATAGCGGAGGCGGCCGGAGATGAGGAAGAGGTCTGGCGTCCTGGTTACGTGTTCCCAGCCATGGCGAGCTCATCGATGTTGATGGGACGGCAGTAGGGAATCACGGCGATGCGATGGCGCGGTTAGGACACGCGGTGGCCAACGGCGTGGGCACGGCGGCGGTGAGCACTTTACCCACGGGCGGTGAACCAGGGGAGGAGCACAGCGGCCGACCGAGGTGGCTTCCAGCTTGACGACGATGAGGATCTTTTACCCCGAGAGGTTATCCACAAGTCCGGTGCACGAATCCAAACGCCGGTGACCTGAATCACGGCGGAGGGATCCGTCGGCGGTGAGGACAGCCGCGCGGTTGGTCTGATCCAGTCAAGCTACTGTACCATGGCGAGCTCGGTTCAGACAGTCTGACAGAGCGATTTGCAGGGGAGTTTTCTTCCAAATTCATGTGACAACAGGCCCAAGTCTCTGCACCAAAGTTGTAGTGCTACATACCAGCTACAAATCGGCTATAGGGATTAAACCTATTTGAGCAGTGGATCAAGGTTTAATTCAACCCCAAAGATGGCTTTGTTACACTGAACTTCTGAATTTCAGACTGAATCAGCCTGACAGCCAATCTTCAGGCTTAATTATCTCCAACATTTCCTTAACAACAAGGTTCCCACACTTAAACAAAGTTGTTCTCCTTTAATTGCTTTACAAATTTGGTGTGGTGACCTAGGGCAAAGACCCTATGCTTTGAATGTTACAAAGCCCTAAAGTTGAGCCTTCAACACTGCATTTCAGACTTAGTGTAGAATTCAAAGTTGGGGTCCTTTTTGCAAATGAGTCCAAAACTCAACATTTGGCTTTCAAGTCCACATTTTTGTGAACCAAAGAACTTAACACACTTATTTGACTTGTTTTTTGCACTTTAGCCCAAAAGTGGACCAATTTTGCACATAGGCCCCTAGGGTTTAGTTTTAGGGTTTTCCAGGGATCTATTTGAGATTTTTGGTACCCAGGGGTATAAATGTGACTCAACTTTGTTTTTGGGGACATTTATAACTATTACCCTAAAGTGTTTAGGTTTTCTCAACTTGGGTTAAGTTTTACCTCTTTAATACCTATTTAGGGTTAAAGCTTCCTATCCCGGGTCCTATTTGCAAAACATTAAAACAATACAACTTGTTTGAAATTTTTGCCTAGTGAATGCACTCTAAGTGTATCAAACACATGCAATGTCAATGCTTATGATGTCATGCTCAAGTTTTAGTTACAGTAACACCAGGGGTGTTACATCCTTCCCCCCATAAAAGATTCTCGTCCCGAGATTTAAAGTCCTAGGGTGAGTAATGGAAAAGGAAATGTGTCACATTTTTATTTCCTTATTTCTGGTACAAGGCAGGGTGGTGTGGGGGTTCATTCCTTTATTGCAATAACTATATACATTTTACAAATTACATGAGGCTAGAAAGCCTGGGAAATTCTTATTCAAGAAATCTTGAGTTTCCCACGTAGCCTCTTCCTCAGAATGCTGGTTCCATTGTACCTTGTAGAATTTGAGAGTCTTTCTCCGGGTAACCCTATCCTTTTGATCCAGAACTCGAATAGGATGTTCCGAGTATGTTAAGTCTGGTTCCAGGACAACATCTGTCACTTCAATGGTTCGATCGGGAACCCGAAGACACTTCTTCAATTGCGATACATGGAACACATTATGTACAGCAGACAATGTTTCGGGAAGTTGAAGTCGATACGCCACTGGCCCATATCTTTGAAGAATAGGAAATGGACCAATGTACCTGGGTGCAAGTTTTCCCTTTACCCCGAAACGCGATATTCCCTTCATTGGTGAAACCTTTAAGTAGACGTAGTCTCCTTCCAAGAAGTATAAGGGCATTCGCCGTTTGTCTGCATAACTCTTCTGACGAGCTTGTGCTTTCTTCAGATTATGAATAACTTTCTGAACCTTTTCCTCGGCTTCTTTCACCAGATCAGGTCTAAAGAAGCACCTTTCACCAGGTTCAGACCAATTTAGCGGAGTCCGACACCGTCGTCCATATAAAGCTTCAAAGGGTGCCATCTTGATACTTTCTTGATAGCTATTATTATATGAAAACTCCGCCAAAGGTAAACATTCATCCCATTTTGGTGAGAAATCCAGGACACATGCCCGCAGCATATCTTCAAGTATTTGGTTCACTCTCTCAGTTTGTCCACTGGTTTGGGGATGATAGGCCGAACTGTGGAGTAACTTAGTACCCAGGGATTTATGAAGTTCTTCCCAAAATTTGGATACAAATTGTGGTCCACGAAACGACACTATAGTCTTTGGAACACCATGCAAACTGAGAATACGAGCAATATATAATTCCGCATAGGTAAGTACCGGGTAATATGTCTTGACCGGCAGAAAATGAGCAACCTTTGTAAGTCGATCAACAATCACCCAGATAGAGTCATACCCTTTTGCGGTCCTGGGCAATCCCACAATGAAGTCCATGCTTATGTCTTCCCATTTCCATGTTGGTATTGGTAATGACTGCAATGGACCGGCAGTTTTCATGTGTATGGCCTTGACACGTCTGCAAGTGTCACACTTAGCCACATAGCGTGCAATTTCAATTTTCATCTTCGTCCACCAGTAGTGCTGTTTTAGATCATGATACATCTTAGTGCTTCCCGGATGAATAGAATAGAGACTAAGATGCGCTTCATCTAAGATTTGCTGGCGAAGTTCTTCATTCTTTGACACTACTATGCGGTTGTTAAACCATAACACACCTTGATCGTCTTCCTTGAAACATTTGGCTGTTCCAGCCCTTATCTTCTCTCGTATGTGCTTCATACCCAGATTATCCTTTTGAGCATCAATTATCTTCTGCAGAATGATTGACTCAAGCCTTAGCTGATTTAGAGTCCCTTGCTGGATTATCCCTAGGTTTAGCTTCTCCATTTCTTGACATAAAGTGTTCTCAGAGGTCTTTGCCATAAGACAGTGGCAGGAAGTCTTACGACTCAATGCATCTGCCACCACATTGGCCTTGCCTGGGTGATAATGGATCTCTAGTTCATAGTCTTTAATGAGCTCAAGCCATCGTCTTTGCCTCATATTTAACTCTGACTGGGTAAAGATGTACTTCAAACTTTTATGATCTGTATATATGTGACAGATATTTCCCAGCAGATAGTGACGCCATATTTTCAGGGCATGAACCACAGCAGCTAGCTCCAGATCATGAGTTGGATAATGCTCCTCATGTCGGCGCAACTGCCTTGAAGCATACGCAATTACTCGGCCTTCTTGCATCAGTACACAGCCGAGCCCACTGCCAGATGCATCACAATATACATCAAAAGGCTTAGTGATGTCCGGTTGAGCCAATACCGGAGCAGTGGTTAATAATGTCTTCAATTGCTCAAAGGCTTCATTACACCTTGAAGACCAATTGAATTTAATATCATTCTTCAATAAACTTGTGATTGGCTTCACAAGCTTAGAAAAATCGGGTATGAATCTGCGATAATATCCAGCTAGTCTAAGAAAACTCCGGACTTGGTGAACAGTGGTTGGGGGTTTCCACTCCAGAATATCTTTGACCTTGCTAGGATCTACCGCAATTCCTTTAGCTGATAACACGTGCCCCAAAAATTGAATTTCCTTCAGCCAGAACGCGCACTTGCTGAACTTGGCATACAGCTGATGTTCCCTCAGGCGCGTCAATACAATCCGTAGATGCTGAGCATGCTCCTCTTCATTTTTAGAGTATATCAAAATATCGTCGATGAAGACCACGACGAACTTGTCCAACTCGGGCATGAACACCGAGTTCATCAAATAGGTGAAGTGGGCAGGAGCATTTGTGAGCCCGAAAGACATTACCAAGTATTCAAACAATCCATACCGCGTAGTAAATGCGGTCTTCGGTATATCCTCGGGCCGAATACGGATTTGATGATAGCTCGACCTGAGATCAATTTTAGAAAATACCCTCGCCCCAGTCAGTTGATCAAATAAGATGTCGATCCTTGGAAGAGGGTACTTATTCTTGATGGTGACCTCATTCAGGGGTCGATAATCCACGCACATCCGCAAGGTTTGATCCTTCTTCTTAACAAAAATGGCGGGGCAACCCCACGGGGATGAGCTTGGCCGGATGAATCCCTTATTCAGTAGATCTTGTAATTGAATCTTCAATTCTGCCAACTCATTAGGGGGCATACGGTACGACCTTCGGGAGATGGGAGCCGTACCGGGCTTTAGCTCAATTACGAATTCTACATCTCTTTCAGGGGGCAGTCCAGGCAAATCTTCCGGAAATACATCTGGAAACTCACATACTACCGGAATGTTCTTGATCTCCGGTACAATGGCTTCAAATATTCTACCAGAAGCTTTGGCTGGATTGGTTTCGGGGAGAGACAAAAGAATTTCTTCTTGATTATAGCTCAACCTGACAGTTCTGAGTTCAGTGTTGAGGATTGCCTTGTGTTGGGTTAACCAATTCATACCCAAAATTACATCTATATCCTGGCCTTTCAGAACAATCATGTTAGCAGGAAAGTTCCGTCCGGCCATTGTTACTGGCACTTCATAGGCCACTTCTCTAGTAAAAATGTGTCCCCCAGGTGAATGAATTTTAAATCCCTCTCTTGATTCATGGCATGAAATGTGATGTTGCTCCACAAATTTCTTGCTAATGAAGGTATGCGAAGCACCAGAATCAAAAAGAATAATTGCAGGGTGACTGGCCACGGGAAACGTACCCATCATCACCGACTCTCCTTCCGGTGTAGTGGCCACTTGGGTGTAGTATACACGCCCAATTTTCTTGGTATTTCTCCCCACAGCATTTCCCTTGGGCTGAGTGGACTTCCCAGTTCCTTGCTGAGCATTGGATTGATTTTGCTTGGGGTATGGGCAGTCTTTGATAAAATGTCCTGACTTGCCGCAATTGAAACACCCAGTGGAAGAGCTGGGCAAGGTAGGGAATCGAGTGCCTGGGGCACCCGGCTGATTTGGGGAAGTGGAGGTATTGTTGGGGCGGATAATAATGGGCTGTTTGAAAGGGAATGCTGGTGGACGGGAAAAAGTATGGTTTTGGCTAGAAGGCCAGATGACGAACCGTTGCCTCTTCGCCTGGCCCTGATTAGGCCTCTCACCACTGAATCCCTTATTCTTCCCAGAACTTGCGTATTTTGCTTCCACAGATAAGGCTGTACTGACAGCCTTTCCATATGTGAGATCAATACATGTGGCCATCTTTCGCTGCAACCGGTCATTTAGTCCTCTCATAAAACAGTTCTTTTTCTTCAAATCAGTATTCACCTGGTCGATGGCATACTGCGACAGGTGATTAAACTTGTTAAGATACTGATTGATGGTGTCTCCTCCTTGTTTCAGCTTCATGAATTCCTCTTGTTTCATATGCAGCACCCCTTCAGGTATGTAGTGCTCACGGAAGGCTGCTTTAAATTCTTCCCAAGTGATTTGATGGTTGTCAGGTTGGATAGCCACAAAATTTCCCCACCAAGTACTGGCAGGGCCACGTAGTTGCTGTGCCGCGAACAATGGCTTCTGCGTTTCAGAACAACGAAGAAGACCAAACTTTTGTTCAATAACTCGTATCCACTCGTCGGCTTCTAGCGGGTCTTCTGCCTTGGTGAATAGAGGTGGACGAGTTTCGGAGAAGTCCAGATAGGTGGTTTCACGGGGACCTTGCTGAAACCCTCTTCCTGCCTGCTGCTGGAACTGCTGCTGACCCGCCATTTCCCTAAGGAAGCGGGTATTGTCTGCGGTGGCATTCACCAAGGCGGCAATCGCCTCGGCTAGCGTGGGTGGAACCGGAGGTGGATTTGGGGTGACATCCCGACCCCCAGAAGTTTCGGCTGCGTCCTGTCCGTGAGTCCTGGTCGGCATCTGAGGCAAAAACATTTGAATAAACATAATATGCCAAAGAGACCTTCCATTTTACATTACTATAAAGAGTAATGATACAGACTCGATATTACATAACAGGATACATTACCCATTATACAAAAGTTCAACCTATTATACAACAGTGCATTCTACAATACACTACTCTACTTCTATTACACCATTAGTCCTGCTTTCCGTTACTTTTGGCGGCCTCTTCGTCAGGTGTGGGAGTCCAGACGTCAACCAACCTCAAAGAAGGAGGGGGTTCAAAAAGGTCTAACTCCCCACCCAACGCGCGTCCCGCAACGTGAGAGGGTCCGGCTTCCGCCTCAGCAGAGTGTGCAGGCACACTAGGGTGTAATTGTGAGTATAGTATATGGACTTCCTCATGCAACGTATTGCAGTAGACCTGCAGGTCGTCGACAGTTGAGCTAAGTTCTTTAATTCGGGCCTGAGCCCTTGCTTCCTTAGCACATGCCAGCAAATGAGACTGTACTGCCCAGTCAAGTGCTAAGTCTCGATCAGCAAGCTGATCCTGCAGGTGACGGATGTCCCTTCTTAGTTCATTGATTCTATCTCCGTCTGTGACCCAAGCATTGGTCCTGTGTTGCAGCTCTGCTTGAAGTCGACTCACTCGGGCTTCAAGGTCTCCTATGGGGTCATTACTTCTGCTGCTGCTACTTTCGTGTCGAGGGGCTAGTTGATGCCGGGGTACTCCAATTGGTCCCGTTGACTTACGTGTCGTTAGCCTTGTGCGTGGCGGCATCTTTCTAAGGGGGAAAATTTATTAGCATAATTCTTAGCATGATGCATGAATAAGTACAGAATCAACCATAGTCGATTCGACCTTCTATACATTGCACTCTTCCTATCTGATCTTCAAGATAGACTCTTCAGAATACTTAGGTAAGAAGAGAAAAGAATTTTTTTAGGTAAGACTTTCAAAAATCCTTTTGAAGATGCCTCATAATATCTACAAAGAAGGGCTACGCTCCGATACCAGCTGTGACGGAACCTCCCAAGTAATTAGGCCCACCTACAGTTGTCCTTGTCCAACGGACCTCAGACAACCCTGTAGGTGCCCCTGAATTACTTGACAAGTTCGGTATCTTTCCTTACCTTACCAGGAACGATTCACCCGTCTTGCAGACATTACAGAACATCGGAGATAAAGAATTGAGGAAGCGATTACATAATCCACATTTATTTAAAAGCAAGCTCAAGTTGTTTTATTACAGACCAGAACTAAAAACGAGTGCAGAGTAATAATATTATACAAACCAAGGGAGGCAAAAACTCCTCCCAAAAAGATTTAAGTAAAAGATCTATATGGAGGACCAAGTCCTCCCGCACTTCAGTCTTGGGTTTCTTCTTTGGGAACCACCTTGGCACAGAAGCAGCAGAAATCTGCTACTTCCTCACCTAAAAACAACGAAGGGATAAACCCTGAGTATGGAATTACTCAGCAAGACTTACCCGACTAAAGAAAAGACTCTCAAGGGTATGCTGGCTTTTAGGGAGTCAAGGTAAGGCTTCTCAATAATCAAAGACTCTGTTTCGCAGAAATGCTTACTAAAGTGGATCCTTAAAAATCCAATTTTATTTGTCAAGTTAAGTACAATTACCTGCAACTAGAGTTCTTATCTACCCTAGTTCATTCACTGGTCCTGCACTAGCCAATTTCTTAACCATTACTCATCATCTTTAGTGGAATGCTACGTGTAGGTCAGTGACCAATTCTTCATAACCGCGAAGGTACGGCGATCCGAATCGATTATACTCAGCTGAGGATCTCCAATCACACGACATATGTAGCACTTAACCGTTGCATATGTCAACCCGCCACCGGGGTTCTTAAGACCGGATCAGGTTCACGCAAACCGAGAGCACAGATACACCACCGTCCAGCCTCTTGCTACGGAGGGTACACGCTACTCTCGCCACCGCTCCACGCCCATTTCGTGTTATCTTATTCCGGCCTTAGTCTGCTCGAGGCAAGGCTTACCCATGACAAGGCATGTGACCAGCTAAAGGGTCCTCGATCATCAAGCCTACATCGAGACAGTCCTTAATCGACTCAGACGAAGACACTACACCAAGACTCTCTTCTCGTGCAAGTCAACCGCCCGGTCTCAGCTTAATCTTTTCAACCCAAAAACTTGGTACCTGGCAGAGGTACATCTTTTCCGATGTTGAACCCATCATGGCCATGATGGATTCACCATCAAGTTTTATTTTCGAAAACATCCCACCCACTTTTGCCACATCAACTTTTGTAAAAACAAAACATTTTGTTTTTCTAAAGCAAGACTGAGCATCAAAATCTTTCGTAAAAAGGGTGATCAAGGAAGGTAATCAAATTCAAGGAAGGTAATGCAGGAATTGTTTTATCAATCAACTCCTATCACCTAATGCATCAAGCAAGTGAGAAAGATTTAAAACAACAAGGAGGGTGGCAAATGCACCGGGGCTTGCCTTTGTTAACAGGTGAGTCCTGCTCGGATCCACAAATATCGAAATAAAAGCAGTTGCCTGCTTGAGGATCTGAGGTTGGTGGAGTCCCTTCTTCAGTGATTTCTTCTTCCTCTTCGTGTTCTAACATAACCATATATATGCATAAGAATGGATGCCATGGGATGCTCATGAGGATGCGAAGATAATATAAACTTATTATCTAAGTCTTGAGTACAACTTTCCTTCACGGTATTCCGAGAACCTAAGGTTTCCGGAGTCGGTAAAGGAGTTCATAGGGCAGGGAGGTGGTTTTGGGTTCTAGTTATCAAACATGGTCCAAATCAACTCAAATTCTACCCAAGGCTTCTAAATATTGTTTTAAGTTCCCATAAAAAGTTTGGGCATTTTTGGACTTACCAATTATTTTCCAAAAATCCATAACTAATACTTTTAACCACTTTAAATACCCTAAAATTTCCCATTTCCACTAAAAATCACAAAACTATTTTTATTAAATTCTAGGGAAAATTATGAACCTAGGAAAATTGGTTTTACAATTTTGCCATTTTTCTACTGTTTTTTTATAATTGTTTTGGCTCTGGAGATAAAAGAAAAAGAAAAACAGATGAATAGTACTGGACCGAATTCAGCCCAGGTCGGCCCACTACCAGCAGAAGCACGCCCACGCGCGCGCGCCCGCGCCCGCCGTGGAGTTTTTGCAACCGGGCCCTTGGGGTTTTAACTAATTGGAGATAGGTTTGATTACTATTCTACTGTGTCGCTGACGACTTGCAGATAAGCCCTCCATGTTCTATTTCTTCGCAGTGGGAGGTCCACGACAACGGCCGCGTGGAGGATGAACTCCGGCGAGGTCGTGCCGGCTGATTTAAGCAACGGCCGGTGCTCTCGAGCGGTGTACACTGGATTAAACCCTCCCCGAACGACTCCCCTAACCTAATTTCACAATTGGTAAACTATCACGCCCTGTCCACGCGAACCGTGAATGATGAGGACAATGGTACGTGTTCCTGGTGATCTCTGGCGGTCTGGTTCAATTAAAGGGTTCGAGGGGTTTGCGGGGTACCTAAGGAGACTAGAACAAGCGGCAGAGGGACTTGAGCTCACCTGGATGGAGCGGGTCACGGTGAGGTCTTCTTCACGGTGGCGGAAACCGAATTGGGGGAAGTGAGCGATTCTCTGGCTATGGGGGCTAATCGGAGACGGGAGTGGTGGCTATGGCTTTGGTATGACCTAGCGCAGCTGGCCGGGGGCTCAATTTATAGATCCCCGGGGCGGTGGCGCTCAATTTGCGCGGATAGCGGAGGCGGCCGGAGATGAGGAAGAGGTCTGGCGTCCTGGTTACGTGTTCCCAGCCATGGCGAGCTCATCGACGTTGATGGGACGGCAGTAGGGAATCACGGCGATGCGATGGCGTGGTTAGGACACGCGGTGGCTAACGGCGTGGGCACGGCGGCGGTGAGCACTTTACCCGCGGGCGGTGAACCAGGGGAGGAGCACAGCGGCCGACCGAGGTGGCTTCCAGCTTGACGACGATGAGGATCTTTTACCCCGAGGGGTTATCCACAAGTCCAGTGCACGAATCCAAACGCCGGTGACCCGAATCACGGCGGAGGGATCCGTCGGTGGTGAGGACAGCCGCGCGGTTGGTCTGATCCAGTCAAGCTACTGTACCATGGCGAGCTCGGTTCAGACAGTCTGACAAAGCGATTTGCAGGGGAGTTTTCTTCCAAATTCATGTGGCAAAAGGCCCAAGTCTCTGCACCAAAGTTGTAGTGCTACATACCAGCTACAAATCGGCTATAGGGATTAAACCTATTTGAGCAGTGGATCAAGGTTTAATTCAACCCCAAAGATGGATTTGTTACACTGAACTTCTGAATTTCAGACTGAATCAGCCTGACAGCCAATCTTCAGGCTTAATTATCTCCAACATTTCCTTAACAACAAGGTTCCCACTCTTAAACAAAGTTGTTCTCCTTTAATTGCTTTACAAATTTGGTGTGGTGACCTAGGGCAAAGACCCTATGCTTTGAATGTTACAAAGCCCTAAAGTTGAGCCTTCAACACTGCATTTCAGACTTAGTGTAGAATTCAAAGTTGGGGTCCTTTTTGCAAATGAGTCCAAAACTCAACATTTGGCTTTCAAGTCCACATTTTTGTGAACCAAAGAACTTAACACACTTATTTGACTTGGTTTTTGCACTTTAGCCCAAAAGTGGACCAATTTAGCACATAGGCCCCTAGGGTTTAATTTTAGGGTTTTCCAGGGTTCTATTTGAGATTTTTGGTACCCAGGGGTATAAATGTGACTCAACTTTGTTTTTGGGGACATTTATAACTATTACCCTAAAGTATTTAGGTTTTCTCAACTTGGGTTAAGTTTTACCTCTTTAATACCTATTTAGGGTTAAAGCTTCCTATCCAGGGTCCTATTTGCAAAACATTAAAACAATACAACTTGTTTGAAATTTTTGCCTAGTGAATGCACTCTAAGTGTATCAAACACATGCAATGTCAATGCTTATGATGTCATGCTCAAGTTTTAGTTACAGTAACACCAGGGGTGTTACAATGACGGGTTCGATGACTCGACGGCAAACGACGAGGTCGACGACGCGATTAGGAATTAAAGCCGAGCGAGCCGAGAGGGCGCACTGGCAAGCAGGAAACCATGCGAGCACAAGACAGGGAAAATGACAAGCTCGACAACACGTGAAGCGACGACAGTCGAATCGGCAACAAAGCATTGGCGAATTCAATGAACACGACCACAGTCGCGTGCGGACAAGAATAGGATAACAACGGCTGATGAGTTGGAGCACTAGCGAGTAGCCAACGTGGGTGAACAAAGCAGGCAGGACACCGAATGTCGCGGCGAGCCAGAAAAAGATTCGGTGCGCGAGCTCGACGCGCACGGATGGGTTGGGCTGGGACCAGAGGACGACGAATGTGCAGAGCTTCAAAATCACGCGCGTGAGATAGAAAGACGCGCGACTAGAGACCTAAGCATTCGCGGTGGCAATTTGGACAAAAGCGAACTAGTGACGACAACTCCCGGCCATGCGACGATGTAAACAACAACCGACAACGGATATGGCGGGTTCGAGGCGGTGTTGTGCACGACAAGATTAACGGTGATCAAACGGCCTGGAGCACGACACAGCAGGGCAACGAATCGACGTGAGGGGATGAAAACCGTGCACTGCTCGCTGCGAATTGAACGCGAGCTAGAACCTGGGCGCCGAGCAGGACGCAACCCAACGATCTGATGTGCGCGATGCCGAGGAAGTTCCACGACTATGCCACAGCGAGCAGACCGACAGAGACAACACAACGGCCTGCACAGCAAGGTCGAGATGATGGCTTAACGACGGAACCACATCTGCGCACGGCGGGGAGAAGAAAACTAAGCTGGAGCTCGTGACGCCGGAGAAGCAGAGGGCACAGCGGCTGGGAACTCTGGCCAGGCGAGCTCGAGCAGAGGGCCAGGGACGCGCGCGCAGGAGCTTGGGGCTAGGTAGAGGAGAGAGACGAGCACGCGTGAGGGACTCGGCCAGAGCGCGAGCGAGCAGGGGGAAGCAAGCAGGGAAGGCGGCTGGGGTAGAGAAAATCCAAGCAGGGAGAAGACGAGGGAGGGAGGTCGGCTAGAGCAGGGGCATCTCGGCGAGCTCGCCATGGGAGCCACGACAGAGGAGGACACTGAGCTCAGCCAGGGCGTGGTGAAGAAGGAAGCTGCAGAGGCGAGCGAGCTGGACGCCGAGAGGGCGCTCGGCCATGGGAAAATTGGGAGCAAGGCGCGGTGGAGAAGACGCAGGGCGCCGGTGCGAGGGAGCTTGAGCGCCGAGCGAGCAGAAAAGGCAGGGGCGAGCTCGACCAGGGGCTGGACGCCGAGCGCCATGGGAATGGAGCTCGGACTGGGGCACGGAGAACGCGCTGCAGGGGAGAGAGAGCGCTGGGAGAAGGAGATAAAAGGTTGGAGCCGCTCACCACGTAGAAGATAGGAACGATCGAACGAAGGTGTACGGTGGGAAGATAAGGTTGAGCAGATTTTTTTCATTTTCTCTCTCTCTTTTTAAAGAAAATTGCAGATATTTTAGATCACGGTCTCTCGCAATAAACAAAAGATCAACACGCTACAGGATACACATTTGTTTCTATGAATTAGCGAACCAAATTGATCGCTAATTACTCGCTTTCAGTTCTAATTGCATTAGTCTGGGTTGTTTTGGACTGAAAACTATGTTTGCGAATCCCAATTAATTTGGTGTTGAACAAAAATTTATCTCCTACTACAAATTAGGAAAATAAATTAATTCTAAATATTTGGTGTCAGCTCTAACTATCTCAGCCCGATTAAGTTTTAAATAGAGCAAGTCTCGATACAACCCGAATTCGTATTCTCTGTATAACTTTTAAACGGACACACGACTCGATACATCGCGAAATAAATGTGCAATATTGTTGCGGCATCGAGATTGTGATCCTAACTATTTTGCATTGAGTATTTTAGTCATCGAGATTTAATACATTTGTTTGGGGATAAAAATTATTCGAGTGTGTCACGCTTCCGATTTCGTATTCGCGCGAGCGATGCCTTTCAAATAACCACCGAACGCTCCGATTTTTGGAATAACAATGTTCCGAACATCACGAAAATTTAGGAAGAGCCTGGATAGATAAAAATAACAACGATGTCGCGCTCGCGACAAACAGAAACAGATGCGATATGAAAATCGCGATAGACGGAGATAATTAAAATTTAGCATCTGTTTCATCCACTGATATTACGTGCTTAAATCCATACTCGTTGTCGAGCGAAATATAAACACCTGGGGTGTTACAGCCCTCCCCCCTTAAAAGAATCTCGTCCCGAGATTTAGAGCGAAATACTTTTAAGAGTAGAGAAGCATGTAACCCACGTCCACATCAGCGGTAATCATAAGGCAGTCCTGAGCAAAGATAAGTGTCTCAGGATGTGGTTTCTCTAGCGGACATAACATGTATCGCCTTAGGCTAATTTAGAAATGCCCACCAATAGAGACGTTGTCTGCCAGAAGAACACATAAGGTTCCATGTGTGCAGTTTGCTTTTTCTGATGACACTGTACTATCTGAGTCTGTTGAGCAAGCGACAGATATGCGGTTTTACCCAAATAGAATCAGATGCAACCTCTTGGGTAAACACACAGAATGAGGTTTACCAACAAGCGGTCACAGTGAGTTCGTAGCACATGAGTCGGATGTGGATGTCGAATACTGTCGCGGTTAACATGTGGTTAACCCGAGAATTCAAGTCCATGAAAGATGGTATAGATTCGAGAAAATCACCCACGGAGGGATCTATAGATGTGGACTTTGCAACCAGTCTATTTTATCCAGCACTATTCATGGCTCGACTGGATCACACATGCTGGAAAAGCACACGTGAGGCGATCAAGACATGACTAGAGCGATGATTAGGTGGTTACTGGCCGACTTAGTCTCGATTCTTGTAAGTACTTCCTTAGGATGGGTTGAACCAAAGTGAGTTTAGACAACTCGATAAAATGATCTCTAAACTCAACCTTTGTTCACAAAGCAGTTACAAGTTAATAAAACCAACTTGTTGAACTACTTTTGACATTGAGCAGGTCCTCTCAGTACCATCGGTAAGCTAACGGTCGAGAGTTCACTCTTGTTAACAGTTGATCATGCATTTGGGTAGAAATCCATTTGGTCAGGTTGTTCATCCGTTTCTTTAGGTGAGATGAACTGACTTGGTTCGGAAATACATGGATTAAATAGGAGAGCGAATGAACAAACTCCTGCATCTCAGCAGTAGGAAAAACCAATCTACATTTTAAGAGCTAATCAGTTGTCTTCCAACACTAAAAAGCTCCAAGGCTTCACCTTTACACAAAGGATATAAAGGGAACTTGTATGAGTAGTCACTATCAAGATCAAAAGAAATAAGACCACACATGAAAGTGGTACGCCCTTTTGATCCAATAGTGATGACAGATGTTGCTTGATCACTTCCCAAACAACATAGAAATTGTTTCAAGGAAAAGGTCTACGGAAGATAACATATTGATATAGTCTCATAATGGATTATGACTACTAACGGTGATACCAGCGCGTGCTATCGGTTTTAGTCATAACACCATTACCAGACGTAACCAATAAGAAATCTCGCGTGACACTAATGGACTGGACAAGTGTGACAATATATAAAGAGATACTCCACCTGTAAGATTAGTTACAAGTAGAGAGACAAATAGATCATGGCCCTATGAAATGAACAGGGCATGGCCATAACCTAAATTTGTATAAGTTTGGTCATGGAGTGATAACGGAAAAATCAACTTTGGGTCATGGTTCATCAACTAAGAACATGGCCTGATTTTGGGTTTAGGCAAACAAGTCACTAACCTTCTATCGACACATCCAGCACAAGAGCAAACAAGTATAACCCCTAAATGTATTACCTAAAGAATGGAGGACAACTATTTCCTTAGGGTTCACAACACAACATTATTTACAATCACTAGTTACTGGAATAAAAACGAGAGAAGCATTTTGGGTGTATAGGTGACAAACATGATGCAACAATCAGGATGCATGCTCGTCCTATGCGTCCTCACTGATTTTGCCAACATAATGTGGTAATAACGTTCTATATCGGTGGCATACGTTCTCTCTCGGTATTATGCTAGTCGTCAACTACACATACGTTTTTGAGGTTAGTGTACCTACAGAAAATTCCATCACAGCCCAATTTTCCTAATGATGCAAGATCTACACAAGACAGTTTATCACAGTTTATACTCCATATGTTGCTATATGGAGGCCAGCTCATCATTAAGCGCCGAGCCACGCATAGGCATTGTTGCCACACTTTAACCATAGGGCAACTCATTATGGTAACTCACCTTCTTACCTAAGCGTAGGTGCGTCGTTACAAGTACATTACACTTCTCAGTATTCCCATGTCTGTATGCCCATACACATCCATGGGGTACTAAATTCCCAGAAAAGTAATTACTCCACAGTGCAGCTTTCATATATGCATATATAGAACATGTATATAATCAAGCGCCACCATTAAACACTCCCCTAGACCGACGGTTGTTCGGTCATGCTCTCACATCTCACCTTACCTTGAGCGTCGATCCATTCAAAACTGAATGGCCTCAAAAATAACATTACACATGTATGCAATACCCACTCGGTTGTGGGTTATTGGTTTTGATCTAAGCCACATGATAGTCCTTAACTTAGGGCTTAATAGAGGATGTCGCTAGCATTATAGTTTTTCAAAACTTTTTTTCAAAACCAACCAATGTGTTTAGTTGAAAATAGGTTTTTCAAAACCAAAACCTTTGTTTTGAAAATATGTATGTGACCGTATATACTTAATCCAGCTCCGATACCAGCTTGTGGCAGAACCTCCAAGTTATTGGGCCCACATGCACCTGTCCTTGTCCCAAAGACCTCAGACAGCTATGCATGTGCACCAGATAACTTAACAGGATCTGTCCGATTGCCCCAAGGACATCGGATAAACCACTTACAACCAAGATCGCGGGATTAAGTAATACAAATCACACACACCAATATTTTTGCAGCGGAAATCTTAGTACCAAATTTTACAAGTTACAAAAAATTTACAGTATTTTATCGGAGTGATTACAAAAGTATAAGTTTGAAATATATGCTAGCTCCAACGACCATCCTTAGTAAGAAGTATAGAAGGGTTACTTAGACTTATAAGAAGGCCGAGCCCACCGGCACTTAACACCATCACAGCAGCACAAGGTTAGAACCTGAAAACAACAGGGAATAAAACCCTGAGTATGGAATTACTCAGCAAGACTTACCCAACTAAAGAAAAGACTCTCAAGGGTATGCTGGCTAGAGGGATTCAAGGAAAGGCTTATCAAGAATCAAGGACTCTGTTTTGCAGAAAAGCTTACTATGAGTGGATCCTTAAAAATCCAGTTTTATTTGTCAAGTTAAGTAAAATTACCTGCAGCTAGAGTTCTTTCTACCCTAGTTCAATCACTTGACCTATACTAGTGTGATACCCGGTTTGCAAAGAGGAAAAGTGGAGGTTATTCTTTTTGTTCTTTTTCCTCATTCGAGTGATGCGCTTTGGGAATTTGGAATTTGTGGAAAATATTCACCTGTAAGACAGTAGAATTTCTTTGGTTAGTTGTTTGCGACGGGGTCGGGAGCTGTCACATGGGCGAGTTGGGCCTTGAACCTTGATCCAGCCCATTAGTCTCCCCTAACCCTAGCCGCCCCCCCCCCCCTTTCCCCTTGGGATTTTTGCAGCCGCCCCCTTCCCCTCCCCTTCCTCTTGGACGCCACCCCTCCTCTCCCCTCTCCCATCTTCTTCCTCCTCAAACCTTTGCAGCCCTCACCACCCAAAACCCTAGCTGCCCCCCCCCATTTCTCTTCCCCCCCTCCAAGGTGCAGCCCTCCCGCGTGTTCTCCGTCGTGTGGCTGCGATCTCGATTGGAGTTTGGAGGGAGGAAGAAGGAAGGAGGAAGGGAAGAACCTAAGGTGAATTCATGTTTAACTTTTGTTGTTTTTGTGCTGCAATCAATTTGATTATGTGTTTATCTTTGCGAATCGGTAGAGGTGCTGTCCAGGAATTTTGTGAGTGGGTGGACAGCAGTAGTTCTAGGGATTTCTGGGACTTTTCGTGGGTTAATTAGTGGGAATCAGTGGGATAATCATGTAGAGCTTTGTCATACCTTTCCAACGAGTACTTATGCGCTCGATTCGGAGTTATAATTTAGGAGATGTCGTTGTTTGAATCCGGATATGTTGCTGTCCAAAAAAACAGATTTTTCAGGTGGGTGAACAGCAGTAGTATTAGCAGTTTCTGAGAATTTTTCGTGGGTAATTAGTGATAACCAGTATGATAATCATGTAGGGTCTTGTCTTATCTTTCCAATGAGTACTTATGCGCTTGATTTGGAATTATATTTTAAAAGATATCGCTGTTTGAATCCGGGTATGTCGCTGTCCAAAAGAGAAAAAAAAACTGATTACAGGGTTTATCTTGTGGACTTTTTGGGCTAATTAGATGTTGGAATTTAATTATAAATTGCATACAAAACTTGTGGGGAATTTGATGTAGATGCCTCTGGAGTTTTTGGTTGTCACCACTGCTGTGACGGAACCTCCCAAGTCATTAGGCCCACCTATAGTTGTCCTTGTCCAACAGACATCAGACAACCCTGTAGATGTTCCTGAATCACTTGACAAGTTCGGTATCTTCTTTCTTACTTTTCCAGGAACGTTTCACCCATCTTGCAGACATTACAGAACATCGGAGATACAGAAATGCGGAAGCGATTACATAAACTTACATTTATTTAGAAAGTAAGATCAAGTTACTTATTACAGACCAGAGTTATAACACGAGTGTTGAGTAGTATTATTACAATACCAAGGGAGACAGAAACTCCTCCCGATAAGTTCTTACATAAAAGTTTTTATGGAGGACCATGTCCTCCCGCAGCTTCACTCTTGTTTTTCTTCATGTGGAACCACCTTGGTACAAAATCAACGAAAATTTGCTGCTTCATCACCTAAAAACAACGGGGGAATAAACCCTGAGTATGGAATTACTCAGCAAGTCTTACCCGACTAAAGAAAAGACTCTCAAGGGTATGCTGGTTATAAGGGAGTCAAGGTAAGGTATCTCAAGATCAAAGACTCTGTTTTGCATAAATGCTTACTAAGAGTGGATCATTAAAAATCCAATTTTATTTTCAGGTTAGGTAAACTTACCTGCATCTAGAGTTCTTTCTAACCTAGTTCAAACACTTATACTGAACTAGCCAATTTCTTAATCCATCCTTCATCTTTACTGGTTTCCTACGTATAGGGCAGTGACCAAGTCTTCATGACCGCGAAGGTACGGCGATCTGAATCGATTATACTCAGCTGAGGATCTCCAATCACACGACATGTGTAGCACTTAACCCTTACATATGTCAACCCACCACCAGGGTTCTTAAGACCAGATCAGGTTCACGCGAACCGAGAGCACAGATACGCCACCGTCCGGCCTCTTACCATGGAGGGTACACGCTACTCTCGCCACCGCTCCACGCCCATTCCATGTTATCTTATTCTGGTCTTAGTCTGCCCGAGGCAAGGCTTACCCATGACGAGGCATGTGACCAGTTAAAGGGTCCTCGGTCATCAAGCCTACATCGAGACAGTCCTTAATCGACTCAGACGGAGACACTACACCGAGACTCTCTTCTCGTGCAAGTCACCCGCCCGGTCTCAGCTTAATCATTTAAACCCAAAAACTTGGTACCTGGCAGAGGTACATCTTTTCCGATGATGAATCCATCACGGCCGTGATGGATCCACCATCAAGTTTTATTTTCAAAAACATACCACCCACTTTGCCAATCATCTTTTGTAAAACAAAACCTTTTGTTTTGCTAGAGCAATACTAAGCATAGTAAAAACCTTTTGTAAAACAGGGTATCAAGGAAGGTAATCAAAGATCAAGGAAGGTAATGCAGGAATTGTTTAAGCATTCAACTCCTATCACCTAATGCATCAATCAAGTGAGAAAGATTTTAAAAACATCAAGGAAGGTGGCAAATGCACCGGGGCTTGCCTTCGTTAGTACGTGAGTCAGGCTCGGGCCCGCATATGTCAAAGTAGAGACAAGTCCCTGCCTGAGATTCCAAAGGTGGTGGTGTCTTCTCTTCAGTCACTTCGATCTCTTCTTTGTTTTCTAAACATAATCATACATACGTGTATATAAGAATGAATGCCATGTAATGCTCATGAGAGTGCAAAGATAATAAGAATTTGTTATCTAAGGTCTTGAATACAACTTTCCTTCACAGAACTCTGAGAACTTAGGGTTTCCGGAGTCAGTAAAGGAGGTCAAAGGGAATAGGGATGGATCCGGATATTTATTCGGATGTCAATTTTTTGGTCTTCTTTCTTCGATTGTGAACAAATAACATATAGAATTTGCTATATAAATTTATATTCTTGTTTTTAGCATTGAGGTTATTAATCTTCACAAAAAATAAACATTAAATTCGTTCTAGATATTTTTAAATAATTGATATAAAATTCGGATGTCTATCCGAATACGGATTCGGATGTTTTTTCACCTTTTTTGTTGTAGGGAGAAAATAATGTACATAAAAAAATATACAAAAATTTATTTAAGTACTTCATAATATTCTTCATAACATTGCCAAAAATTAGCTTTAAATTATATGTATATCTATGCTAAAATATTAGATTTGTGATACAATTCGGATGTTTTAGGAACATCCCTAAAAGGGAAAGAGCGGGGGTTTTGGGTTCTAGTTATCAAACAAGGTCCAAATCAAACCAAACTCTACCCAAGGCTTCTAAATAATGTGTAGAGCTTATATAAAAATATTTAGGCATTATTGGACTTATTATCTATTTTCTAAAAATCCAGAATCAATGCTTTAGGCTATTTTAAATACCCCATAATTTCTTATTTAATCTAAAAATCATTAAATTATTTTTATTAAATACTATGGAAAATAAGAAGTCTAGGAAAATTGGTTTGACAATTTTGGGATTTTTCTACACTTTTCTATAATTATTTTAGCTCTGGAATAAAAAGAAAAGGAGAAACTTGTGAATAGTATTGGGCTGATTTCAGCCCAGACGGCCCAACAGTGGACAGAATCGCGCCCGCGCCCGCGCGCGCTGGTTGTTTTGTGAAAAGGGCCTTGGGTTTTGGGCCAACTAGAAACATGTTCTTTCACTATTTCACTATGTCTCTAACAGATTGCATAAAAGCCCTCGGTCTTCTATTCCTTCGCGAGGCGAGGTCCCTGACGGTGTCGCGCGCAGCCGAGCTCCGGCGAGCTTCCAGACTGGCCAAACGGGGCCATGACCGGCGCTCCCGAGCGGCGGACACGAAATTGAATCCACCCTGACCATTTCCCCCAACACAATTTCACTAATGGTCATAAGGTTTGTTCTAGCCACGGCGACCGTGAACATGGCGGACTGATGAGCACGTTCCCGTGGATTCATGGCGGTCCAGTACAATTAAAGGGTTCGGGAAGCTTTGGAAGAGCCTAGGGACGCTAGAACAATCAACAGAGGAGTATGAATTCACCTGGAACAGGCTGACCACGGTGAGCACACACCGCACGGTGTTTTTGGTGGATTTGGGGAAAGTCCCAAATTGAAGCTCTCTGGAGACGATTCGAGGCACAAGTTGGTGCACGGGTTACTTGACTACCCTACAGAGCTCGTGACACCCTCAATTTATAGGCGTATCGAGCGACGGTGATGAATTCGGCCGAGGGGTGCTGGCGGCCAGAGAGGGGAAGCGAGCTCAGTGCGTGGGAAAAGTGACTTTCACCGTGGCAGTTGCTCCGGTGATCGCTGGACATGCACCCAGTGAGTCACCATGATGAAGTCCAGCGCTTAGGCACGTGGCGCGCAACGGCAATAGCTTGACGGCGGCGAGGTAATCCGACCGACCGATGAGCGGGGGAGGAAGTACGGCGGTCTTAGCCACAGCTCAATCCGGGCGCTAGATCTTTACCAGGTCGAGCTTATCTGCTGCCCACGGCGCACGAATCGCAACGAGTAATCGACCACCGGCGATAGATCACCGGCGACGAGCAGGGGGTTGAATCGGGATCTTCTTCAGTTTAGAACTCATTGTACCATGGCCAGCTTCATCAGACAGCCTGTTAGTCCATGTTTGGGGTTAATTTTCTCCAATTTTTATGTGGTGACTGAGTCAACCTTCTATATCAAAGTTATACACCTATAATCCATCTTCAACTTTGCCACAATGCTTACCATCAAATAGTTACTGAAGCCCATTCAAAATCGAGCTCAAAGTTCGCCCCATCACACTGTTACTGAAAATTCAGTCCAGGGATTACCTGACAGCCCGACTTTGAGCTTAATTATCTCCAATTTATCCTTAACAACTAGGCTTACATTCTTAAGCAAGGTTGTTCTCCTTTTATTGCTCTACAACTTTGGTGTGGTGCCTTAGGGTAAAAACCCTATACTTTGAAAGTTACAAAGCCCCAAAGTTGAGCCAAAACTCTAAAATTCAGATTTAGGCTATATAGGACTTAAGAGGTGATTTTTGCAAATAGACCCAAAACTTAGGGTTTAACTTGCAAATTCACATATTTGTGAACCAAAGGACTTAATATGCCTTAACATTGTAGTTTTTACACTTTAGTCCAAATGTGCACTGTTTTTGCACATAGACCCCTAGGGTTTGGACTTAGGGTTTTCCAGGGTTCAAATGGGGTTTTTGGGTATCTCAGGGGTATAAATGTGATTCAAATTCATTCTTGGGAACATTTTATGACTATACCCCTAAAGCTTTTAGGTTTTCTCAATTTGGGTTAGGTTTTACCCCCTTTAATCCCTATTTAGGGTTAAGTTCCCTATCCAGGGTTCTTTTTGCAAAATGTTATAACAATACAACTTGTTTGAAATTTTTACCTAGTGAATGCACTCTAGGTGTGTCAAACATATGCAATGCCAATGTTTATGATGCCATGCTCAATTTTTAGTTGCAGTAACACTAGGGGTGTTACATCCTTCCCCCCATAAAAGAATCTCGTCCCGAGATTAAAAGTCCTAGGGTAAGTAATGGAAAAGGAATTGTGTCACATTCTTATTTCCTTATTTCTGGTGGGGCTTACTCTTTTATTACAACAACTATACACACTTTACAAATTACATGAGGCTAAAAAGCCCAGGAAATTCTTATCTAAAAAGTCTTGAGTTTCCCATGTAGCCTCATCATCAGAATGTTGGTTCCACTGTATCTTATAGAACTTGAGAGTTTTTCTCCGGGTAACCCTGTCCTTTTGATCCAAGACTCGAATAGGGTGCTCAGAATATGTCAAGTCCGGTTCGAGGACAACATCTGTCACTTCAATGGTTCGATCTGGTACCCGAAGACATTTCTTCAATTGTGACACATGGAACACATTATGTACAGCAGACAAGGTTTCGGGTAGTTGAAGTCGATACACCACTGGACCATATCTTTCAAGTATAGGGAATGGACCAATGTACCTGGGTGCAAGCTCCCCTTTAACCCCGAAATGCGATACACCCTTCATTGGTGAAACCTTCAGGTAGACATAGTCCCCTTCAAGAAAATACAAGGGCATTCGCCGTTTGTCTGCATAACTCTTTTGACGAGCTTGGGCTTTCTTCATATTATGAATTATTTTCTAAACCTTTTCTTCAGTCTCTTTCACCATATCAGGCCTGAAGAAGTACCTTTCACCAGGTTTAGACCAATTTAGCGGAGTGCGACATCGTCGTCCATATAAAGCTTCGAAGGGTGCCATCTTGATACTTTCTTGATAGCTATTATTATATGAAAACTCCGCTAAGGGCAAACATTCATCCTATTTTTGCGAGAAGTCCAGAACACATGCTCGCAGCATATCTTCAAGTATTTGATTAACTATCTCAGTCTGTCCACTTGTTTGAGGATGATAGGCTGAACTGTGGAGCAATTTAGTACCCAGGGATTTATGAAGTTCTTCCCAAAATTTGGATATGAATTGTGGTCCACGATCCGACACTATAGTCTTTGGAACACCGTGCAGACTGAGAATACGAGCAATGTATAATTTTGCATAGGTGATGACAGGATATTTTACTTTGACCGGGAGGAAGTGGGCGATGTTGGTAAGTCGATCAATGATAACCCAGATAGAGTCATACCCTTTTGTGGTCCTGGGCAATCCCACAATAAAGTCCATACTTATGTCTTCCCATTTCCATGTCGGTATTGGTAGAGACTGTAATGGACCGGCAGCTTTCAAGTGTATGGCCTTGACACGTCTACAGGTGTCACATCTAACCACATAGCGTGCAATCTCGATCTTCATTTTCATCCACCAATAATATTGTTTCAGATCTTGGTACATCTTAGTGCTTCCGGGATGAATAGAATAGCGACTAAGATGTGCTTCATCAAGAATTTGCTGGCGGACCTCTTCATTCTTCGGCACCACTATGCGGTTATTAAACCATACAATGCCTTGATCATCTTCTTTGAAACATTTGGCTTTTCCAGTCCTTATTTTCTCACGAATGTGTTTCATACCCTCATTATCCCTTTGAGCATCAATTATCCTTTGCAGGAGGACTGACTCAAGCTTTAGCTGACTTAGGGTTCCTTGTTGGATCATTCCCAGGTTTAGCTTCTCCATCTCCTGACATAATGTATTGTTAGAGGTCTTCACCGTAAGACAATGACAGGAAATCTTACGGCTAAGTGCATCTGCCACTACATTGGCCTTGCCTAGGTGATAATGAATTTCTAGTTCATAATCCTTAATAAGCTCAAGCCATCGCCTTTATCTCATGTTCAACTCTGATTGGGTGAAGATATACTTCAAGCTTTTATGATATGTATAAATGTGACAGATATTACCCAGCAGATAATGACGCCAAATTTTCAGGGCATGAACCACAGCAGCTAGCTCCAGATCATGAGTTGGATAATGCTCCTCATGTCGGCGTAACTGGCTTGAAGCATACACAATTACTCGGCCTTCTTGCATTAACACACAGCCGAGACCACTGCCTGATGCATCACAATACACATCAAAGGGCTTAGTGATATCCGGTTGAGCCAATACCGGAGCAGTGGTTAATAATGTCTTCAATTGTTCAAAAGCTTCATTACAGTTGGAAGACCAATTGAATTTAATATCATTCTTCAATAAACTTGTGATTGGCTTCACAAGCTTAGAAAAATCTAGTATAAATCGGCGGTAATATCCAGCCAGTCCAAGAAAACTTCGGACTTGATGAACAGTGGTCGGGGGTTTCCACTCCAAAATTTTCTTGACTTTGCTGGGATCTACCGCAATCCCCCTGGCAGATAGAATATGTCCCGGAAATTGAATTTCTTCCAGCCAAAATGCGCACTTACTGAACTTGGCATATAATTGATGTTCTCTCAAGCGAGTTAACACGATCCGTAAATGTTGGGCATGCTCCTCTTCATTCTTGGAATATATTAAAATATCGTCTATGAAGACCACCACGAACTTGTCATCAAATACGTGAAGTGGGCGGGAGCATTTGTCAATCCGAAAGACATTACCAGGTATTCAAATAATCCATACCGCGTAGTGAATGCGGTCTTTGGTATATCCTCGGGCCGAATACGGATTTGATGATAGCCCGATCTGAGATCAATCTTGGAGAATACCCTCGCCCCGGTCAGTTGATCAAATAAAATGTCAATCCTCGGAAGAGGGTACTTATTCTTGATAGTGACCTCATTCAGGGGTCGATAATCCACACACATCCGTAAAGTTTGATCCTTCTTCTTGACGAATATGGCTGGACAACCCCATGGTGACGAGCTTGGCCGGATGAATCCTTTCTCAAGTAGATCTTGTAATTGAATCTTCAATTCTGCCAACTCATTTGGAGGCATTCGGTACGATCTTCGAGATACGGGAGCCGTACCGGGCTTCAACTCAATTACAAACTCTACATCCCTTTCAGGTGGCAATCCAGGCAAATCCTCTGGAAAGACAACGGGAAACTCGCATACTACCGGAATATCCTTGATTTCCGGTATAATGGCTTCATAAACTCTACCAGTAGCTTTGGTTGGAATGGGGATAGGTAATAGAATTTCCTCTTGATTATGACTCAACCTGATAGTTTTTTGATCAGTGTTGAGGGTTGCTTTATGTTTGGTCAACCAATTCATGCCCAAAATGACATCTATGTCTTGGCCTTTCAGAACGATCATATTAGTAGGAAAGTCCCGTCCGGCCAATGTTATGGGCACTTGATAGGCCACTTCTCTAGTAAAGATTTGTCCCCCAGGTGAGTGAATTCTAAACCCTTCTTTTGATTCATAGCATGAAATGCAATGTTGCTCCACAAATTTCTTGCTGATGAATGTATGCGAAGCACCAAAATCAAAAAGAATGACTGCGGGATGATTGGCCACAAGGAACGTACCCATCATGACCGGTTCACCATCCGGCGTAGTGGCCACTTGCGTATAATATATGCGTCCTGTCTTCTTTGTATTTTTGCCCGAAGTATTTCCCTTGACTTGAGATGAATTCCCAGATCCTTGCTGATTATTTGACTGGTTCTGCTTCGGATAAGGGCAATCTTTGATGAAATGCCCAGATTTTCCACAATTGAAACATCTAGTCGATGAACTGGGAAGAGCAGGGAGTCGAGTGCCTGGGGCACCCGGCTGACTTGGTGCAGTGGGGGAATTATTGGGACGAATAAATATTGGTTGCTTAAAAGGGAAGGAGGGTGGACGAGAGAAAGAGCGATTCTGGTTGGAAGGCCGGATAACAAACCGTTGCCTGTTCACCGGGCCCTGACTAGGCCTGTCACCTCCAAATCCCTTAGATTTTCCAACACCTGCATACTTCGCTTCTACTGCCAATGTTGTACTGACAGCTCTTCCATAAGTAAGATCTATGTAGGTTGCCATCTTTCTTTGCAGTCGATCATTTAAACCTCTCATAAAACAATTCTTCTTCTTCAGGTCGGTGTTCACTTGATCGATTGCATACTGCGACAAATGATTGAACTTATTGAGATACTGATCAACAGTATCCCCTCCTTGCTTCAGCTTCATAAATTCTTCTTGCTTCATGTGAAGGACACCTTCTGGGATATAGTGTTCGCGGAAGGCCACCTTGAATTCTTCCCATGTTATCTGATGATTGGCCGGTTGAACGGCCATGAAATTTCCCCACCATCTGCTGGCAGGGCCGCGCAATTGCTGGGCTACGAATAAGGGCTTCTAAGTTTCCGAACATTGCAGAAGTCTGAACTTTTGCTCGATGACATGAATCCATTCGTCTGCCTCTAACGGGTCTTCGGCTTTGACAAACAGGGGTGGACGTGTCTCTGAGAAGTCCAAGTAAGAGGTTTCACGGGGGCCCTGTTGATAACCCCGCCTGCCTTGTTGTTGAAACTGTTGACCCGCTATCTCTCTCAGAAAACGGGTATTATCCACGGTTGCATTTACCAAGGCAGCAATCGCCTTGGCAAGTGTGGGAGGGACAGGAGGTGGATTTGGGGTAGACTCCCTCCCACTGGAGGTTCCAGCTGCATCCTGTGATCGGGTCTTGGATGGCATCTGTGGCAACAAACATTTGGAAACAAATATGATATGCCAAAGAAAAACCATCCAATTTACATTACCAACAAGAGTAATGATACAGACTCGATTTTATACAATAGGAGTACAGTACCCATTATTTAATAGTACAACCTATTATACAATACACTACATCTATTTCTACTACTACACCACTATTCCTGCTTCTGGTTGTTCCTGGCAGCCTCGTCGTCAGGTGTGGGAGACCATTCATCGACCAGCCTCATAGAAGGAGGGGGCCTAAAAAGGTCCAACTCACCACCATGCGCTTCTCCCGCAACATGCGAGGGTCCGGCTTCCGACCCGACAGGATCCGCAGGTGCACTGGGGTGTAGTTGTGAATACAGTACATGGACTTCCTCATGTAGGGTATTGCAATACGCCTGCAGGTTGTCAATGGCAGAGCTAAGTTCTTCGACTCGGGCTCGAGCCTTTGCTTCCTTAGCCCAAGCCACTGAACGAGACTGAACTGCCCAATCGAGCGCTAAATCTCGATCAACAAGCTGATCCTGCAGACGGCGGATGTGACTTCATAATTCATTTATTATGTCGCCATCCACGACCCATATGTTCGTCCTGCTTTGAAGCTCCGCTTGAAGCTGATTTACTCGGGCTTCAATATCCCCAATCGGATCGTTGCTTCCACTACTACTATCCTCGTGTCGTGGGGCAAGTTGGTGACGAGGTACACCAATTGGGCCAGTTGACTTGCGCGCGGTTTTCCTCGTGCGCGGCGGCATTTCTCTAAGGGGGAAATTTTATTAGTATGGTTCTTAGCATGATGCATGTATAATTACAGAACCAACCTTAGTTTATTCATACCTTCTATACATTGCACTCCTCCTATCTGGTCTTTCATATAGATTCTTCAGATATGAGGGATAAGAATGGAAGAAATCTTTCTAGGTAAGTTTTAGAAAATCCTTTTGAAGATGCCTCATAATATCTGTAGAGAAGGGCTTCGCTCCGATACCAGCTGTGACGGAACCTCCCAAGTCATTAGGCCCACCTACAGTTGTCCTTGTCCAACAGACATCAGACAACCCTGTAGATGTTCCTTAATCACTTGACAAGTTCGGTATCTTCTTTCTTACTTTTCCAGGAACGTTTCACCCGTCTTGCAGACATTACAGAACATCGGAGATATAGAAATGCGGAAGCGATTACATAAACTTACATTTATTTAGAAAGTAAGATCAAGTTACTTATTACAGACCAGAGTTATAACATGAGTGCTGAGTAGTATTATTACAATACCAAGGGATGCAGAAACTCCTCCCGATAAGTTCATACATAAAAGTTTTTATGGAGGACCATGTCCTCCCGCAGCTTCACTCTTGTTTTTCTTTATGTGGAACCACCTTGGTACAAAAGCAACAAAAATTTGCTGCTTCCTCACCTAAAAACAACGGGGGAATAAACCCTGAGTATGGAATTACTCAGCAAGTCTTACCCGACTAAAGAAAAGACTCTCAAGGGTATGCTGGTTATAAGGGAGTCAAGGTAAGGTATCTCAAGATCAAAGACTCTGTTTTACATAAATGCTTACTAAGAGTGGATCCTTAAAAATCCAATTCTATTTTTAGGTTAGGTAAACTTACCTGCATCTAGAGTTCTTTCTAACCTAGTTCAAACACTTATACTGAACTAGTCAATTTCTTAATCCATCCTTCATCTTTACGGGTTTTCTACGTAAAGGGCAGTGACCAAGTCTTCATGACCACGAAGGTACGGCGATCTGAATCGATTAGACTCAGCTGAGGATCTCCAATCACACGACATATGTAGCACTTAACCCTTGCATATGTCAACTCGCCACCGGGGTTCTTAAGACCAAATCAGGTTCACGCGAACCGAGAGCACAGATACGCCACCGTCCGGCCTCTTGCCACGGAGGGTACACGCTACTCTCGCCACCGCTCCACGCCCATTTCGTGTTATCTTATTCTGGCCTTAGTCTGCCCGAGGCAAGGCTTACCCATGATGAGGCATGTGACCAGTTAAAGGGTCCTCGGTCATCAAGCCTACATCGAGACGGTCCTTAATCCATTCAGACGGAGACACTACACCGAGACTCTCTTCTCGTGCAAGTCACCCGCCCGATCTTAGCTTAATCATTTAAACCCAAAAACTTGGTACCTGGCAGAGGTACATCTTTTCCGATGTTGAATCCATCACGGCCGTGATGGATCCACCATCAAGTTTTATTTTCAAAAACATACCACCCACTTTGCCAATCATCTTTTGTAAAACAAAACCTTTTGTTTTGCTAGAGCAATACTAAGCATAGTAAAAACCTTTTGTAAAACAGGGTATCAAGGAAGGTAATCAAAGATCAAGGAAGGTAATGCCGGAATTGTTTAAGCATTCAACTCCTATCACCTAATGCATCAATCAAGTGAGAAAGATTTTAAAAACATCAAGGAAGGTGGCAAATGCACCGGGGCTTGCCTTCGTTAGTAGGTGAGTTAGGATCGGGCCCGCAGATGTCAAAGTAGAGACAAGTCCCTGCCTGAGATTCCAAAGGTGGTGGTGTCTTCTCTTCAGTCAATTCGATCTCTTCTTCGTTTTCTAAACATAATCATACATATGTGTATATAAGAATGAATGCCATGTAATGCTCATGAGAGTGCAAAGATAATAAGAATTTGTTATCTAAGGTCTTGAATACAACTTTCCTTCACGGAACTCCGAGAACTTAGGGTTTCCGGAGTCAGTAAAGGAGTTCAAAGGGCAGGGGTGGAGGTTTTGGGTTCTAGTTATCAAACAAGGTCCAAATCAAACCAAACTCTACCCAAGGCTTCTAAATAATGTGTAGAGCTTATATAAAAAAATTTGGGCATTATTGGACTTATTATCTATTTTCTAAAAATCCAGAATCAATGCTTTAGGCTATTTTAAATACCCCATAATTTCTTATTTAATCTAAAAATCATTAAATTATTTTTATTAAATACTATGGAAAATAAGAAGTCTAGGAAAATTGGTTTGACAATTTTGGGATTTTTCTACACTTTTCTATAATTATTTTAGCTCTGGAATAAAAAGAAAAGGAGAAACTTGTGAATAGTATTGGGCTGATTTCAGCCCAGACGGCCCAACAGTGGACAGAATCGCGCCCGCACCCGCGCGCGCTGGTTGTTTTGCGAAAAGGGCCTTGGGTTTTCGGCCAACTGGAAACATGTTCTTTCACTGTTTCACTGTGTCTCTTACAGATTGCAGAAAAGCCCTCGGTCTTCTATTCCTTCGCGAGGCGAGGTCCCTGACGGCGTCGCGCGTAGCCGAGCTCCGGCAAGCTTGCAGACTGGCCGAACGGGGCCATGACCGGCGCTCCCGAGCGGCGGACACGAAATTGAATCCACCCCGACCATTTCCCCCAACACAATTTCACTAATGGTCACAAGGTTTGTTCTAGCCACGGCGACCGTAAACATGGCGGACTGATGAGCACGTTCCCGTGGATTCATGGCGGTCCAGTACAATTAAAGGGTTCGGGAAGCTTTGGAAGAGCCTAGGGACGCTAGAACAATCAACAGAGGAGTATGAATTCACCTGGAACAGGCTGACCACGGTGAGCACACACCGCACGGTGTTTTTGGTGGATTTGGGGAAAGTCCCAAATTGAAGCTCTCTGGGAGACGATTCGAGGCACGAGTTGGTGCATGGGTTACTTGACTACCCTACGGAGCTCGTGACACCCTCAATTTATAGGCGTATCGAGCGACGGTGATGAATTCGACCGAGGGGTGCTGGCGGCCGGAGAGGGGAAGCGAGCTCAGTGTGTGGGAAAAGTGACTTTCACCGTGGCAGTTGCTCCGGTGATCGCCGGACATGCACCCAGTGAGTCACCGTGATGAAGTCCAGCGCTTAGGCACGTGGCATGCAACGGTGATAGCTTGACGACGGCGAGGTAATCCGACCGACCGATGAGCGGGGGAGGAAGTACGGCGGTCTTAGTCGCAGCTCAATCCGGGCGCCAGATCTTTACCAGGTCGAGCTTATCTGCTGCCCACGGTGCACGAATCGCAACGAGTAATCGGCCACCGGCGATAGATCACCGGCGACGAGCAAGGTGTTGAATCGAGATCTTCTTCAGTTTAGAACTCATTGTACCATGGCTAGCTTCATCAGACAGCCTGTTAGTCCATGTTTGGGGTTAATTTTCTCCAATTTTTATGTGGTGACTGAGTCAACCTTCTGTATCAAAGTTATACACCTATAATCAATCTTCAACTTTGCCACAATGCTTACCATCAAATAGTTACCGAAGCCCATTCAAAATCGAGCTCAAAGTTCACCCCATCACACTGTTACTGAAAATTCAGTCCAGGGATTACCTGACAGCCCGACTTTGAGCTTAATTATCTCCAATTTATCCTTAACAACTAGGCTTACATTCTTAAGCAAAGTTGTTCTCCTTTTATTGCTCTACAACTTTGATGTGGTGCCTTAGGGTAAAAACCCTATACTTTTAAAGTTACAAAGCCCCAAAGTTGAGCCAAAACTCTGAAATTCAGACTTAGGCTATATAGGACTTAAGAGGTGATTTTTGCAAATAGACCCAAAACTTAGGGTTTAACTTGCAAATTCACATATTTGTGAACCAAAGGACTTAATATGCCTTAACATTGTAGTTTTTACACTTTAGTCCAAATGTGCACTGTTTTTGCACATAGGCCCCTAGGGTTTGGACTTAGGGTTTTCTAGGGTTCAAATGGGGTTTTTGGGTATCTCAGGGGTATAAATGTGATTCAAATTCATTCTTGGGAACATTTTATGACTATACCCCTAAAGATTTTAGGTTTTCTCAATTTGGGTTAGGTTTTACCGCCTTTAATCCCTATTTAGGGTTAAGTTCCCTATCTAGGGTTCTTTTTGCAAAATGCTATAACAATACAACTTGTTTGAAATTTTTACCTAGTGAATGCACTCTAGGTGTGTCAAACATATGCAATGCCAATGTTTATGATGCCATGCTCAAGTTTTAGTTGCAGTAACACCAGGGGTGTTACAACTGCTGTCCTAATTTTAAAGTTATGAAATTATTAAGCAGCGCCGCTGCAGTTTGGGGGTGCGGGGAGAATTGTTACCGTGGCGGGGTTTGAGATTGTGCGTAGGTACGGCGTCGTTTATGAGGTATATTATGTGAAATTGGTGCACTAAGTTGTGTGTCAAAAACAGGTGGTGGACTTCCGGATCGAACTTAGTGATTTGCCCAAACTTCCGGTGAAGGCAAGTAAAACAGTGATGGTTATTCCATCTGTCGAATGAAGAGTCTTATACTTGATTATGTTTGTGCTATTTGTGTTCACATTCATATTTCTAATTGAGTACCATTGTTTGAGGATATTCATATTTTATTGATTACATATGTGGAGTTTGTGGTTTGATCATGTTACCATGTGGTTTATTATGTGGAATGGGTGGAAGTATATGTCTAGCACATTTTGTTTGGGAAGAACTCATGTTGTTGACTTGCATGATGCATTCATCATCCATTGCATTGAAGTTTCGTCGCGATCTTATGGTCTGACCGTACTGGTACAATGAGCATCATATGTTGCACGAGAAGGGGTATGATGCAGCTTCATATCCTTAGAGGTATGAAGGCAGAAATCATACTGCATCTGTAGCCATGTGCATTCATGGGGAAGTGTGGAACCTATTATGGTGATGAGGATGATGTGGATTTTTACTTTGTGATTCATCTTGGTATTAAATAATTGATTACTTGCTTACTTGCTGCAAATTAATATTTAAGAAAGAAGTTGTGAACCACGTGGTTGCTTATGCACGGCTGGTTTACATGGTCCAACTGTTGTTTGCTCTTTTACTTGCTGAGATGTGTCATCTCACTCTTGCATTATCTGATGCAGGCACCTGATTTTTGCTTTGGGAAAGAAGGGATGTAGCAGCACGACCACCACACCTTTAAATAAAGGAACCACTGCTTAATAATGTTGTTTAACAGGGAGGGTCAAGTCTAGGGGATTATTGCATTCTAATCTTTCATGGTAGTTGAACTGTTCAGTTTGGTGGGCTGTGTTGTCTATCTTTTGTCTGGTCATGAATACTCTTTTCTACCATTGCAGTTTGATTACTATTTCAATTATCTTTCTTTTATATCATGTATAAACTATATGCTTCCCTTGTTATGCTACTTTCAAGGAAGGTGCTGCCGGATTTTGCAATACTTTCTTTCTCTATGTGTTGCATAAGTTTAGTAGGAAGGGTTTTTGGTAACATCCATTGTGTGGGATCAGTGGGGTGTTACAGTTGGTATCAGAGGAATAGGCTGTAGGTCCTAGCAAGTGGAATAACAATAAATTGACACACTGCACATGTACGATGGGTTTTCTGCTTTACTATTGATATGTTATGTTATTGTCTGTGCTAGTTTGACATTATCTGAAGTGATGCTATGCCAATCTTATTTACTTATTATTCTCACCTCTGTGGCTACAGCTATGCTGCCTCGTAGGGCTCGGGGTAGTCCGCAAGTTCCTAGTGGGGACTCAATGAGTCCGGTGGCAATGTTAGCCGCGATGCAGGCCATGCAGCAGGAGTTGGCCATTCTGAGGCAAGTTATTCCTATTGCCCCTGCGGGTGCTGCTCAGTGTGCTGGTGGTGGAGGAGTTCCCGGGGGTGCTATCCCTGTGGGTGCTGCTCCAGGTGGTGAGGCTGAGGTGCCTCTTCCAGTCAGTGATCTTTCTCTGATGCAGTGGATGGGCATGAAGCTGGATGCTTTTGATGGCAGTGGTACTCCGGTCGAGGCGGCGGATTGGCTAACTTACGTGGAGGATAAGATGAATGTCTTTGAGATTGTGTATGGTGATCGTGTTCGCTTTGGCACACAGCTGCTGAAGGGAGAGGCTCAAATTTGGTGGAGAGGCGTGCAGGCAGCGCACTCCTCCTCACCAGGAGTCCTATCATGGGATGTCTTCATCAGGCAGTTTGAAAGGAGATTCTACCTGGTCACCTTCCTGGAGAAAATGAAGATTGATTTGCAGTCCTACAAGCAGGAGAAGAAGTCTGTCACAGAGTATGAAGTGGGCTTCAACAAGATGGTCCGCTTTGTCCCTCATGTGGCTTATAATGAGATGGAGAAGGCGAGCCAGTTCCGTCAGGGCCTGAAACCTTCCATCAGGCATGCCTGGGCAGCCTTTCCGTTGGTGGACTTCTGTACTATAGTGGAGCAGGCACTGGGTGTGGAGATGCAACACCAGTATACCATGGAGTCGCAGAAGTCTTCGGGTGTTGATCAGCCTCGTGGCCAGGACGCGAGGAGGGGCAACACTGGAGGTCCCGCCCACAAGAGGGGCAAGTCTCAGCATCAGCGCCACCATCCCTATCGTGGCAAATCCTCTGACTTGGGTACTTCGGGAGGAAGTACTCAGAGGTTTCGGCTGTTCCTTAGCCCGGGCTAGGGCTGGTGTGTTTCCGTTGTGGTGATGCGCATCGCCGTGCAGAGTGCCAGTGGAACGGCAGGTGTTCAATCTGCAGTCAAGACCACAAGGATGTGGTGTGTAGGAGGAATCCCAATGGGAAGCTTAGATGGGAGCCAGTGACTTCCTCCTCTTCTCAGGGCACTGTCAACATGATGTCAAGCGCTGAGCGGCAATTTTCAGTTCCACCTCCGCAGCAGCAGTTTTATGTGCCTGCGACTTCTCAGTACGTGCCAGTGCAGGGTTTTCCTCAGTATCTGGCTGCGCCTACTCCTGCACCGACTACTCCTATGCCGTCTCAGTTTGGAGCTCCGCGTCTGCCTCACCCGGTGGCTCAGTGGGGTTCTTCTGTTAATTTCACTCCGGGAGCTTCCTCTTCTACGGGTATTCCCGGGGCTTATGTGCTACCCGCTGCGGATGGCAGAGAGCAAGGAGACGTGGTGACAGGTATGATTTCAGTTGATTCGTTTGTGGCCCATGCTCTTTTTGACTATGGCGCTGGCTATTCGTTTGTTTCGGAGGATTTTGTGTCACGGGCTGGTCTTTCAGTGCAGAGGTTGGGTCACCCAATTTTGGTTAGTTCTGCTAATGGCTCCATTAGTAGCTATTTAGTTTGTTAGGGGTGTTCTGTCATTCTTGCTGATGAGGTCTTTTCGGCCAATCTGGTTGTGATTTCCTTGGGGGAATTCGATGTTATATTGGGTATGGATTGGTTATCCCAGTATCATGCAGTTATATCCTGTTTCTGGAAGACAGTGTTATTGCAGGCACCGTCGGGTAGGGAGGTGGTATTCTTGGGAAGTTCCCCAAAGTTCACGTTATCCTTGTTGGTGCAATTGCTTCCGGATCGCCGGTCAAGGAAGTCGGGAATCTTTTTCTCCATGGTGGTGGAGGGTGAGGCTGCCTTGCGAGTGCAGGACATCCGTGTGGTGTGCGACTTTGCTGACGTGTTTCTAGCAGAGCTTCCAGGCATTCCTCTAGAGCGCGATGCAGCTTTTGAGATTAAGCTGATTCCGGGTACGCAGCCTATTCATAAGGCCCCGTATCGGATGGCTCCAAAGGAGCAGGTTGAATTGAAGCAGCAATTAGATGATCTGCTGGCTAAGGGTTTCATTATGCCTAGCATGTCTCCATGGGCTTCTCCAGTATTGTTTGTTGAGAAGAAGGATAAAAGCACGCGGCTATGTGTGGATTATCGCGCTTTGAATCAAGTGACAATCAAGAATAAATATCCACTTCCCTGTATTGAGGTTCTCTTTGAATAGTTGAGGGGTGCCCAGGTGTTCTCCAAAATTGATTTGAACTCGGGTTATCATCAATTGAGGATTCGTGAGGAGGATATTGAGAAGACTGCTTTTTGCACGAGGTATGGGCATTATGAGTTCATAGTCATGTCTTTTGGCTTAACTAATGCCCCTGCTGCTTTTATGGAAGCAATAAATAGGATGTTGCATGAGTTCTTGGATGACTTTGTGGTCGTGTTCCTGGATGATATTCTGATTTATTCGAAGACTGAGGCTGAGCATGAGCATCATCTCCGTCTCATTTTGGGTGCCCTAAGGAAAAAACAGTTTTATGGCAAGTTGAAGAAGTGTGCCCTTTGGCTGTACGAAGTGGCTTTCCTGGGGCATGTGATTAATCAGCAGGGCATTGCGGTTGATCCCAAGAATGTTGCAGCTGTGGTGGAGTGGTAGAGACCCTCTAGTGTCTCTGAAATCTGAAGTTTCTTGGGGCTCGCTGGATATTATCGGTGCTTCATACTAAATTTTTCCAGCATTGCTAAGCCTTTGACTAGACTCTTGGAGAAGGGTGTTCTCTTCGTCTGGTCCGGTGATTGCGAGGTCAGTTATCAGACATTGAAGAGCAAGTTGGTGGACGCCCCTATCCTAGCTTTGCTTGAGAGCGGTAAGTGTTTCACAGTTTATACGGATGCTTCGCGAATTGGTCTTGGCTGTGTGTTGATGCAGGAAGGCAGAGTGATTGCTTATGGCTCAAGGCAGTTGAGGAAGCATGAGGGGAATTATCCAACTCATGATCTCGAATTGGCCGCAATGGTTTTTGCTCTAAAGTCGTGGAGGCATTATCTTTATGGCGAGGCTTGTGACATTTACACCGATCATAAAAGTCTTAAGTATATTTTCACTCAGAAGGAGCTGAATTTGAGGCAGCGTCGATGGCTCAAATTGATTAAAGATTATGATTTGTCTATTCATTATCACCCGGGGAAGGCAAATGTGGTGGCTGATGCCCTTAGCAGGTCCGGGGTTCCAAAAGTGGCCTTGCAGTTGATTGCTGATCTAGACCGTTTGGGGATCGCTTTGTGCTATGTCGGCACCACTAGTGAGGAGACTCGTATGCTTATTCAATCTTCCCTCATGGAGAGAGTGCGTGCGGCTCAGCAGCAGGATCGTTTATTGCAGGAAGCTCGAAAGAGGGTTGGCGATGGTAAACCCCAGGAGTTCTCCATCGATGAGAATGATTTGGTTCGTTTCAGGGGTCGCCTTTGTGTGCCTCAGAAATCAGAGGTGAAGATGGATATATTGAGAGAAGCTCATAAAACGCCTTACATCGTTCACCCTGGTGAAACCAAGATGTACCGAGATCTGAAGCAAAACTTCTGGTGGAAGCAGATGAAGGTTGACGTTTCTAAGTACGTGGCTGCCTGTGAAGTATGTCAGCGTGTGAAGGCCGAGCATAAGAGGCCTGCAGGTTTGCTGAAGCCATTGGAGATTCCGGAGTGGAAGTGGGAGCATATCACCATGGATTTTGTGGTGGGCTTACCTCGTTCTCCTCGGGGCAGGGATGCTATTTGGGTGGTAGTGGATCGCTTGACTAAGTCTGCGCACTTTATTCCCATAAAGACCACCAATTCAGCTTCAGAATTGGTCCCCTTGTATATGAAGGAAGTAATCAGGCTTCATGGGGTACCTAAGTCCATTGTTTCTGATCGAGACTCCAAATTTGTATCCAAATTCTGGGAGAGTCTTCACAGTGCATTGGGCACCAAGCTTTCTCTTAGTGTCGCTTTTCATCCTCAGACTGATGGTCAGTCGGAGCGAACAATCCAAACCTTGGAAGATATGTTGCGTGCTTGTGTTCTGTCTTGGAAGGGTAGCTGGGAAGATCATCTTGCATTGACAGAGTTTGCTTATAACAACAGCTACTAGGCTAGCATCAAGATGGCACCATTTGAGGCTTTATATGGCAAGCGGTGTATCTCCCCTCTGTGCTGGGAGACTTTGGGAGAGAGATCCCTGGTTGGTCCTGATTGGGTTCAGCAGACTTTTGAGAAGGTTTGGGAAATTTGTCAGAATATTTTGGCCGCTCAGAGTTGTCAGAAGAGTTATGCTGATATGAGGAGGCGGGATCTGGAATTTGCAGTGGGTGACCAAGTCCTTCTCAGGGTTTCACCCACTAAAGGAGTTGTTCGGTTCGGTGTCTCCGGAAAGCTTAGCCCAATATATATTGGACCATTCCCTATCTTGGCTCAGGTGGGCATCTTGGCTTATCGCTTGCAATTGTCGGATTCCATGGCAGGGGTACACCCAATTTTTCATATCTCTATGCTGAGGAAGTTCTTGCGGGATCCGAACCATCAGATTGAGATGGAACCAATTGCGGTGCAGCAGGATCTGACCTTGGAGTGTCGTCCGGTGCGTATCTTGGAATCCTCAGAGCATGTTTTGAGGAAGAGAACAATTAAGTATGTCAAGGTCTTATGGACTAATCAGTCTAAGCGCGAGGCTACGTGGGATCTTGAGGAGCTGATGCGGCAGAAATATCCAGAACTTTTTGTTGTGGGTAAGTGTTGTTGATTCATTAATTTTTTTTCCTTTTGTCGTTCCGATAGAAGCATCAGAATTCGAGGTCGAATTCTTTTTAAGGGGGGTAGAGTGTTGTCGGCGTTCCGAGACCGGGGGGTCCCTGAGCCGACGAGTGAATGTCGCCGCGTGCCCCAGCCCAGATGGGTCGAGCGCGAGGGCAAGCGCGAAGGGGGGAGAGCGAGGCGGCCGGAGACCGGCGTGAGAGAGGTGGGAATCCCGCGGCCTTCGTGTTCGTCCCGCGCCCAGGTCGGGTGCGCTTGAAGTAGGGGGTTACAAGCGTCCACGCGGGAGAGGGAGCGAGCGGCCTCCAGCGAGCGCCTGTCTCGTCCTCGTCCTCGCGCGGCCAACCTTCTCTAAGAGGGCCCTGGTCCTCCCTTTTATAGGCGCAAGGAGAGGATCCAGGTGTACAATGGGGGTGTAGCAGAGTGCTACGTGTCTAGTGGAGGAGAGCTAGCGCCCTAAGTACATGCCGTTGTGGCAGCCGGAGAGATTTTAGCACCCAGCTGGTGTGATGCCGTGGCCGTCGGAGGAGCGATGGAGCCTGGCGGAGGGACAGCTGTCGGAGCGGTTGAATCCTTGCTGACGTCCTCTTGCTTCCGTAAGGGGGCTGAGAGCCGCCGTCGTCACAGAGTATGCAGGGCGCCATCATTGCCTATCTAGCGGGGCGAGCCAGATGGGACGCCGGTCTTGTTCCCTGCGGCCCGAGTCAGCTCAGGGTAGGGTGATGATGGCGCCCCCTGTTGACGTGGCTGGTCTACGCCCTAGGTTGGGCGATGTGGAAGCTCCTCTGAAGCCGAGGTCGAGTCTGTCTTCCGTGGCCGAGGTCGGGTCTAAGCCCCAGGTTCGGGCGAGGTGGAGATCGCCGGCTGGTGCCGGGGCGGAGTCCGAGCCCTGGGGTCGGGCGAAGCGGAGTTCGTCGTCTTCTGGGGCCGAGCCCAAGTCCGAGCCCTTGGTCGGGCGAGGCGGAGATCGTCGTCTTCTGGGACTTAGCTCGAGTCCGAGCCCTGGGTCGGGCGGAGTGGAGTTCGTCGTCTTCCGGGACTTAGCCCGAGTCCGAGCCCTGGGTCGGGCAGAGTTCGCCATCTTCCGGGACTTAGCCCGAGTCCGAGCCCTGGGTCGGGCGAAGTTCGCCGTCTTCCAGGACTTAGCCCGAGTCCGAGCCCTGGGTCGGGCGGAGTTCGCCGTCTTCCGGGACTTAGCCCGAGTCCGAGCCCTGGGTCGGGCGGAGTTCGCCGTCTTCCGGGACTTAGCCCGAGTCCGAGCCCTGGATCGGGCGGAGTTCGCCGTCTTCCGGGACTTAGCCCGAGTCCGAGCCCTAGGTCGGGTGGAGCGGAGCTTCCTATGGTGCCTTTGGCCGGGCCTGACCGCCTGTCAATCTCACTCTGTCAAGTGGCACAATCGGAGTGGCGCAGGCGGCGCTGTCCTTCTGTCAGGCCGGTCAGTGGAGCGGCGGAGTGACGGCGGTCACTTCGGCTCTGCCGGCTGGGGGGCATGCGTCAGGATAAAGGTGTCAGGCCACCTTTGCATTAAATGCTCCTGCGATTTGGTCAGTCGGTGCGGCGATTTGGTCAGGGTTGCTTCTTGGCGAAGGCAGGGCCTCGGGCGAGCCGGAAACATGTTCGCCGCTGAAGGGGGGCCTCGGGCGAGACGGAAATCCTCCGGGGTCGGCTGCCCTTGTCCGAGGCTAGGCTCGGGTGAGGCGTGATCGAGTCCCTTGAATGGACTGATCCCTGACTTAATCGCACCCATCAGGCCTTTGCAGCTTTGTGCTGATGGGGGTTACTAGCTGAGAATTAGGAGCCTTGAGGGTACCCCTAATTATGGTCCCCGACAGTAGCCCCCGAGCCTCGAAGGGAGTGTTTGCACTTGCTTGGAGGCTTTCGTCGCACTTTTTTGCAAGGGGACCAGCCTTTCTCGGTTGCGCTTTTGTTTCGGTGGGTGCACGCGAGCGCACCCGCCGGGTGTAGCCCCCGAGGCCTCGGAGGAGTGGTTTCACTCCTTCGAGGTCTTACTGCCTCACGTAGTGCTTCGGCTGGTCTGGTCGTTCCCTCATGCGAGCTGGCCGTAGCCCAGGTGTACGGTCGGGTCCCAAGTTCTCGGGCGGGTATGTTGACGCTGTCAACGGTTCGGCCGGAGCCGGGTTTGCGAGAGCAGTCCCCGAGCCTCTGCACAGAGCGAGAGGGCGGTCAGGGGTAGACTCGGCTTTTTTACATACGCCCCTGCGTCGCCTTTCCGCAAGGAGGAGGGGGGGAAAGCGCCATGTTGCCCTCGATGGGCGCCGAACATGGTGTCTCCGATGAGCTGCAAGCGGGTAATCCGAGTGGACGTCCGTGCCCCGTTCGTTAGGGGTCGGCTAGGGGCCCAGAGGCATGCCCAAAAGTACCTGCGGGTGATCTGCCAGACCCGGTCCCCTGGTGACGGGGTCCGAGGGCTCGATGCCTCCCTCTGATGGGATTCTGTTACAAGATCGTTCCCGCTGGTCTCGGAAATGTCCTAGGGTACCTCGGGAGCGCAGCCCGAGCCTTGGTTATGTATCGAACGTACCCATGGTCATCCCTCGCTCGGCGTCTGAGGCGGCTGTGAACCCTTCGGGGGCCAGCCTTCGAACCCCTGATCAATAATGGGCACGAAGCCTGAGTAGCCTGAGGCGGCCGTGGAACCCTTTCGAGGGGCCGGCCTTTGAACCTCTGACCAGTAGTGGGTGTAGGGCCCACGCGATCTGAGGCGGCTGTCGAACCCTTCCGGGGGGGGCAGCCTTCGAACCTCTGATCAGTAGGGGGGCTCGGAGCCTGGTTCCTTCTCGGGGAAGGATCCTTTTCGGGGTATCCCCCTTTCCCGGTCCCTGTTGCAAGAGAGAGAAAGAGGAAAAACGGAAAAGGATACGAAATCGAACGATGCGGTGTACCTTTTTTGACGCGGTCATTAAGGCGAAGGCGAAGCGTCGCTCGCTTCTCCTGCCAGAGGCGCCGCATGTCCCGCCGCGGAGTTGATGCGATAGGGCGAGTAGTTCGCAGGGTAGCCGTTGCACGTGCGTGAGCCGTTCGAGGAACGGGTCACGGGCGCGTTGCCTTCACGCCGTGAGAGAGGGTTCTCTCGCTGCCCCCGGACGGGACGTGAGCTTGACTGACGACGTGACTGCTGCACCTGCCCGCCTGCCACCGCCATTACTGCCGGCCCGTCTTCGGCCGTATTGACCGTCGCGCCAGGCTGGAGCCACTGGGTCGTCCGTTAGCGGGACCGACGCCGGAATTGACCAGCCGAGGCCTCGGGTCGGGCTGACGTCCTTGGAGGACAGCTGGCCGAGGCCCCGGTGTGACCGGCCGAGCCGCCTGCTCGGCGGATTCCCGAGAAGACCCTGGTAGCGATGGCCCGGGCGTGGCGATGACGTCGTCCTTCAGAGTGGAGATCTTCGGACCGCGTCGCCGTCCGAGGCTAGGTCGGACCTCGCCGAAGGTGTTGTCGATGCCGAGGGTGCTGCCGCTCCCTTCCAGCGTTAAGACCCGAGCCTGCAGGGTCGGATTGCCTTGTAGCGTGTGTTCCCTGCGGCCGCCGAGGCCAAAACACACCCTCGCCGTGTTGTAAAGCCGCGTCTCCTTTCCTCTTGTTTCGAGTATCTGGACCTTTTTGTTGGTAACAGAAATGTTTGGACGAGCGAGAGCTGCTTCTCGCGGAAGGTGACGAGTGAGGTATCCGTATCCCGGAGGCATAGGAGTCCCTCGGCTCGGTCAGCCTTGCCGCTTACGCGCACTCTTACCCGTCCATGGGGCTCTGTTCCCGACGCAGTCGAGAAAGCTCGAGAAATCGCTTCAGCAGAAGAACTTCCGAACGTGAAGACTTGTTCGGTCCGCGGGATCACTTATCCGAACGTGAGTTACTTATCGCAGGAGGTGATAAGTGAGGTATCCGTATCCCGGAGGCGTAGGAGTCCCTCGGCTCGGTCAGCCTTGGCTGCTTACGTGTACTCCGTCGTTTTCAGGATCCACTTTCGAAGTAGTCAAACAGCCCGAAAGACCTTCTGGCAGAAAAGATCTTTTTTCGAGGAAAATTTTGACGCAGAGGGGGTTCCCCCCCTTTTAGCCCCTGAGGGAGGGTCGGGCTTTGCCGAGGCAAGGCCGACCCTTCCTTGACGACTAAACTTTTGCTGGGCGCGAGGTATATGAACAACTTGAAAACATCTTAAGGGTAGAAGCGACGTAGCTGTTGGATGTTCCAAGCGTTGCCATAGATCTCGCCTTGACTGTTGACCAGCTTGTACATTCCGGGCTTCAGAACTTTGGCGATGACGAACGGCCCCTCCCAGGGGGGCGTGAGCTTGTGCCGCCCTCGGGCGTCTTGTCGCAGCCGAAGCACCAGGTCGCCCACCTGGAGGTCTCGGGACCGGACCCCTCGGGTGTGGTAGGTCGCAGGGACTGCTGGTACCGCGCCAAGTGTAGTAAGGCCTTGTCCCGAGCCTCCTCCAGCTGGTCCAGCGAGTCTCCTCGGCTAGCTTGGTTTCTTTGGTTGGTGTAGGCCCTCGCCCTCGGGGAGCCGTATTCCAGGTCTGTGGGCAAAACGGCCTCGGCCCCGTAGACTAGGAAGAACGGCGTGAAGCCCGTGGCTCGGCTTGGCGTTGTCCTCAGACTCCAGACCACCGAGGGGAGTTCCTTCATCCATCTCTTGCCGAACTTGTTGAGGTCGTTGTAGATCCGAGGCTTGAGCCCTTGTAGAATCATGCCGTTGGCATGCTCTACTTGCCCATTTGACATTGGGTGAGCCACGGCGGCCTAGTCCACCCGGATGTGATGATCCTCGCAGAAGTCCAGGAACTTTCTGCCAGTGAACTGGGTGCCGTTGTCGGTGATGATGGAGTTCGGGACCCCAAAGCGATGGATGATGTTGGTGAAGAACGCCACCGCCTGCTCGGACCTGATGCTGTTCAGGGGTCGAACCTCGATCCACTTGGAGAATTTGTCGATGGCGACCAGCAGGTGCGTGTAGCCCCCGGGTGCCTTCTGCAAGGGGCCGACGAGATCCAGACCCCACACAGCAAAAGGCCAGGTGATGTGTATCGTCTGCAGAGCCTGAGCGGGTAGGTGGGTCTGCCTTGCGTAGAACTGGCACCCTTCGCAGGTGCGGACAATTCTAATGGCGTCGGCCACCGCCGTCGGCCAGTAGAAGCCTTGCCGGAAAGCATTTCCGACAAGGGCTCGAGGCGCTGCGTGATGGCCGCAAGCCCCCGAGCGTATCTCTCGCAGGAGTTCCTGACCTTCGGCGATGGAGATGCATCGCTGGAGGATGCCTGAGGGGCTGCGGTGGTAGAGCTCCTTCTCATCTCCCAGCAAGACGAACGACTTGGCGCGCCGCGCCACCCGCCGAGCTTCGGCTCGGTCGGAGGGTAGCTCTCCTCGGTGGAGATATTGCAGGTACGGGGTCTGCCAGTTTTGATCAGGCATGACCCCACTTCGCTCCCCCCCTCGACGTGCAGCGTCTCGCCCTCGGGGGCCGAGGGTACCTCAGGCCGAACCGAGGATGCCTCGGACCGAGCCGAGGGTGCCTCGGGATGATCCGAGGGTGCCTCGGGCTGGGCCGAGGGTGCCTCGGGCTGGGCCGAGGGTGCCTCGGGCTCGGGCGTGTCGTCGATCTTGACGGAGGGTTGATGCAGATCCCGGGAGAAGACGTCCGGGGGAACCGTCGTTCGCCCCGAGGCTATTTTAGCCAGCTCGTCCGCAGTCTCGTTGTAGCGCCGAGCGATGTGGTTGAGCTCGAGCCCGTAGAACTTGTCTTCCAGGCGCCGAACTTCATCGCAGTAGGCCTCCATCTTTGGGTCGCGGCAGTGGGAGTTCTTCATGACTTGGTCGATGACGAGCTGCGAGTCACCGCGAGCATCAAGGCGTCGGACCCCTAGCTCGATGGCGATCCGCAACCCGTTGACCAGAGCTTCATACTCAGCCACATTGTTGGATGCCGGGAAGTGGAGGCGTAGCACATAGCGTAGGTGCTTCCCGAGGGGCGAGATGAAGAGTAGGCTTGCGCCGGCTCCTGTCTTCATCAGCGACCCGTCGAAGAACATGGTCCAGAGCTCCGGTTGGATTGGAGCTGTCGGTAGCTGGGTGTCGACCCATTCAGCTACGAAGTCCGCTAAGACCTAGGACTTGATGGCCTTCCGAGGAGCGAACGAGATTGTCTCGCCCATGATTTCCACCGCCCACTTTGCAATCCTACCCGAGGCCTCTCGGCACTGGATGATCTCCCCCAGGGGGAAGGATGACACCACAGTTACCGGATGAGACTCGAAGTAGTGTCGCAGCTTCCGCCGCGTTAGGATCACCGCGTACAGCAGCTTCTGAACTTGTGGGTAGCGGATCTTGGTTTTGGACAGTACCTCGCTGACGAAGTAGACTGGCCTCTGAACGGGCAACGCATGCCCCTCTTCTTGCCTCTCGACCACAATCGCGGCGCTAACCACCTGAGTGGTCGCGGCGACGTAAACCAGGAGGGCTTCTCCGGCAGCTGGGGGCACCAAGATAGGCGCCTTTGTGAGGAGCGCCTTCAGGTTCCCGAGGGCTTCTTCGGCCTCAGGGGTCTGAGTGAAGCACTCGGCCTTTCTTAAGAGGCGGTACAGAGGTAGACCTCTTTCGCCGAGGCATGAGATGAAGCGGCTCAGAGCCGCGAGGCATCCCATGACCCTCCGTACGCCTTTCAAGTCCTTGATGGGCCCCATGCTGGTGATAGCTGCGATCTTCTTCGGGTTGGCTTCGATGCCCCGCTCGGAGACGACGAACCCCAAGAGCATGCCTCGGGGTACTCCGAAAACACACTTTTCGGGATTGAACTTGACGCCTTTCGCCTTGAGACATCGGAATGTCGCTTCAAGGTCGGAAAGGAGGTCGGAGGCTTTCCTCGTCTTGACTACGATGTCATCGACGTAGGCCTCGACCGTGCGGCCAATGTGTTCGCCGAACACATGGTTCATGCACCGCTGGTACGTCGCGCCCGCATTCCTCAAGCTGAAAGACATGGTGACATAGCAGTACATGCCGAAGGGTGTGATGAAAGAAGTCGCGAGCTGGTCGGACTCTTTCATCCTGATTTGATGATACCCTGAGTAGGCATCGAGGAAAGACAGGGTTTCGCACCCAGCAGTGGAATCCACGATTTGGTCGATGCGAGGCAGAGGGTAGGGAACCTTCGGACATGCTTTGTTGAGACCAGTGTAGTCTACACACATCCGCCATTTCCCCCCTTTCTTTCTCACAAGCACAGGGCTGGCAAGCCATTCGGGATGGAATACCTCTTTGATGAACCCTGCCACCATTAGCTTGTGGATCTCCTCGCCTATGGCTCTGCGCTTCTCCTCGTCGAATCGGCACAGTGGCTGCTTGACAGGTCGGGCTCCGGCTCGGATGTCCAGCGAGTGCTCGGCGACATCCCTCGGTATGCCGGGCATGTCCGAGGGACTCCATGCGAAGACGTTGGGATTCGCGCGGAGAAAGTCGACGAGCACTGCTTCCTATTTGGGATCGAGCCCGGAGCCGATCCGGATCTGCTTGGAGGCGTCGCCGCTGGGGTTGAGGGGGATGGACTTAACCGTCTCCACTGGCTCGAAGTTGCCGGCATGACGCTTCACGTCTGGCACCTCCTTAGAGAGGCTCTCCAGGTCGGCGATGAGGGCCTCGGACTCGGCGAGGGCCTCGGCGTACTCCACGCACTCCACGTCGCATTCGAACGCGTGTTTGTACGTGGGGCCGATGGTGATGACCCCGTTGGGGCCCGGCATCTTGAGCTTCAGGTAGGTGTAGTTGGGGACGGCCATGAACTTCGCGTAGCATGGCCTCCCCAGTACCGCGTGGTAGGTTCCTCGGAACCCGACCACCTCGAACGTCAGGGTCTCCCTTCAGAAGTTGGAGGGTGTTCCGAAGCAGACGGGAAGGTCGAGCTGTCCAAGGGGTTGGACGCGCTTCCCGGGAATGATCCCATGGAAGGGCGCAGCGCCTGCCCGGACAGAGGACAGATCGACACGTAGGAGCCCGAGGGTCTCGGCGTAGATGATGTTGAGGCTGCTGCCTCCGTCCATGAGGACCTTGGTGAGCCTGACGTCGTCGATGACGGGGTTGACGACGAGCGGGTATTTCCCCGGGCTCGGCACATGGTCGGGGTGATCGTCTCGGTCGAAGGTGATGGGCTTGTCGGACTAGTCTAGATAGACTGGTGCCACTACCTTGACCGAGCAGACCTCCCGGCGCTCTTGCTTGCGGTGCCGAGCCGAGGCGTTCGCCGCTTGCCCACCATAGATCATGAAGCAGTCGCGGACCTCGGGGAACTCTCCTGCCTGGTGATCTTCCTTCTTGTCGTCGTCACGGGCCTTGCCACCCTCCGTGGGTGGCCCGGCCCTATGGAAGTGGCACCGAAGCATGACGCACTCCTCAAGGGTGTGCTTGACGGGCCCCTGGTGGTAGGGGCACGGCTCCTTGAGCATCTTGTCGAAGAGGTTGGCACCTCCGGGGGCTTCCGAGGGTTCTTGTACTCGGCAGCGGCGACAAGGTCCGCGTCGGCGGCGTCGCGTTTTGCTTGCGACTTCTTCTTGCCCTTCTTCTTGGCGCCGCGCTGAGTTGACGCCTCGGGAGTATCTTCCGATGGGCGGCCCTGGGGCTGCTTGTCCTTTCGGAAGATAGCCTCGACCGCCTCCTGGCCGGAGGCGAACTTGGTGGCGATGTCCATCAGCTCGCTCGCCCTGGTGGGGGTCTTGCGACCCAGCTTGCTCACCAGGTCGCTGTAGGTGGTGCCAGCAAGGAACGCGCCGATGACATCCGAGTCGGTGATGTTGGGCAGCTCGGTGCGCTGCTTCGAGAATCACCGGATGTAGTCCCGGAGAGACTCTCTCGGCTGCTGTCGGCAGCTTCGGAGGTCCCAGGAATTCCCGGGGCGCACATACGTGCCCTGGAAATTGCCGGCGAAAGCTTGGACTAGGTCGTCCCAGTTGGAGATCTGCCCCGGAGGCAGGTGCTCCAACCAGGCGCGAGCGGAGTCGGAGAGGAACAGGGGGAGGTTGCGGATGATGAGGTTGTCATCGTCCGTTCCACCCAGTTGGCAGGCCAGACGGTAGTCCGCGAGCCACAGTTCCGGTCTCGTCTCCCCCGAGTACTTTGTGATAGTAGTCGGAGGTCGGAACCGGGTCGGGAACGGCGCCCGTCGGATGGCTCGGCTGAAGGCTTGCGGACCGGGTGGTTCGGGCGAGGGACTCCGATCCTCCCCGCTGTCGTAGCGTCCCCCACGCCTGGGGTGGTAGCCTCGGCGCACCCTCTCATCGAGGTGGGCCCGACGGTCGCGGTGATGGTGCTTATTGCCGAGGCGACCCGGGGCCGCAGGCGCGGTGTTGCGCGTGCGCCCGGTGTAGACCGAGGCTTCCCGCATGAATCGGGAAGTCGCGGCATGATGTTCCGAGGGGTACCCCTGCCTTCGGGAGGCAGAGCTCTTGGCCCGTCGGACCGCAGCGACTTCCAGGAGATTCTTGAGCTCTCCCTGGATTCGCCGCCCCTCGGTGGTTGATGGCTCCGGCATCGCGCGAAGAAGCATTGCTGCTGCCGCCAGGTTCTGGCCGACCCCACTGGATGCGGGTGGTGGCCTGACCCTGACGTCGTCAGTGATGCGGTGCTGGAAGCCCTGGGGTAGATGACGTATTTCTCCGGCTGGAGGTTGGCCCGCCCATGCCTGCCCGACGTCCCGACGGATCGGCTCAAGCGCTCCTACTCCCTCGTCGAGCCTGGCCTGCACCCCGCGGATTTGCTCGAGCTGTGGGTCATGACCCCCCGCCTGAACGGGGACCACAACTAGCTCCCGTGGGATGTCAACGCGAGGCACCGGCCTAGGGAGGTCACCGCCCTCCGGCATGCCGAGATGGTTGCCTTCGGGGGGACCCCCTAGATCGACGTGGAAGCATTCGCGACTTGGGCCGCGGTCCTCGTCGCCGAGGCTACGGCTACCGTCGGAACAGTCGGAAAGGCAGTAGTCGCATGCGGTCATGAAGTCCCGCATGGCACTGGGGTTGCCAAGTCCAGAGAAATCCCAACAGATGCTGGGCTCGTCGTCTTCCTCGGACCCAGAGGGCCCGTAGGTCGAGACATCCATCAGCCGGTCCCAAGGTGACCGCATACGAAACCCCAAAGGGTTTCGACTTGCCTCTACGAGAGCGCCCGCCAAAGCGAAGTCGCTAGACGAGTTGAGGCTGAATTCGAAAGACGTGGGATGGGAATCGGTCGATACCTTTTGGTCGACGGGCGGCGATAAGGTCACGTCAGGGACTGACTGCGCCGTCGTCTCAGGTACGAGGGTGACGTCCAGCAAGCTTTTCGCGAGCGTGCTGGCGTCGTCCGCTTGCTCGGGATTGGCGTGTCGCGGGGAGACGGCGCTCGCCTTTGTCTCAAACGCGAGGTCGACGCCCGGTGCGCCCCCCGTAGGGGTGCTGGGGCCGTCGACTCACTCGACAGCCGATGAGGCGCTGTCTCCTGCTTGGCCTTGGTTGCCCCGCCTCCTCCTCCGTCGGCGGGGGAGAGGACGGGGTGAGCTCGAAGATTGTTCTTCCACCATGCGGCGAAGACGTCGCCGATTCCGCCGCCGGCGGGCGGGTTGTCGGCCGCCACTGTTGTTGTTGCACGACGGTGGGAGGAGTATCATGTCGTAGCTGCCGTCGAGGGACATGAACTCAAGACTCCCGAAACGGAGCACCGTCCCGGGTTGGAGAGGTTGCTGGAGACTGCCCATCTGGAGCTTGATGGGAAGCTGTTCGTCAACACGCAGCAGGCCCCTGCCTGGCGCGCCAACTGTCGGCGTTCTGAGACCGGGGGATCCCTGAGCCGACGAGTGAATGTCGCCGCGTGCCCCAGCCCAGATGGGTCGAGCGCGAGGGCGAGCGCGAAGGGGGGAGAGCGAGGCGGCCGAAGACCGGCGTGAGAGAGGTGGGAATCCCGCGGCCTTCGTGTTCGTCCCGCGCCTAGGTCGGGTGCGCTTGCAGTAGGGGGTTACAAGCGTCCACGCGGGAGAGGGAGCGAGCGGCCTCCAGCGAGCGCCTGTCTCGTCCTCGTCCCCGCGCGGCCAACCTTCTCTAAGAGGGCCCTGGTCCTCCCTTTTATAGGCGCAAGGAGAGGATCCAGGTGTACAATGGGGGGTGTAGCAGAGTGCTACGTGTCTAGCGGAGGAGAGCTAGCGCCCTAAGTACATGCCATTGTGGCAGCCGGAGAGATTTTGGCACCCAGCTGGTGTGATGTCGTGGCCGTCGGAGGAGCGATGGAGCCTGGCGAAGGGACAGCTGTCGGAGCGGTTGAATCCTTGCTGACGTCCTCTTGCTTCCGTAAGGGGGCTGAGAGCCGCCGTCGTCACAGAGTATGCAGGGCGCCATCATTGCCTATCTAGCGGGGCGAGCCAGATGGGACGTCGGTCTTGTTCCCTGCGGCCCGAGTCAGCTCGGGGTAGGGTGATGATGGCGCCCCCTGTTGACGTGGCTGGTCTACGCCCTAGGTTGGGCGATGTGGAAGCTCCTCCGAAGCCGAGGTCGAGTCTATCTTCCGTGGCCGAGGTCGGGTCCGAGCCCCAGGTTCGGGCGAGGCGAAGATTGCCGGCTGGTGCCGGGGCGGAGTTCGAGCCCTGGGGTCGGGCGAAGCGGAGTTCGTCGTCTTCTGGGGCCGAGCCCAAGTCCGAGCCCTGGGTCGGGCGAGGCGGAGATCGTCGTCTTCTAGGACTTAGCCCGAGTCCGAGCCCTGGGTCAGGCGGAGTGGAGTTCGCCGTCTTCCGGGACTTAGCCCGAGTCCGAGCCCTGGGTCGGGCGGAGTTCGCCGTCTTCCGGGACTTAGCCCGAGCCCGAGCCCTGGGTCGGGCGAAGTTCGCCGTCTTCCGGGACTTAGCCCGAGTCCGAGCCCTAGGTCGGGCGGAGTTCGCCGTCTTCCGGGACTTAGCCCGAGTCCGAGCCCTGGGTCGGGCGGAGTTCGCCGTCTTTCGGGACTTAGCCCGAGTCCGAGCCCTGAATCGGGCGGAGTTCGCCGTCTTCCGGGACTTAGCCCGAGTCCGAGCCCTGGGTCGGGCGGAGCGGAGCTTCCTATGGTGCCTTTGGCCGGGCCTGACCGCCTGTCAGTCTCACTCTGTCAAGTGGCACCGCAGTCGGAGTGGCGCAGGCGGCGCTGTCCTTCTGTCAAGCCGGTCAGTGGAGCGGCGAAGTGACAGCGGTCACTTCGGCTCTGCCGGCTGGGGGGCGTGCGTCAGGATAAAGGTGTCAGGCCACCTTTGCATTAAATGCTCCTGCGATTTGGTCGGTCGGTGCGGCGATTTGGTCAGGGTTGCTTCTTGGCGAAGGCAGGGCCTCGGGTGAGCCGGAAACATGTTCGCCGCTGAAGGGGGGCCTCGGGCGAGACGGAAATCCTCCGGGGTCGGCTGCCCTTGTCCGAGGCTAGGCTCGGGTGAGGCGTGATCGACTCCCTTGAATGGACTGATCCCTGACTTAATCGCACCCATCAGGCCTTTGCAGCTTTGTGCTGATGGGGGTTACCAGCTGAGAATTAGGAGCCTTGAGGGTACCCCTAATTATGGTCCCCGACAAGTGTGATACCCGGTTTGCAAAGAGGAAAAGTGGAGGTTATTCTTTTTGTTATTTTTCCTCATTCGAGTGATGCGCTTTGGGAATTTGGAATTTGTGGAAAATATTGACCTGTAAGACAGTAGAATTTCTTTGGCTAGTTGTTTGCGATGGGGTCGGGAGCTGTCACATGGGCGAGTTGGGCCTTGAACCTTGATCCGGCGCATTAGTCTCCCCTAACCCTAGTCGCCCCCCCCCTTTCCCCTTGGGATTTTTGCAGCCGCCCCCTTCCCCTCCCCTTCCTCCTGGACGCCACCCCTCCTCTCCCCTCTCCCATCTTCTTCCTCCTCAAACCTTTGCAGCCCTCACCACCCAAAACCCTAGTCGCCCCCCCCCCCATTTCTCTTCCCCCCCCCTCCAAGGTGCAGCCCTCCCGCATGTTCTCCGTCGTGTGGCTGCGATCTCGATTGGAGTTTGGAGGGAGGAAGAAGGAAGGAGGAAGGGAAGAACCTAAGGTGAATTCATGTTTAACTTTTGTTGTTTTTGTGCTGCAATCAATTGGATTATGTGTTTATCTTTGCGAATCGGTAGAGGTGCTGTCCAGGAATTTTGTGAGTGGGTAGACAGCAGTAGTTCTAGGGATTTCTGGGAATTTTCGTGGGTTAATTAGTAGGAATCAGTGGGATAATCATGTAGAGCTTTGTCATACCTTTCCAACGAGTACTTATGCGCTCGATTCAGAGTTATAATTTAGGAGATATCGTTGTTTGAATCCGGATATGTTGCTGTCCAAAAAAACAGATTTTTCAGGTGGGTGAACAGCAGTAGTATTAGCAGTTTCTGGGAATTTTTCGTGGGTAATTAGTGACAACCAGTATGATAATCATGTAGGGTCTTTTCTTATCTTTCCAATGAGTACTTATGCGCTTGATTTGGAATTATATTTTAAAAGATATCGCTGTTTAAATCCGGGTATGTCGCTGTCCAAAAGAGAAAAAAACAGATTACAGGGTTTATCTTGTGGACTGTTTTGGGCTAATTAGATGTTGGAATTTAATTATAAATTGTATACAAAACTTATGGGGAATTTTATGTAGATGCCTCTGGAGTTTTTGGTTGTCACCACTGCTGTCCTAATTTTAAAGTTATGAAATTATTAAGCAGAGCCGCTGCAGTTTGGTGGGTGCGGGGAGAATTGTTACCGTGGCGGGGTTTGAGATTGTGCGTAGGTGCGGCGTCGTTTATGAGGTTTATTATGTGAAATTGGTGCACTAAGTTGTGTGTCAAAAATAGGTAGTGGACTTCCGGATCGTACTTAGTGATTTGCCCAAACTTCCGGTGAAGGCAAATAAAACAGTGATGGTTATTCCGTCTGTCGAATGAAGAGTCTTTTACTTGATTATGTTTGTGCTATTTGTGTTCACATTCATATTTCTAATTGAGTACCATTGTTTGAGGATATTCATATTTTATTGATTACATATGTGGAGTTTGTGGTTTGATCATGTTACCATGTGGTTTATTATGTGGAATGGGTGGAAGTATATGTCTAGCACATTTTGTTTGGGAAGAACTCATGTTGTTGACTTGCATGATGCATTCATCATCCATTGCATTGAAGTTTCATCGCGATCTTATGGTCTGACCGTACCAGTACAATGAGCATCATATGTTGCACGAGAAGGGGTATGATGCAGCTTCATATCCTTAGAGGTATGAAGGCAGAAATCATACTGCATCTGTAGCCATGTGCATTCATGGGGAAGTGTGGAACCTATTATGGTAATGAGGATGATGTGGATTTTACTTTGTCATTCATCTTGGTATTAAATAATTGATTACTTGCTTACTTGCTGCAAATTAATATTTAAGAAAGAAGTTGTGAACCACGTGGTTGCTTATGCACGGCTGGTTTACATGGTCCAACTGTTGTTTACTCTTTTACTTGCTGAGATGTGTCATCTCACTCTTGCATTGTCTGATGAAGGCACCTGATTTTTGCTTTGGGAAAGAAGGGATGTAGCAGCACGACCACCACACTTTTGAATAAAGGAACCACTGCTTAATAATGTTGTTTAACAGGGAGGGTTAAGTCTAGGGGATTATTGCATTCTAATCTTTCATGGTAGTTGAACTGTTCAGTTTGGTGGGCTGTGTTGTCTATCTTTTGTCTGGTCATGAATGCTCTTTTCTACCATTGCAGTTCGATTACTATTTCAATTATCTTTCTTTTTATATCATGTATAAACTCTATGCTTCCCTTGTTATGCTACTTTCAAGGGAGGTGCTGCCGGATTTTGCAATACTTTCTTTCTCTATGTGTTGCATAAGTTTAGTAGGAAGGGTTTTTGGTAACATCCATTGTGTGGGATCAGTGAGGTGTTACAACTAGCCAATTTCTTAACAACCCTTTATCTTCACTGGATTGCTACGTGTAAGTCAGTGACCAAGTCTTCATAACCGTGAAGGTACGGTGATCCGAATCGATTATACTCAGCTGAGGATCTCCAATCACACGACATATGTAGCACTTAACCCTTGCATATGTCAACTCGCCACCGGGGTTCTTAAGACTAGATCAGGTTCACGCCAACCGAGAGCACAGATACACCACTGGCCAGCCTCTTGCCATGGAGGGTACACGCTACTCTCGCCATATCTCCACTCCCATTGCGTGGTATCTTATTCTGGCCTTAGTCTGCCCAAGGCTAAGCTTACCCATGATGAGGCAATGTGACCAGTTAAAGGGTCCTTGGTCATCAAGCCTACATCGAGACAGTCCTTAATCGACTCATACGGAGACACTACACCGAGACTCCTTTCTCGTGCAAGTCAACCGCCCGGTATCAACTTATTATTTTCAACCCAAAGTTTGGTACCTGGCAGAGGTAAATCTTTTCCGATGTTGAACCCATCATGGCCACAATTAAACACTCCCCTAGACCGATAGTTATTCGGTCATGCTCTCACATCTCACCTTACCTTGAGCGTCGATCCATTCAAAACTGAATGGCCTCAAAAATAACATTACACATGTATGCAATACCCACTCGGTTGTGGGTTATTGGTTTTGATCTAAGCCACATGATAGTCCTTAACTTAGGGCTTAACAGAGGATATCGCTAGCATTATAGTTTTTCAAAAATGTTTTTCAAAACCAACCAATGTGTTCAGTTGAAAATAGGTTTTTCAAAACCAAAACCTTTGTTTTGAAAATACGTATGTGACCGTATATACTTAATCCAGCTTTGATACCAGCCTGTGGCAGAACCTCCAAGTTATTGGACCCACATGCACCTGTCCTTGTCCCAAAGACCTCAGACGGCTATGCATGTGCACCAGATAACTTAACAGGATCTGTCCGATTGCCCCAAGGACATCGGATAAACCACTTACAACCAAGATCGCGGGATTAAGTAATACAAATCACACACACCAATATTTTTGCAGCGGAAATCTTAGTACCAAATTTTACAAGTTACAAAAATTTTACAGTATTTTATCGGAGTGATTACAAAAGTATAAGTTTGAAATATATGCTAGCTCAAACGACCATCCTCAGTAAGAAGTATAGAAGGGTTACTTAGACTTATAAGAAGGCCGAGCCCACCGGCACTTAACACCATCACAGCAGCACAAGTTTAGAACCTGAAAAACAACAAGGAATAAAACCCTGAGTATGGAATTACTCAGCAAGACTTACCCGACTAAAGAAAAGACTCTCAAGGGTATGCTGGCTAGAGGGATTCAAGGAAAGGCTTATCAAGAATCAAGGACTCTGTTTTGCAGAAAAGCTTACTATGAGTGGATCCTTAAAAATCCAGTTTTATTTGTCAGGTTAAGTAAAATTACCTACAGCTAGAATTCTTTCTACCCTAGTTCAATCACTTGACCTATACTAGCCAATTTCTTAACAACCCTTTATCTTCACTGGATTGCTACGTGTAAGTCAGTGACCAAGTCTTCATAACCGTGAAGGTACGGCGATCCGAATCGATTATACTCAACTGAGGATCTCCAATCACATGACATATGTAGCACTTAACCCTTGCATATGTCAACTCGCCACCGAGGTTCTTAAGACCAGATCAGGTTCACGCCAACCGAGAGCACAGATACACCACCGTCCAGCCTCTTGCCACGGAGGGTACACGCTACTCTCGCCATCTCTCCACTCCCATTGCGTGGTATCTTATTCTGGCCTTAGTCTGCCCGAGGCAAAGCTTACCCATGATGAGGCATGTGACCAGTTAAAGGGTCCTCGGTCATTAAGCCTACATCGAGACGGTCCTTAATCGACTCAGATGGAGACACTACACCGAGACTCCTTTCTCGTGCAAGTCAACCGCCCGGTCTCAGCTTATTATTTTCAACCCAAAGTTTGGTACCTGGAAGAGGTACATCTTTTCTGATGTTGAACCCATCACGGTCATGATGGATTCACCATCAAGTTTTATTTTTGAAAACATTCCCACCCACTGAAGCATCACCTTTGTTTTAAAACAAAATATTTTGTTTGCTTAAGCAAGGCTAAGCATCATAAAATCCTTTTCAAAAAGGGTATCAAGGAAGGGTAATCAATTTCCAAGGAAGGAAATGCATCAATTGTTTTAGCACGCAACTCCTATCACCTAATGCATCAAACAAGGTGATAAAGATTTTAAAACACAAGGAGGTGGCGAATGCACCGGGGCTTGCCTGAATAACACTAGGTTAGTGTTGTTAGACGATGTCCACTTAACGACCATCCTATGTCTTCGCATTGTTCTGATTATTCATCTTCCGGTTGGTCCATCAGCTTCATCTTTCGGAGAAGCTCACGCTTTCCATCCTCTTGTGGTCGACTCAGCTCTGGTTCTCCGCATCACGTGATTATTTATCGTACCTCATGAGATGCACGATGCACATGTATGAGCACGAGTATAATATAGACAATCTACACTAAAAAGGATGAAACACTTTAAAACCAAGCATTAAGCACCATGGATATCACAGCAGGGCATCGACTACATCCATTAACCAAATTGACATATTACACTAGAAAATCTATTTTTATTCCTAGCTTTTTTATTAACTCTTTAAACTGTGTATCTTAATGACTTAATTTACCGATTAACCTGTGTATCATATATATATATATTAATATAATTTCCCATTTTTAACGACCTATTGAGATCTTTTTTTCATCCTACGACATCGACCAAATTATTAAAACGACTCAGGCAATCAATAAATATTAAATCTAGTCAACATCCACCAATCCACTAACACGAATAACAAATTTACTTACCCTGACTAATGCGACGCGATAGTCGCAACCACGACTACGGGTTCCGGTTGACGTCATCCAGGGGCCTTCTTTTCTTTGGTAATCAATTGATGAAGATCTTCTCCTCGACTGAATAATTCTGATGAATCAAACTTGAGTCGCGCAGGATGTCCCAGCTTTTTGTCGCGTACTTGGTGAATATTACTCGGCTAGCTTCGTCTTCATCCGACGCTTGGGATTTCATGACGACGCACGGAACGACGACAGGATCGTGTTTGGGGCAAGCTGGTGGGGTGGGGGTCGAGCAGGGGATGACGGGTTCGATGACTCGACGGCAAACGACGAGGTCGACGACGCGATTAGGAATTAAAGCCGAGCGAGCCAAGAGGGCGCACTGGCAAGCAGGAAACCATGCGAGCACAAGACAAGGAAAATGACGGGCTCGACAACACGCGAAGCGACGATAGTCGAATCGGCAACAAAGCATTGGCGAATTCGATGAACACGACCACAGTCGCGTGCGGACGTGAATAGGATAACAACAGCTGATGAGTTGGAGCACTAGCGAGTAGCCGATGCGGGTGAGCAAAGCAGGCAGGACACCGAACGTCGCGGCGAACTAGAAAAAGATTCGGTGCGCGAGCTCGACACGCACGGATGGGTCGGGCTGGGACTAGAGGACGATAAATGTGCAGAGCTTCAAAATCACGCGTGTGAGATAGAAAGACGTGCGAACAGAGACCTAAGCATTCGCGGTGGCAATTTGGACGAAAGCGAACTAGTGACGACAACTCCCGGCCAGGCGACGATGTAAACAACCGAGATATGGCGGGTTCGAGGCGGTGTTGTGCACAACAAGATTAACGGTGATCTAACGGCCTAGAGCACGACACAGCAGGGCAACGAATCGACGTGAGGGAATAGAACCATGCACTGCTCGCTGCGAATTGAACGTGAGCTGGAACCTGGGCGCCGAGCAGGACGTGACCCAATAATCTGACGTGTGTGACGCTGAGGAAGTTCCACGACTATGCTACGGCGATCAGACCGACAGAGACAACACAAGGGCCTGCACAGCAAGGTCGAGATGATGGCTTAACGACGGAACCACATCTGCGCACTAGGGGAGAAGAAAACTGAGCTGGAGCTCACGACGCTGGAGAAGCAGAGGGCACGGCGGCTGGGAACTCTGGCCAGGCGAGCTCAAGCAGAGGGCCAGGGACGCGCGCGCAGGAGCTTGGGGCCAGGCAGAGGTGAGAGACGAGCGCGCGTGAGGGACTTGGCCAGAGCGCGAGCGAGCAGGGGGAAGCAAGCAGGGAAGGCGGCTGGGGCAGAGAAAATCCAAGTAGGGAGAAGACGAGGGAGGGAGGTCGGCTGGAGCAGGGGCATCCCGGCGAGCTCGCCATGGGAGCCGCGGCAGAGGAGGACGCCGAGCTCAGCCAGGGCGCGGTGAAGAAGGAAGCTGCAGAGGCGAGCGAGCTGGAGGCCGGGAGGGCGCTCGGCCATGGGAAAACTGGGAGAGAAGACGCAGGGCGCCGGCGAGAGGGAGCTTGAGCGCCGAGCGAGCAGAAAAGGCAGGGGCGAGCTCGACCAGGGGCTGGACGCCGAGCGCCATGGGAATGGAGCTCGGACTGGGGCACGGAGAACGCGCTGCAGGGGAGAGAGAGCGGCTGGGGGAAGGAGATAAAAGGTTGGAGCCGCTCACCACGTAGAAGATAGGAACGACTGAACGAAGCTGTACGGTGGGAAGATAAGGTTGAGCAGATTTTTTTTCATTTTCTCTCTTTTTTTTAAAAGAAAATTGCAGATATTTTAGATCACGGTCTCTCGCAATAAACAAAAGATCAACACGCTACAGGATACACATTTCTTTCTATGAATTAGCAAACCAAATTGATCGCTAATTACTCGCTTTCAGTTCTAATTGCATTGGTATGGGTTGTTTTGGACTGAAAACTATGTTTGCGAATCCCAATTAATTTGGTGTCGAACGAAAATTTATCTCCTACTACGAATCAGGAAAATAAATTAATTCTAAATATTTGGTGTCAGCTCTAACTATCTCAGCCTGATTAAATTTTAAATAGAGCAAGTCTCAATACGACCCGAATTCGTATTCTCTATATAACTTTTAAACGGACACACGACTCGATACATCGCGAAATAAATGTGCGATATTGTTGCGGCATCGAGATTGAGATCCTACTATTTTGCATTGAGTATTTTAGTCGTCGAGATTTAATATATTTGTTTGGGGATAAAAATTATTCGAGTGGGTCACGCTTCCGATTTCGTATTCGCGCGAGCGATGCCTTTCAAATAACCACCGAACGCTCTGATTTTCGGAATAACAATGTTCCGAACATCACGAAAATTTAGGAAGAGCCCGGATAGATAAAAATAACAACGATGTCGCGCTCGCGACAAACGAAACAGATGCGATATGAAAATCGCGATAGACGGAGATAATTAAAATTTAGCATCTGTTTCATCCACTGATATTACGTGCTTATATCCATACTCGTTATCGAGCGGAATATAAACAATGGAGTGTTACACTCTTGCATTTAAACGAATTTATTTTTCCTCGCTCGTGGTGGGTTTCTCGGGATTTTTGGGTGGTTTTATCCCGTCACAAGTGACTCTCCAAACAACTAGATCAACGGCCTCTAGGCAACAAGCCATTCTAGTACTATAATATGGAAAGTTAGTGCCGTCGAAGTGTGGTGGCCTATGGGTATCCATCCCTTCCTCTGAAAAGTGTCGGCTCTTTTAGCGTTGAAGCTAAAGTGTTTCAAATGAGCCAAACCAGGCTCCGATACCAATTGAAAAAACAGGTGACGCCTAAGAGGGGGTGAATTAGGACTTCTAAGACTTTCTTTAAACTAGGCCACAAATAAATCCCTAGAGCAAAACCTATGCAAATAATCAAACTAGAATGTGCAATCTAGGTTTTGTCTAAGTGTTTGCTATCTCTACCACAATGGCTAAGTTTCAATATACAACAATATAAGTGTAAAGACAAGATTGAAACTTAAATGCTTAATATAAATGCGGAAGCTAAAGAGCGAGGTAGAGATGCAAACTTTTGTGGCTGACGCCGGTATTTTTATCGAGGTATTCGGAACCACGCAAGGTCCCGACTAACCCTCATTGGTGCCCCTACGCAAAGGGAAGCCTACGTGAGGGCCAAGCACCTCGGTCGAGTAACTCTATAGAGAGTCGCGGGCCTTCTCCACGTGCAAGTGGTGCTCCACTTCCTGCTCCTCTCGGACGCTCCCCGCCGTCTCCACTATCGAGCTTCCGGCCGAAACGTCATGGGCCTTGTTCCCTCCGGTACACGGTGGCGTCTGTGACACAAACGTGGTTGTCACGGTCTCGCAAGACTCTTGCCCCACTTGGTACAATTACAACGGCTCACGTAAGATTCGAGGGGTTGTGTGGTTTTACAAAACTCACTCAACTAACTAGGGTTTACCTAGAGCAAGCACTAAAGCGGTCTAACTAACTTAAGCACTTCGCAAAGCACCTACTCTACTCACCGAGTGATTCTATTAAGCACTTGGGTGTATGAGCTCTTGGGAATTTCTACTATATGCCTTGGTATGTTACTTGGGCTCTCAGACCTTGGAAATGCCAGTTGGGTGTATTTATAGCCCCCAACACAAAACTAGCTGTTGGAGAAAAGCTGCTGCTTTCTGTGGCACACCGGACAGTCCGGTGGGGTCACCGGATGGTTCGGTGCCCCTGTCCGGTGCTCCTAGCCGTTGGACTGTCACAGCAGGTGATCGTTGGCGCGCAGACTTTTTACACCGAATAGTTCAGACTTCACACCAGATAGTCCGGTGGTCTTTTCTCCATAGTTCCACCTGGAACTAGCCATTAGGCTGTAGTTCCCTGGTGCGTCAGACAGTCTGGCGTGTGACACCGGATAGTCTGCTGTGCCATCGGACAGTCCGGTGCCTTCGCACAGACAGTTCGCCTGGCAACACTAGTCGTTGTTTCTTGGACTTTGCTTAATCTTCATAATGTCTTCTTTTTGAGGTGTTGCTTTGTCAATGCTTGGTTCAAAGTAACTTTAGCATCCTATGAACTACAAACACAAACACTAGCAAACACATTAGTCCACAGGTTATGTTGATGATCACACACCAAAACCTATTTAGTCAAATGGCCCGGGGTCCATTTTCCTTATAGGCTAGGAGCTGGATGGTTACATGACAGATCTAATCTGGTACTTATCTGTTACAATCCTATCCTATCTATTAGGATCCTTAACAAACTAGAAACGAAATCTGTTACATGACAGATCTAATCTGGTACTTATCTGTTACAATCATATCTTATCTGTTAGAACTCTAACAAACTTGAAACCAAATCTGTTACATGACAGATCTAATCTGGTACTTATCTATTACAATCATATCATATATGTTAGGTACTCTAACAAACTAGAAACCAAATCCATTGCGCAGGTGAGAAGTTTGTCCGGGTGGTTACGACAACTATGGTGATTACTTTGTTACGAACAGCAAGGGATGGCTGATGT